>CANSZD010001866.1:0-665000 GCA_947648045.1 Beta corolliflora | reverse complement strand
ATATATATATATATATATATATATATATATATATATATATATATATATATATATATATATATATATACCTTCTCAATATCCCCGACTTCCTTGCAACTTGAGGCTATATCGAACATGAACCTCAACACATAGTAGCCACACTCGGTTCCCCCTGGTTGCTGAGCACACTAATAATCATAGAATTACATAAAAAAATCATGTAATTAACATACATGGTTGTTTTTTGCTAAAAGAAAGAAGTACGTAGCTTAACTAATATGTATTACCTTCATTGCTTTCCATTCAGGTATTTTTCCCGTGCTCTTAAATTTCTTCAAAGAACTGTAGTTAAGTTAATTTCATGTGAGAAGTGGCCAAAGAATGAAATTAGTAAAAAGTGTAATGCTTATTAGCATTTTAAATAACAAATATACCTATTTATGCATGATTTGAGGAATAAGTGTCGTGGTGGATCTTGAGCTATAGAATCAAAATGATATATTGTGTTGTTTGAAGGACAAATCACAACGAGCGACCAATGAAGACTAAAATGCCAAATAAGTTAGGAAGCAATCATGTGAGTACTTCTATTGTATATATAATGATAATTAAAGTGGTAAAAATAGATACAAGGTTAAGAACTATACTCTTCAAAACAAGGGGCAAGTATGAACTTATGTTGTGCACGTAGAGATGTTTTGATACATAGCCAAATATACTCCTTCACCTCATTTGTGTTTTGCAAACAATTGTTGACTCGGGTGAAATTTGGACATAACCACCCAAATTGCTCTTGTATTCTCTTGCGTCCACAACGATATTATTGTATATTGCAAAGCATTTTTATTTACTTCAAAAGTACAAATGTTTTACCTCATGAAGACTTGAATCAAGGAAACATTCAAGCATCTCTCCGCAAAGGAACTCTTTCAAATCACCCTTAGACACCCATGTCGATGTATCCTCAAAGTAGTTGAATTGCGTGGTACCCAAATTCACCTCGAGAGGTGCATCATCCGGCATATCACGCGCATTTGCATGTAGCCATATGCATGCCTTAGTGAGACACTCGATCTTTGGTTTCTCGATCCAACTATATGTAGTTGGTTTTTCTTGGTGACTTGAATCTTGCATTCCTTTACCCAAAATGGCCTTCTTTAGCCCGCTTGAACCCTTCTTCTCTGAACCCTTCTTCGCCTTCTCTAGAGGAGGTGAGTCCGCCTTGCTTTCCTTGGGCTTGTTTATTCTCTCCAAAACCTAATAATTCAACGGTAAAAACATTCAACTTAGTTAGTAGGTAGGTATGAAACAAATCATTATGAATATGGATTTAAGTTGCTTCAATTTACCTCGTCTGAAAACCTCACCCATGCCGATGGCCACAACACATAACCACCACGAGTGTCGGTCAAGACATTTATATCAATTGACGGTTTAGGCAGCGGAAGTGCAAAGTCTTCGTAACCAGGAGTAATGGTGACTACACTAACCGCCAAGTGCTCATTGTCCACGAGCTCATGATGGACTATTGCTCGTTCACTTCGTGGTTGTGCATTTCCTACAGCCACCACAATCAAACCCTCCGCACCTGTTTTGACCATGCCTGATGGGAATGAGGGAATTGAGGTGTATAGTGATGCTTCAAAGAATGGTTTGGGATGTGTGTTGCAGCAGAATGGGAAGGTGATCACGTATGCGTCGCGTCAGTGAAACCTTATGAGGCTAATTACCCTACCCATGATCTAAAGTTAGCTGCGATCGTTTTTGCCTTGAAAATTTGGGGACATAACCTTCATGGGGCAACCTGTAAGATCTTTACTGACCATAAAAGTTTGAAGTATATTTTCACCCAGAAATTGAGGTTACGAACATGCAATTACAGAATATAACATGTTACTTAGTTTTAAAAATTATAAGGATAATAGTTACCTCTAACTCACGTATAGATGGTGGGAATTTTTGTGTGTTAGGATGGCTAGCTTTGTCCTCCAAAAGACGATCCAGTTTAGGTTGATGTATCGCCGGTAAACCAAACTGTGAGAGGACCGCGTTGAAACTCTCCGTGAGTTTCTCCGTGAGTTTCTCCGTCATTTTCTCCGTGACTTTCTCCAAAATTTCCTCGGTAAGCTTCTCCCGAATAGCTTGTGTCATAGCTTCCATATCATGTGGTTGAGAGCGTGATTTTGTACCCACGGAGTAATCTTTAGAATACGCTTTTGTCACACCTAGACGAATACCACCTAAACCCCTCAAACGTCCACTATGGTCCTTTCCCAAGGTCTCATAAAAGGCATCTTTGTTGCCTTGGGGAGTGAACTCGCCGCTAACCTCTTTTTGCTTGAGCCCCATCTATAGAGAAATTAACAACGGTAAGTTAAAAAAAAAATTCAACATCATAAGCGGCGGCGGCGGGGGTGGGGCAAGATCGTGTGCGGGGCGGAGCCGGGGTGGGGGAGTGTGCGGGGGGTAAAGCGGTGTGCGGGGGCGGTGCGGGGGGAGCGAGGGGGTGGGGGCAGTGCGGCGGGGAGCGGGGAGTGGGGGATGTGTGCGGGGGTGGGGGTTGTGCGGGGAGTGGGGGCGTGTGCGGGGGTGGGGGTAGTGTGTAGGAGTGGGGGGCGTGTGCGGGAGAGTGTGGGGAGTGTGCAGTGGGGTGGGAGTGTGCGAGGGTGGGGGCAGTGTGCATGAGTGGGGGGCAATGTGCGGGGAGTGTGGGGAGTGCGGTGGGGTGTGAGTGTGCAGGGGTGGGGGGCAGTGTGAATGGGCTTGACATAGACTAGGGTTCACATAAAGATGCAAATGGGCCTAGATTTTGACAGGAGCTAGACTTATATTGGCCTAAGATGGACTCTAATGCTAGCGGGCCTAATATGAATGCATGGACTCGAATTAGATGGACCCTATATGAATGCAAAATGGACTCTAATGCATATGGGCCTAGAATGAATGCAAGTGAATTGGGTCGATTGGATTGAATTGGATTGGATTGAATGAAGGTGTTTGGAATGGGCTTAGAATTTTCGAAATTTATTTTTGAAAGGAATCCCTTTTGTTTTATCTTTTGTTAGGAAAAGATGATGGATTAATTTTGAAAAATATTCTTTTTTTTTTGAAATGTCGTGGTATAATGATGATTAGTAAATGTTATTGAAAAAGAGTAGAGTAGAAGGAGGTGTAGGATTGATTTTCAAAAATATAAGTTTTTGAAATTGATGAATATGGTAAGGTAGAATTGATAGGGAAGATTAGTTGAACAACAGGGAGAAAATGGGAAGAGGTAAATATGCATGATGACTCTAACTCCACAATGACCACTTTAGATGCGCCTTTTTTTTTGGATAGACTTTAGCTTGCATGAAAAGACTGATTTTTTCCTTGAGTTAGGTGGGACTCCTAAAATGACCATTTTTTACGTGAGTAAAGACCGACGGACATAGGACTGAACATAGGATCCGCCACTACGAAAACTAAATCAACGAAAAGCATGTGATGCACGGACTGCGCGCCACGCAGCATCGCTGCGCGCGGCGCACAGTCGTGCGTCTGGCATGGGAGTGGTGCGCCAGGCGCAACTTAATGCGCTTGGCGCACTACTCCCGACATGTTTTTCGGGGATTTAGTCGATGTTTTGGCCAATTGAAGAACTTTTGTTTGTTATTTAGACGCGATTTTTAGGAACGACGCATAATGATGACAATTTGACAAGATAATAACAGGCAAGAATTGCAATCATAGGCAAATGTCATATAACATGGATGCAACAGTTCCAACCTAAAGTCCAGTTCTACATTCAACTATTGGTCAGGTTTAGGTTAAGGCTGAAAAGGGTCCATGACTAAGAGATTGATCCCACGCTTCGTACCCCTGCATAAATGGGTGGCCACGTGTAAGACGCACTCCAGTCTCAAGTAAGGAACAAGAGAAAAATGCCATGGTTGGGTAGGTTTGCTTATGACTATGATCCAACACTATCGCTTAGGAAGCTTTTTGGAAAGACAAAGCGCAAACCCCCCAGGGATTACCTCACAGATAGAACATGTGCTAATGCGGCAAGGTAGATTGTCCTTATGGTGGCTGAACAGTAGCCATGCATATGCAAAGCAGCATATTATTCAAAGGCATAAAAATAAGAATGAATCGTATTTTTCAAGTTTCACCCACTCATTTAAAATTTTTTTTTTTTAAAATCCTCCCCAGTGAAGTCGCCAAATTGTAGGCGTGTTTTTATTTCGCCTGCGCGGTGTGAGCGCGTATTAGATTTGACTACCCCACTGTTAAGGTTTTATTGAAAATTGTTTTGTATTGAAAGAAGTCGCCAACAATTCTTTTTAGGAAGAATCATAAACCTAATTGGATATAGGAAAATCATAGGGACAAATTATCCAATGTAGATTTCCCCGTCATGACTCCATATATGGTCACAGTGAACCAACGATTGAGTTCGGGGGTGAGGGTACGAATATAGTCATAATGAACCACATTCGCCCAAAGTTGGCCTCTACTAAATATCGATTCATTACAGATTTTATGCCAAAAAAATAATCATATAATATTTTATACACCCTAAAAATATTTAGTCTAAATTGGTTCAGGAAACACATAAAAAGACTAATTTTTAGTGACAAATTATTATGCAATCAATATTACAAGGAACCTAACAGGTTGTCCAAATTAATCTGATTAATATTAGAACATTTATTTAGGTCTTTGATTAGCAAAAAATAACATGTGGGTGATAAAACATTAAAACAGGGCAATCATATAATATGAACAAAGTGATCAGGCAAGCATATAATAATGTATAAAAATGAATATAAATAAGAAAAGAAAATATTGCAGGGAGTTAGTATAATATACAATACTTACAATCGCATGAATTTGTTAACAATCTACATTATGTATATAACGTTAGTAACTTCAAGAAAATAATAAAAATAAATAAAGAAAATAAAGTTTGTTAATTTAGTTGACCCTTAGAAATTATACCACCGTTCGGGGTCGTTGATTTGTACGGATCTTGGAAAATTGAATTGAACAAGTCTTATATAAAAGTTTTGTGTTTTGTTTCGTAATATGGTGCGTGGGTGCAGGGTATGTTTTGATTTGTATGAGTTTGTGAAGTATGGTGATGATGATGTAATGATTTAGTAACAGGTGTATTAGGCGAAGGATGCAGGTGAATTATGGATTAGGCGTAGGTAGTATAGGCATGAATGAGATTTAGTTATCAGGTTGTGATGTTATTGTGTTGTGTTTATGCGCGACGGTGTTGTGTCGAGAGGTGAGAGCTGTGCGAATTCTTTGTGAGTTTTTTTTGTTAGCCGAGTGATTTGTGGGGATTATATAGTGTAGGTAGGTAGTTGAGATGCAATAGGTTTTCGAAAGTTAATAGGTCTCTAAAAGATAACAGATATTTAAAATCACTTTGGAAAAAGATTATTTTTATTGGAAAAGATTTTAGAAAATAATTAGACAAAAGATATTTAAAACAATTTGGTAAAAGATTATTTTTATAAAAGATTATTTTTATAAAAGATATTTTTATTAATAAAACTAATCAATGTAATTAATTAATTCTATTAATTAAATTGGGCTAGAAAAGGAGTTTCATAAAATTGGGCTTTCATAAAACTATTTTTAAAAGGTTTTCGAAGATGGGCCTTTAAAAAGTTATTTTAAAACGTTTTAGGAAGTGGGTTTAGTAAAACTAGTTATAAAAAGGGTTTTTGAAAATGGATTAATAAAAATGGGTTAGAAAATAGTCTTGGGTTTAAAATATTTTATTTTAGACTCGTTCTTTATTCTTTCCTGATCCGGACCAATTGGAGTAGAGTATTGGTCATCATAGGGTACTAAATGGGGAGACACGATTATGTGTCTACAATTTTCTTTTCAAGGACCGAGGAAATTGACCATTTAGGATGAGACGCAGATCGGACTACAAAGGTTTTGATCCATGAGTGGATTTCAGCCGTGCAATGATTGGTATGTAGTGCATAAGAGAAGAAATATCATACGGGGTCTTTTTTTGATTCATCTCAATGAATACATTGATAATATTTACCTTTTATTTACTTCCTCAGTTTTTAATAATCGCAAAGTTGAAATGTGCACAAGGACCAAGCGAGAGGAGATAGTTAAAAAAAAAAAAAAGAACACCCATGTCTTGGGAGAGAGAAATAGAGAATATATTGCCAACAATGTTGAAATTGCAAGTAAAAAAGAATTAAATTCCTAAAATGAGAAATGTTGCGGAAAATTTGTCAAAAAAACCTTTTAAAAGTTCAATTTTGCGAGAAAAAACCTTTTCAAGCATTCTTTGCGAAAAAAATCCACAAACTTAATTTTTATTGCAAGATGAAACATATACCCATTTTCTGGTGTGATTTTTGAGATGCATAGGAGTGGTGCTGCATTTAATGGAAATAAGGGGTTAAAGAAAGATAGAAGGGTCAGCGTCGGAATTGAGAAAAACCACACTGGAAATGGAAATAGGTTTCTTCTTGCAAGAAAAATTAAGTTTGTGGTTTCTTTTTACAAAGAATGCTTTAAAAGGTTTTTTTTCGCAAAATTGAACTTTTAAAAGGTTTTTTTTGGCAAATTTTCCAAATGTTGCAAGTAGCAAAAAAATGTAGGAAATAATTTTTACTAATATAAAATAAAAGATATTAACGATATAAAAAGTAGACTGACAAATGTAAAAAAGCAAACAGAAAGAATAAAAATAACTAGAGGGAGTAATAAATAATATGCACTTGGGCCTTATTCTTTTTCAGTTGACCGAGCTATGTACAATGAGATTTTCTCTTCAAAAAAAGGTATTCCGAGATTTGATATATCTATTATACATTTCTCTTATCAATATATTACTTTGTTCACCCAAAAATAAAATAAAAATACTTGTCTATTTTCTTTGTCCTATATTACTTTGAAGCAAAAAAAAAGTGGGATCTATTTTATTGTTAGTGACGGTGTCTGTCTGGTGACTGTAAGATATAGGGGAGATGTTAAAATATAAGTGTAACCATTATCAAAACTCATATGCAACGAATAAAGATGAATCTTGTAAAAATTTGGGATGGAAGGGATATGTATTGTTAAAAATATACTGACTAATATATTCATTGAACTTGAGACTAATAATAGGGTGATTCAAATAAAAAACATTTTTAATATTATAAAAATGCGTATAGAAGATTAAGGATTCCTTCTTTCATCTTAGAAAATAATTTTCGGATTTAATATCTTTAGATAAATTCAGACGAATTCCAATGTGTGCTCCAATAAATTACAATAAGTTTCGATAAATTCAAATAAGTTTCAATAAATTTTAATAAGTTCTGACACCTGAAAAATAATGAGGTTCAATGACTTTAGATTAATCTAAATAATATCAAATAAATTTCAATAATTTTTGATAAATTTAATTAGGATAAATAGCGCAAAGAGAACGCAACTCTAAAGAACAATAGAATCAAATCCGCTTCAATTACTATAACAAACTTTTGAATAATACAGAGTCATAATCGTGCAAATAAGTATTTCAATCTTTATTTTGAAATGTTACAACATATCGACTTCAGCACTATTCATGGATAACCTTTGGACTTGAAAATTTTGACTAATTTGTACATGATGTAGTATTTGTTTTAACATATATTATAAAAATTCAACTTTTTATAATTTACTCAAATAGATAACTAAAGATATTTATTTTAATAAAAAAAATAAAGATATTTGTGGCCAACATTATGCATTGTCAAATACTATATAACTGAATATGTTGCAACCTTTAAAAAATAAGAAAAAGTAGTTGGTATCATACTTATCCAATTCTCATATCACATGGTCCGGATTAATCTCGATCGACAATCAATTATGGACCTCAATATATATGCGAAAACAACACCTGGCTAGTTTGGATGAATAAAAGTTAAAATCCCATTTGATTATCGAATCACGAGCTGATTTAGTGGTAGTGTTTAGAGCGAGTCTTGGGTATAACATGTTACACCATAACTTATTGTGTTAAAAAAGCTCACATGTGTGAAATAACATAATTGTTTCATGTCGTTATAAACTCTTTCATGTCATTATTGGTGTATTTCACATCATTTTGGAATTGTTTCACGTCATTTTTACATATGTTTCATGTCATTTTTGTTACGTTATATTAGTGCTAAGAATAGGTGCAAAATTAGTGCAATTTGCAAAAAGAAAAGATATATATTCTTATAGTAAAGATGTAGTTTTCAATGTTAGATAAATACTAAGATTTTTTTAATAAATATTTAGCTTGTAGAGATCGGAGCCAATTTCTTGATTAAAGTTGTACTTTGTACGTTAGTGGTAATGGAGAATATTAGCCGGCAATTTTCCTCGTTCTTTTGATTTGGGAAAAAAGAAACAATCGAAGCAAGTATTGTTAGAATAGGCATAAGTTATCTTGTTACTTCTTCTTTTGAAATTATTCCTTGTAATAGCTCTCAACTTAACTCCGTTTTTGTTTTAACACGTTAAGAATCCCCTTCGAGTGGAGGATGTTCTAACACTTGTTATCTTAAAAAAAAAAAGGTTACAATCAAGTACTCCGTCAGAAAGGGCCTAAGGGGAGAATGCATGAATTAGGAGTACATGTTAAATACTATACCTACATTCTTGAGGTTGTCTCCTCAAGAACGTTAAAAGCTTTCTTAAACATAACAGTAAGAGGGATATCATCAGTAACACCCAAAAGTCCATCCTCCTTAAAGAATCCAACATCTCTTCCTTCACCTGACTCACCAATATACCTAATCTTATACACATTATTTTCTAACTCGCTCCCAGCGTGCTCAATTGTGAACCTCTGAGTTAGGTCGAAGCCACTAGCACCGGTGCCCACGTACGATCGACCGGTTGAGTCGTCGGTGATCAGGCGCCACCCCATTGATTGAATACAAACAGTTATCATTTCTTCAAAGGCAATGTAAACAGGAGAAGATAACGGAGTGTACAATATTCTGAAAGGGGAACTGATGATAAGAGGCATACCATTAGAGGTTTCGTCGTTGTCTCGGGTTATGTAGTATGGACAAGGTAAGTCCGTGTTTTTTGTTGTTCTTGTGAGGCCGCCACCAAAGCCTAGGCTTTGGGGGAGGATGTAGTATTTCCTACTATTCAAGAGTGGTTCACCGTCTGTGTCAAGGATAAAGGCTGTGGCAATACAAAGAGTAGAGAAAGTTAAGAGGAGAGTGGTGGTTGATTTCAGGAAAATGGAAGCCATCGTTGCTTGCTTGATTAGTATTATGTATTTATGTTAGTTGTTTGAGAGTGGAGGTATTGGGGTGGAGAGTTAGTAGATGAAGAATGGTAGTATTTATAAGAGGATAGTATGCTTGTGTTGAAGATGCATCAAGTAGAGGAAAGGAAATAAAACATAATAATGCAAGTGGAGGAAAGGAAATAAAACATAATAATAATGCAAGTTGAGGAAAGGAAACAAAATAATGTAAATTAATTAGTAAACCTGCACGATATGTGCACTTGAGCCCTTTTAATTTTCAGTTAATATACTTACAAGTTACAAGTGACGGTGTGATTTATCATTTAATTTACTTCTATTTATTTTATTAGAAAAGATAATTGGCCCAAAGATCAACCCCTATTATGTTACTAGCCTGCAGCCTGTAGGGCACACCAGTACAGAGGCTGAGTACAAAGCTAAACAACCCATAAGACAACATGCATGAAGGCCTACTACCACCACAAGATTAATCTCCAACATATTGTTGGGATGAGGATTCGAATCCTGTGTAATGTCCTGGAATTCGAGGTGGTACTGCACTGAACTACCGCCACTCTTTCACTTAATTTACTTCTATAACTTATGCATAACTCTTACCAGGATATTTTACGTACTCCATTTTCGTTCTCCCGAAAAAAGCGAACGATTTAACTTATCTATATCTCCCCAAATTCCGAGGGTGAAGTGGAAAAATAAATATTATCCACTAATGAGTAAGCCACCCAGTAGAACTAGATATTAATATTTAGCGGAATCTAGCTAAGCTACATAACATAAAATTTTAATTACTTATCTGTAGTAGGTAAAAATAGTCAGTAATTAATGTTTTTACAAGTAAGTAGAATTTTCCATGAAAGTTTCTAATACTTTTCATATTTAATTAACCAAATAACTTTTATACTTCGAAAAAAAAAACAAATTTCAATATAAAAAGACCCTAAAAAGTATATTTCCCAAGTAATCAAATGAGGACCAAATATAGTGTATATCATACTTATCCATTTATCATATCACCTGGATGAATGCGAGCATAATGCATTTGTCTTAATTATCTCGAGAACAATCAATTACGGACCTTCCCTCAAATATAAAATAAACAAGGATTTATGGACCTCAAACCTCAAACCTCAAAAAGCCCAAACAACACATACTTGGATAAAGTAAAACAAGTACTCCATTTGTTTTTTTTATCATTCTCACTTTCCTGTGCGCGTCTCCCAATGCACCTCTTTGAACTTAAATATCTTTCATTATATATTAATAAAAATTATAACGATTGAATACTAATAATATACTAATTGAGACGAATCAAACAAGACCCCATATGACTATTTTTTTTCTTATAAATTGAAAACAATTGAGAAAATTCTCTCTAAGTATGAATAGTGTCAAGATTCCAAGTGAGAAAGATAAAAAAAACAGAGGGAGTATTGTTTACCTGCAAAAAATTAAAAGGAGTATATAATCAATTGATACAGTTTAATTCATATAAAATTTTAGATATCTTCTTTAATTTCTTATATTAGTTTTAGTAGTTCGTAGTGAATTTTTTTTATTGTAATTAATGGCTTGTGAGGCCTTAATTTTATGAGGAATGATGAATAAGTGAATGTTTTGTTTATCATTATTCTGATCCCCTTATAAAGTGATAGATATAATAAGTATTTGCTCTTAGGGTTGCAAATAAGTATTAAATACATTTCCTATAATAGTATTATTTGACAAGTTCATGACATAATCACACATCAATTGATATAATTAATGCTTATTTATTAATCAATATTTCCATTTTCACCTTCTTATATGTATCATTTCCCTAGAAATAATGTATGAGACCTTGTCACTTTCAAAAGTATATTAAGTGGAACGAAGGAAAGTGAAGGAAAATGTATGAGTAACCCTCAGGTTGGCAACCCTTAGAGTCACTCAATCACTCCCCGAAAATAAAAAAGTGGTTTGATAAATATATAACAAAGGAAATATTGAATTATGAGCTCATTAAATAATAATTATCTTGATTGCTCCATTATTAGCATTACTAGGTATTTAAATAAATAAACTGCTCATATATGGAGACTTCTTGTTGGCTTGACCTTAAAATTCATGCTACTGATGCTAGTGTCCTGGGTTAACGACGTAACGTAGGCACTCACGTTCTCTAACATGGGCCATGGTAATAATAATAATACAGTAGTGGACACTTGACAGTAATATACTAATATGAATTTATCCATTTCATTTTTGGCAGGACTGTGGGGAAGCGGGAAATCGACGTGGGGATAGAGGAAGAGGCAAATAAGATCGTATCCGGGATATCAGGAGCATGGGTCTCTCATTTACGAGTAATAAAGAAGACTTGTACATTTATTATTATACATATATAATAACGTGGATCGTTTTTTTAAAAGTTCGGTGTATAACGTTGATAGGTTTTTTTTTTTTGAAAGATATAACGTGGATAGTTATAGAGACAGCTAGATATAGTAATTTACTAGAAGTCTGCAATCTTCGATTAGGTACCGTTTTATCTTTTAGTTATACAATGGTTTTAAAATCGGGCATTATCTGGACCCTCCAACTTAAAAGAAAAGACAAACAATCATATAGCATATTTAAGCATGCCGTGACCCGTGAGCACATATTCGTTTGAGAAATATGGTTCGTTGTTATCTTTAGGGGTGTAAGCGGACTGCGAAAAGTCGAAGTTGATCTAGTCCAATCGGTCACGTCAAACTTATCTGACCTGACCGAGATCGAAATTTTTTGGATTGGTGAGCTCAAATTTTCGAGTCCTAATATTTTCGGACTAGATTTGGACTCACTCCTTTGGAGTCAATAAGTCCAACAGGTTCAAAAATATTTTATATATAATATATATTTAATATTTATATACTCCATCCGTTTTTTTTAGAAAAAACATTGGACTTTTCACATTTGTCGAGGCACAACTTTGACCGATAAAATCTCTAATTGTATAAAAGTAAAAATTATAAAAAATATATATTTAGAAAGTGTATACCGTGACGAATCAAACAAGATCCCACATGACTATATTTTTTTCTTATGCATAAATAACAATTAATGGTCAAAGTGTATTTGGAGGGAGTATATAATGTATATATATATTTAATATTTATATATATAATATAAAAGATGTATGTGACTTATTTTATGGAATGGATATAATGAACTTAATTTTTCAAATTCAATTATGAGAAAACGTTGTGAATCATTGAATCTAAATCGGGGGAAAAAAAATAATAATCGGACTAGACTGGATTGGATTCGGACTCAAGAAAAAATTATCGGACTGGATTGGACTGGATTCAAAAAATATTTGGATCGGACTTGGACTCATTTTCTCGAGTCCAAAAAACTTTGGACTGAATTTGGATTTGACAAAGTCCAATCCAGTCCAATCCACTTACACCCCTAGTTATCTTAATCTTAACATATAACATGAGTAAATTTGAACAAGTTGGAGTGTACATAACAATGCAAATTTTACCTTATTTTTTTGCAACTAGTTTAAAAGAAATTAGCTAGGGATCCTTGATCCAAGCTTGTATGCAACTTTATATGCATAAGACATTTTCAAAAGCCCATAATCAATACAAATCATTGTTATCGAAATTTTCTTGCACAAAATATAGCATAAATTAAAGATATCAAAGTAGAAGAGTACAAGCAGACATAGTGCATGCAATGCCAAGGTGAGAGAGGAAGATGGTTGAGATGGTGTAGGTACGATAGATGGTGACATTGAGGTTAACACGTTGTACCATTGTTGTTCAGAGTTGCTAATATATATTTCAATTTTATTTTTTTGAATCATCTCTATTTGAGACGGTCAAGTTTTGGTATGGTCTTACCCAAATTACTAAATATCCTTACTACAGTATTTTAAAAGACTGACAATTAAACATTTTCCCTCTTGATTAATAAAATCCTATTGCACTAATGATATTGTTGTACCCGGAAAAAGGTACTCCATTACTATCTATACTCTTACTCATGATTATCGAATCACGAGCTCATCTTTTTTTCTTTTTTTTTTAAGTAATCATCAGCTAATTTAATGATAATAAGCTTAATTCATCTATACATGATTAGTACTTTGGATTTGAAAGAAATAAGTGCTTGCATTTGGAGACTGATGGTTGGCCTAAACGCGATGTTACTATTTGAAGGACCTGTTCTCTTCTCTTTATTTCTAGAAAAAAGAAGTTAATAAAAGTTTGGAAAAAATAAGAAAAAGTTCAGAAGTAGTTGAGAAAAAGATCTACAAAAAGTAAGAAAAGTTGTGGAAAGAGAAGAAAGTTTAGAAATGTTCAGAATAAATAAAAAAATGTATAAAATTCAGGAAAAAAAAATTAAAAATTTAAAAAACGTTCGGAGAAGTTAATAATTTTTTTGGCTAAGAGAACATGCCTTAAGTGTTACTAGTAATATTATTTTTGGTAAAATAACTTGAATAGATCACCCGGTGGACAATAACTTAATGTGCACCAAGTATCGTATGTATAATCAGTTTTTATCTAATATAGTGACTTTTTATTTGATATGGTTAGTTTATGTATAATATAATCACCTTTGTATAGTCAGTTTTATATGGTATAGTCAGTTTTTATATGATATAGACAGTTTTTGTATGATATAATTGATATTCCGGCCTATTTTGAGTTTCATATATGTCAATGCAAGTATTTGATTATTAATATATGTTATTACGTATTAGAATTTTTTTTATAAAACCTTGATATTATTGAAGTACTCATTGGATACGAATTAAATAAGACTCCCACATGACTATGTTGTTTATTATATATTGAAATAAATTTAGAAGAATCCATGTAATTTTAATTAGCTAGTGCCAAGATCTTTCGAGTAGGAACATTAATAAAGAACAAAGAAAATACAAGATATTCATGAATTCATTGAAAATATCTAGAAACTAATTGAAAATATCTATAAACTGATGGAAAATATTCATAAGCTGATCTAATGAAAATATCTATAAACTGAGAGAAAGTATTCATACACTAATTGAAGACATCTATAAACTAACAAAAGAATATCTTAAATGAGATAAAAGGTCCTCATTCTTTTTTCATTTTCTTTTTTAGTTTGTTTTAAAAACTTGGAGGTGGGCAATAGTAGTACAACAGGAACACTAAATCCAAAAATACTTGCGTGGTCCTCACTCCTCATCCATTTTAAGGGTGAGTTTATCCCTCAGATTCACTCTAAACTCCAAACTGTGCCACATCAGCTTTCCACTACTTTTAATTTTACTGACTCACTTCACACTTATTCCTATTTTATACTTTATCTCTCAAACTCTCTACATACTATGTTTTAAATGAATTTTACAAAAAAAAAGAAAAAAAAAAGAAAAGACAAATGTCAAGTTTTAAGTGGCCTAGAAATTTAACCTCTTGCATGTCATAGTCTTGGATGGAGTCTTGAATTATCAAACCCACTCCAAGACTCTCAACTTTTTCTTTCAACATTATTGCATAGTCTTTGCTCAAGACTCTCCTTAAGACTCGCAATATTCATACTGTAATAGCCCGCACTTTCGAGCTGCTAGCTAATCACACTTAAGATATAGACAAATCTCAATTAACACTTAATAAACCTCAAATTTACATTTACTCGCTGCGGAAACATAATCTATTAACGATCCTGGACCTGTGGGTCAGGGCCCAGAACAAAACATCTTCAAAACCAAATATCAGATTACATAATACTTTACTCGATTCCCAATACAATAGAATATTATATTCTCACATAAGCACTTGAATACTTCTCAATACAACATTGAGTCATTAATCTAATTAGTACAATTCAAAACAAACTCTCGCTTAAGATCCACTCTGACCTTCCAACACGAACCTGCAATTACAGAAGAGAATACAAAGCGAAAACAAAACTAAAATGAGCGGAAAGCTCAGTAACTTTACTTCAGCCTGTCAAAACGATTTTGGTTCGTAAATGTTTTTGATATGAGAAACAAACTTGGAAATTGTTCGGAAAATAATTCATCCTTTAAAATATATCGCTGGCATAGCTTAATCACTTAACAGAAATCGCTGGCAAGTACAGGCAGAAACTTAACATAATATAACATAACACATTATTTGACCTTATATGGTCTTAACTCATATATCTGAATCATTTTCCTCCACCTGTACCTTGCCCACTTTTCATCTCAGTTCATAAGCTAAGTTAGCTAAAACAAATACAAAATCCTTTTTACATTTTATACTCAAATCATATATCAAGAAACATAGTATTTCCGAACAATTCCAACAACTGAACAAAACGTACTTTTATGATCTATCAATATAATGCACAGCTCAACACATACGCATACATCTATAACCATGGCCATGACTATAAACGATATACAATATCAAAATATAACTCACACACGGACATTTTAAATATATTTTGTTGAACATAAAGGTTACCTCAAACCGCAAACCCAATATTGACAATACAACTTCTTCCAAGCTCCCAAGACTCTTTGAGCTCCACAGATTTATACCCACAATTTACCTCAATAACAATAACAATATCAATAAATTCCTAAAAGAACTTCAAGTTCAACAACTGACTCAAATAACTAACTTGAACTCTATAGCCATCTTTAACAATTTTGACTAACTTCAGAGTACTAAATTTATCTAATTAATCCATATAGACCAAACTATAATATAATAGATAACTCATTCCTCACTCTCGCAACACCCACATAATATTTAGAACCAAATAACTCTTCCAATTAACCTCCCATTACAAACAATACAAATGAATACTGACTAAGAATACAAATCTAGCTAACACTTCTTCATAGTGAAAGCATTTGATAATATACTATACAGCTTATCACCAGAATTTTATTATAAAATCCAAAAATAGTCATTTACAAACTAAGCCTAACATATTTTTGTTTGAGTTCAGGAAAATATGAAAGTAAGACAAAGAAGTTTATGAGGCAACTCAACAAATATATCACTGAATTCTATTCTTGTAAACAAAGAAGAATACAAAGGTTTAGTTTATAGTTCACAAATTATTAGAAACTATGGGGTTTTGAGTTTTTGAAGAATCAATATTCTTAAGCAAAGATTAGAACTTTAAATCTTGCAAATCAAAGATTGAAACTTTACAACAATTTCACCTTCAATTACATGCAATGACTTTGATCATAAGAAGAAATGGGGTAATGCTTGATTCACCAATTGGGTATAGAAAATCAACGCAGCAGCAGAACATGACACCGCAAGACACACCGGCAGGATCTCCGGCAAACAGAGCCGGCGACAAGTAAAACCATCCGTACCTGCGCCGCTCGCGGTGGCAGCAGCACCGATACAACAGAGGAGAGAGAAAAAACCTCAATTGCTCCGGTTTTTAGGCCCCAAATGCTCCGTATTGCATGCGTAGCAGACGCCATACGAGCATTTGAGACTCTTACAAATGCTTCGGTTGCAACCGGAGCATTTGTCCGGTTTTCCTTAAAACCCGGAGCATTTGTGCTACCAAATGCTCCGGTTTTTAAGGAAAACCGGAGCATTTGAAGCCCAAAAAAATAAAAATTTCCCTTTTTTTATGCTACATTAATGCATAATCAATTATATATACGTAGAAAGTTACATTTCTAATATTATAATTCCTGCATACAAGAAATACTACAAATACATAACAATTGCAAATTATAAGAAATACAACAATGCGTTCAACTAAAAATTGATACCCATAATAATAGCAATAGCAGCAGTTGGGATTTCATTATTCATTTTCTAGCAACAATATTTAACATTATTATACAAATGCAGCATTTATAAGTAGCATTTGTAACTATCACAACAGCAGCAGCCAACAGAAGCAACCAACAAGCAGCAACAAGCATCATCCAATAGGGAATCACGCAATTGCTAACTTGAGCACAAAAATCTGATCAAGCACCAAAACTAGAGGAAATTCAAAATGTAAGATAATATAATAGCTCAAACTTAATGATGGAGCAGAGTGCAGTACTGGATGGAATATGCGTTAATTAGAGACATGAGCACAGCATAACAAGTAGCAGCCAAAGCAGCAGTAGAGTACCTCCAGGACCAACAAAGGTCCTAAACAAAAAGAAATAGTTCCTCTCATCATCAGGTCCTAAACAAAAAGAAAGAGTTCCTCTCATCATCATCTTCTAGATTAATCTAACTAAAACTAGAAAATTGGGTTGGTGTTAAGAGGATTCTCCTAGCAAAAAGGTAGATTAGATACACATAACTATAATTTACAAGTACCATGCAGATGGCAGTGAGGGCAGAAATATATGATATTACCTCTCATCATCAGATTCATCAATATTGGCATCTGAATCTGCTGATGTGATCGTCACATCAAGCTTCAGTTGCGCAGAGTGAAGCAATAGAGGCATAATAACACTCGTATAAGGAAGAAAATCCGACGCTGCGGATAACTGCATAGGGCATCCAAACTATTCTAAGCAGTTGGATCATAAGAACTGAAGATTTTATGTAGAAGTGGAAACTAACATCATCTAGCACGCTGATAAGACATTATGGCCATGTCACTCTGCCTGGTCAGATATCAACAAGGCTTACAGGCTGTTGAGACCAGGAGGAATTCTATTTGGTCACAGCTATTTCTCATCCTACTACGACAAAGGTGTCAGATCGATTGATTACATCAGGAAATTGGGAAATTAAATATTGTAGTCCACCTAAGTCTTTAGTTTACATGATACAAGAAGTCGGCATCTTGCATTCGTACAGACTAATATGCTACAGGAATAGGATCTAAAAAAAACTGGAAATTAGAAGATCTTATTTTTCAGGACCGTGACATCACTATTGGCAAGAAACGACTACTGCTTTTACTACCCTAGAAAGCTCATCTCCACCACTAGATCCACAAGTGTCGTGGTGGATCTTGAGCTATAGAATCAAAATGATATATTGTGTTGTTTGAAGGACAAATCACAACGAGCGACCAATGAAGACTAAAATGCCAAATAAGTTAGGAAGCAATCATGTGAGTACTTCTATTGTATATATAATGATAATTAAAGTGGTAAAAATAGATACAAGGTTAAGAACTATACTCTTCAAAACAAGGGGCAAGTATGAACTTATGTTGTGCACGTAGAGATGTTTTGATACATAGCCAAATATACTCCTTCACCTCATTTGTGTTTTGCAAACAATTGTCGGCTCGGGTGAAATTTGGACATAACCACCCAAATTGCTCTTGTATGCTCTTGCGTCCACAACGATATTATTGTATATTGCAAAGCATTTTTATTTACTTCAAAAGTACAAATGTTTTACCTCATGAAGACTTGAATCAAGGAAACATTCAGCATCTCTCCGCAAAGGAACTCTTTCAAATCACCCTTAGACACCCATGTCGATGTATCCTCAAAGTAGTTGAATTGCGTGGTACCCAAATTCACCTCGAGAGGTGCATCATCCGGCATATCACGCGCATTTGCATGTAGCCATATGCATGCCTTAGTGAGACACTCGATCTTTGGTTTCTCGATCCAACTATATGTAGTTGGTTTTTCTTGGTGACTTGAATCTTGCATTCCTTTACCCAAAATGGCCTTCTTTAGCCCGCTTGAACCCTTCTTCTCTGAACCCTTCTTCGCCTTCTCTAGAGGAGGTGAGTCCGCCTTGCTTTCCTTGGGCTTGTTTATTCTCTCCAAAACCTAATAATTCAACGGTAAAAACATTCAACTTAGTTAGTAGGTAGGTATGAAACAAATCATTATGAATATGGATTTAAGTTGCTTCAATTTACCTCGTCTGAAAACCTCACCCATGCCGATGGCCACAACACATAACCACCACGAGCGTCGGTCAAGACATTTATATCAATTGACGGTTTAGGCAGCGGAAGTGCAAAGTCTTCGTAACCAGGAGTAATGGTGACTACACTAACCGCCAAGTGCTCATTGTCCACAGGCTCATGATGGACTATTGCTCGTTCACTTCGTGGTTGTGCATTTCCTATAGCCACCACAATCAAACCCTCCGCACCTGTTTTGACCATGCCTGATGGGAATGAGGGAATTGAGGTGTATAGTGATGCTTCAAAGAATGGTTTGGGATGTGTGTTGCAGCAGAATGGGAAGGTGATCACGTATGCGTCGCGTCAGTGAAACCTTATGAGGCTAATTACCCTACCCATGATCTAAAGTTAGCTGCGATCGTTTTTGCCTTGAAAATTTGGGGACATAACCTTCATGGGGCAACCTGTAAGATCTTTACTGACCATAAAAGTTTGAAGTATATTTTCACCCAGAAATTGAGGTTACGAACATGCAATTACAGAATATAACATGTTACTTAGTTTTAAAAATTATAAGGATAATAGTTACCTCTAACTTAAGTATAGATGGTGGGAATTTTTGTGTGTTAGGATGGCTAGCTTTGTCCTCCAAAAGACGATCCAGTTTAGGTTGATGTGTCGCCGGTAAACCAAACTGTGAGAGGACCGCGTTGAAACTCTCCGTGAGTTTCTCCGTGAGTTTCTCCGTCACTTTCTCCGTGACTTTCTCCAAAATTTCCTCGGTAAGCTTCTCCCGAATAGCTTGTGTCATAGCTTCCATATCATGTGGTTGAGAGCGTGATTTTGTACCCACGGAGTAATCTTTAGAATACGCTTTTGTCACACCTAGACGAATACCACCTAAACCCCTCAAACGTCCACTATGGTCCTTTCCCAAGGTCTCATAAAAGGCATCTTTGTTGCCTTGGGGAGTGAACTCGCCGCTAACCTCTTTTTGCTTGAGCCCCATCTATAGAGAAATTAACAACGGTAAGTTAAAAAAAAAAATTCAACATCATAAGCGGCAGCGGCAGGGGGGGGGGGGGCAAGATTGTGCGGGGCGGAGCCGGGGTGGGGGAGTGTGCGGGGGGTGGGGGCGGTGTGCGGGGGCAGTGTGGGGGGGAGCAAGGGGTGGGGGCGGTGTGCGGCGGGGAGCAGGGGAGTGGGGATGTGTGCAGGGGGTGGGGGGCAGGCAGGGGAGTGGGGGCGGTGTGCGGGGGTGGGGGGTAGTGTGTAGGAGTGGGGGCGGTGTGCGGGAGAGTGTGGGGAGTGTGCGGTGGGGGTGGGAGTGTGCGGGGGGGGCAAGTGTGCATGAGTGGGGGGCAATGTGCGGGGGAGTGTGGGGAGTGCAGTGGGGTGGGAGTGTGCGGGAGTGTTCGGGGTGGGGGGCAAGTGTGAATGGGCTTGACATAGACTAGGGTTCACATAAAGATGCAAATGGGCCTAGATTTTGACAGGAGCTAGACTTATATGGGCCTAAGATGGACTCTAATGCTAGCGGGCCTAATATGAATGCATGGACTCGAATTAGATGGACCGTATATGAATGCAAAATGGACTCTAATGCATATGGGCCTAGAATGAATGCAAGTGAATTGGGTCGATTGGATTGAATTGGATTGGATTGAATGAAGGTGTTTGGAATGGGCTTAGAATTTTCGAAATTTATTTTTGAAAGGAATCCCTTTTGTTTTATCTTTTGTTAGGAAAAGATGATGGATTAATTTTGAAAAATATTCTTTTTTTTTTTTTGAAATGTCGTGGTATAATGATGATTAGTAAATGTTATTGAAAAAGAGTAGAGTAGAAGGAGGTGTAGGATTGATTTTCAAAAATATAAGTTTTTGAAATTGATGAATATGGTAAGGTAGAATTGATAGGGAAGATTAGTTGAACAACAGGGAGAAAATGGGAAGAGGTAAACATGCATGATGACTCTAACTCCACAATGACCACTTTAGATGCGCCTTTTTTTTTGGATAGACTTTAGCATGCATGAAAAGACTGATTTTTTCCTTGAGTTAGGTGGGACTCCTAAAATGACCATTTTTTACGTGAGTAAAGACCGACGGACATAGGACTGAACATAGGATCGGCCACTACGAAAACTAAATCAACGAAAAGCATGTGATGCACGGACTGCGCGCCACGCAGCATCGCTGCGTAGGGGTGAAAGTTCGGTGTACGGTTTGGATTAGGGCATAATCCAATCCGATCCGAACAAAATTTGGATTTTAATTTTCCAATCCGAATCCAAACCAATTAGAGTTTGAATCTGATCCAATCCAATCCGAATTTTCATACTCTAGATTGGATCCGATCCGAAAATCCGATTTTTTAAAACTTAGTTTTTCGATGAAATAAATTAAGCACAACAACAACCTAGTAGATTTAGGAAATGAGGAATCAAGTGCTGTTAGGGTTTTAGGGGAAGGGTTGAAGTGCTACGCCTACTGGGGTATGGACTAGGCTTTTTTTTATAAAAAAATTCAGTTAAGCACTTAGGCCCTATCCAGATACATAATACAAGGCATATTACTATTTGGTTATATTGGATTTTTGGATCCAATTACCCTCAATCCAATCCGATCCGAAAATCCAATTTTTCAAAAAATTTCAATCCGAATCCAATCCGAACACAGTCCGAATCCGATCTGAATTACTAATTCGGATTGGATTGGATTGGATTTTGGATTTTATCCGAATAACTTTCACCCCTATCGCTGCGCGCGGCGCACAGTCGTGCGTCTGGCGCGGGAGTGGTGCGCCAGGCGCAACTTAATGCGCTTGGCGCACTACTCCCCGACATGTTTTTCGGGGATTTAGTCGATGTTTTGGCCAATTGAAGAACTTTTGTTTGTTATTTAGACGCGATTTTTAGGAACGACGCATAATGATGACAATTTGACAAGATAATAACAGGCAAGAATTGCAATCATAGGCAAATGTCATATAACATGGATACAACAGTTCCAACCTAAAGTCCAGTTCTACATTCAACTATTGGTCAGGTTTAGTTTAAGGCTGAAAAGGGTCCATGACTAAGAGATTGATCCCACGCTTCGTAACCCTGCATAAATGGGTGGCCACGTGTAAGACGCACTCCAGTCTCAAGTAAGGAACAAGAGAAAAATGCCATGGTTGGGTAGGTTTGCTTATGACTATGATCCAACACTATCGCTCAGGAAGCTTTTTGGAAAGACAAAGCGCAAACCCCCCAGGGATTACCTCACACATAGAACATGTGCTAATGCGGCAAGGTAGATTGTCCTTATGGTGGCTGAACAGTAGCCATGCATATGCAAAACAGCATATTATTCAAAGGCATAAAAATAAGAATGAATCGTATTTTTCAAGTTTCACCCACTCATTTAAATTTTTTTTTTTTTTTAAAATCCTCCCCAGTGAAGTAGCCGAATTGTAGGCGTGTTTTTATTTCACCTGCGCGATGTGAGCGCGTATTAGATTTGACTACCCCACTGTTAAGATTTTATTGAAAATTGTTTTGTATTGAAAGAAGTCGCCAACAATTCTTTTTAGGAAGAATCATAAACCTAATTGGATATAGGAAAATCATAGGGACAAATTATCCAATGTAGATTTCCCCGTCATGACTCCATATATGGTCACAGTGAACCAACGATTGAGTTCGGGGGTGAGGGTACGAATATAGTCATAATGAACCACATTCGCCCAAAGTTGGCCTCTACTAAATATCGTTTCATTACAGATTTTATGCCAAAAAAATAATCATATAATATTTTATACACCCTAAAAATATTTAGTCTAAATTGGTTCAGGAAACACATAAAAAGACTAATTTTTAGTGTCAAGTTATTATGCAATCAATATTACAAGGAACCTAACAGGTTGTCCAAATTAATCTGATTAATATTAGAGCATTTATTTAGGTCTTTGATTAGCAAAAAATAACATGTGGGTGATAAAACATTAAAACAGGGCAATCATATAATATGAACAAAGTGATCAGGCAAGCATATAATAATGTATAAAAATGAATATAAATAAGAAAAGAAAATATTGCAGGGAGTTAGTATAATATACAATACTTACAATCGCATGAATTTGTTAACAATCTACATCATGTATATAACGTTAGTAACTTCAAGAAAATAATAAAAATAAATAAAGAAAATAAAGTTTGTTAATTTAGTTGACCCTCAGAAATTATACCACCGTTCGGGGTCGTTGATTTGTACGGATCTTGGAAAATTGAATTGAACAAGTCTTATATAAAAGTTTTGTGTTTTGTTTCGTAATATGGTGCGTGGGTGCAGGGTATGTTTTGATTTGTATGAGTTTGTGAAGTATGGTGATGATGATGTAATGATTTAGTAACAGGTGTATTTGGCGAAGGATGCAGGTGAATTATGGATTAGGCGTAGGTAGTATAGGCATGAATGAGATTTAGTTATCAGGTTGTGATGTTATTGTGTTGTGTTTATGCGCGACGGTGTTGTGTCGAGAGGTGAGAGCTGTGCGAATTCTTTGTGAGTTTTTTTTGTTAGCCGAGTGATTTGTGGGGATTATATAGTGTAGGTAGGTAGTTGAGATGCAATAGGTTTAGAAAGTTAATAGTGCCTCTAAAAGATAATGAGATATTTAAAATCACTTTGGAAAAAGATTATTTTTATTGGAAAAGATTTTAGAAAATAGTTAGACAAAAGATATTTAAAACAATTTGGTAAAAGATTATTTTTATAAAAGATTATTTTTATAAAAGATATTTTTATTAATAAAACTAATCAATGTAATTAATTAATTCTATTAATTAAATTGGGCTAGAAAAGGAGTTTCATAAAATTGGGCTTTCATAAAACTATTTTTAAAAGGTTTTCGAAGATGGGCCTTTAAAAAGTTATTTTAAAACGTTTTAGGAAGTGGGTTTAGTAAAACTAGTTATAAAAAGGGTTTTTGAAAATGGATTAATAAAAATGGGTTAGAAAATAGTCTTGGGTTTAAAATATTTTATTTTAGACTCGTTCTTTATTCTTTCCTGATCCCGGACCAATTGGAGCAGGTATTGGTCATCATAGGGTGCTTAAATGGGGAGACACGATTATGTGACTACAGTTTTCTTTTCAAGGACCGAGGAAATTGACCATTTAGGATAAGACGCAGATCGGACTACAAAGGTTTTGATCCATGAGTGGATTTCAACCGTGCAATGATTGGTATGTAGTGCATAAGAGAAGAAATATCATACGGGGTCTTTTTTTGATTCATCTCAATGAATACATTGATAATATTTACCTTTTATTTACTTCCTCAGTTTTTAATAATCGCAAAGTTGAAATGTGCACAAGGACCAAGCAGAGGAGATAGTTAAAAAAAAAAAAAGAACACCCATGTCTTGGGAGAGAGAAATAGAGAATATATTGCCAAAAATGTTGAAATTGCAAGTAAAAAAGAATTAAATTCCTAAAATGAGAAATGTTGCGGAAAATTTGTCAAAAAAACCTTTTAAAAGTTCAATTTTGCGAGAAAAAACCTTTTCAAGCATTCTTTGCGAAAAAAATCCACAAACTTAATTTTTATTGCAAGATGAAACATATACCCATTTTCTGGTGTGATTTTTGAGATGCATAGGAGTGGTGCTGCATTTAATGGAAATAGAGGGTTAAAGAAAGATAGAAGGGTCAGCGCCGGAATTGAGAAAAACCACACTGGAAAATGGAAATAGGTTTCTTGTTGCAAGAAAAATTAAGTTTGTGGTTTCTTTTTACAAAGAATGCTTTAAAAGGTTTTTTTTCGCAAAATTGAACTTTTAAAAGGTTTTTTTTGGCAAATTTTCCAAATGTTGCAAGTAGCAAAAAAATGTAGGAAATAATTTTTACTAATATAAAATAAAAGATATTAACGATATAAAAAGTAGACTGACAAATGTAAAAAAGCAAACAGAAAGAATAAAAATAACTAGAGGGAGTAATAAGTAATATGCACTTGGGCCTTATTCTTTTTCAGTTGACCGAGCTATGTACAATGAGATTTTCTCTTCAAAAAAAGGTATTCCGAGATTTGATATATCTATTATACATTTCTCTTATCAATATATTACTTTGTTCACCCAAAAATAAAATAAAAATACTTGTCTATTTTCTTTGTCCTATATTACTTTGAAGCAAAAAAAAGTGGGATCTATTTTATTGTTAGTGACGGTGTCTGTCTGGTGACTGTAAGATATAGGGGAGATATTAAAATATAAGTGTAACCATTATCAAAACTCATATGCAACGAATAAAGATGAATCTTGTAAAAATTTGGGATGGAAGGGATATGTATTGTTAAAAATATACTGACTAATATATTCATTGAACTTGAGACTAATAATAGGGTGATTCAAATAAAAAACATTTTTAATATTATAAAAATGCGTATAGAAGATTAAGGATTCCTTCTTTCATCTTAGAAAATAATTTTCGGATTTATTATCTTTAGATAAATTCAGACGAATTCCAATGTGTGCTCCAATAAATTACAATAAGTTTCGATAAATTCAAATAAGTTTCAATAAATTTTAATAAGTTCTGACACCTGAAAAATAATGAGGTTCAATGACTTTAGATTAATCTAAATAATATCAAATAAATTTCAATAATTTTTGATAAATTTAATTAGGATAAATAGCGCAAAGAGAACGCAACTCTAAAGAACAATAGAATCAAATCCGCTTCAATTACTATAACAAACTTTTGAATAATACAGAGTCATAATCGTGCAAATAAGTATTTCAATCTTTATTTTGAAATGTTACAACATATCGACTTCAGCACTATTCATGGATAACCTTTGGACTTGAAAAATTTGACTAATTTGTACATGATGTAGTATTTGTTTTAACGTATATTATAAAAATTCAACTTTTTATAATTTACTCAAATAGATAACTAAAGATATTTATTTTAATAAAAAAAATAAAGATATTTGTGGCCAACATTATGCATTGTCAAATACTATATAAGTGAATATGTTGCAACCTTTAAAAAATAAGAAAAAGTAGTTGGTATCATACTTATCCAATTCTCATATCACATGGTCTGGATTAATCTCGACGACAATCAATTATGGACCTCAATATATATGCGAAAACAACACCTGGCTAGTTTGGATGAATAAAAGTTAAAATCCCATTTGATTATCGAATCACGAGCTGATTTAGTGGTAGTGTTTAGAGCGAGTCTTGGGTATAACATGTTACACCATAACTTATTGTGTTAAAAAAGCTCACATGTGTGAAATAACATAATTGTTTCATGTCGTTATAAACTCTTTCATGTCATTATTGGTGTATTTCACATCATTTTGGAATTGTTTCACGTCATTTTTACATATGTTTCATGTCATTTTTGTTACGTTATATTAGTGCTAAGAATAGGTGCAAAATTAGTGCAATTTGCAAAAAGAAAAGATATATATTCTTATAGTAAAGATGTAGTTTTCAATGTTAGATAAATACTAAGATTTTTTTTAATAAATATTTAGCTTGTAGAGATCGGAGCCAATTTCTTGATTAAAGTTGTACTTTGTACGTTAGTGGTAATGGAGAATATTAGCCGGCAATTTTCCTCGTTCTTTTGATTTGGGAAAAAAGAAACAATCGAAGCAAGTATTGTTAGAATAGGCATAAGTTATCTTGTTACTTCTTCTTTTGAAATTATTCCTTGTAATAGCTCTCAACTTAACTCCGTTTTTGTTTTAACACGTTAAGAATCCCCTTCGAGTGGAGGATGTTCTAACACTTGTTATCTTAAAAAAAAAAAAGGTTACAATCGAGTACTCCGTCAGAAAGGGCCTAAGGGGAGAATGCATGAATTAGGAGTACATGTTAAATACTATACCTACATTCTTGAGGTTGTCTCCTCAAGAACGTTAAAAGCTTTCTTAAACATAACAGTAAGAGGGATATCATCAGTAACACCCAAAAGTCCATCCTCCTTAAAGAATCCAACATCTCTTCCTTCACCTGACTCACCAATATACCTAATCTTATACACATTATTTTCTAACTCGCTCCCAGCGTGCTCAATTGTGAACCTCTGAGTTAGGTCGAAGCCACTAGCACCGGTGCCCACGTACGATCGACCGGTTGAGTCGTCGGTGATCAGGCGCCACCCCATTGATTGAATACAAACAGTTATCATTTCTTCAAAGGCAATGTAAACAGGAGAAGATAACGGAGTGTACAATATTCTGAAAGGGGAACTGATGATAAGAGGCATACCATTAGAGGTTTCGTCGTTGTCTCGGGTTATGTAGTATGGACAAGGTAAGTCCGTGTTTTTTGTTGTTCTTGTGAGGCCGCCACCAAAGCCTAGGCTTTGGGGGAGGATGTAGTATTTCCTACTATTCAAGAGTGGTTCACCGTCTGTGTCAAGGATAAAGGCTGTGGCAATACAAAGAGTAGAGAAAGTTAAGAGGAGAGTGGTGGTTGATTTCAGGAAAATGGAAGCCATCGTTGCTTGCTTGATTAGTATTATGTATTTATGTTAGTTGTTTGAGAGTGGAGGTATTGGGGTGGAGAGTTAGTAGATGAAGAATGGTAGTATTTATAAGAGGATAGTATGCTTGTGTTGAAGATGCATCAAGTAGAGGAAAGGAAATAAAACATAATAATGCAAGTGGAGGAAAGGAAATAAAACATAATAATAATGCAAGTTGAGGAAAGGAAACAAAATAATGTAAATTAATTAGTAAACCTGCACGATATGTGCACTTGAGCCCTTTTAATTTTCGGTTAATATACTTACAAGTGACGGTGTGATTTATCATTTAATTTACTTCTATTTATTTTATTAGAAAAGATAATTGGCCCAAAGATCAACCCCTATTATGTTACTAGCCTGCAGCCTGTAGGGCACACCAGTACAGAGGCTGAGTACAAAGCTAAACAACCCATAAGACAACATGCATGAAGGCCTACTACCACCACAAGATTAATCTCCAACATATTGTTGGGATGAGGATTCGAACCCTGTGTAATGTCCTGGAATTCGAGGTGGTACTGCACTGAACTACCGCCACTCTTTCACTTAATTTACTTCTATAACTTATGCATAACTCTTACCAGGATATTTTACGTACTCCATTTTCGTTCTCCTGAAAAAGCAGACGATTTAACTTATCTATATCTCCCCAGCCCCGAGGGTGAAGTGGAAAAATAAATATTATCCACTAATGAGTAAGCCACCCAGTAGAACTAGATATTAATATTTAGCGGAATCTAGCTAAGCTACATAACATAAAATTTTAATTACTTATCTGTAGTAGGTAAAAATAGTCAGTAATTAATGTTTTTACAAGTAAGTAGAATTTTCCATGAAAGTTTCTAATACTTTTCATATTTAATTAACCAAATAACTTTTATACTTCGAAAAAAAAAACAAATTTCAATATAAAAAGATCCTAAAAATTATATTTCCCAAGTAATCAAATGAGGACCAAATATAGTGTATATCATACTTATCCATTTATCATATCACCTGGATGAATGCGAGCATAATGCATTTGTCTTAATTATCTCGAGAACAATCAATTACGGACCTTCCCTCAAATATAAAATAAACAAGGATTTATGGACCTCAAACCTCAAACCTCAAAAAGCCCAAACAACACATACTTGGATAAAGTAAAACAAGTACTCCATTTGTTTTTTTTATCATTCTCACTTTCCCGCGTCTCTCCCAACGCACCTCTTGAACTTAAATATCTTTCATTATATATTAATAAAAATTGTAACGATTGAATACTAATAATATACTAATTGAGACGAATCAAACAAGACCCCATATGACTATATTTTTTCTTATAAATTGAAAAACAATTGAGAAAATTCTCTCTAAGTATGAATAGTGTCAAGATTCCAAGTGAGAAAGATAAAAAAAACAGAGGGAGTATTGTTTACCTGCAAAAAATTAAAAGGAGTATATAATCAATTGATACGCTTTAATTCATATAAAATTTCGGATATCTTCTTTAATTTCTTATATTAGTTTTAGTAGTTCGTAGTGAATTTTTTTTATTGTAATTAATGGCTTGTGAGGCCTTAATTTTATGAGGAATGATGAATAAGTGAATGTTTTGTTTATCATTATTCTGATCCCCTTATAAAGTGATAGATATAATAAGTATTTGCTCTTAGGGTTGCAAATAAGTATTAAATACATTTCCTATAATAGTATTATTTGACAAGTTCATGACATAATCACACATCAATTGATATAATTAATGCTTATTTATTAATCAATATTTCCATTTTCACCTTCTTATATGTATCATTTCCCTAGAAATAATGTATGAGGACCTTGTCACTTTCAAAAGATATTAAGTGGAACGAAGGAAAGTGAAGGAAAATGTATGAAGAACCCTCGGGCCAAGAACCCTGTAGCCACTCAATCACTCCCCGAAAATAAAAAAGTGGTTTGATAAATATATAACAAATGAAATATTGAATTATGAGCTCATTAAATAATAATTATCTTGATTGCTCCATTATTAGCATTACTAGGTATTTAAATAAATAAACTGCTCATATATGGAGACTTCTTGTTGGCTTGACCTTAAAATTCATGCTACTGATGCTAGTGTCCTGGGTTAACGACGTAACGTAGGCACTCACGTTCTCTAACATGGGCCATGGTAATAATAATAATACAGTAGTGGACACTTGACAGTAATATACTAATATGAATTTATCCATTTCATTTTTGGCAGGACTGTGGGGAAGCGGGAAATCGACGTGGGGATAGAGGAAGAGGCAAATAAGATCGTATCCGGGATATCAGGAGCATGGGTCTCTCATTTACGAGTAATAAAGAAGACTTGTACATTTATTATTATACATATATAATAACGTGGATCGTTTTTTTAAAAGTTCGGTGTATAACGTTGATAGGTTTTTTTTTTTTGAAAGATATAACGTGGATAGTTATAGAGACAGCTAGATATAGTAATTTACTAGAAGTCTGCAATCTTCGATTAGGTACCGTTTTATCTTTTAGTTATACAATGGTTTTAAAATCGGGCATTATCTGGACCCTCCAACTTAAAAGAAAAGACAAACAATCATATAGCATATTTAAGCATGCCGTGACCCGTGAGCACATATTCGTTTGAGAAATATGGTTCGTTGTTATCTTTAGGGGTGTAAGCGGACTGCGAAAAGTCCAGAGTTCAATCTAGTCCAATTCAGTCCAGTCCAAACTTATCGGACTGGACTGAATTGAAATTTTTTTGGATTGGACTCGTGCTCAAATTTTCGAGTCCTAATATTTTCGGACTAGATTTGGACTCACTCCTTTGGAGTCCAATAAGTCCAATCCAGTTCAAAAATATTTTATATATAATATATATTTAATATTTATATACTCCATCCGTTTTTTTTAGAAAAAACATTGGACTTTTCACATTTGTCGAGGCACAACTTTGACCGATAATATCTCTAATTGTATAAAAGTAAAAATTATAAAAAATATATATTTGGAAAGTGTATACCGTGACGAATCAAACAAGATCCCACATGACTATATTTTTTTCTTATGCATAAATAACAATTAATGGTCAAAGTGTATTTGGAGGGAGTATATAATGTATATATATATTTAATATTTATATATATAATATAAAAGATGTATGTGACTTATTTTATGGAATGGATATAATGAACTTAATTTTTCAAATTCAATTATGAGAAAACGTTGTGAATCATTGAATCTAAATCGGGGGAAAAAAAATAATAATCGGACTGGACTGGATTGGATTCGGACTCAAGAAAAAATTATCGGACTGGATTGGACTGGATTCAAAAAATATTTGGATCGGACTTGGACTCATTTTCTCGAGTCCAAAAAACTTTGGACTGAATTTGGATTTGACAAAGTCCAATCCAGTCCAATCCACTTACACCCCTAGTTATCTTAATCTTAACATATAACATGAGTAAATTTGAACAAGTTGGAGTGTACATAACAATGCAAATTTTACCTTATTTTTTTGCAACTAGTTTAAAAGAAATTAGCTAGGGATCCTTGATCCAAGCTTGTATGCAACTTTATATGCATAAGACATTTTCAAAAGCCCATAATCAATACAAATCATTGTTATCGAAATTTTCTTGCACAAAATATAGCATAAATTAAAGATATCAAAGTAGAAGAGTACAAGCAGACATAGTGCATGCAATGCCAAGGTGAGAGAGGAAGATGGTTGAGATGGTGTAGGTACGATAGATGGTGACATTGAGGTTAACACGTTGTACTATTGTTGTTCAGAGTTGCTAATATATATTTCAATTTTATTTTTTTGAATCATCTCTATTTGAGACGGTCAAGTTTTGGTATGGTCTTACCCAAATTACTAAATATCCTTACTACAGTATTTTAAAAGACTGACAATTAAACATTTTCCCTCTTGATTAATAAAATCCTATTGCACTAATGATATTGTTGTACCCGGAAAAAGGTACTCCATTACTATCTATACTCTTACTCATGATTATCGAATCACGAGCTCATCTTTTTTTCTTTTTTTTTTAAGTAATCATCAGCTAATTTAATGATAATAAGCTTAATTCATCTATACATGATTAGTACTTTGGATTTGAAAGAAATAAGTGCTTGCATTTGGAGACTGATGGTTGGCCTAAACGCGATGTTACTATTTGAAGGACTGTTCTCTTCTCTTTATTTCTAGAAAAAAGAAGTTAATAAAAGTTTGGAAAAAATAAGAAAAAGTTCGAAGTAGTTGAGAAAAAGATCTACAAAAAGTAAGAAAAGTTGTGGAAAGAGAAGAAAGTTTAGAAATGTTCAGAATAAATAAAAAAATGTATAAAATTCAGGAAAAAAAAATTAAAAATTTAAAAAACGTTCGGAGAAGTTAATAATTTTTTTGGCTAAGAGAACATGCCTTAAGTGTCTTTACTTTAAAATGTGTTACTAGTAATATTATTTTTGGTAAAATAACTTGAATAGATCACCCGGTGGACAATAACTTAATGTGCACCAAGTATCGTATGTATATTCAGTTTTTATCTAATATAGTGACTTTTTATTTGATATGGTTAGTTTATGTATAATATAATCACCTTTGTATAGTCGTTTTATATGGTATAGTCGGTTTTTATATGATATAGACAGTTTTTGTATGATATAATTGATATTCCTACTATTTTGAGTTTCATATATGTCAATGCAAGTATTTGATTATTAATATATGTTATTACGTATTAGAATTTTTTTATAAAACCTTGATATTATTGAAGTACTCATTGGATACGAATTAAATAAGACTCCCACATGACTATGTTGTTTATTATATATTGAAATAAATTTAGAAGAATCCATGTAATTTTAATTAGCTAGTGCCAAGATCTTTCGAGTAGGAACATTAATAAAGAACAAAGAAAATACAAGATATTCATGAATTCATTGAAAATATCTAGAAACTAATTGAAAATATCTATAAACTGATGGAAAATATTCATAAGCTGATCTAATGAAAATATCTATAAACTGAGAGAAAGTATTCATACACTAATTGAAGACATCTATAAACTAACAAAAGAATATCTTAAATGAGATAAAAGGTCCTCATTCTTTTTTAATTTTCTTTTTTAGTTTGTTTTAAAAACTCGGAGGTGGGCAATAGTAGTACAACAGGAACACTAAATCCAAAAATACTTGCGTGGTCCTCACTCCTCATTCATTTTAAGGGTGAGTTTATCCCTCGAATTCACTCTAAACTCCAAACTTGCCACATCGCCTTTCCACTACTTTTTTAATTTTACTGCACTCACTTCGTACTTATTCCTATTTTATACTTTATCTCTCAAACTCTCTACATACTATGTTTTAAATGAATTTTACAAAAAAAAATAAAAAAAAAAGAAAAGACAAATGTCAAGTTTTAAGTGGCCTAGAAATTTAACCTCTTGCATGTCATAGTCTTGGATGGAGTCTTGAATTATCAAACCCACTCCAAGACTCTCAACTTTTTCTTTCAACATTATTGCATAGTCTTTGCTCAAGACTCTCCTTAAGACTCGCAATATTCATACTGTAATAGCCCGCACTTTCGATTGCTAGCTAATCACACTTAAGATATAGACAAATCTCAATTAACACTTAATAAACCTCAAATTTACATTTACTCGCTGCGGAAACATAATCTATTAACGATCCTGGACCTGTGGGTCAGGGCCCAGAACAAAACATCTTCAAAACCAAATATCAGATTACATAATACTTTACTCGATTCCCAATACAATAGAATATTATATTCTCACATAAGCACTTGAATACTTCTCAATACAACATTGAGTCATTAATCTAATTACAATTCATAACAAACTCTCGCTTAAGATCCACTCTGACCTTCCAACACGAACCTGCAATTACAGAAGAGAATACAAAGCGAAAACAAAACTAAAATGAGCGGAAAGCTCAGTAACTTTACTTCAGCCTGTCAAAACGATTTTGGTTCGTAAATGTTTTTGATATGAGAAACAAACTTGGAAATTGTTCGGAAAATACTTCATCCTTTAAAATATATCGCTGGCATAGCTTAATCACTTAACAGAAATCGCTGGCAAGTACAGGCAGAAACTTAACATAATATAACATAACACATTATTTGACCTTATATGGTCTTAACTCATATATCTGAATCATTTTCCTCCACCTGTACCTTGCCCACTTTTCATCTCAGTTCATAAGCTAAGTTAGCTAAAACAAATACAAAATCCTTTTTACATTTTATACTCAAATCATATATCAAGAAACATAGTATTTCCGAACAATTCCAACAACTAAACAAAACGTACTTTTATGATCTATCAATATAATGCACAGCTCAACACATACGCATACATCTATAACCATGGCCATGACTATAAACGATATACAATATCAAAATATAACTCACACACGGACATTTTAAATATATTTTGTTGAACATAAAGGTTACCTCAAACCGCAAACCCAATATTGACAATACAACTTCTTCCAAGCTCCCAAGACTCTTTGAGCTCCACAGATTTATACCCACAATTTACCTCAATAACAATAACAATATCAATAAATTCCTAAAAGAACTTCAAGTTCAACAACTGACTCAAATAACTAACTTGAACTCTATAGCCATCTTTAACAATTTTGACTAACTTCAGAGTACTAAATTTATCTAATTAATCCATATAGACCAAACTATAATATAATAGATAACTCATTCCTCACTCTCGCAACACCCACATAATATTTAGAATCAAATAACTCTTCCAATTAACCTCCCATTACAAACAATACAAATGAATACTGACTAAGAATACAAATCTAGCTAACACTTCTTCATAGTGAAAGCATTGATAATATACTGTACAGCTTATCACCAGAATTTTATTATAAAATCCAAAAATAGTCATTTACAAACTAAGCCTAACATATTTTTGTTTGAGTTCAGGAAAATATGAAAGTAAGACAAAGAAGTTTATGAGGCAACTCAACAAATATATCACTAAATTCTATTCTTGTAAACAAAGAAGAATACAAAGGTTTAGTTTATAGTTCACAAATTATTAGAAACTATGAGGTTTTGAGTTTTTGAAGAATCATATTCTTAAGCAAAGATTAGAACTTTAAATCTTGCAAATCAAAGATTGAAACTTTACAACAATTTCACCTTCAATTACATGCAATGACTTTGATCATAAGAAGAAATGGGGTAATGCTTGATTCACCAATTGGGTATAGAAAATCAACGCAGCAGCAGAACATGACACCGCAAGACACACCGGCAGGAGCTCCGGCAAACAGAGCCGGCGACAAGTAAAACCATCCGTACCTGCGCCGCTCGCGGTGGCAGCAGCACCGATACAACAGAGGAGAGAGAAAAAACCTCAATTGCTCCGGTTTTTTAGGCCCCAAATGCTCCGTATTGCATGCGTAGCAGACGCCATACGAGCATTTGAGACTCTTACAAATGCTTCGGTTGCAACCGGAGCATTTGGCAACACAACCGGAGCATTTGAAGCCCAAAAAAATAAAAAAAATAAAAAATAAATAAAAATTTCCCTTTTTTTTATGCTACATTAATGCATAATCAATTATATATACGTAGAAAGTTACATTTCTAATATTATAATTCCTGCATACAAGAAATACTACAAATACATAACAATTGCAAATTATAAGAAATACAACAATGCGTTCAAAGAAACACAAACACTAAAAATTGATACCCATAATAATAGCAATAGCAGCAGTTGGGATTTCATTATTCATTTTCTAGCAACAATATTTAACATTATTATACAAATGCAGCATTTATAAGTAGCATTTGTAACTATCACAACAGCAGCAGCCAACAGAAGCAACCAACAAGCAGCAACAAGCATCATCCAATAGGGAATCACGCAATTGCTAACTTGAGCACAAAAATCTGATCAAGCACCAAAACTAGAGGAAATTCAAAATGTAAGATAATATAATAGCTCAAACTTAATGATGGAGCAGAGTAAGATCTTGGATGGAATATGAGTTAATTAGAGACATGAGCACAGCATAACAAGTAGCAGCCAAAGCAGCAGTAGAGTACCTCCAGGACCAACAAAGGTCCTAAACAAAAAGAAATAGTTCCTCTCATCATCAGGTCCTAAACAAAAAGAAAGAGTTCATCTCATCATCATCTTCTAGATTAATCTAACTAAAACTAGAAAATTGGGTTGGTGTTAAGAGGATTCTCCTAGCAAAAAGGTAGATTAGATACACATAACTATAATTTACAAGTACCATGCAGATGGCAGTGAGGGCAGAAATATATGATATTACCTATCATCATCAGATTCATCAATATTGGCATCTGAATCTGCTGATGTGATCGTCACATCAAGCTTCAGTTGCGCAGAGTGAAGCAATAGAGGCATAATAACACTCGTATAAGGAAGAAAATCCGACGCTGCGGATAACTGCATAGGGCATCCAAACTATTCTAAGCAGTTGGATCATAAGAACTGAAGATTTTATGTAGAAGTGGAAACTAACATCATCTAGCACGCTGATAAGACATTATGGCCATGTCACTCTGCCTGGTCAGATATCAACAAGGCTTACAGGCTGTTGAGACCAGGAGGAATTCTATTTGGTCACAGCTATTTCTCATCCTACTACGACAAAGGTGTCAGATCGATTGATTACATCAGGAAATTGGGAAATTAAATATTGTAGTCCACCTAAGTCTTTAGTTTACATGATACAGGAAGTCGGCATCTTGCATTCGTACAGACTAATATGCTACAGGAATAGGATCTAAAAAAAACTGAAAATTAGAAGATCTTATTTTTCAGGACCGTGACATCACTATTGGCAAGAAACGACTACTGCTTTTACTACCACTAGTAGAAAAAACCTCAAATGCTCCGGTTGTTTAGGGCCCAAATGCTCCGTATTTAACGCGTAGCAAACGTCATACGAGCATTTGAGCATTTTACAAATGCTCCGGTTTACAATCGGAGCATTTATTTTTTAAATGCTCCGATTTTAAAAAAAAACCGGAGCATTTGAGCTTTTTTACGAATAAAAAAAACGCAAATGCTCCGGTTGTTAAGGAAAAACCGGAGCATTTGTTATAACAAATGCTGCGGTTTTCCCAGACAACCGAAGCATTTGAGCTTTTCTTATTAAAAAAATTCAGACCTGCTACCCCTGCTGGCCAGCAGCATGAGTAACAGGTCTTCAAGCCAAGAAACTAACGAGTACCCACTACACACAACCTTGAAACACATATACTTAATACAACCATTTCCAATTCCACGAAGTTAATATTTTTATTTAGTTGATACAACAAGAAGCCATTTCTCATTCCACAAAGTTAATAGTTGAAACCTAAGGAGTATCCAGATTCAATGTTCTCGTATTCTAATTCCATAATACAAAACCCAAATCCAAACAAATTAAGAACTAACTAGGTAACAAGGGTATGCATCACTTTTATATGTTATGTAGTAGCAACATTCTGTTTTCATATCACACATCTAATGACAACAACATTTCCACAGTAAAATAAATATGGCAACATCAAAAATTAAGGGTTTTAGTTCTATCATTTGTGACCATAAATCAGATAAGTAAATAAAGAATTGATAGTCTAACTAGTCAATGAACAGAACAAATAGACTACTATAACACAATTAGACTACCATCTTGAGTATACTTTCTTTCTATTCCGCAATATCACAGTATATAAATCTCTTTCAAGAAACTTACGGTACCGATAAGTACCTTATGTTCCAAAGGATGTAATTTGTTTTTAACGACCATGTCACATCGAAGCTCACTCTCATCAATCCCGCAGGTGTTTCATATAATCGGTTTTCAAATCGGCTATTTATTTTGTCATATTACCCCTCTTCCCCCCCCAAATAAAAAGCTTTTCCTTCTTCAAATGTGGCAAGGTATACCATGACAGCACATACGTAGAGAGGTTTGGATTCATGTCCTTCCAAAAAGGATAAATCCACAAAACAAAAAGCTATAACATAAACATTAAGCCACTACTTAAAACATGTGCGCTGAATATTGCTATCTAGAGTGTAAATATATTAGTTTCACATGCTAATGATCACATGTCCGGTAAGTCGATCCCTTGACTTTCAAGTTCTTCATGAAGTTTAAGTATCCAATTCTCCGGTGGTGGACAACTAGGAAAATTATCATCATTCCTACAACAAGAATACTAATGGTAAATGGTGGATCGCATACATAAACATGAAATATTTTGCTCCATCAAGAACCATGGAAAGATGAATTTCACTAACACCAAACACATCAGATGGCAACAAAGTCACCAATTTGAACTTATGCATCAATGGTGCAAATAAAATAGATTAAACTCAATACTTTTGGTTTACCTTGCCTCAAAATAGGGTTGCACAGGGGATGAAGCTTCATCTAAGTTCTCAGGTGCATGAGAATCATGGTCATCATCCGAATTGCTCACCTTATCTGCAGCCTTGTCGACAACGCCGTTGCTATGGAGATGACTAACGAAGTGGTCGTGACAACATCCGAAAGGTATGATTTTAAAACAAAAGAGCTTAGAAAGGGAAAGAAAAAGGTCAACATGATCCAAACTATACAATGCTTTGGTGCAAGACAATCCAAAATATGTACCATCTGTTCTAGTCCAAACAAAATACAACTTGAGAGAATCAAAAGCCGCACACGTACTTACCCGCATACCGCGAACCAAGCCCTTTAAGGGAGCCCATCTCGCGGACCCACTTAAATGGTGGATAACATAGCATTTGGAATGCCTGAATACTACGCCAAGCAAATGGGCACTTAGCTCTTGAAAACCTCCTTGTAGTTTCCAGAGCAGCCACCTTTAGTAGAAAAAATGCTACATCACCAGCAACTCCTCTTAATATTAGATCTTTTGGAACAATATGATTTCCGAGATTTACGTGTCAAAGTCTTTGGCACGAAGCAACTTTGGGCAATTGTTGTCGATAGGTTCCACTTGGGCATTTTAGAATTCCTTCTCGGACCGTAACTATCATGGTGTTCCCCCATTGAGAAGTATTATAGAGGCCTTCCAAAGACATACTTCACCTTTTTGCTCAAATAGTGCACCTTAAGAAGAAAAGAGACTCTTTCAAGCAATGACTATCTATAACACAAGGAAACAAAATCTTGCCATTTCTTCTCATCGAACAGGACAAGTAGAGCACAGTGTGCATATCATCTGCTGCAGCCCATGTTTTCCCGAGGGAGATATAGGAATCACTTATCCCGCATAGTACATGAACCAAGCATCGGCACTTGCCCATCCGAATTTTTGTCAGACCATTTCTGAAACATATGCAAAGAATGACAGAAATAGGAAGTTCATCACATGGTCCTAATAGTTAATTTCCTCATTTTTCTCTTGTTCTCTTGCCGTTTAGAACAAGCATTAGAAGCATATAATCACAATTCACAATACAAGAAATTATTAATCAAACCCACCCCCTTCCCCCCAAACAATAAACTACTATCTTTATCACTAAGTTTAAACTCGTTATCGGAGTTCCCAATGAGATGAACTCGAGACCGAAGAGCTATAACTCCTTTGTACTTGTCGGTCCGGCACTCTTGTTGCTCTAAGATGACCCCCAAAAGCTGCGAGTCGCCAAATCGCAGTTCCAATTCACTACGGAAATCCTCATGTCATATATATTCAGAAGGAATATCACGTATGTTGGAATAAGAGGGATGATACTTAATCAGAGATGACTCTAGTTCACATATTGGAATTGAAGGGATGGCACTAAAAAACTAACCAAGTGCCATATCGACCAAATTATATTTGTATTTACAATTGCAAAATAAGAACTTAATAACAGATAATCAATTACACCTGTAATAATGAACAAAATGTAACCTAGTTCATAACATCTAATTGAACAGCAGCGCACTTCATGTTAGTATTCAATTTTAAACCATAATCTTACCACAAAACCCATACATGTGTTCGAAGAATGAGCTAAAATCAAACAATTGAAATATGCACTAGAAATATAGAAACTAAAGGCTACAATTACGATCCTAAAGCTTAGAAATTCGACACATAACACCGTACTCGATAGGGGTAGAATAAATTTAGCCAAAACACCACGCCGATTTAGGGTTATATAGCGGAATTACAGTTAGGTGAGCAAAGTTGACACTCAACTACAAAAAAAATCACAAACCTGAATGAACGGCGCTGAAGAACTCACACAAAACGGATGAGAGAGAGAGAGCGATGCTGAAGAACCACCATCGCCGCCGCCTCCTACCGCGGTGCTGAAGAACGGCGCTGAAGAACTCGTGATGAGACATCAAGATCTGAAGAGAGAAAAAAATTCAGGGGAACTCGTGAAAGGGAGAAATAAATCTTCTTCGATTTCTAGGGTTCAAGTTTTAGAACAAAATAAATCAGAAATCGAAAAAAAAGAAAAAAAAATCGAGCCACTTACTTGTTTTTGTGAAGAATGGGTGAAATGCGAGTGAAAATTGAACTGGAAACCCTAGAAATGGGGGATCCATCCGAATTCAGAGCTTCTTACGAACGTATTAGGGATTTTAGCATGAAAACCAAGGTGACGATAAGGAGGGTAGAAATGGAGTAGTTAGCGTTTCGGTGGTTGAGTATGGAAGGAGATGAAGACGGGATGAGAGAGAAAGAGAAACCAGTTAAGGGAGGGAGAGAACTGAAAGGCGAGATACTGGGGGGAGCAGTAATTTCATTTGAAGAGGGAGAGAGGTAGGGGGGAATTAATACTAATAAAAAAAAGGACAGCCAAATGCTCGGGTTGATTGACTAAAGGCGCGGAGCACTTATTCACAAATGCTTGTGTTGATTAGTCAACCGAAGCATTTGACATCAAATGCTTCGGTTGACTAATCAACACGAGCATTTGTGAATTTTTCTTATTAAAATTTTCACAAATGCTCGGGTTGATTAGACAACCAAAGCATTTGATAAGTAGCAAAAGCAGTTTTTTCCACTAGTGTACCCTAGAAACCTCATCTCCACCACTAGATCCACAAGTGTCGTGGTGGATCTTGAGCTATAGAATCAAAATGATATATTGTGTTGTTTGAAGGACAAATCACAACGAGCGACCAATGAAGACTAAAATGCCAAATAAGTTAGGAAGCAATCATGTGAGTACTTCTATTGTATATATAATGATAATTAAAGTGGTAAAAATAGATACAAGGTTAAGAACTATACTCTTCAAAACAAGGGGCAAGTATGAACTTATGTTGTGCACGTAGAGATGTTTTGATACATAGCCAAATATACTCCTTCACCTCATTTGTGTTTTGCAAACAATTGTCGGCTCGGGTGAAATTTGGACATAACCACCCAAATTGCTCTTGTATGCTCTTGCGTCCACAACGATATTATTGTATATTGCAAAGCATTTTTATTTACTTCAAAAGTACAAATGTTTTACCTCATGAAGACTTGAATCAAGGAAACATTCAGCATCTCTCCGCAAAGGAACTCTTTCAAATCACCCTTAGACACCCATGTCGATGTATCCTCAAAGTAGTTGAATTGCGTGGTACCCAAATTCACCTCGAGAGGTGCATCATCCGGCATATCACGCGCATTTGCATGTAGCCATATGCATGCCTTAGTGAGACACTCGATCTTTGGTTTCTCGATCCAACTATATGTAGTTGGTTTTTCTTGGTGACTTGAATCTTGCATTCCTTTACCCAAAATGGCCTTCTTTAGCCCGCTTGAACCCTTCTTCTCTGAACCCTTCTTCGCCTTCTCTAGAGGAGGTGAGTCCGCCTTGCTTTCCTTGGGCTTGTTTATTCTCTCCAAAACCTAATAATTCAACGGTAAAAACATTCAACTTAGTTAGTAGGTAGGTATGAAACAAATCATTATGAATATGGATTTAAGTTGCTTCAATTTACCTCGTCTGAAAACCTCACCCATGCCGATGGCCACAACACATAACCACCACGAGCGTCGGTCAAGACATTTATATCAATTGACGGTTTAGGCAGCGGAAGTGCAAAGTCTTCGTAACCAGGAGTAATGGTGACTACACTAACCGCCAAGTGCTCATTGTCCACAGGCTCATGATGGACTATTGCTCGTTCACTTCGTGGTTGTGCATTTCCTACAACCACCACAATCAAACCCTCCGCACCTGTTTTAACCATGCCTGATGGGAATGAGGGAATTGAGGTGTATAATGATGCTTCAAAGAATGGTTTGGGATGTGTGTTGCAGCAGAATGGGAAGGTGATCACGTATGCGTCGCGTCAGTGAAACCTTATGAGGCTAATTACCCTACCCATGATCTAAAGTTAGCTGCGATCGTTTTTGCCTTGAAAATTTGGAGACATAACCTTCATGGGGCAACCTGTATGATCTTTACTGACCATAAAAGTTTGAAGTATATTTTCACCCAGAAATTGAGGTTACGAACATGCAATTACAGAATATAACATGTTACTTAGTTTTAAAAATTATAAGGATAATAGTTACCTCTAACTCAAGTATAGATGGTGGGAATTTTTGTGTGTTAGGATGGCTAGCTTTGTCCTCCAAAAGACGATCCAGTTTAGGTTGATGTATCGCTGGTAAACCAAACTGTGAGAGGACCGCGTTGAAACTCTCCGTGAGTTTCTCCGTGAGTTTCTCCGTCACTTTCTCCGTGACTTTCTCCAAAATTTCCTCGGTAAGCTTCTCCCGAATAGCTTGTGTCATAGCTTCCATATCATGTGGTTGAGAGCGTGATTTTGTACCCACGGAGTAATCTTTAGAATACGCTTTTGTCACACCTAGACGAATACCACCTAAACCCCTCAAACGTCCACTATGGTCCTTTCCCAAGGTCTCATAAAAGGCATCTTTGTTGCCTTGGGGAGTGAACTCGCCGCTAACCTCTTTTTGCTTGAGCCCCATCTATAGAGAAATTAACAACGGTAAGTTAAAAAAAAAATTCAACATCATAAGCGGCGGCGGGGGTGGGGGGTGGGGCAAGACTGTGGGGGCGGATCCGGGGTGGGGGGAGTGTGCGGGGGGGGGGCGAGTGTGCGGGGGAGCAAGGGGGTGGGGGCGGTGTGCAGCGGGGAGCAGGGAGTGGGGGATGTGTGCGGGGGTGGGGGATGTGCGGGGAGTGGGGGGTGTGTAGGGGGGGGGGGGTAGTGTGTAGGAGTGGGGGCGGTGTGCGGGAGAGAGTGTGGGGAGTGTGCGGTGGGGTGGGAGTGTGCGGGGGTGGGGGCAGGTGTGCATGAGTGGGGGCAATGTGCGGGGAGTGTGGGGAGTGCAGTGGGGTGGGAGTGTGCAGGGGAGTGTTCAGGGGTGGGGGGCAGTGTGAATGGGCTTGACATAGACTAGGGTTCACATAAAGATGCAAATGGGGCTAGATTTTGACAGGAGCTAGACTTATATGGGCCTAAGATGGACTCTAATGCTAGCGGGCCTAATATGAATGCATGGACTCGAATTAGATGGACCCTATATGAATGCAAAATGGACTCTAATGCATATGGGCCTAGAATGAATGCAAGTGAATTGGGTCGATTGGATTGAATTGGATTGGATTGAATGAAGGTGTTTGGAATGGGCTTAATATTTTCGAAATTTATTTTTGAAAGGAATCCCTTTTGTTTTATCTTTTGTTAGGAAAAGATGATGGATTAATTTTGAAAAATATTCTTTTTTTTTTAAATATCGTGGTATAATGATGATTAGTAAATGTTATTGAAAAAGAGTAGAGTAGAAGGAGGTGTAGGATTGATTTTAAAAACTATAAGTTTTTGAAATTGATGAATATGGTAAGGTAGAATTGATAGGGAAGATTAGTTGAACAACAGGGAGAAAATGGGAAGAGGTAAACATGCATGATGACTCTAACTCCACAATGACCACTTTAGATGCGCCTTTTTTTTTGGACAGACTTTAGCTTGCATGAAAAGACTGATTTTTTCCTTGAGTTAGGTGGGACTCCTAAAATGACCATTTTTTACGTGAGTAAAGACCGACGGACATAGGACTGAACATAGGATCGGCCACTACGAAAACTAAATCAACGAAAAGCATGTGATGCACGGACTGCGCGCCACGCAGCATCGCTGCGCGCGGCGCACAGTCGTGCGTCTGGCGCGGGAGTGGTGCGCCAGGCGCAACTTAATGCGCTTGGCGCACTACTCCCCGACATGTTTTTCGGGGATTTAGTCGATGTTTTGGCCAATTGAAGAACTTTTGTTTGTTATTTAGACGCGATTTTTAGGAACGACGCATAATGATGACAATTTGACAAGATAATAACAGGCAAGAATTGCAATCATAGGCAAATGTCATATAACATGGATGCAACAGTTCCAACCTAAAGTCCAGTTCTACATTCAACTATTGGTCAGGTTTAGGTTAAGGCTGAAAAGGGTCCATGACTAAGAGATTGATCCCACGCTTCGTACCCCTGCATAAATGGGTGGCCACGTGTAAGACGCACTCCGCCTCAAGTAAGGAACAAGAGAAAAATGCCATGGTTGGGTAGGTTTGCTTATGACTATGATCCAACACTATCGCTCAGGAAGCTTTTTGGAAAGACAAAGCGCAAACCCCCCAGGGATTACCTCACACATAGAACATGTGCTAATGCGGCAAGGTAGATTGTCCTTATGGTGGCTGAACAGTAGCCATGCATATGCAAAGCGAAAGATATTATTCAAAGGCATAAAAATAAGAATGAATCGTATTTTTCAAGTTTCACCCACTCATTTAAAATTTTTTTTTTTAAAATCCTCCCCAGTGAAGTCGCCAAATTGTAGGCGTGTTTTAATTTCGCCTGCGCGGTGTGAGCGCGTATTAGATTTGACTACCCCACTGTTAAGGTTTTATTGAAAATTGTTTTGTATTGAAAGAAGTCGCCAACAATTCTTTTTAGGAAGAATCATAAACCTAATTGGATATAGGAAAATCATAGGGACAAATTATCCAATGTAGATTTCCCCGTCATGACTTCATATATGGTCACAGTGAACCAACGATTGAGTTCGGGGGTGAGGGTACGAATATAGTCATAATGAACCACATTCGCCCAAAGTTGGCCTCTACTAAATATCGATTCATTACAGATTTTATGCCAAAAAAATAATCATATAATATTTTATACACCCTAAAAATATTTAGTCTAAATTGGTTCAGGAAACACATAAAAAGACTAATTTTTAGTGACAAGTTATTATGCAATCAATATTACAAGGAACCTAACAGGTTGTCCAAATTAATCTGATTAATATTAGAACATTTATTTAGGTCTTTGATTAGCAAAAAATAACATGTGGGTGATAAAACATTAAAACAAGGGCAATCATATAATATGAACAAAGTGATCGAGCAAGCATATAATAATGTATAAAAATGAATATAAATAAGAAAAGAAAATATTCTTTGGGAGTTAGTATAATATACAATACTTACAATCGCATGAATTTGTTAACAATCTACATCATGTATATAACGTTAGTAACTTCAAGAAAATAATAAAAATAAATAAAGAAAATAAAGTTTGTTAATTTAGTTGACCCTCAGAAATTATACCACCGTTCGGGGTCGTTGATTTGTACGGATCTTGGAAAATTGAATTGAACAAGTCTTATATAAAAGTTTTGTGTTTTGTTTCGTAATATGTTGCGTGGGTGCAGGGTATGTTTTGATTTGTATGAGTTTGTGAAGTATGGTGATGATGATGTAATGATTTAGTAACAGGTGTATTAGGCGAAGGATGCAGGTGAATTATGGATTAGGCGTAGGTAGTATAGGCATGAATGAGATTTAGTTATCAGGTTGTGATGTTATTGTGTTGTGTTTATGCGCGACGGTGTTGTGTCGAGAGGTGAGAGCTGTGCGAATTCTTTGTGAGTTTTTTTTTGTTAGCCGAGTGATTTGTGGGGATTATATAGTGTAGGTAGGTAGTTGAGATGCAATAGGTTTCCGAAAGTTAATAGGTCTCTAAAAGATAACAGATATTTAAAATCACTTTGGAAAAAGATTATCTTTATTGGAAAAGATTTTAGAAAATAGTTAGACAAAAGATATTTAAAACAATTTGGTAAAAGATTATTTTTATAAAAGATTATTTTTATAAAAGATATTTTTATTAATAAAACTAATCAATGTAATTAATTAATTCTATTAATTAAATTGGGCTAGAAAAGGAGTTTCATAAAATTGGGCTTTCATAAAACTATTTTTAAAAGGTTTTCGAAGATGGGCCTTTAAAAAGTTATTTTAAAACGTTTTAGGAAGTGGGTTTAGTAAAACTAGTTATAAAAAGGGTTTTTGAAAATGGATTAATAAAAATGGGTTAGAAAATAGTCTTGGGTTTAAAATATTTTATTTTAGACTCGTTCTTTATTCTTTCCTGATCCGGACCAATTGGAGCAGGGTATTGGTCATCATAGGGTACTAAATGGGGAGACACGATTATGTGTCTACAGTTTTCTTTTCAAGGACCGAGGAAATTGACCATTTAGGATGAGACGCAGATCGGACTACAAAGGTTTTGATCCATGAGTGGATTTCAACCGTGCAATGATTGGTATGTAGTGCATAAGAGAAGAAATATCATACGGGGTCTTTTTTTGATTCATCTCAATGAATACATTGATAATATTTACCTTTTATTTACTTCCTCAGTTTTTAATAATCGCAAAGTTGAAATGTGCACAAGGACCAAGCAGAGGAGATAGTTAAAAAAAAAAAAGAACACCCATGTCTTGGGAGAGAGAAATAGAGAATATATTGCCAAAAATGTTGAAATTGCAAGTAAAAAAGAATTAAATTCCTAAAATGAGAAATGTTGCGGAAAATTTGTCAAAAAAACCTTTTAAAAGTTCAATTTTGCGAGAAAAAACCTTTTCAAGCATTCTTTGCGAAAAAAATCCACAAACTTAATTTTTATTGCAAGATGAAACATATACCCATTTTCTGGTGTGATTTTTGAGATGCATAGGAGTGGTGCTGCATTTAATGGAAATAGGGGGTTAAAGAAAGATAGAAGGGTCAGCGCCGGAATTGAGAAAAACCACACTGGAAAATGGAAATAGGTTTCTTCTTGCAAGAAAAATTAAGTTTGTGGTTTCTTTTTACAAAGAATGCTTTAAAAGGTTTTTTTTCGCAAAATTGAACTTTTAAAAGGTTTTTTTTGGCAAATTTTCCAAATGTTGCAAGTAGCAAAAAAATGTAGGAAATAATTTTTACTAATATAAAATAAAAGATATTAACGATATAAAAAGTAGACTGACAAATGTAAAAAAGCAAACAGAAAGAATAAAAATAACTAGAGGGAGTAATAAATAATATGCACTTGGGCCTTATTCTTTTTCAGTTGACCGAGCTATGTACAATGAGATTTTCTCTTCAAAAAAAGGTATTCCGAGATTTGATATATCTATTATACATTTCTCTTATCAATATATTACTTTGTTCACCCAAAAATAAAATAAAAATACTTGTCTATTTTCTTTGTCCTATATTACTTTGAAGCAAAAAAAAGTGGGATCTATTTTATTGTTAGTGACGGTGTCTGTCTGGTGACTGTAAGATATAGGGGAGATATTAAAATATAAGTGTAACCATTATCAAAACTCATATGCAACGAATAAAGATGAATCTTGTAAAAATTTGGGATGGAAGGGATATGTATTGTTAAAAATATACTGACTAATATATTCATTGAACTTGAGACTAATAATAGGGTGATTTAAATAAAAAACATTTTTAATATTATAAAAATGCGTATAGAAGATTAAGGATTCCTTCTTTCATCTTAGAAAATAATTTTCGGATTTAATATCTTTAGATAAATTCAGACGAATTCCAATGTGTGCTCCAATAAATTACAATAAGTTTCGATAAATTCAAATAAGTTTCATTAAATTTTAATAAGTTCTGACACCTGAAAAATAATGAGGTTCAATGACTAGATTAATGTAAATAATATCAAATAAATTTCAATAATTTTTGATAAATTTAATTAGGATAAATAGCGCAAAGAGAACGCAACTCTAAAGAACAATAGAATCAAATCCGCTTCAATTACTATAACAAACTTTTGAATAATACAGAGTCATAATCGTGCAAATAAGTATTTCAATCTTTATTTTGAAATGTTACAACATATCGACTTCAGCACTATTCATGGATAACCTTTGGACTTGAAAAATTTGACTAATTTGTACATGATGTAGTATTTGTTTTAACGTATATTATATAAATTCAACTTTTTATAATTTACTCAAATAGATAACTAAAGATATTTATTTTAATAAAAAAAATAAAGATATTTGTGGCCAACATTATGCATTGTCAAATACTATATAAGTGAATATGTTGCAACCTTTAAAAAATAAGAAAAAGTAGTTGGTATCATACTTATCCAATTCTCATATCACATGGTCTGGATTAATCTCGACGACAATCAATTATGGACCTCAATATATATGCGAAAACAACACCTGGCTAGTTTGGATGAATAAAAGTTAAAATCCCATTTGATTATCGAATCACGAGCCGATTTAGTGGTAGTGTTTAGAGCGAGTCTTGGGTATAACATGTTACACCATAACTTATTGTGTTAAAAAAGCTCACATGTGTGAAATAACATAATTGTTTCATGTCGTTATAAACTCTTTCATGTCATTATTGGTGTATTTCACATCATTTTGGAATTGTTTCACGTCATTTTTACATATGTTTCATGTCATTTTTGTTACGTTATATTAGTGCTAAGAATAGGTGCAAAATTAGTGCAATTTGCAAAAAGAAAAGATATATATTCTTATAGTAAAGATGTAGTTTTCAATGTTAGATAAATACTAAGATTTTTTTAATAAATATTTAGCTTGTAGAGATCGGAGCCAATTTCTTGATTAAAGTTGTACTTTGTACGTTAGTGGTAATGGAGAATATTAGCCGGCAATTTTCCTCGTTCTTTTGATTTGGGAAAAAAGAAACAATCGAAGCAAGTATTGTTAGAATAGGCATAAGTTATCTTGTTACTTCTTCTTTTGAAATTATTCCTTGTAATAGCTCTCAACTTAACTCCGTTTTTGTTTTAACACGTTAAGAATCCCCTTCGAGTGGAGGATGTTCTAACACTTGTTATCTTAAAAAAAAAAAGGTTACAATCAAGTACTCCGTCAGAAAGGGCCTAAGGGGAGAATGCATGAATTAGGAGTACATGTTAAATACTATACCTACATTCTTGAGGTTGTCTCCTCAAGAACGTTAAAAGCTTTCTTAAACATAACAGTAAGAGGGATATCATCAGTAACACCCAAAAGTCCATCCTCCTTAAAGAATCCAACATCTCTTCCTTCACCTGACTCACCAATATACCTAATCTTATACACATTATTTTCTAACTCGCTCCCAGCGTGCTCAATTGTGAACCTCTGAGTTAGGTCGAAGCCACTAGCACCGGTGCCCACGTACGATCGACCGGTTGAGTCGTCGGTGATCAGGCGCCACCCCATTGATTGAATACAAACAGTTATCATTTCTTCAAAGGCAATGTAAACAGGAGAAGATAACGGAGTGTACAATATTCTGAAAGGGGAACTGATGATAAGAGGCATACCATTAGAGGTTTCGTCGTTGTCTCGGGTTATGTAGTATGGACAAGGTAAGTCCGTGTTTTTTGTTGTTCTTGTGAGGCCGCCACCAAAGCCTAGGCTTTGGGGGAGGATGTAGTATTTCCTACTATTCAAGAGTGGTTCACCGTCTGTGTCAAGGATAAAGGCTGTGGCAATACAAAGAGTAGAGAAAGTTAAGAGGAGAGTGGTGGTTGATTTCAGGAAAATGGAAGCCATCGTTGCTTGCTTGATTAGTATTATGTATTTATGTTAGTTGTTTGAGAGTGGAGGTATTGGGGTGGAGAGTTAGTAGATGAAGAATGGTAGTATTTATAAGAGGATAGTATGCTTGTGTTGAAGATGCATCAAGTAGAGGAAAGGAAATAAAACATAATAATGCAAGTGGAGGAAAGGAAATAAAACATAATAATAATGCAAGTTGAGGAAAGGAAGCAAAATAATGTAAATTAATTAGTAAACCTGCACGATATGTGCACTTGAGCCCTTTTAATTTTCAGTTAATATACTTACAAGTGACGGTGTGATTTATCATTTAATTTACTTCTATTTATTTTATTAGAAAAGATAATTGGCCAAAGATCAACCCCTATTATGTTATTAGCTGCAACTAGAAAAGACACCAAGATAGAGGCCGAAAGACAAAGCCTAAACAACCCATAAGACAACTTGCATGAAGGCCTACTACCACCACAAGATTAATCTCCAACATATTGTTGGAATGAGGATTCGAACCCTATGTAATGTCCTGGAATTCGAGGTGGTACTGCACTGAACTACCGCCACTCTTTCACTTAATTTACTTCTATAACTTATGCATAACTCTTACCAGGATATTTTACGTACTCCATTTTCGTTCTCCCGAAAAAAGCGACGAGTTAACTTATCTATATCTCCCAACCCGAGGGTGAAGTGGAAAAATAAATATTATCCACTAATGAGTAAGCCACCCAAGAGAACTAGATATTAATATTTAGCGGAATCTAGCTAAGCTACATAACATAAAATTTTAATTACTTATCCGTAGTAGGTAAAAATAGTCGATAATTAATGTTTTTACAAGTAAGTAGAATTTTCCATGAAAGTTTCTAATACTTTTCATATTTAATTAACCAAATAACTTTTATACTTCGAAAAAAAAAACAAATTTCAATATAAAAAGACCCTAAAAAGTATATTTCCCAAGTAATCAAATGAGGACCAAATATAGTGTATATCATACTTATCCATTTATCATATCACCTGGATGAATGCGAGCATAATGCATTTGTCTTAATTATCTCGAGAACAATCAATTACGGACCTTCCCTCAAATATAAAATAAACAAGGATTTATGGACCTCAAACCTCAAACCTCAAAAAGCCCAAACAACACATACTTGGATAAAGTAAAACAAGTACTCCATTTGTTTTTTTTATCATTCTCACTTTCCTGTGCGCGTCTCCCAATGCACCTCTTTGAACTTAAATATCTTTCATTATATATTAATAAAAATTATAACGATTGAATACTAATAATATACTAATTGAGACGAATCAAACAAGACCCCATATGACTATTTTTTTTCTTATAAATTGAAAACAATTGAGAAAATTCTCTCTAAGTATGAATAGTGTCAAGATTCCAAGTGAGAAAGATAAAAAAAACAGAGGGAGTATTGTTTACCTGCAAAAAATTAAAAGGAGTATATAATCAATTGATACAGTTTAATTCATATAAAATTTTAGATATCTTCTTTAATTTCTTATATTAGTTTTAGTAGTTCGTAGTGAATTTTTTTTATTGTAATTAATGGCTTGTGAGGCCTTAATTTTATGAGGAATGATGAATAAGTGAATGTTTTGTTTATCATTATTCTGATCCCCTTATAAAGTGATAGATATAATAAGTATTTGCTCTTAGGGTTGCAAATAAGTATTAAATACATTTCCTATAATAGTATTATTTGACAAGTTCATGACATAATCACACATCAATTGATATAATTAATGCTTATTTATTAATCAATATTTCCATTTTCACCTTCTTATATGTATCATTTCCTAGAAATAATGTATGAGACACACTTTCAAAAGTATATTAAGTGGAACGAAGGAAAGTGAAGGAAAATGTATGAAAGAACCCTCGGGTTGCAACCCTGAGCCACTCAATCACTCCCGAAAATAAAAAAGTGGTTTGATAAATATATAACAAAGGAAATATTGAATTATGAGCTCATTAAATAATAATTATCTTGATTGCTCCATTATTAGCATTACTAGGTATTTAAATAAATAAACTGCTCATATATGGAGACTTCTTGTTGGCTTGACCTTAAAATTCATGCTACTGATGCTAGTGTCCTGGGTTAACGACGTAACGTAGGCACTCACGTTCTCTAACATGGGCCATGGTAATAATAATAATACAGTAGTGGACACTTGACAGTAATATACTAATATGAATTTATCCATTTCATTTTTGGCAGGACTGTGGGGAAGCGGGAAATCGACGTGGGGATAGAGGAAGAGGCAAATAAGATCGTATCCGGGATATCAGGAGCATGGGTCTCTCATTTACGAGTAATAAAGAAGACTTGTACATTTATTATTATACATATATAATAACGTGGATCGTTTTTTTAAAAGTTCGGTGTATAACGTTGATAGGTTTTTTTTTTTTTGAAAGATATAACGTGGATAGTTATAGAGACAGCTAGATATAGTAATTTACTAGAAGTCTGCAATCTTCGATTAGGTACCGTTTTATCTTTTAGTTATACAATGGTTTTAAAATCGGGCATTATCTGGACCCTCCAACTTAAAAGAAAAGACAAACAATCATATAGCATATTTAAGCATGCCGTGACCCGTGAGCACATATTCGTTTGAGAAATATGGTTCGTTGTTATCTTTAGGGGTGTAAGCGGACTGCGAAAAGTCCAGAGTTCAATCTAGTCATCCGTCAAATTCAAACTTATCGGACCTGACCGAATCAAATTTTTCTTGAATCGGGCCAAATTTTCGAGTCCTAATATTTTCGGACTAGATTTGGACTCACTCCTTTGGAGTCCAATAAGTCCAATCCAGTTCAAAAATATTTTATATATAATATATATTTAATATTTATATACTCCATCCGTTTTTTTTAGAAAAAACATTGGACTTTTCACATTTGTCGAAAGACAACTTTCGTAGATAAAATCTCTAATTGTATAAAAGTAAAAATTATAAAAAATATATATTTAGAAAGTGTATACCGTGACGAATCAAACAAGATCCCACATGACTATATTTTTTTCTTATGCATAAATAACAATTAATGGTCAAAGTGTATTTGGAGGGAGTATATAATGTATATATATATTTAATATTTATATATATAATATAAAAGATGTATGTGACTTATTTTATGGAATGGATATAATGAACTTAATTTTTCAAATTCAATTATGAGAAAACGTTGTGAATCATTGAATCTAAATCGGGGGAAAAAAAATAATAATCGGACTAGACTGGATTGGATTCGGACTCAAGAAAAAATTATCGGACTGGATTGGACTGGATTCAAAAAATATTTGGATCGGACTTGGACTCATTTTCTCGAGTCCAAAAAACTTTGGACTGAATTTGGATTTGACAAAGTCCAATCCAGTCCAATCCACTTACACCCCTAGTTATCTTAATCTTAACATATAACATGAGTAAATTTGAACAAGTTGGAGTGTGTAGGAATTTAGATGCTTAATGCGGAAAACGAGTATCACATACTCAAACATCTAACACCAAGATCTTTGCATAAATCAACATGAATCAATTAAGAGTGTAGAATATACCTCTTGATGCGTGAATTCCACTTCCACCACGAGCCTTCTAGTGGAGATCCCTTAGAACGTCAACCGCCGTTCCTCTAGTGTTGGTCCACGAACAACCCTTAGATCACCACGTATGCTAGTACGGAAGAGAGAATAATCCTCTTGCTTTTGAGGTGTGATGGCCGAAAATGAGGAGTGAGAGAGGAGCAAAGAAAATCAGATTTTCTCTACTAGAAATGATGTAATCCACTCCTTTGTAACCCCCATATCATTATATAAGGTGGTTACAAAGAGGTGATTCATGAGGCTTTATTTTGCCTCATAATGTCATACATTATGAGCCTAATAAACTCATAAGTTACAACTCTTCCATCCATCTTTAAAACCATCCAACCCATTTCACAAATAGATTTGGGTAATATCCAAGGGTTGTCACATTGTGTGACCTCATAGGACCCAATACATATTAGTAGTTGGCCTAAATATACTAGCCCAACAAACCGCAATTAGCTTCTAGCAAAACGTTGCGGTCACCTAATATTATTGAATATATTATCTTCATAATCTGTCCATATACATTTAGTTTGCTACACTTGATCGAGGACAAAATCCTTCAATCTCCCACTTGTCTAAGAACAAGTGTGTAACCTTCAAATTCCTTAAGTCGCTTAATGTCTAACTTGATGACATGGTAACATCGTATGTAAACCATACCAATATTCAAGTTGTTTCTTGAAATCCGAGTTCGAACTCGCGAAACAAATGATTAACTCCTTAATCCATTTGAGCACGGCCATGCATTTTCGCTTCGCTCTTCAAGAGGCCAAGACACCAATCCTAACTCTTAGGAGGACTTTATCCAGTCTTGTATAACCAAAACTCCCACTCAATTCGTAGCAGTTCCGATCACTGCCTTTATAGCCTCCTTTTACGGCACGACATTTTGCAGTGTCAAAAACATACTAATCCTTAAGTAAGAATAGTGTCAAACTCATGTCTAAGGAATCCACAAAATATATTAATGAGATTCTCATAAACCTTTGAGAGAACTCCCACTAAGTCTGCCCAACGTGTATCAACTATACACGCCTATGCAAATGACTAGACATCTCTATGTCCCCATAGCCCATGAAACTGCGCTATCAATCAACTTGTAATCTAGTCCATGAAACAGAATCATTTACGTTCAATTTTAATGATTCGAACTAGGGACAAAGGTAAATTATAACTCCTGTTCACTGGATAGGGTTTCATTCATCAAATCACATATTTGACAATCCTATTAAACGTTATAAAATACTTTGAACGTTTTATTTAATACTAAACCAAGATTAAATAAGAACATAACCTTTTATTGATAAACATAACCAAACATATCACAGGAGTAACTATAACTGTGAACTAATTAAAAGTAAATAGTACACAATCAAAGCCACTCTCCTACATGCTTAAGTCCTATAGCCCTAGTATGACTCTCATGCTTAGGCTGAGGTAATGGTTTAGTCAAAGGATCAGCGACATTGCTATCCGTATGAACTTTGCTAACTATTACATCTTTTCTCTCAACGATTTCTCGAATGAGATGAAACTTCCTAAGTACATGTTTACACCTTTGATGTGATCTTGGTTCCTTAGGACCGAGCTATGGCACCATTGTTATCACAATGTAAAACAATACCATCTCCAACACTAGGCACTACTCCTAGCTCCGGAATGAACTTCTTCATCCAAACGGCTTCCTTTCTTTGCATCTGCTGCAAGAATGTACTCGCCTTCGTTGTAGAATCGCGACAGTACTTTGCTTTGAACTTTTCCAGCTCACTGCCCCTCCATTTAGACAAAAGATGAAACCAGATTGGGATCGGAAATCATCTTTGTCAGTTTGGAAGCTCGCATCTGTGTAACCCTCAACAATTAATTCACTTTCATCTCCATACACTAAGAAATTATCCTTAGTCCTTCGTAAGTACTTTAGGATATTCTTAGCCGCACTCCAAGTGCGTCACCTTGGATTTGATTGGAATCTGCTACACATGCTCAAGGCATATGAAACATCCGGGCGAGTACAAATCATGGAGTACATAATGGACCCTATAGGCGACGCATAAGGAACATTACTCATTCGCTTAATCTCATCAGGTCCAGAAGGACACTGAGTCTTGCTAAGCGAAACACCATGTTGCATGGGTAGAAAACCTCTTTTAGAGTTTTCCATATTGAACTTAGTAACGATCTTATTTATATAAGTTCTTTGGCTAAGTCCAATCATCCTCTTAGACCTATCCCTATAGATCTTGACCCCCAAAATGTACTCGGCGTTTCCAAGGTCTTTCATAGAAAAACAACTCTTCAACCATTCCTTGACTGACTCAAGCATGGGAATGTCGTTTCCTATGAGAAGTATGTCATCTACATATAAGACCAAGAAGACTATGTTACTCCCACTTTCCTTCTTGTAAACACAAGACTCTTCTCCGTTTTTGAGAAAACCAAACAGTTTGATTGCCTCATCAAAACGAAGATTCCAACTCCGAGATGCTTGCTTCAATCCATAAATGGATTTTTGAAGCTTACATACCCTCCTAGGATATTCTGGATCCACAAAACCTTCCGGTTGTGTCATATACACATCCTCTTTCAAGAACCCATTCAAGAAAGCGGTTTTGACATCCATTTGCCAAATCTCATAATCATAGAAGGCAACAGATCGCTAGGAGTATCCGAATGGATTTAAGCATTGCTACCGGGTGAAAAGGTTTCGTCATAGTCTATACCATGAACTTGCTTGAACCCTTTTTGCAACCAATCTTGCTTTGTAAACCCGAATGTTACCATCCTTGTCTGTTTTCACTTTGAAAACCCATTTGCAACCAATAGGTGTAACCCCATCGGGCAAATCCATCAAGTCACATACTTGATTTTCAGACATAGATGCCATTTCGGACCTCATGGCTTCAAGCCATTTTTCGGAGTCTTCACTCATCAAAGCTTGCTTGTAGGTAGTAGGTTCCTCAAATTCTAAGATCATTATCTCAGAACTTTCGGTTAACAAGAAATCAACAAACTTTTTGTTTGGTATTCTTGATCTACTACTCCTACGAGGGCGCAACAGGAGAAATTTTCTTCTCAACAACTTGAGAATTTTCGCACGAATTAGATTCGAGTGGGACAAAGAGGAGGTTCGTGTACATGATGCACGTCCTCCAACACTTGGTCAGTTATGGGAGAAGATTCTACCAAAGGAGGAACTACATTTTCCACAACTGGCACTTGTGCTTCTGACTCTAACATAGGTTGAACTATGTCCATTTGTTGCTTTTCTCGAACCTCTTCGAGAAATATATTACTCCCACTTGCCTTCTTGGAAATAAAATATTTTTCCAAAAAGACACCACGACGAGCAACAAACACTTTGCCCTCAGTCCGATGGTAGAAGTAATAGCCCTTGGTCTCTTTGGGATAACCCACAAAGAAACACTTATCTGATTTAGGGGCGAGTTTATCTGAAAGTAAACGTTTTACATAAACCTCACAACCCCAAATACGTAGAAAAGATAAACTTGGAACTTTTCCACTCCACATCTCATATGGAGTCTTTTCTACTGCCTTTGATGGAGTTCGATTAAGTGTGAAAGTAGCAGTTTCGAGAGCATATCCCCAAAAGGAGATGGGAAGATCAGCAAAACTCATCATAGACCGAACCATATCAAGTAGAGTGCGGTTCCTCCTTTCGGATACACCATTCAACTGAGGTGTTCCAGGCGGAGTGAGTTGTGAAAGAATTCCACAACTCTTCAAGTGATCACTAAACTCTTGGCTCAAATATTCACCACCACGATCGGATCGTAGTGCTTTAATTGTTTTGCCAAGCTGGTTTTGGACTTCATTCTGGAATTCTTTGAACTTTTCAAATGATTTCGACTTATGCTTCATTAAATAGACATATCCATATCTACTTAAATCGTCCGTAAAAGTAATGAAGTACCCAAACCCTCCCCTAGCTTTTGTGCTCATTGGTCCACACACATCAGTATGTATTAGACCCAATAGATCACTTGGCCCTTTCACCCTTTCCAAGAAAAGGTGACTTCGTCATTTTACCCATTAAACATGATTCACATACATCAAATGGCTCAAAGTCAAAGGATGTTAGAAGTCCATCTTTATGTAACTTCTGAATGCGTTTCGCGTTTATATGTCCTAAACGACAATGCCATAAATAAGTAGGATTAGTATCGCTTGATCTATGTTTTTTGCTGTCTATGTTAAGGACATCTTTTGTCTAAGTCTAGGAAATATAGACCATTAGACCTTTTAGCAATGGCATAAAACATTGAATTCAAATAAACAGAGAAACAACCTTTCTCAATTGTAAATGAAAACCCTTCATTATCCAAAACAGGAATAGAAATAATGTTTTTGGTAATAGCAGGAACATAATAACAGTTATTAAGCTCTAATATAAAACCAGAAGGCAAAGGTAGACTATAAGTCCCAACTACAACGGCCGCAACCCTTGCACCATTTCCAACGCGCAGTTCTACCTCCCCTTTAGCCAAGGTTCTACTCCTTCTTAGTCCCTGTACATTCGAAGTAATGTGAGAAACACAACCGGTATCAAATACCCAAGAAGTAGATGTTGCTAAATTAATGTCAATGACATAGATACCTGAAGAAGAAGCCCTAGACTTCTTATCATTCAGATACTTTGGGCAGTTACGCCTCCAATGGCCAATTTGACCACAATGGAAGCACTTGGCATTTGCGGCCACCTTTGGCTTTGCCTTTGCCTGTGGCTTATCAGCAGTCTTAGCGGCAACTTGCTTGCCCTTGTCTTGCTTTTTCTTGCCAGCCCATTCCTTCTTAAAACCCTTCCCCTTTTGAACCATAAGAACTTCCTTCTTAGGTGCAACAGAGATGTTTTGCTCGGCAGTCATGAGCATCCCATGTAACTCAGCAAGGGTTTTCGACACCCCATTCATATTGAAGTTCAACCTATAATGGTTGAAGCCTTCATGTAGGGAGTGTAGTATGATGTCAGTAGCCAACTCTTGGCTATAAGGAAAGCCCAACCTCTCCATTGTCTCGAAATAACCAATCATTTCAAAGACATGAGTGGCGACTGGCTTGCCTTCGACTAACGCACACTCAAGAATAGCCTTGTGAGTTTCATACCTCTCTATCCGAGCTTGTTGCTGAAACATGGTTTTCAGCTGTCGGATAATACTGCAGGCATCCAAGCTTGCAAACCTCTTTTGAAGGCTTGGTTCCATAGCCGCGAGCATAAGGCAGGTAACAATTACCGACCTTTCTGCAATGGCCTTATGGGCCGCCTTTTCGGCTTCAGTAGAGGTGGTCGTTAAAACCGGGATCGGGGTTTCAAGAACATCCTCTCGACCTTCGGATCTAAGAACAATTCTCAGATTCCTTTCCCAATCAAGGAAGTTGTTCCCGTTCAACTTATCCTTTTCAAGGATTGAACGTAAGTTAAAAGGTGAATTATTGTTGTTACCAGACATGATATCTACATAGAAGATGCAAAAGTAATAAGTATGTTTACCATCAATAGCTTTTAACAAATTTTAAACACTTTAAAATAAAAGCTAGGCACTTGACCAATTTTAAAAATGTCCCCTTTGAATCAAGTGATTCTAAGACCCTATCAAACATGATTTATAAGTGGACTTTGGCCTCAACTTAAAACCAAATTTAAAAGGTAAGTAAACTCTTTTACTAATTACAACAAGTGTAATTCTTAGTTGATGGGTGATTGCTAAGGTGATGAAAGTTCCCAGGTAAGGAAGTTACCCACAACGTTGGGGAAAGCCTTCCTAATCCTAGACAGAACTTGTCAACCAAACACAAAAACCCAACCCTTTGCTTCAAAATCCAAAACCGTTTTGATGATTTTGTTGGGCCAAACCAAACTAAACATGCAAATTTCGGAAATTTACTCTACTTAGCCCAAGATTGGAAGTAACACTCGCTTTGGCGTAACCTATTACTAACGATCAAGATTTTAGTAGATGTTTATTTGGAAAAACAATTACCCAATATTAGCTTTAGGGACCTAAGTAAATTATTATGTGATTTAATTACTAGTGAACTCATTGCAAAAATAAATCACATGCATAATAAAACTTAGAAAGCATTCAAAAGCAATATTTAAATGCATAAAATGAAATGTGATCCTAGTATGGCCCTTAACCCTAAAGACTACTCTTTAAGGCCTCCATCCTTGAACCACCTTGGATCTCCATCCTTGTGCCCCATGGAAAAGAAAAACATCGGACCTCCATTGTTGAATCAATTCAACTTGAATAATTTTTGAAATTTAAACTAATATTACAAAAATACTAACGACGCATAGATCGTATTTAAATTACAAAAATACATTAACGATACGCAGATCGTAATTTCTATCCAAGTTTGGGCCATACTAGTCACCGCATGTATCCATAATATCATATATATATAAAACATGCATTTTAATCAACTATTAAAATAAATTATTATGCTTCAACAACTTTAAAACATAATAACATCAACCAAATTTAATCTCATATTAAATTAAATGGTTAGTACCTCTAGACAAATTCAATCATATTAGAATTTATCGCCCAAGGGCTTTAAAATATTAACCTAACAAATTTAATCAACTATTAAATTTAAAGAAAACTATATAAGCACTTTAAGGTACCACATATATTTTAATCATATTAAAACATAAAAGCATTGCATGACATTTAATCACAAACACTAACATGTAAGAATTAATCAACTTATTAAAACTAACATCCTAACATAAAATTAAATGTCACAAAATGAAACTCCCATCATAATTTTAATTCATTTAAGCATTAGCATAGGATACCAAGCATAATAACTACTTAATATGCATTAAGGGATAAACGGATTAAACGTTTTTATCCGTTGAAAAAGCAAACGAGCCAAGCGAGGCAGAACACTGCTCGCGACCCGCGAGCTAGGTCGCGACTCGCGACCAGTGGTCGCGATGCTCGTCGCGACGAGCATCCTTCCGCTTCCGATTTCAATTCATGCAATTTTAATCGAAATGCGTATGAATTTCTTTATACACTAAACATGTTTATGCATAAATAAATCATTCTAGGCTTCAAATTCAAGAATTCATGCTATGAAATTATACATAATCAAATTAAGTATAAATAATCAAAGCATGCAATTCATGAATCATACATATATACATCACATTCTAATTAACAACTTAACTAAAACATGAAACAATATAACAATTATATATGTATACATGTATCAAAAAATGTATAAACAACTTTTATACTCCCACTAGATTAAAATCAAATTTTAATCATGCAAACAATATCCTCATGCTAATACCCTCCCTAAACGAATTAAAAGAAAGGAAAACATGCATCCACATGATCATATTAATCTATGCAATAGGCTAACCGATACCACTTGTAGGAATTTAGATGCTTAATGCGGAAAACGAGTATCACATACTCAAACATCTAACACCAAGATCTTTGCATAAATCAACATGAATCAATTAAGAGTGTAGAATATACCTCTTGATGCGTGAATTCCACTTCCACCACGAGCCTTCTAGTGGAGATCCCTTAGAACGTCAACCGCCGTTCCTCTAGTGTTGGTCCACGAACAACCCTTAGATCACCACGTATGCTTAGTACGGAAGAGAGAATAATCCTCTTGCTTTTGAGGTGTGATGGCCGAAAATGAGGAGTGAGAGAGGAGCAAAGAAAATCAGATTTTCTCTACTAGAAATGATGTAATCCACTCCTTTGTAACCCCCATATCATTATATAAGGTGGTTACAAAGAGGTGATTCATGAGGCTTTATTTTGCCTCATAATGTCATACATTATGAGCCTAATAAACTCATGAGTTACAACTCTTCCATCCATCTTTAAAACCGTCCAACCCATTTCACAAATGGATTTGGGTAATATCCAAGGGTTGTCACATTGTGTGACCTCATGGGGACCTAATACATATTAGTAGTTGGCCTAAATATCTTAGCCCAACAAACCGCAATTAGGCTTCAGAAAAACGTTGCGGTCACCTAATATTATTGAATATATTATCTTCATAATCTGTCCATATACATTTAGTTTGCTACACTTGATCGAGGACAAAATCCTTCAGAGTGTACATAACAATGCAAATTTTACCTTATTTTTTTGCAACTAGTTTAAAAGAAATTAGCTAGGGATCCTTGATCCAAGCTTGTATGCAACTTTATATGCATAAGACATTTTCAAAAGCCCATAATCAATACAAATCATTGTTATCGAAATTTTCTTGCACAAAATATAGCATAAATTAAAGATATCAAAGTAGAAGAGTACAAGCAGACATAGTGCATGCAATGCCAAGGTGAGAGAGGAAGATGGTTGAGATGGTGTAGGTACGATAGATGGTGACATTGAGGTTAACACGTTGTACCATTGTTGTTCAGAGTTGCTAATATATATTTCAATTTTATTTTTTTGAATCATCTCTATTTGAGACGGTCAAGTTTTGGTATGGTCTTACCCAAATTAATAAATATCCTTACTACAGTATTTTAAAAGACTGACAATTAAACATTTTCCCTCTTGATTAATAAAATCCTATTGCACTAATGATATTGTTGTACCCGGAAAAAGGTACTCCATTACTATCTATACTCTTACTCATGATTATCGAATCACGAGCTCATCTTTTTTTTTTTTTTAAGTAATCATCAGCTAATTTAATGATAATAAGCTTAATTCATCTATACATGATTAGTACTTTGGATTTGAAAGAAATAAGTGCTTGCATTTGGAGACTGATGGTTGGCCTAAACGCGATGTTACTATTTGAAGGACCTGTTCTCTTCTCTTTATTTCTAGAAAAAAGAAGTTAATAAAAGTTTGGAAAAAATAAGAAAAAGTTCAGAAGTAGTTGAGAAAAAGATCTACAAAAAGTAAGAAAAGTTGTGGAAAAAGAAGAAAGTTTAGAAATGTTCAGAATAAATAAAAAAATGTATAAAATTCAGGAAAAAAAAATTAAAATTTTAAAAAACGTTCGGAGAAGTTAATAATTTTTTTGGCTAAGAGAACATGCCTTAAGTGTCTTTGCTTTGAAATGTGTTACTAGTAATATTATTTTTGGTAAAATAACTTGAATAGATCACCCGGTGGACAATAACTTTATCTAATATAGTGACTTTTTATTTGATATGGTTAGTTTATGTATAATATAATCACCTTTGTATAGTCAGTTTTATATGGTATAGTCAGTTTTATATGGTTAGTTTATGTATAATATAATCACCTCACGTATTAGAATTTTTTTTTATAAAACCTTGATATTATTGAAGTACTCATTGGATACGAATTAAATTAGACTCCCACATGACTATGTTGTTTATTATATATTGAAATAAATTTAGAAGAATCCATGTAATTTTAATTAGCTAGTGCCAATATCTTTCGAGTAGGAACATTAATAAAGAACAAAGAAAATACAAGATATTCATGAAATCATTGAAAATATCTAGAAACTAATTGAAAATATCTATAAACTGATGGAAAATATTCATAAGCTGATCTAATGAAAATATCTATAAACTGAGAGAAAGTATTCATACACTAATTGAAGACATCTATAAACTAACAAAAGAATATCTTAAATGAGATAAAAGGTCCTCATTCTTTTTTAATTTTCATTTTTAGTTTGTTTTAAAAACTCGGAGGTGGGCAATAGTAGTACAACAGGAACACTAAATCCAAAAATACTTGCGTGGTCCTCACTCCTCATTCATTTTAAGGGTGAGTTTATCCCTCAGATTCACTCTAAACTCCAAACTGTGCCACATCAACTTTCCACTACTTTTTAATTTTACAGACTCACTTCAGACTTATTCCTATTTTATACTTTATCTCTCAAACTCTCTACATACTATGTTTTAAATGAATTTTACAAAAAAAAATAAAAAAAAAAAGAAAAGACAAATGTCAAGTTTTAAGTTTTAAGTGGCACTTAAAATTTAACCTCTACGTCATAAGTCTTGGATGGAGTCTTGAATTATCAAACCCACTCCAAGACTCTCAACTTTTTCTTTCAACATTATTGCATAGTCTTTGCTCAAGACTCTCCTTAAGACTCGCAATATTCATACTGTAATAGCCCGCACTTTCGAGCTGCTAGCTAATCACACTTAAGATATAGACAAATCTCAATTAACACTTAATAAACCTCAAATTTACATTTACTCGCTGCGGAAACATAATCTATTAACGATCCTGGACCTGTGGGTCAGGGCCCAGAACAAAACATCTTCAAAACCAAATATCAGATTACATAATACTTTACTCGATTCCCAATACAATAGAATATTATATTCTCACATAAGCACTTGAATACTTCTCAATACAACATTGAGTCATTAATCTAATTACAATTCATAACAAACTCTCGCTTAAGATCCACTCTGACCTTCCAACACGAACCTGCAATTACAGAAGAGAATACAAAGCGAAAACAAAACTAAAATGAGCGGAAAGCTCAGTAACTTTACTTCACTCAACAAAACGATTTTGGTTCGTAAATGTTTTTGATATGAGAAACAAACTTGGAAATTGTTCGGAAAATAATTCATCCTTTAAAATATATCGGCCGCATAGCTTATTCACTTAACAGAAATCGCTGGCAAGTACAGGGCAGAAACTTAACATAATATAACATAACACATTATTTGACCTTATATGGTCTTAACTCATATATCTGAATCATTTTCCTCCACCTATACCTTGCCCACTTTTCATCTCAGTTCATAAGCTAAGTTAGCTAAAACAAATACGAAATCCTTTTTACATTTTATACTCAAATCATATATCAAGAAACATAGTATTTCCGAACAATTCCAACAACTGAACAAAACGTACTTTTATGATCTATCAATATAATGCACAGCTCAACACATACGCATACATCTATAACCATGGCCATGACTATAAACGATATACAATATCAAAATATAACTCACACACGGGCATTTTAAATATATTTTGTTGAACATAAAGGTTACCTCAAACCGCAAACCCAATATTGACAATACAACTTCTTCCAAGCTCCCAAAACTCTTTGAGCTCCACAGATTTATACCCACAATTTACCTCAATAACAATAACAATATCAATAAATTCCTAAAAGAACTTCAAGTTCAACAACTGACTCAAATAACTAACTTGAACTCTATAGCCATCTTTAACAATTTTGACTAACTTCAGAGTACTAAATTTATCTAATTAATCCATATAGACCAAACTATAATATAATAGATAACTCATTCCTCACTCTCGCAACACCCACATAATATTTAGAATCAAATAACTCTTCCAATTAACCTCCCATTACAAACAATACAAATGAATATTGACTAAGAATACAAATCTAGCTAACACTTCTTCATAGTGAAAGCATTTGATAATATACTGTACAGCTTATCACCAGAATTTTATTACAAAATCCAAAAATAGTCATTTACATACTAAGCCTAACATATTTTTGTTTGAGTTCAGGAAAATATGAAAGTAAGACAAAGAAGTTCATGAGGCAACTCAACAAATATATCACTAAATTCTATTCTTGTAAACAAAGAAGAATACAAAGGTTTAGTTTATAGTTCACAAATTATTAGAAACTATGGGGTTTTGAGTTTTTGAAGAATCATATTCTTAAGCAAAGATTAGAACTTTAAATCTTGCAAATCAAAGATTGAAACTTTACAACAATTTCACCTTCAATTACATGCAATGACTTTGATCATAAGAAGAAATGGGGTAATGCTTGATTCACCAATTGGGTATAGAAAATCAACGCAGCAGCAGAACATGACACCGCAAGACACACCGGCAGGAGCTCCGGCAAACAGAGCCGGCGACAAGTAAAACCATCCGTACCTGCGCCGCTCGCGGTGGCAGCAGCACCGATACAACAGAGGAGAGAGAAAAAACCTCAATTGCTCCGGTTTTTTAGGCCCCAAATGCTCCGTATTGCATGCGTAGCAGACGCCATACGAGTATTTGAGACTCTTACAAATGCTTCGGTTGCAACCGGAGCATTTGGCAACACAAATGCTCCGGTTTTCCTTAAAACCCGGAGCATTTGTGCTACCAAATGCTCCGGTTTTTAAGGAAAACCGGAGCATTTGAAGCCCAAAAAAAATAAAAAAAATAAAAAATAAATAAAAATCTCCCTTTTTTTTATGCTACATTAATGCATAATCAATTATATATACGTAGAAAGTTACATTTCTAATATTATAATTCCTGCATACAAGAAATACTACAAATACATAACAATTGCAAATTATAAGAAATACAACAATGCGTTCAAAGAAACACAAACACTAAAAATTGATACCCATAATAATAGCAATAGCAGCAGTTGGGATTTCATTATTCATTTTCTAGCAACAATATTTAACATTATTATACAAATGCAGCATTTATAAGTAGCATTTGTAACTATCACAACAGCAGCAGCCAACAAAAGCAACCAACAAGCAGCAACAAGCATCATCCAATAGGGAATCACGCAATTGCTAACTTGAGCACAAAAATCTGATCAAGCACCAAAACTAGAGGAAATTCAAAATGTAAGATAATATAATAGCTCAAACTTACTGATGGAGCAGAGTGCAGTACTGGATGGAATATGAGTTAATTAGAGACATGAGCACAGCATAACAAGTAGCAGCCAAAGCAAAGAAGAGAGTACCTCCCGGGACCAACAAAGGTCCTAAACAAAAAGAAATAGTTCCTCTCATCATCGGGTCCTAAACAAAAAAGAAAGAGTTCCTCTCATCATCATCTTCTAGATTAATCTAACTAAAACTAGAAAATTGGGTTGGTGTTAAGAGGATTCTCCTAGCAAAAAGGTAGATTAGATACACATAACTATAATTTACAAGTACCATGCAGATGGCAGTGAGGGCAGAAATATATGATATTACCTATCATCATCAGATTCATCAATATTGGCATCTGAATCTGCTGATGTGATCGTCACATCAAGCTTCGCATGCGAGAGTGAAGCAATAGAGGCATAATAACACTCGTATAAGGAAGAAAATCCGACGCCGCGGATAACCGCATAGGGCATCCAAACTATTCTAAGCGGTTGGATCATAAGAACCGAAGATTTTATGTAGAAGTGGAAACTAACATCATCTAGCACGCTGATAAGACATTATGGCCATGTCACTCTGCCTGGTCAGATATCAACAAGGCTTACAGGCTGTTGAGACCAGGAGGAATTCTATTTGGTCACAGCTATTTCTCATCCTACTACGACAAAGGTGTCAGATCGATTGATTACATCAGGAAATTGGGAAATTAAATATTGTAGTCCACCTAAGTCTTCAGTTTACATGATACAGGAAGTCGGCATCTTGCATTCGTACAGACTAATATGCTACAGGAATAGGATCTAAAAAAAAACTGGAAATTAGAAGATCTTATTTTTCAGGACCGTGACATCACTATTGGCAAGAAACGACTACTGCTTTTACTACCCTAGAAAGCTCATCTCCACCACTAGATCCACAAGCGATGTCCATTTACTGCATAACAGGTGTGCAGTGCCCATCAATTACATTTTTATCTTAAATGGACCAATATCATGTCTTTCAATGTACAGAGAGGGCACGTTCCAATTCAAGAAAATTACAGGATGAACAACTTGGATTAATTAGATCGATGAAGAGGCGGCCTGTCTATAGATGTCTTCATATCTTTGGAGTGTGGACTGTCTATAGATGTCTTCATATTTTTGGTTGCGACTTGCGAGTAGTGAAAGATGATCGAAACCCTAGATTTTAAATTTCACCAGAAAATTATAGGATGAACGACTTGGATTAATTAGATCGATGAAGAGGCGGATTCACGTGCAATGCGATAGGATGCTACTTCAGAATTGAAACTACTATATCCTGTAGCCACTTATATGTTTTAAAAAGAAAATAAAAACTGAAGCAGAAATAACAAATTTGTATCTAGATAGATGCTATTTATTCTAAAAAGTTTATTACGGAATTCCCCAATTTCTATGACATATAAACTAAAAGAGATAAGTCTCGATCATAGCAAAAAAAGAAAGAGGAGTTCTGATGAGGAACTGACCAATTACCTTATAGCAGCATTTTATACCAATGAATATCATAGCTTCTATTCCATTTACATTCACGCTGAAACAAAAATGAGAGAATTGCATTAACGACTTTGTTTCCAGAAACAAGAGATATTTAGTAACTATTAATCATGGAAGATCCAATATACAATTGGTTTATCTTCTTAAAAGTTATTGCACCACTTAAACTACTTGATACAACTAAGGCAACAAATATTAGAAAAAGAACATGGAATATGGTCACGATAGCATTTTTCTGCAAATTTACCTTGATGCCTAAGTAAGGTGAAGCATTAAGCATCATTCTTCTATCAACCCTTTAGGTAATAAAATATTGGCAACATGATAAATAAGTATTAGCAATAATCCTACAAACACGTGATTCCTGACAATCAAGTACCAAAGTCACATTACCAAGTATATTGAATTTTAAATTTGAAAATGTGTGACACTAAAACCCACTTCTCAATCCCCTCAAGGAATATGTGGATGATATATCAAAACTAAGATGAATGGGGTAGAATATGCATTCGAAAGAGGAGGATTACAAGGAAAGCTTTTCTTTCAGATAGTACCTTAACATACAGCTTGCACTTGGTTTCATGCACCACAACAATGCCCTTCTCTTCCGAACGTTCACGAGATGGGCGCTAGGGTCGCTCGGGCTCATTGTCTGCAGATTCATAAGCAACGATCGAAAAAAAATATACATGCTCAATATTCATTGTTATTTTAATGTACTTGAAAATCACCTATGATATAATAATTAATTTATGTAATGGTCATTTTCAGTAGACCATCAAAATTTACACATCCAATTTTCAACTTAACCGTCAAAACGCACACACCTTCATTTAATCTAGCAAAACTCACACCCAATTTTCACTTAAAAAATCAGAATTTACACATCCAAATTTCACATCCAATATTCAACTAAAGCATCAAAACTCACACATCCAATTTTCAACTAATTATATGAACCATGAAAGAGAGAAATAAAGAGTACCTCATATTCACAGTTCAACAAATGACAAATGACAGATCTAGTGGGCAATGGCGGAATTCCGAGATGAAGACAGACCAAATCAAGCGAAGTTGGAAGAGATGAAGGCGAATCCAAGGCTTACAATGAATATTTTAAACACAATGAATGAATGTCTTAAGTAGATTACATTTTTTATTTTATCTGCTTGATTTGACACCCGACGCTCAATCTCTCGTACAAGTTTCTTCAAAAAACAAGCCACGCGCTGAACATAATAGATGCAGGATTAGCGGTCAAACTGAAGCTATAACAAGATCAACCATGGACAAGAATCTAATACAAAAGTTCTTCGCAAGATACTGTTTCAAAAACACATCTCCAGCTAGGACTGCTAGGTGTTACACCACAATGATGGCAACTACCATAAAGTCGATCCATATGCAGCAGCATTATCACCTGAATGAGGAAGTCTACCCTACATTCTTAAGAAAAGAGTACAAGTTAGTAAGAAATCAGATACAAGAAAATCGAGAGAAAAACAGGAGCGCTTAAGAGATATGAATTGACATACATTACATTAGACAACCACATGTTACTACTTAGGGTAGACTTGCACATGGTACTTTCAGAATTAGTTAACTTATGCCAGTCAATATTGGGTAGTTAGATTTTAATAAAACAATTAGCTATGAACAGTTTAAAGCATTTCAATACTACATACAGCAAAGAGGTCAAGAAGCTTGAGATAACAATAAGAGGAAATTAATTTAACCAATCTCTTAGTCTTAATACACAATATAACAATAGCAGACAAGAATAGAAGCTTCAAAAATTACATGCAAGCGTAGCCGGTCAACCTCAATCAGAATCAAAGATCCTTATTCTCCCGATAGGACCTCTAAAGCATCCCCATATTTGCCTTGTTGTTCTAGCACGGAATTGTACACTATAATTGCTATAAGATGTGTAATTCATTTATGGCCAAGACCACTCAAATCACAACATTTTCATTCAGAAATAGGAAAAAGGAACCAGTATAGACCTTATGGTTCATGCAACCTATGACCAGCAATCTGCTTTTTAAGTAAGCCCTCAACTAAACCTAACAACTTCTTTCCCCCTTGGCCAAATCCACAAATAACCTGCTAAAGAGCCATATAACATAAATCAGTAATTAGCTGAAAGCATGAATTAATAATCATCAACTTGTTGATAAGGAGAATACAACAAGTCATTTATTTGCTGGCTTTCAAAGTGCATCAAAAAACCTACTTAGAATTTATTCCATCCTAGAAAAAATGCATTCATGTCTGAATTACTAGGAAATATAAGGTTATGCTTAACTTGATTTTTGTAACATGCAGATACTATTAAATTAGGTGAGATACCCCATCATAAATGCAGAATGATATTATTAGGCAGCAATAAGATTGTAAGATATTGATCAATAAATCTAGACGATACAATCTTAGCTGGAAACAGTGTATGTTATGGCACTATCACTTTCCAGGCCATCAATATTATTCCACCACCAAAACACATTTCCAAGTTCCAACAAGTGAAAGGAAAAAGTTCCAACCAACACTAAATCCCAATTGAAGTACAAGAGCATTCTGATCTTCAATTATGCAGCTTACTAGTTCAATTGGAAGATACAAGATATGATTATTTCACATAAAAAGAGGAGATATACAAAGGTTAAGGTACATATAGAAAAGAAAGAAGACTAAAAAAATCTCATATGCAAGAATGCACAAACTCATAGAACTCGACAGGACTATGGTGAACTATAACACAGATAACATCATATTAGGAGAAATAAGCAATAATGGCTTATCCTTTTGTTTGACATCCTCATTTGTAAATTCAACAAAGTAGCATTTGACATAGGCAATTCAGAACTATTCTGGACTATATCCAAAGAAGACCATATAAACAAAATAATGTAATCTCCCTGGGAAGCAAAAAGGTGTAAAGACCTCGCAACTATATGCTACATACTGCCAGAAAAGAACCTCTCTTCACCAACAAGCTTGTACATTTTAATAGCCGTCTCGCGTAAAAATGAAGAAGACGTTAAGCAGAAGAATCACATATGCCAAGGGAAAAAATAGGAAACCAAACCAAACTTAGCGGTTGTCTACATAAACCATGAACATGTTGCTGTTTCACATATGCATATTCACGAACATAAAAGTAGCATTTGACCTTACAAAGTCATACTTAGGGCGTTGAACGCCGACGAAGCTTAGGGCATTGAGCCAAGAGCCCAAGATGCAGAATTTCGACCATAGTCGGGTGTTGAACGCTGGCGAAGCTTCTAGGGCATAAAACTATCTACAACATGATGGAGGAGGACAACGAAACCTAGAAATGGAAGGAAGACTACTTGAAGAAATGATCGAACAATCTAATTAGATTAAACCCTAGTATTATCTTATCTCGAGTAATTCAAAAAACCTAGAAATTAGGAGAAAATAAAACCTGAAGGCGTTTGGAGGTTGAAGATTCAGGTACTGATTGAGCGAGGTCGAAGCCTTGTGATTCGACGGGTGCCGTTAATGGCGTAATGAGCAAGGGACGAGGGAGCGAAGACGTCTTGTGATTTCAGTGAGACGACGGGGAATCGAACTGCAGCGGAATTGAGCAAGGGACGGATGGAGCACAAGGAACCAAAAGGAGGGAGGGACGGAGGGAGCGAAGGAAGGCTGAGGGACGACGGCGGAGGTGTTTAGTGCGAGGGTTTCAATTGAGAGGAAAATGATGAAGAATTCATAAGAGAGAGGGAGCCACGGAGGGACATAGGAATCAAATGCTCCGGTTGACTAATCAACCCAAGCATTTGTGAATTTTTTAAATTAAATTTTTCACAAATGCTCGGGTTGATTAGTCAACCGGAGCATTTGATAAGTAGCAAAAGCAGTTTTTTCCACTAGTGTAGATCACCCGGTGGACAATAACTTAATGTGCACCAAGTATCGTATGTATAGTCAGTTTTTATCTAATATAGTGACTTTTTATTTGATATGGTTAGTTTATGTATAATATAATCACCTTTGTATAGTCAGTTTTATATGGTATAGTCAGTTTTTATATGTAGTCAGTTTTTATATGATATAAACAGTTTTTGTATGATATAATTGATATTCCGGCCTATTTTGAGTTTCATATATGTCAATGCAAGTATTTGACTATTAATATATGTTATTACGTATTAGAATTTTTTTTATAAAACCTTGATATTATTGAAGTACTCATTGGACACGAATTAAATAAGACTCCCACATGACTATGTTGTTTATTATATATTGAAATAAATTTAGAAGAATTCATGTAATTTTAATTAGCTAGTGCCAAGATCTTTCGAGTAGGAACATTAATAAAGAACAAAGAAAATACAAGATATTCATGAATTCAATGAAAATATCTAGAAACTAATTGAAAATATCTATAAACTGATGGAAAATATTCATAAGCTGATCTAATGAAAATATCTATAAACTGAGAGAAAGTATTCATACACTAATTGAAGACATCTATAAACTAACAAAAGAATATCTTAAATGAGATAAAAGGTCCTCATTCTTTTTTAATTTTCTTTTTTAGTTTGTTTTAAAAACTCGGAGGTGGGCAATAGTAGTACAACAGGAACACTAAATCCAAAAATACTTGCGTGGTCCTCACTCCTCATTCATTTTAAGGGTGAGTTTATCCCTCAGATTCACTCTAAACTCCAAACTGTGCCACATCAACTTTCCACTACTTTTTAATTTTACAGACTCACTTCAGACTTATTCCTATTTTATACTTTATCTCTCAAACTCTCTACATACTATGTTTTAAATGAATTTTACAAAAAAAAATAAAAAAAAAAAAGAAAAGACAAATGTCAAGTTTTAAGTGGCCTAGAAATTTAACCTCTTGCATGTCATAGTCTTGGATGGAGTCTTGAATTATCAAACCCACTCCAAGACTCTCAACTTTTTCTTTCAACATTATTGCATAGTCTTTGCTCAAGACTCTCCTTAAGACTCGCAATATTCATACTGTAATAGCCCGCACTTCCGAGCTGCTAGCTAATCACACTTAAGATATAGACAAATCTCAATTAACACTTAGTAAACCTCAAATTTACATTTACTCACAGCGGAAACATAATCTATTAACGATCCTAGACCTGTGGGTCAGGGCCCAGAACAAAACATCTTCAAAAGGAAATATCAGATTACATAATACTTTACTCGATTCCCAATACAATAGAATATTATATTCTCACATAAGCACTTGAATACTTCTCAATACAACATATGAGTCATTAATCTAATTACAATTCATAACAAACTCTCGCTTAAGATCCACTCTGACCTTCCAACACGAACCTGCAATTACAGAAGAGAATACAAAGCGAAAACAAAACTAAAATGAGCGGAAAGCTCAGTAACTTTACTTCAGCCTGTCAAAACGATTTTGGTTCGTAAACGTTTTTGATATGAGAAACAAACTTGGAAATTGTTCGGAAAATAATTTATCCTTTAAAATATATCGCTGGCATAGCTTAATCACTTAACAGAAATCGCTGACAAGTACAGGCAGAAACTTAACATAATATAACATAACACATTATTCGACCTTATCTGGTCTTAACTCATATATCTGAATCATTTTCCTCCACCTGTACCTTGCCCACTTTTCATCTCAGTTCATAAGCTAAGTTAGCTAAAACAAATACGAAATCCTTTTTACATTTTATACTCAAATCATATATCAAGAAACATAGTATTTCCGAACAATTCCAACAACTGAACAAAACGTACTTTTATGATCTATCAATATAATGCACAGCTCAACACATACGCATACATCTATAACCATGGCCATGACTATAAACGATATACAATATCAAAATATAACTCACACACGGGCATTTTAAAAATATTTTGCTGAACATAAAGGTTACCTCAAACCGCAAACCCAATATTGACAATACAACTTCTTCCAAGCTCCTAAGACTCTTTGAGCTCCACAGATTTATACCCAGAATTTACCTCAATAACAATAACAATATCAATAAATTCCGAAAAGAACTTCAAGTTCAACAACTAACTCAAATAACTAACTCGAACTCTATAGCTATCTTTAACAATTTTGACTAACTACAGAGTACTAAATTTATCTAATTAATCCATATAGACCAAACTATAATATAATAGATAACTCATTCCTCACTCTCGCAACACCCACATAATATTTAGAATCAAATAACTCTTCCAATTAACCTCCCATTACAAACAATACAAATGAATACTGACTAAGAATACAAATCTAGCTAACACTTCTTCATAGTGAAAGCATTTGATAATATACTGTACAGCTTATCACCAGAATTTTATTATAAAATCCAAAAATCGTCATTTACAAACTAAGCCTAACATATTTTTGTTTGAGTTCAGGAAAATATGAAAGTAAGACAAAGAAGTTTATGAGGCAACTCAACAAATATATCACTAAATTCGATTCTTGTAAACAAAGAAGAATACAAAGGTTTAGTTTATAGTTCACAAATTATTAGAAACTATGGGGTTTTGAGTTTTTGAAGAATCATATTCTTAAGCAAAGATTAGAACATTAAATCTTGCAAATCAAAGATTGAAACTTTACAACAATTTCACCTTCAATTACATGCAATGACTTTGATCATAAGAAGAAATGGGGTAATGCTTGACTCACCAATTGGGTATAGAGAATCAACGCAGCAGCAGAACATGACACCGCAAGACACACTGGCAGGAGCTCCGGCAAACAGAGCCGGCGACAAGTAAAACCATCCGTACCTGCGCCGCTCGCGGTGGCAGCAGCACCGATACAACAGAGGAGAGAGAAAATTAAGCGAACAAGATTGAAGAGCATGAGCGCCGGATTCCGACGAGGGTCACTAGCAACAGCGAGTCGAGGAGAGAGAGAATTCAGCGAGACAAAGGAAACGTGAGAGTGAGAAGAATTGAGGATTTTGGGTTTCTTCAATTCTTTGGGGATGAATTACAAGAATTGAGAATGATTTGCTAAATATGTAAACCTTGAAAATCTGATTAAGTTGTGGTGGTTTGACAGCTCAAAAATTTGTTCTACTTGGCTGCACCTCACTATGGCACGAAGAGAGAGAAATGGTTCTCCTTTTCATTTTTCTTCTTTTTTTTTTTAAGAAAACAAAAGGGCATTTTTGTAATTTCATAATTAAGCTAAAATACAACTTTGATTTCAATCATAATTTCAAGAGTTCAATAAATTAATAATCATTAAACACATTAAAAACCATTAGTTAAACTAATGATAATAATTACTAATTAAGAAAGTTGCTTAAAATGTTGGGCTGTTACACATACATTAATGTTCGTTATTAGTGTGGAACAGAAGTCACCCACGCGTGAGTAAAGAAGTTTTATCCATCCCTATGAATATAATGTCCTCTTTTTTTTTTTTTAAATAGTGACCATTTATCAACTTATAGTTTGTTAATATTTTATAAGGATTTTTTCACCATACATCCCCGAGTAATTTTTTTATACCCCTCAATATCTTTAAAATCCACCGTGTGCTTTCAATTTACCTCTTTTTAATTTCACAATTCCCAACCCTAATTCTACTTTAATCAAATAAGTAAGCTTTTAAAAAGGTCAAAAATTGAGCTAGGGTTTGTGCGCTTACCTCAACTTCCTTGGTTTGATCCACTCAACTGATTGAGATAGATGAAGATGCGAATATGTTGGTCCCCACAATTGTCCTTTTGTTGCGAAATTCGAAATAAAGGAGGAGAGAAAGGAGTTTGGTGTTCTGGAATTTTGGGTGAAGTGGAGGACAAAGAGAGAAAAAGATTCTCTGTAAAAATCAAAGAGGAGAGGAGTTGATGATTTTTACAGATAGGTTGTTGGAGGAATTGAATAGTTTAGGGAGGGAGATTGAAGGTAATAGATGAAAAGTAGAATGGGGAAGGAAGAAAGAGAAAGAAATCGGGGAGAGAGAGTCAAAAAGGAGGGAAATTTTTTTTAATCCCTAAATGTGGGCCCCCCTCGCCGGAATTTTGCCCGGAGCACGAGTTAGGTGGTGACTTTTAGTGAGTTGGCAACTAAAAGGTGGTAAAATTGAAAAAAAAAAGGTGGTAAAGTGTAAATCGGGCTATTTATAAGGTGGTAAAAATCAAAAAATCCAAATTAAATAGATATATAGTAATCAACTAGGACTTGAGACAATAAATAAACAATCTTGCCTGCAATTCATATAATCTTCATTTCAATAAAATTAACTCCTTCACATAATATATACTCAATGCTTAAATCCATAAGACAAACATACAACTACTCTTTCCAAAATCAATTACCTTGATTGACTAGTTTCTTCCCTTTCTCCTTTATTAAGCTCCCGGTTTTTTTTCCTGGAAGTATATTTCTTCCATTATTAGAGTCACTTAACTCTTTCAATAAGTGATATACCCAATCCGTATAATCATTATAACTTTCATTTTGCCAAAAACAACAACTATTGTGAACACACAATATCATTCAATCAAGAGTTCAAGACCACTTCCAAAAATTATACTCCTCTTAATACTCATCCCCAAAATCAACTAAGCATGACGTTTAGAGAGCTATATTAATAGTCACTTCTACCTTTTACAAGTGATATCTATATTTTGCTAAAATGGTGTTGGTTATATTTATAACATAATATATAACTTATCTAAATCTTAATTGATAATTCCTCCAAGCCAGTATAGACCATTGATCTCCTACTTCTTCTTCCACAAATTATAAAATATCCCTTCCTTACTCATGTCACTAAATATTAGAGGTCATCCAACTGCATAAAATTTTAAATGACTAATTTCACAATTCTTAGCACATAACATAAGGTATTGTCTTCTTCATTCCTATTAAAAAAAAGAACATAACTACTAAACTTCTTTACTTGAAAGGAATAAACCAGATTAACCTTCGCCTTTGATGAATCTAAAATTAGCCAACTAGGCTTACTTTGATGTAACACCCCAATAATTCTCTCTTTTCTAAAATACCTTTTTAATATAAAACATAGAGAATTATCAAAGTATTATCACCCGTGTGAAAACGTATCGGCTTATTCAGAATTTTACAGCAGAAAACAATAATAATAAACTTTATAAATAAAACTTAGTCAACAATAAGTCAACTCCAAACAAACCAACAAAACCAAAGTCAACTTTAAAACCAAATCAAACCAACTATGAAAAGTATAACTCAAGAGTACAATATATAAACTACACAAGCTCTCCAAAATCCCGTTCCCAATGATGCATCATCTTCAAACCTGTAGATAGACAATGCACTATTGATCCCTAGAGACTGCTCACCAAAATGGGTCATCACAGGATCAAAAAGGCATAGCCATGATCAACATACACAAACAAAAGCACGTAATCAGCAAAGCTGAGTACTACATACTAAATAAATAAATAATCCTAACATGATACTAATAAATAGTAAACACGAAAAAATAATAACATAATAACTTGCAGATGACTTTTACTGAACTAAACTTTAACAATATTCTTATTACTTTAAATGGAATAGTCAATGGACTAACTAAAACCAGCCTTCCCTTTGGAAGACGAAATACGGGCGCGACTCCGTATTCCCATGACCTACGATATTGAGGAACCTTTGAAATAAAAATAGGACACGATGATTAATCCGGCCCCAAAAAAAGCCATGGGCTACCACCATGTACTCCAACTCCTAATTGTCCAACACTTCAGACGTGCACCAGTCTAAAGCTATTGCTATCCAGTTTCACTTTACATGATTTACCAGTTATTACTTGTTATGACTCACAAGTACAACAAACATACAATCAAGCAACAATTACAAACTTTCATTTTTATCTTAGGATTAGATAAGTGATCACACAACTTAACAATCCAAGATTACTTTTCAACTTTTATTCAATCCTTCTTATTTGTTGAACCTAGCCAACAACCAAATCACCTTTCATAGGTAGAAAATATCAACTTACCAGATAAGGCCCTCGGTCCTTATAAAGCAGTGAAATACTCAAAGGGAACAATGATCAATCATGATCCAATACTAATAAATATATTAATTCCCCCATGTGAATTAATAAATTAAAGTTCCCAACCAACATGCTTGCATCAATTTTTCATACAAACATGATATAAATCTCATAATATAATCTCATAATCAACATGTTTACACCACAACATAAAACATGCAAAATCCAACATAATCAATATCATATATGAACTCAACATAGTTCCTATACATGATATACATAATTTTCCTTCTTAGAATCATGATACTAGATCAATCAACACATAGGTATGTACGTACCTTGTGTAGACAAACTGAGATGCCACTTTAACAGACTTAAAAGTCGCCTAGAGAGAATTCTCCGCCTAAAATAACCAATATAAATTTATAATCAATACTCAAATAATTTCCAGTAACTTTAAAATACTTTAAACCTCCTTTAAAAATATTTAAAAGTTGTTTCCATCATTAAAACTTCAATTACTAATACTTCCTAGCATAGTACTACTATACTAGTCATTAAAACCCTTAAAACTCCATTATTAACATCCTTTTTAAAATTCCAGCAACATATAATTTATTAAAACTCCCTTTAAACATACTTAAACATGCTTAGAAACATAAAGGCAATAACTTTCATAACTTATAATAAACTACTATTGTTGTAGCCTAAAATCTACGGTTCCTTTGACAATACTTGGGCTCATCTGAGCCGTACACGTGTCCTCTCCCAATAAGTAGAGGATGAAGGTCTAACCCTTGTGTAAGATTCAGTTGGGAGGAAAAGGCTTTATCTTTCTGGCCCAACAGTTGGTCAGAGCCCAACCTTTGGAGGTGGCTATTAGTGAGTGGTTGATAATCCTTCATAAATCATGGCCTGCCACGTGTCATGATGTGATTCCTTAGCCAATCAAATGTCTCTATTCTAGGGTTGATTTTAAGGTTAGCTGTCATCTTGCTATCACTATAAATACCCCTGAAATCAGGAGAAAGATCATTCAATGCAAACAGTGCAAAGTTACTCTGTAAAACTACTCTCACACTTTCTCTCTCTATCTCTACTTTCTCTTACAACTCCTGATATCTGACTTAAGCTTCGGAGGGGGAACCACCACCCAAACCTTCAGGGTGGGTCCCTTTTTGCAGGTTCGGGAGTGAAGCTCAGGCTTGGACTAGGTTGATTCAGACATTTGTTGCACAAGTCTCCAAGGAAGAACACCTAAGGGATACTAGTTTACTTGCTAGACAAGAAATCTCAATCTGCAGCTTACTTGTTGGACAAGGAGACAAAACATTTGGCGCCGTCTGTGGGAAGACGCAACGATGACTGATTGTCAATCGTCCAACATTGCCAGAAATCGAAGTCTTCAGGTTAATGTCGAAGAGACAGTAGAACACGAGAGACCGCCTGTAGGAAGGGATAGACCCCGTCAATCGTCCATGTATTCTTGGACCAAGCCAAAGAACTTGTCATTCAAGAGAATCTTGAACGTCCAATGGCTCGCGCCTAACTAGGGAACGCCTTAAATGTCTTCCGGGCAAAGATGGCGGCTAGTCGTCCAGGGAACGGATCAAGAGCAACATGCCTTTTTTTTCCGTCTTAACCCCCGAGCCAGCCGTCAACAATCAAGCTCCTCATAGGGGACGTTCCCAAGAGAATCGTCCAGGTCCTAGTCGACTTGTTCGTCAGGAACCTTCTAGGAGGACGGCCAGAGGAAAGCAGCCAGAAGGCAGTGAACAGCGAAGGAAGATGGACTGGAACCTGGTGGTTAGGACCCAGGATCAGGCTCGTCCGAGTGGCCGGGCATCGAATGGAAACAGATGCCAGAGAATACCTAGAGGCAAAGAAGGCAGCTGCATTGCAACGATCAGCGATAGGGTCTACTCCGTACTTGAGGGACCCCCCTTTGAGGTTGTCGACCAGAACGAAAGGACAGAGTTTAAGCCTCTCTCTTGCCCACCTAAGACAAGAGAGGACAGATGGGAGCTCTCCGGATTAACTGGCCTACTCCCTTCTCGGCCAGGATCATGGAGGCGCCCCCATTCCCAAAGGTTAAACTTCCTACTATAGAGCCTTTTGATGGAACAACCGATCCAGACGATCACCTATCTGCTTACAAACATCAGATGTACGTCCAAGGGGTAGATGATGCTACCTGGTGTAAGAACTTCCCAGCAACTCTGAAGGGAGTAGCTCAGAAGTGGTTCAATAATCTTCCACCCAATTCAGTCAACAATTTCACTGAACTCAGTTTCTTATTTACTAGTCACTTTGTTGCTAATAAGCATGAGCAAAAAACAAGCATGCACTTGGGAAAGGTCGTCCAAGGACCTAAAGAGGCTCTTAGAAGTTTTGTTAAGAGATTATTCAATCTGGAAGCCCTTCAGATTCAAGATCTCAATGCCGGGGTGGCCTTTAACGCCTTTATCAGGGGACTAAGGCCAGGAAGTTTTAAGTTCGATCTTGTTAAGAAGAAAATCAATACTCTTGCTGAGGCTTTAAAGGAAGCCGAAGCTTTTATTCATGCTACTGAAGTATGTGCTGAGGCCAAGCACCCCGACTCTAAGAAGCCTGAAGAGGTTGCCCAGCCAAAAAAGGGCAACCCCAAAAAGGCCGAGACTCGGGCCATAGCCTCTACCACTACTTCGTCCAGAAGAAGCAAAAGGAAAGCATCTGAGCCTTCTTCATCCAACCCAATCGAATTCAGCAAGGACCAATACTCCATTCTCATGGAGATAAAAGATCAATATGAGCTGAAAGCTCTAGCCGAGATGAAGACTCCTTACAGAAATAGAGACAAGAGCAAGTATTGTCACTTTCACAAGGACTGCGGCCATGAAACCAATGAATGTAAGCACCTTAAGAGGGCTTTGGAAGATCTAGCCCGTAAAGGAAAGATGAACTCATATTTACCCCAAGGGGGAAAGAAGTTTCAGAGGAGAGACAATTGGCAGACTAAGAAGAAGGAGAGTGAGAGCACAGACGAGGATGTTGTTCTCGTAATTTCCGGAGGATTTGCTGCTGGAGGACCAACCAATAGAGGGTGCAAAAACTACCTTAGGGAGCTTGGCCAAGTCTTGTTGGCTGATCAGACAAAGGCTGAGCCCTTCCCAAAGGTGGTGGTTAGTGAGCAAGATCGGGGCAAGCTGAGGACTCCCCATGATGATCCTTTGGTTGTGGAAATGAAGATAGAAAATCTAAGGGTAAGAAGGATTCTAATTAATACCGGAAGTTCGACGGATATCATTAGTGCTGATTGTTTGTCCAGATTGAGGTTTGACGAAAGGAACTTGGTTCCCGTCCACCATCCCATCATAGGGTTTGGGGGAGGAGTCATCCTTCCCATAGGAACAGTCACGTTGCCTGTCCGAGTTGGAGAGAAGGATGCCTCTCGGACTTTGTTTGTCAAGTTCTTGGTCGTCCGAGATTTGACAGCCTATAATGTCATTCTTGGACGACCTACGCTGAATCACGTAAAAGCTGTAATAGTAACTCATTTGATGCTTATGAAGTATGAGTGTGATGACGGCAAGATTGGCTCCTTGTATGGAGACCAGCAGGCGGCTAGGGAATGTTATCTAACTACTCTTAAGCCGTCATCATGGAAAGCATGTGATGAAGAGCAGACGAAGATCGGTGGCAAACAGAAAACGTCTGAAATTGGGAAAGATAAGACGAAGGTAGCTGGAGAAAGGAAGGCGTCCGAGAATGTAAGGGAACCTAGGAGGGCAATTGAGAGTCCTCAGACGCCCCTCGCCCCCTCAAGGAAAACGTCTGAACATCTCCCCAGCAAGAAAAGAAAGTATGAGCCCGTCAAGGAAGAACCGTCTGCGTCTGACGAAGTGATGGCCATCATGGGACTAGCACTAGAACGTCCAGAGCCAGTGGAGGTCCCTGAAGATATCTGTTTGGATGAGGCTCGTCCAGAAAGAACTTTGAAGATTGGGTCCTCGCTCTCTCCTGAGTTGAGGGGCCTTTTAATCAGCTTGCTGAAAGAATTTCAAGATGTGTTTGCTTATTGTGTTGAAGAAATGCCTGGAATTGATCCAGAAATAGCCGTCCATCGGCTGAATGTTGATCCAAATTTAAAACTTGTTCGTCAGAAGAAAAGACATTTGGGACCGGCTAGGAATCAGGCGGTTGACTAGGAAGTTCAGAAGTTGTTGGAGTCGAAATTCATCAAAGAAACTTATTATCCAGAATGGATAGCAAATGTGGTCATGGTGCCAAAGCCAAATGGCACTTGGAGGATGTGTGTGGACTATACTGATCTCAACAAGGCTTGTCCTAAGGACAGTTTCCCTTTGCCTAAGTTAGATCGTCTAGTAGACTCCACAGCCGGCCATGCTTTGTTAAGCTTCATGGACGCTTATTCAGCTTTTCATCAAATCCCCATGTGGGCAGAGGACCAGGACAAAACGTCCTTCAATACTGAGAAAGGCCTGTATGGCTGGCTAAGGATGCCTTTTGGCCTCCGCAATGCTCCGGCCACATTTCAAAGATTGATCAATACTGTCTTTCAGCCACAATTGGGAAGAAACATGGAAGCATATATCGACGATATGATAGTCAAGAGCTGGAAAGAAGAGAGTCATGTTGGTGATTTGAGAGAAACTTTCGAAACTCTCAGGAAATACAAGTTAAAGTTGAACCCCAGCAAATGTGTCTTTGGGGTTTTGTCAGGGAAGTTCTTAGGTTTCTTGGTAGATCAGAGGGGGAATAGAAGCCAACCCTGAAAAGATTCAAGCTATTCTAGACATGAAATATCCTTCAAAGATAAAGGAAGTTCAGAGACTGACGGGTTGCTTGGCTGCCCTTGGACGTTTCTTGTCTAAGTCAGGCGACAAGTGCCATCACTTCTTTGCCACGATTAAGAAGAGAGCCAAGTTTGAGTGGACAGCTGAGGTGGAGCAAGCGCTTCAGCAAGTCAAAGATCACCTTCGGCGGCTGCCTAGGTTGGTCAGTCTAGCCGAGGGGGAGAAGCTGTTTGTATATTTGGCTGTGTCCACTCAGCCGTGAGTGCCGGTTCTCTACCGGGCCGAAAGAGAATCCGTGCAAGTCCCAATATACTTTGTGAGTCATGTGCTCAAGGATGCGGAAAGCCGGTACACCTCCGGTTGAGAAGTTTGGGTTGGCCCTCGTCATGGCCAGCGAAAAATTAAGGCCCTATTTCTTGGCACACGAGTATACTCGTCTACACTGATCAACCTTTAAAGCAAGTTACTGCGAAGATGGAAGCCGCCTAGACGAATGCTAAAGTGGGCTGTTGAGCTTAACATGTTCGATATATCATTTGAACCAAGGAAAGCCATTAAGGGGCAAGCCTTGGCAGATTTTATAGTTGAGCTTACTCGGCCAGCTATAGAGCCCATATCAGATCCAACTGAGGGGAGGAAGCATTGGACGCTCATGGTGGATGGATCGTCCATTACTAATGGATGTGAGGCTGGAATCATTTGTCAATCTCCGGAAGGAGACAAGTTTGAATATGCGCTGAGATTCCAATTCCAAGCGTCCAATAACGAAGCCGAATATGAAGCACTTCTAGCCGGGATCAAAATGTGTAAGGCGGCGGGAGCCCTGGAAATTGAGGCTAAATCAGACTCCCTCTTGGTTGTCAGTCAAGTCAACGGAGACTTTGAATGTAAAGAAGCATCCATGAGCAAATATATGCGTCTGATCAAAGATGAGGTGGAGCCTTTGAAACGATTTGTTCTCGACCAAGTGCCAAGGTCGAAAAATCATCAGCGATGCTCTCTCAAAATTGGCCGGCTCGGGCGAAGGTGATGCGCTAAGAACAGTTTTTGGGAAGTAAAACCCAAAAAGAGTATTGACCAAGAGCAAATCATGTTTCTTAGCCGAGGAGCATTATGGATGGAGCCCATAATAGAATATAAGAAAACAGGACGGCTGCCATCAGATCCTGTGGAGGCCAAGTATGTGAAGGTTCGAGACAAGTGGTTTGAATTATGGGATGAGACCCTTTACAAGAAGTCATTCAACCGCCCCCTCCTCAAGTGCATCACCAGAGAAGATGGTCTAGAGGTTCTGAAGGAACTCCATGAAGGAGCTTGTGCATCTCACATTGGGGGAAGAGCATTGGGTGAAAAGGCTTTAAGGACGGGGTACTACTGGCCGACCTTAAAGGAGGATGCCCTCGTCTATGCAAAGAAGTGTGATAGTTGTCAGAAACATGGAAACCTGCATCAGAAGCCGTCCAACTACCTAACTCCTATCTTGTTTCCTCTGCCTTTTGCCAAATGGGGCATGGATATTCTAGGACCTTTCCCCATGGCCGCGGGGCAAAAGAAGTTTGTGATAGTTACAGTAGACTATTTCACTAAATGGAAAGAAGCTGAAGCCATGCGAGGAATAACCACAAACGATGTCAAGGGCTTCATTTGGAAGAGTATTATAACTCGTTTTGGCATGCCACAATCCATCGTCCTTGATAATGGCCCTCAGTTTGAAACGCCAAAACTGAAAGATTGGTTGGCAGAAAGAGAAATCAAGGCTCACTTTGCTGCAGTCGCCCACTCGCAAGCCAATGGGCAAGTAGAGTCCTTCAACAAGATTCTATCCAATGGAATCAAAAGGAAGTTGGATAATGCCAAGGGACAATGGGTTGAAGAACTGCAGCTAGTGTTATGGTCCATCAGAACAACTGCCAAAAATTCTACAGGGGAGACGCCCTTCATGTTAGTTTATGGCTCTGAAGCTGTCTTGCCCATTGAGATTGAAGAACCCACCCTGCGAGTCATGTTGTACACAGAAGATGCCAACTAGGTTGCATTGCGCACGGCTTTGGATCAAGTCCCAGAAGTCCGGGGCAATGCCTTGCTAAGAATGCAATTGTACAAGTTGCGAATGGCTCGGGAATTTAACAAGAGAGTCACAAGACGACCACTCAAGGTGGGTGATCTTGTTCTTAGGAAGATGGAGGCTGTTGGACGAGCCAAGGAGATGGGAAAGCTAGCACCAAATTGGGAAGGACCTTATCTGATAATAGAAGAGCTGCGCAGTGGCACCTTTCGTCTCCAAGATCTGGATGAACGAATTATACAGCGCACTTGGAACTTAGATAATCTGAAGAAGTACCACATTTAACTCAATCATCGTCAGGAATCTAGCTGAAAGTTGTAGTAAGTCCAAAGTGCCACGGCACAGACAAGAAAAAAGAATTGTATACATGTATCTTGGCACTTAGTCAAGAAAAATTCACATAATACAATTCCTACTATCTTATCGTCTGTTTTCTCATGTTTATTTTCACCAAGTTGGTTCACTTTGGGGCATTAAATTAGTTACTAGTCAAAAAGTGACAATAACTTGGAACAAAAATACTCATTTCTATGCCGAACATCACTCCCTCGAAGAGACCGGCCAAAAGTATAACGACCTAAAGGTTGATAACATACATTGGCAATCAATTTGACAAAATCTCTAGTAAGAGAAACGTCAAAGTCTCTAAGAGAAAGCTGACCAGAAATAAGCCCTTAGTAAAGAATACTTATTTTCAAATATACGGGCAGCTAAGTAGTAAAGACCCTAGTAAGGGATTGCTACTTTCGGACGAGTGTTGCTCCATCAAGGAAGGCGGCTAGGAAATTGTTAGACCATGTCTCTAAAGCTCGTCCTTGGCAATTTCAACAGGGCTTGGCCAAAGTTGGCCGCTCTCCTTCTTAGACTATGGCTCGCCCATCATATATGGTCGAGCTTAGCCCAAGAAGGGGGGGAAGAGACAGGCCTATAGGACGAGCTAAAGAGAGAAGGTCGTCTAAAAAACCAGGACAAATCAGAAATGCCTTTGAGATATTTTGATACTACAGGACGAGTGTTACCAACTCGAGAAAAACGGCTAAAGTATGGCTCGTCCAAGAGGCCATTATGTATTGGCCTCTTTCCCAATTGGGGCAAGACTCGTTTAAAAGGAGAAGACGATCTAGAGTTCCAGGACGATCCTCTATAAGCACTCGCACCTTTTGGGAAGATTTGTAATCGTCCAAGGACAAAGAAGGCAATCTATTTCAATATGTGCACTGCAAATCGTCCAAGGGCAAGGATCAGAAGTGGCAAGCGTAATTCATTCAAATTTCGTAGACCGTCCAAAAGTTCAGGACGAGTATCTTCATTGCATGCGTTTTGGAAAGATTGACGGTCGTCTAAAGGCAAGCACATTGCTTTTTTGTTAAACATCTGTGCTGATCGTCCAACGTTCAGGACGAAGCTTATTCTATACTTAGTCAAATTGGAATTCAGAAAAATAGACAAGCAATTGGCAAAAAATCTTTCATATATATCATTGGCAAAAGATTTACAGCTTAAGACTGAAGAGTTAAGGCTACAACGGCAGACAAGCCCAGAAACTTAGAAAAATAATCCTAAAGCTAGGTATCATCTTTAGCACGAGTTTCTTGGTCGTCTTCAGGGTTCTCCTCCTCAGCTGCAGCTTCGTCGTCGGAGTCAAGAAACTCCGGAGGTTCCTCGGCACAAACCATAGCACGATGGACGCTCTGCTGATACTCCAGACAACGCACGAAGCTGGGGACCTCATCAGCTTCCGCCAGCATCTCAAAGGCCTTGACGGCCCAGTCTTTAGACGTTTCAACAACTTGAGCCAATCCTTCCTTGGCATCGTCAAAAGCCTGGGCTGCCTCCCTTTCCAGACGGGCAGTCTTCGCCATTAGGAGAATGTTCTCCCTTCTCAGTTCAACGGCGGCAAGGAGAGCAACATCTCTCTCACCCTTCAGATCAGCAGACACAGCATTAATAATCATCTTCAGAAGATCCAGCTCCTTGTACAGATCGTTGATGGTAACAAGATAATTCTTGTTTTCTGATTCAAGGAGGGGTGATCTCTTCTCCAAAGCCTCCAGAGATTGACGATGAAGGGTGTTAGCCATCTCAATGTCATGGATGGCCATGTCGCCTGCCGTTGTAGCCAGGTGGACGAGCTGCTTATTCTCCTTTCTCAGCTCTCTGGCCCAATCTTCAGTAAGCATGCTGCGAGTAAAAAGCTGGAGCAATGAAAATAAAACGAGTCATTAGATGAGAGACAAACACTAATTTTACAAGTATAAAACAAAACCAGCAGAAAATTATACCTCGGCGCAGTACTGGGACATATAGCCAACATGCCGGCGAGACGCTCCCCTTAATCCTTTGATGTAGGATTCAGGGTAGCATTTGAAGAGCTCCTGCTTAAGCCGGTCCTTTTCTCCCTTGGACATTTTGGCAAAAGCAGGGGAAGACTTTTCGTCCGAGTCCATGATGGGAGGAGCCGAGGGTAAAGCTGGGCCTTTGCCCTTATCTGAAAGAGGGGGAGAGTCAGAAAGACGATGGCTTGTCTATTGGACGGACTCATGGACCGTCCGCCGACCCGCACCGTCCTAACTCTATTTGGATAATACGACTCACCAGACGAGATGGAGGCCGCCCTAATTGCTAGCGGCATCTGCGACACCAACTTGGCCACCGAGCCGCCGGGCCGGGTAGTTTTCACCCGTCTCTCGCCCGGAACAACAAAAGCCAAGGCGACTGCGGGTCCGACTTCGGCCCAAGTCGAAGGCAAAGCGTCCAACTCGAGCAGGGGGTCAAAACTTTTCTCCCCCTCGGCGAAGCAGCGACGAGGCTCTCCTCTTTAAGAACCTTATCTTTAGGGGGAGGCATAGTTTTTCCTCCAACTCCACTTGGAGTAGCCTTCTCCGCCTTCTTTCTCGTAAAGCCCTTAGGCTTTTTTGCCGGAGGCTGGTCCGTGGCCGCTGGAGGTCTCTTTTTGGACGAAGATGACTTCCCTGGTGGAAGTTTGTTGGCTGGAGCATTTTTCTGTAAGAAATGGTCAAGTTAAAATGCTGGACGTCCACATATCAAAATCTAAAACAAACTGCAAGCCTTCAGACAAAAATCACCCAAAGAAGGAAGCCGTCCCAATGGAAGGCCGAAATCACCCCTTCGTCCAGTTTATGAACTTAAAGTAATTCAGACGAGAATAACCCAAAGAAGGTGCCCGTTCAAGCTTGGACGTTTTCCTTCTTCAAGTTACCCTCGTCCAAGAAGAGGGGCAACGACTTGGACGAGTCCAATGTATACTCGTCCAGAGGCATTCGACAAAACCTCAGACGAGAATAACCCAAAGAAGGTGTCCGTCCAAGCTTGGACGTTTTCCTTCTTCAAGTTACCCTCGTCCAAGAAGAGGGGCAACGACTTGGACGAGTCCAAAGGATACTCGTCCAGAGGCATTCAAAAAAACCTCAGACGAGAATAACCTAAAGAAGGTGCCCGTCCAAGCTTGGACGTTTTCCTTCTTCAAGTTACCCTCGTCCAAGAAAAAGGACAACGACTTGGACGAGTCACAATGGTACTCGTCCAAAGGCGTTTATCTTCTCGGACGAGGATGGCTCAAAGAAGGTGGCCGTCCAAGAATGGACGCCTTCCTTCTTTAGGTGATTCTCGTCCAGAGAAAGTGTTTCACTATCTTAGACGAGAAAATCCCAGAGGTGGACGTCCATACTTGGACGTTTTCCTTCTTCGGGCGATTCTCGTCCAATGAATATATGTAAAAAAAAAAATTACCAGTGTTTCAGTCCTTTTCTCGGCGCTGCTCTTGGCATATTCTTTCCACAAATTGTCTGTAAATTTAGACATACTGATATCACCCGTCCAAGAAGCCTTGAGACGCTTTCTGGCCGAGTCTGCAAAAAAAAAAAAAAAAGTAATGAAAGATGGTTAGTTCGATGGGCCATGGACGAAGAATCTATACTTGGAGAATTTGAAGGTATACCTCTGTCTTCGGCCAACCGCAAGTTGGCGGCGACCAAGAAATCATCATGGTAAAACATTTATTTAAAGGGTATCTAGTTAATTGGTCCCTTAAAATATCGTTGGCTGGGCCTGGAGTACTCCTTTATTCTGAAGTACTCCACCACCTCTTCGTCGAAGCTGTCCTCCAATTCCAGCCAAGACTGTTTCCACCCTGTATTCGTGACGGACCGATTATAAACTCTATAGCTCTCGGTGGCGTAGTCGTTGGCCCCCCGTAAGAAGATGAAGTCCGCCTTCCATTCGTGCATCTTTGACGGCTTGCCCCAAGCCGTCATGAAGCCTGGACTGTTGCAGATGCTGAGCCATGCCCCGTCCATGGCTCCAGGTACCTTTGTTGTATAGTGGATATGAGTAAAGGCTTGAAGGGAAAGGGCTAGGCCGCGCAGCTCACAGACGGCAATGAACGCCAAAACGTTGTGCCAAGAGTTTGGAGCCAGTTGATTGTGGCCGATGTTGTAGTAATTCAGTACTTGTTCAATGAATTCATGGAGAGGGAACCTCAATCCCGCATCCAGGGCCAGTTTGTAGACGGCGAAGTGGTTCTTTGGGGCGCTCAGTATCGTCGCGTCCTTATTTGGGATGACGAAGGAGAAGCCTGACATGGGCATATAGGACGAGAGATAGCTAGGGTCCGGTCCTATTTTCTCTAACCATTTACGATTAACTAAAATGAAACCAGGGTCAGAAAGGGGACCTAAACGTCTTCGAATCTCCGACGAGGTAGTGGAGGCCTCATCTGATTCTTCGGCAGCCTCAGATTCGCTGCCGTTATTTCCTTCGCCGGTCTCCGCCATATCGGCGTCCCTGCCATAGGTACTGGCCTCATGTTTTATTTCGGAGTCTTCTAAGTTGTCAGAGGAAGGAGGCCCGCCCAACGGCACATCACTTTGGACCTCTCTTGCCTCATCTGGCACCCGTCCAGTGGATTCCTCCATATCTCGAGCTATTTGACGACGGATTATTACCTTTCGTCTTAGACGGGCCGTTTGCTTGACGCGCGCCGAGATTACCCCGCGCAGTAAAGATCGGGTCGTCGACTTTCTCGGTCAAAATCATAAAAAAATATATACTCGGCCAGAAGAGGCCCAACTCTAGAATGTGCCGAAGAAGAAGTATCGGTTCTAGGGTCAAGACAAGCTCTTGGTCGGCTAGGATTATTTGACGAAGAAGATTCCATTTTATTGATTTTCTAAGAAAAAATAAAGAATAAAGAAGAATGAAAAGAACAAAGAAAAGATACCTGCTAAAGCGCCTGGACGATTCGGTGAAGAAAGCTGAGGCTGGGCGATCTCTCTCTCTCTAGAAAATGTGCAGAGCTTCTCTCTCAAGAAAAATTCGTTCAAGGTGTGAAATGATCAAATGTTTTCACACCAAGGTTATTTATAAAGGAGTAGGAAACCTGTGGAGCCGGTCAAGAATGACCGAAGAAAGGGTACAACGGTCGGTTATGACCGGTAAAACCCAGGAAAAGGCGCGTCCTTTCCTTCATTTCAAAAAAAACTACCTTGGGTTAAAAAGTCTTAACCGTCAGATGGACCTAATGAAGCTACCTTGGGTAAAAGGGCCTTAACTATCAGATGGGCCAACAGTGACAACCCTTTTAGGGGCAAATGTTGTAGCCTAAAATCTACGGTTCCTTTGACGACACTTGGGCTCATCTGAGCCGTACACGTGTCCTCTCCCAATAAGTAGAGGATGAAGGTTTAACCCTTGTGTAAGATTCAGTTGGGAGGAAAAGGCTTTATCTTTCTGGCCCATCAGTTGGTCAGAGCCCAACCTTTGGAGGTGGCTATTAGTGAGTGGTTGATAATCCTTCACAAATCATGGCCTGCCACGTGTCATGATGTGATTCCTTAACCAATCAGATGTCTCTATTCTAGGGTTGATTTTAAGGTTAGCTGTCATCTTGCTATCACTATAAATACCCCTGAAATCAGGAGAAAGATCATTCAATGCAAAAAGTGCAAAGTTACTCTGTAAAACTACTCTCTCACTTTCTCTCTCTATCTCCACTTTCTCTTACAATTCCTGATATCTGACTTAAGTTTCGGAGGGGGAACCACCACCCAAACCTCCAGGGTGGGTCCCTTTTTACAGGTTCGGGAGTGAAGCTCAGGCTTAGACTAGGTTGATTCAGACATTTGTTGCACAAGTCTCCAAGGAAGAACATCTAAGGGATACTTGTTTACTTGCTAGACAAGAAAGCTCAATCTGCAGCTTACTTGTTGGATAAGGAGACAAAACAACTATGATTTCTAACTTTCAAAACCCTAAAAATTCATGCTTTGATAATTAAAATCTACTTTAAACTCAAATATGCAAATTTGAATTTTATTTTATCAATACACAAATTATATAACTTAGATACAATAATAAATCATCAACTTATAACTTTTAAACATAAACTAATTAAAACACAACCTAAAAATACAATCTTTGAATAAAACTTAAGGAGGAAGAAAAGAAACAAACCAAAGCAAGAAGGAAAGAAGAAGGAAACGCCGGCCAAGGCAGGCGGTGGCGGCAGCGGCAGGTGGTCGCCGGTGAGGTGTGGCGGTGGCAGGACTTGGTGGTTGCCGGAAGGGATGAGCCGAAGGAAGAAAAGAAAAAGAGAGAAAAAGAATGTGTGAGCCGAAAATTGGGAGGAAGGAGGAGAGAGAAAATAAGTTGTGGGGAAAAATTTGGGGTTTAGGAGGTATTTATTGTTTCCCCTTTGTGGGCTTAGGAAAAGACAATTGGGCTTCAAATAGAGTTTGATGATGAATAGGAATAGTGATTGAACTCCTAACATTACTAGAATTAGTATTTGGGTTCCTCAAGCCCATTTAAACTCCTTTTTCAAATCCAAATAGGTATTTCAAACATTTCAAGTACTTTCAAAGCATGAATTTAACAAATATTTGACTTGAATAAATTATTAAAACAATTCTTTTGACTTGCAAATAGTCAACCTTTGAAATATGAAATCATTAAAATGCTAAAATATATTAAAATATAAATAACTATATATTAAAATATATTTATAAAATTCATAAAATTACGGGGGATTACAGTCTACCCCTCTTAAAAGAAGTTTCGTCCCGAAACTTGACACGAAAACTCACACATTTTCAAAAGTTTTTCAACTCAACTCCCATTGGAGAAATACTTGTGCCACTCATGTGCACTCTTTTGCCAACTTAAAATCACTTGTGTTACTCATGAACACCTTTTCTTATGCGGAGAATCTATTTATTTTGCACCAACATGTGCAAATCGCCAAAATAAGCATAAAAATGCATAAAAATACCATAAAAATAGGTAAAAAGCGCGAAATTATATCGCATTCTACCCCCCTTAAAGAAACGAGTTACGCCCTCGTAACTCACCTCAGGGAAAAAAAAAATCTGGATACTTCTTCTTCATTTCATCTTCACCTTCCCACGTTGCCTATTCAGACTCATGGTTAGACCAAAGTACTTTCACGATATTGACATCCTTATTGCGTGTACTACGCACCTTCTTACCAAGAATTCTCACAGGCCTTTCCTTATATGTGAGACAACTATCGATTTGGATTCTTTCAGGCTCCAAAACATGACTCTCATCAGGAATATATCTCTTGAGTTGGGAAATATGAAACACATCATACATTTTCTCAAATTTCATTGGCAATGCCAATTTATAAGCTATCTTCTCAATTCTTTGCAAAATCTCATATGGGCAACATATTTAGCACTTAATTTGCCCTTTTTCCCAAATCTTATCACTCCCTTAGTTGGTGATACTTTCAGAAATACTTTCTCACCTACTGCAAACTCATCTTCTCTTTGCTTTAAAATGGCATAACTCTTTTGCCTATCTTGAGCAGCCTGAATTCTATCTAGAATCAACTTGACATTCTTAACAGTCTCCTCAATAAATTCTGTCCCCAATACTATATTATCACTAAAATCATTCTAGCAAATGGGACTTCTACACTTTCTTCCATACAGTGCCTAAAAAGAAGCCATCTTAATGCTCGCATGATAACTATTGTTATACTACCTCTAAGGATTGAACTTACCCCATTGGTCTCTTATGATCTATCTTCACTTTCTGACAAGCTAGACATTTTGACACGAATTCAGTGACCTCAAGCTTCATATTCGGCCACCAATAGATTTTCTTAAGATCCTTTTACAACTTATCACCCTCAGGGTGCACAAAATATGGAGTATTATGCCCCTCATCCATAAGACATTTCTTAATCTCATCACATTTTTATGGTACACACCACCTTCCCTTGAACCTCAAACTTCCATCATCATGGATATTAAAATCAACTTCCTTACCTTGATTGATCTTCTCCTTAATCTTATCTAGGTGCTCATCTCCAACTTGACCCTCTTTGATCTCGTCGAAAACTAACAACCCCAATGACAAAGCACTCAATCTTGCCTCGATCTCTCCATGATTTAAGATTTCTAGGCTAAGTCTTTGCATATCTCGACACAATTCCTCAGGAACTACCAAGTCATTCATGCTATGGCTCGACTTTCTACTCAAAGCATCGACAACATCTCCTCTGCCTCATATTGAGGTCTTTTTGGGTGAAAATGTAGTTCAAACTCTTATGGTCAGTAAAGATCTTATAGGTTGCCCCATAAAGGTAATGTCTCCAAATTTTCAAGGCAAACACGATCGCAACTAACTCTAGATCATGGGTAGGGTAATTAGCCTCATAAGGATTCAACTGACGCGACGCATACGCGATCACCTTCCCATTCTGCTGCAACACACATCCCAAACCATTCTTTGAAGCATCACTATACACCTCAAATCCCTCAAATCCCTCATTCCCATCAAGTAGGGTCAAAACAGGCGCGGAGGTCAAACGCTCTTTAAAAATCTGAAAAGAGTCCTTACACTTCTCACTTCACTCGAATTTTGACTCCTACTTCATCAAATTGGTCATTGGCCTCGCTATCTTTGAGAAATCTCTCACAAATTTCCTATAATAGCCAGCTAGACCCAAAAACTCTTGATATCTGACACATTCTTTGGAGTTGGCCACTCACTCACAGCTTGAATCTTAGCAGGATCTACAGACACTCCTTCCTTAGACACATAGTGACACAAAAGTGCTACCTCCTCCAAACGAAACTCACACTTAGAGAACTTGGCATACAATTGATTCTTCCTAAGTGTCTCCAATATAATCCTCAAGTGCTCATCATCTTCTTTTTCATTCTTCGAATAGATCAGGATATCATCAATGAATACCACCACGAACTTATCTAAGAACTCATGGAAAATCCTATTCATCAAGTCTATAAATATGGCAGGTGCATTGGTTAACCCAAAAGGCATTACAGTGAACTCATAATGACGATAACGAGTCCTAAACGCAGTCTTAGGTATATCCTTATCAGCTACCCTCAACTAGTGATACCTCGAACACAAATTAATCTTCGAGAACACGCTCGCTCCATTCAATTGATCGAATAGGTCATCTATCCTAGGCAAAGGATATTTCTTCTTGATGGTCACATTATTCAATTCCCTATAATCGATACACAACCTCATACTCCCATCTTTCTTCTTAACAAACAACACAGGAGCTTCCCAAGGTGATGCACTAGGCCCAATATAACCCTTATCGAACAGCTCTTGCAACCGCGTCTTTAACTCACTCATCTCCGGAGGTGCCATTCTATAGGGTGCTTTAGATATAGGTGCAGTTCCAGGAACTAAGTCTATGTTGAACTCAACAGCTCTAGCAGGCGACATACCCGAAATCTCACTCGAAAACACATCCATAAGCTCGTTCACAATTGGAACATCCTCGATATTTACCCCAACTTCTTTACTCACATCTTGCACACTACAGAAAAATAGCTCACACCCCTTCTTCATTAACTTCTTCACTTGCATCGCGGAAATAAACCCAAAGTTCTTGGACTTCCCAAAACGTCTATACGAGGTCAACTTCCCCAAAGGTATTCTTAAAACTACTCTTTGAACTTCACAGTCTATTTTGGCTTTGTAGAAACCTAACAAATTCATCCCAAGAATGACATTTAGGTCCCCCAAATTGAATTATATCAAATCAGAAGGAAACACACAATCTCCTATCTTCAGAGGTAAATCTTTAAACAACTTGGTACACCTTACGATCTCTCTAGTAGGTATACTAATAGGCAAATTAATTACTTCAAAGTCTGCCAACCCTAAACTTTTAATAACGGACGACGAAACAAACAAATAAGTCGCTAGATCCCCTTTACAGTCTCTACCAGGGTGGTTATTACTGCAGTTCTTACAGTGGTACACTCTCTCAGATTGACCCTTATTATTGTAGCCCTGATTATTCCTCCCTTGGAAATTCCCATTCCCATTTATGCTCTTCTTCAAATTCCCTTGATTTTCCCCAGCATTGAAATCCTTTCTTTTCTCACCCACTACGACATTCTTCTTGTCACGCCTCAACTGAAGACCATAAATGTGGGCGGCTCTCCCATACACAATATCTAGGGATGAAAAAGTTTCACCACCTAACCCCAGCTGGATTTCCTCAGTCAAACCTTGCTCAAACCTTTGAGCCTTTAGCTCTTCAGTAGCTACTACCTCAGGTGCCAATCTAGACAATGCTATGAACTTGCTATAATACTCAGAAATGGTCATACTCCCCATCCTAAGGTTTATGAACTCTTGAGCCTTTTGATTCCTCATAAAAGCAGGGTAAAATTTCCCTCTTAAAGCAGCAATAAAGGAATCCCAATTAAACCCTTCCACAACACTAAGTCTATTTCCATTTTCTTTCCACCATAAGTCAGCCTCATCTTTCAAATACAATATAGCTTGACCTACTTTACAGCTCCAGGACAATTCACAGTCCCAAAAAAAAATCTTTTTAAATTCCTTAATCCAACTCTCTAAGAAGGTAGGGTCAGCTTTCCCCTTAAAGTACGGCGGTTTGATCTTAGCTAGTCTTTCAAACATGTCCCCAACAGGATCGGGACGCTCAGCTCTTTCTGGAGTCAATTTCTCTGCCAATAGGCGAATAGCAGAGGCTTAGACGTTATCGTTATTGGTCATTCTACTTTGCGACCTTAAATTCATCGTAGGACTACTTTAGGTTCGATACATAACTTACTTGCCATTCTCTAGGAAGGCAACATTTGATTTGACCATAAAGATCGCATCAACAAACAATTTCTCATGAAGTTACTATAACACTAAGTTCACACACTATGAACCATAATAATCATATATTCACGCATTAATAAATATTCACATTAATAATCACATAAGGATCAAATGCAACCAATCACAATAATTAAAGAAAATATCCCCCTTTTCGCGTACGAACATACTCTCACTCAGCTCAAATAACTGAATAATAATAACTTTTATTCGTCGAATGATAATAAGAATATTTTTTCCAATCCAAAATAATCAACTTATTCCTCAACAATATAAAGATGCTAAAGAAGGAAATTTAAACCATTGTAGCTTAGCTACTTATTCAACTACTAATCTTAGAACGTAAATAAATACTCTATGGAGTTACATTATCATTTCTATCCTTATTTTCTTTATACTTTTATGGAGTAAATATTTCATCTTCAAAGTCTCCAGAGTCTCCACTATAATAATAATAACATGAATTCCTAGATCTAGTAGATCTTCGAATCCTTTTGGGTTGATGTCCATTTTCATCCAACTCTGAAGCACTCACATCGCTCAGATAAGGTCTCCAAGTAGCACTGTAGATGTCCTTTCGTGTTTGCCCTCTAGTACGATCAAACTCTTGAATTACTTCATATATCGCTAACAGGGATGCCTACTTTCACTAGTGGAAAAAACCTTATATGTCACTTAGTAACAGATTCGGTTTTTACAAAACCGCATCCGAAAATCATTAAAAAAATGGGAGGGAAAAGGCGAGGGGAAAATCGATCCGGTCCTTTAGTAAACCGGATCGATTTTAGAAACCACTCCGGTTTTCTAAAAATCGGATCCGGTTTAAAAGACCGGATCGAGATTTTCCATAATTTTTCTTAAACAAAAAACCGCGTTTTCCTTCACCCAAAATGGCAGGCCCAAAAAACGAGCTCAATCGCAATAAAAACGCGCCTTTTTTTAGAGGCCCAGGCCCAAAGCATGGATGAAATTGTTTTAGAGCCCAACGTGCCTCCTGTTAGGCTCCCCAAGCTGAACTATCTCCTCTTTTCCTCTCTCTCTCTCCTCCTCCCTCACACACCGCGGCAGATCCCTAAGCTCCCTCCTCTCTCCTCAAGAAACGAAGAATGAAAACGAAGAACGAAGAACGAAGAACGAAGAACGAAGAAACGAAGAAACGAAATGAAGAGAGAAAATGGAGAACGAAGCGATTTCGTCTCCTCTCTCAAAATTCATCGCTCGTGATTCCAGGTATGAGGTTTTTCATTTTTTAATCTAGTTGTAATTTTAAATCTCGTTGTAATTTTTTCGGTTTTTTCAATTTTTTCAGATCTGAAGTCCTCTCTTAATTTTCGTTTTTTATTTACGTTTTTCTATTTTCATTTTTAGGGATAGTTCGTTTTCTTAATTTTGTGTACTTTACATCCCTCTCTCTTCATCCCTCTCATGGCGGGCTCAAATTCAAGGTTTTTCTTATTTGAGTTCACTCAATTAATTGATTAATTGTTACATGCATTGAAGTTCATATCAATTGCGCGTTTTTAGATTTTGAGAAATTTCATATTTTATGTTTGGTTAGTTTCGCGTTTTAGGGTTTCTTCACAAGCTAGAAGTGTTGAAACCCATGGATTCGTGGATGACCTTTGTTGACTCATCTCTAAAGTATTTTTGGCGTTCTTTTGGTTTTTGCTGCACTGTAATTCACTTATAGAAGTAGTTGGTCAAGCTTACTTTCGTTGATTTGATAGGTTTTATAACCTTAAATGCTATACTTCCTGGCGACATTTCAAGATTATGAATTATATTTGTTTAATCATTTTGTGATACTAAGTACCTTTATGTGCCTCAATTTGAGGTACCGCTTTGTCTTTTTATTCATGAGTATTGTTGATTTCTGATTTATCTACAGCTTTACACCGCTTATATATTTATATTTGATATCAGTTTCTTTTAAAGTTCATGGTTCATTTCCCTTCTACACAATTTCGAGTTCTGATTTATTTTGACAACCTAGGTTCTATGTGTTTGATATTGATCTTTTTAAGGTTCGAGGTTCAATTTTGTTTTCGTCTGTGCAATTCAAATTTTTTGACTTGATAATGCTATGATAAAGATCAAGCATAGATGATTATATGTACATATTAGATTTTGCTATGTTTCCTGTTACTTCACAAGGAGCCTGACCAATTCACTTGATTCTGGAGGTGATAAAAGCGTGTAGAATATCCTCTTACTGTGTTCATTTTTTATGAAGCCCTGGTTCTGGTCTGTCTTTTATCATGCGATTCAGTTTGTATACATTAATGGAGTCCAAGTTAGAAAATGAGCAGATGTGTGAGAGAGTGGGTGACTGGGTGTGTGTAGGGTGGGGAAGGCTTAGAATGCTTGACCCTCAAGGCCCTCAACAGGTTTAGGCTAAGTTGAGCTCGTTTGGTTTTCTTTTTATGGCATTACATCATTCTTTTATGGAATCGATTATTTTGTTGCAAAGCTGGCACTTTGTGACTTGTTACTGGTAGTGTACCTAAGAACATGTATGTTGGCTATTTGTTCCTAGTCGTACTGTGTGGTGAGAATGCGTGAAATATAGAATTTTTCTTATGAAGGATGTGAATATGTATCATTTTTCCTCTGTTCGAGGAGGGTATAACTATGCTCTTAATCTAAATGTTTTTTCTTGACAGGTTTTACCGATATTGTATTTTTATTTAAATATGACTCATCACTATGTGGAGCATGATCTGAACATTCTGGCAGATAAATGGTGGCTATCTTGGAGGTAAAACTCTTAATTTGAAGCTTGACAGATAATTGATATTAACATGAGTGATTATGCAAGATTTCTACATTGTGATAGTTTTGAAGGTAGTATTCATATTATGGCAGATAAATGGTGGCTATCTTGGAGGTAAAACTCTTAATTTGAAGCTTGACAGATAATTGATATTAACATGAGCGATTATGCAAGATTTCTACATAGTGATACTTTCATTTGACCACCCATTGTTTGGAATTTAAGAATAATTTGGTTGACTGATGTCTCTACAACTGCTTTTATCTCCAAAGTTATTTGGTTGTATGTGTTTTTACTCTCGTTGCTCCTGGTTCTGCATAACTGTGATTAGTTCCTATTTTTCCTCTCGTTGCTCCTGGTTCGGTGGTTCAATTCCTGTTCATCTTTCTCTGACTTCCTTCTTATCTTGCTTTGATGACGTTGACGAGGTAGTATTGAAGAACTTGTGATGGCCAAACTCGTCTTCCCTTATTTGCTTTGTGTTATCTCTTCCTGGATAACTTCTTTATGCTTTACAGTTTCTCCTTTATAGCTAGTGTCATGCAAATGTGTTGCTGTCAGTTTCATATTTGTTTTGGTGTTTTTCTGTCTAGATGGATGAATATCTACTAAATGCAACTAATTGCCTTCTGCAAAATCTGTTTGAGAATTCATTGATAGCTGTTTGTCTTTGTATGGTGCTTCATAGGCCATGGACCGTTATTTTCAGAATGTGCTGTTATCCCGAGAACCTTGTTATGTAATGTGTCCAAAATTAACTCCCACAGGTCACATAAACTATTTGCACCTAAGAAACATGCTCTTATATCGATAATAGCTTTATTTGCAGTTTCTCTCTTTCAATGCTGTACAAAAACTATTTGCGCCTAAGAAACATGCTCTTGTACGATTATTGGTGCAATAAATAAATGTACTAGTTCCCATCTATAATATTTTGTAATATTTTTCTTACTCCCTTAGTGTAAATGTAGAACTTGGTGACTTGTACAATTCTACCTAGATTTATAAAGAACGAGCTTAATGTACTTAATTTGTTGGTTACTATTATAGCTCTTAATTAAAGTATACTTGGTAGGAACAAATTAGAAACATGAATGTTATATTGCTCTCCTGTTTGATCTTACATTGCTCCCCTGTTTGATTTTTGAGTTTTGTTTAGGTAGAGTTTGATAGGATGGGACTATTGGGGCTGTGCAGGGTGTTTGTGTGCTTGTTTTGACTTATGATTGTCTCGTGACTCGAGTATTAGTAATTATACTGCTTCTATTCAATCTATGTGCAGTAAAACAATTCCACGATATATCACATTCATCCTTCAACCAATTCCTACAATTTATGGATATATAGTTTTTATCCCTTGATTAGTAGTCTACTAAAGTACTAACATTGGAGATAGATTAATGAATTTGCTGGGCTGCATTGATTATGCTGCATCATGTAGATCTATAGTATTTGAATCAAGATCTGGTGATATATTATGGTTTGAGTGATGATTTCGTTTGTGGTTTAGGTTTTTACATTTTGATTGATTAATTTGAATTGGTTTAGGAAGCTTCTAGTGCTCACTTACTATCCTTTTATTTTGACGTTCAAAGCAAACTACTTTCTCTCGTCATCTCTTACTAGGAGGGTAGTAGTCCTAGAGATTTTGCAAAAGTGGGGTATGTGTGTGTCAAATTGACCGACTGTTTTAACTTCTGTTTCTCCTTGCAGATGCTATGACATCTGCTCCCGTATCGATTTTCCATCCGCAAGATTATAACTGCATGTATTGCAAGCTTGAAGAAGCCTATGATAGCGAATGACGGTTAAATCTAATAGGAGGAGCCATTGAAGTATAAAATTATAATGTCATAGTTGTGTTTGTTAATATTTTTATGTATTTAATTATATATGCTTCAATTGGGCATAATATGCTTAATAAAATGAGTTTATATATATATTATTGATTTTGTATTGATTAATAATGAAAAAATGAAAAAAAAAAATTTGGGTTTTTTGGGGGGGTTATCTGATCCGGTTTTTAGTGAAAACCAGATCAGATAATCTAGTTAACTGATCCGGTTTTCACCCAAAACCGGAATTTACTGATCCGGTTTTGGACCGGATCAGTAAATATTGTGGATTTGCTGCGAGCCCATCCGATGCGGACCGAAACCGGATCAGTAAGCCCGGTTTTGACCGCATCGGATGGGCTTTTTTCCACTAGTTTTTAACACATAACGCATAATGATCTCTAAGCTAGTGTAGCTATCATTGTCAGACTCATAACCTCCATCATTCTCATCATCACTCAACACAATAGGGTTGTAGTAGCTCCCTACTCTAGTATCTTCTCTATCAGACATGGCTAGGAATCTATAACAATAAATATAACCTTTATAAACAATTGGTACTCTCTCTTAACGTATAATCCCAACAATAAACAATAAACAAGAATAACCAACAACATAAAGCATAGGAATAATATGAACAGTTAGCAGGGAAGAAAAAGTATAATCATGCTGAACTAACTATTTAATGCAGACATATAATATTTCTATCCTATATGCCTTTCCTATACTACCCAACTCTCATAAAATAATAAAATAAACTAGAGTATTGAAAATACGGTTTTTTCACCAAATACCCCTGACAAATAAATTTATTTACCAAATACCCCCACTTTTTTCAAAATTCACCAGATACCCCTGACCTTTAAAAAAATTCACCAGATACCCCTGACCTTTAAAAAAATTACCCAAAATGCCCTTTTGGCTAACGGACGTTAGTGTTCCGTTAACTAATTAATTAATTAACCTAAAAAATCCTAATTAAACCTAATTAAACCTAACTAAACCCTAAGTAAACCCTAAAACTCTATCTCCCTAACCCAACTCCGGCCCCCCAAACCCCAGCTCCCCAACCCTAGACCCACCACCCAATCCCAACCCCACCCCCACCCCTCCCCCTCCCCAACAGCGGCCACGCAGCCCCTTCCCCCTCCCCCTCCCCAACGGCCCCCACGCAGGCCCCCTCCCCTCGACCTCCCTCCCGCCCCCTCCTCCTCCCTCGCGCCGGTTCAACACCCCCCCTCCCCTCGCGTCGGTTCGCGTCACTCTCCCCTCCTTCGCTTCGGTTCGCATCGGTCCCCCCCTCCCTCGCGTCGGTTCGCGTCGGTCCCCCCACCCTCGCGTGGTCGCGTCGGTCCCCCCACCCTCGCGTCGGTCCCCCCCCTCCTCGCGTCGGTTCGCGTCGGTCCCCCTCCCTCGATCTCGCGGGCGCCTCCCCTTCCCTCACTCACTCGATCTCGTCGGTTAATGCGGGCCGGGGGTGGTGGGATCGGGGAGGGGAGCTGCGTGGGAGGGGATGGGGATGCGTGGGATGAGGGGAGGGGGATGCGGTGGGAGGGGAGAGGAGGAGGAGAGGGAACTGGTGGCCTGGTGGGGTTGTTGGGGGTGGTGGGCTGGGGTGGTGGGGGGTGGGGTGGCCGTGGGTTAAGGGAGAAGGAGGGTTAGGGTTAGTTAGGATTAATTAGGTTGACTTAGGGCTAATTAGGTTGACTTAGGGCTAAATTGTAAATAAAAGCTAACGGAGGACTAACGTCCGTCAACAAAAGGGTATTTGGTGAATTTTTTTAAAGGTCAGGGGTATCTGGTGAATTTTGAAAAAAGTAGGGGTATTTGGTGAATAAATTTATTTGTCAGGGGTATTTGGTGAAAAAACCGTTGAAAATAATTTAAATAACGAAAAAAAAAAAAATTTCGAATTCGAATTTCGAACATAATACGGAAAAATAAAAAAATAATAAAAAAAAATCCGGACCTCATAAAAATTTCGGACCTAAAAAAAAATAAATTTCGGACCTCTAAAAAAAAAAATCGAATGCGAAATTATATCGCAATCGTGAAAAAGAATTTTAGAAGATAATTTGAATACCATGAATATGTAGGAGCTCAATTCTAAGAAATTCATTTTAAGTACTAGCTAGTTAGGCGCCTAAAGACTTAAAGTTGGCATGAAAGGCCAATAAAAACCTAAAGCTCCCAGATACCACTTTGCAACACCCCAATAATTCTCTTTTTTCTAAAATACCTTTTTAATATAAAACATAGAGAATTATCAAAGTATTATCGCCCGTGTGAAAACGTATCGGCTTATTCAGAATTTTGCAGCGGAAAACAATAATAATAAACTTTATAAATAAAACTTAGTCAACAATAAGTCAACTCCAAACTAACCAACAAAACCAAAGTCAACTTTAAAACCAAATCAAACCAACTATGAAAAGTATAACTCAAGAGTACAATATATAAACTACACAAGCTCTCCAAAATCCCGATCCCAATGATGCATCATCTTCAAACCTGTAGATAGACAATGCACTATTGATCCCTAGATACTGCTCACCAAAATGGGTCATCACAGGATCAATAAGGCATAACCATGATCAACATACACAAACAAAAGCACGTATTCAGCAAAGCTGAGTACTACATAGTAAATAAATAAACAATCCTAACATGATACTAATAAATAGTAAACAGGAATAAATAGTAACATAATAACTTACAGATGACTTTTACTGAACTAAACTTTAACAATATTCTTATTACATTAAATGGAATAGTCAATGGATCGAGTTGTCTAACTAAAACCAGCCTCCCTTTGGAAGACGGAATACGGGCGCGACTCCGTATTCCCATGACCTACGATATCGAGGAACCTTTGAAATAAAAATAGGACACGGTGATCAATCCGGCCCCAGAAAAAGGCTTGGGCTACCACCATGTACTCCAACTCCTAATTGTCCAACACTTCAGACGTGCACCAGTCTAAAGCTATTGCTATCCAGTTTCACTTTACATGATTTACCAGTTATTACTTGTTATGACTCACAAGTACAACAAACATACAATCAAGCAACAATTACAAACTTTCATATTTATCTTAGGATTAGATAAGTGATCACACAACTTAACAATCCAAGATTACTTTTCAACTTTAATTCAATCCTTCTTATTTGTTGAACCTCGCCAACTACCAAATTACGTTTCATAGGTAGAAAATATCAACTTACCAGATAAGGCCCTCGGTCCTTATAAAGCAGTGAAATACTCAAAAGGAACAATGATCAATCATGATCCAATACTAATAAATATATTAATTCCCCCATGTGAATTAATAAATTAAAGTTCCCAACCAACATACTTGCATCAATTTTCCATACAAACATGATATAAATCTCATAATATAATCTCATAATCAACATGTTTACACCACAGCATAAAATATGCAAAATCCAACATAATCAATATCATATATGAACTCAACATAGTTCCTATACATGATATACATAATTTTCCTTCTTAGAATCATGATACTACATCAATCAACACATAGGTATGTACGTACCTTGTTTAGACAAATTGAGATGCCACTTTAACAGACTTAAAAATCGCCTAGAGAGAATTCTCCGCCTAAAATAACCAATATAAATTTATAATCAATACTCAAAAAATTTCCAGCAACTTTAAAATACTTTAAACCTCCTTTAAAAATATTTAAAAGTTGTTTCCATCATTAAAACTTCAAATACTAATACTTCCTAGCATAGTACTACTATACTAGTCATTAAAACCCTTAAAACTCCATTAATAACATCCTTTTTAAAATTCCAGCAACATATAATTTATTAAAACTCCCTTTAAACATACTTTAACATGCTTAGAAACATAAAGGCAATAACTTTCATAACTTATAATAAACTACTATGATTTCTAACTTTCAAAACCCTAAAAATTCATGCTTTGATAATTAAAATCTACTTTAAACTCAAATATGCAAATCTGAATTTTATTTTATCAATACACAAATTATATAACTTAGATTCAATAATAAATCATTAACTTATAACTTCTAAACATAAACTAATTAAAATAAAACCTAAAAATACAATCTTTGAATAAAACTTGAGGAGGAAGAAAAGAAACAAACCAAAGCAAGAAGGAAAGAAGAAGGAAACGCCGGCCAAGGCAGGCGGCCGTGGCAGCAGCAGGTGGTCGCCGGCAAGGTATGGCGGTGACCAGACTTGGTGGTCGCCGGAAGGGATGAGCCGAAGGAAGAGATGGAAGGAAGAAAAGAAAAAGAGAGAAAAAGAATGTGTGACCCGAAAATTGGGAGGAAGGAGGAGAGAGAAAATAAGTTGTGGGGAAAAATTTGGGGTTTAAGAGGTATTTATAGTTTCCCCTTTGTGGGCTTAGGAAAAGACAATTGGGCTTCAAATAGAGTTTGATGATGAATAGGAATAGTGATTGAACTCCTAACATTACTAGAATTAGTATTTGGGTTCCTCAAGCCCATTTAAACTCTTTTTTCAAATCCAAATAGGTATTTTAAACATTTCAAGTACTTTCAAAGCATGACTTTAACAAATATTTGACTTGAATAAATTATTAAAACAATTCCTTTGACTTTCAAATAGTCAACCTTTGAAATATGAAAACATTAAAATGCTAAAATATATTAAAATATAAATAACTATATATTAAAATATATTTATAAAATTCATAAAATTACGGGGGATTACATTGAAGTCATAGGTTCTTCTAACACATATTAATCAACAAAATAAACATATGCATACTTTATAATACATTTCATATAAATCACTTTGCATGAATTGGATCACATCATACATGTCTTATAAGATGCTAAATAACCAAGTTCATCTCATAGAAAATATTCGTGCCAAAAAAAAACTGCCATAAGAGATAGTAATATCACAACTTGCAAGTAGCTTCTTAATATACAATGCCATGAAAGACAGAATAATAACTCAATTCTTATAATAAACAATAAACTATTTCTTTTGCTTATGAAAAATACAAAGATTTTCATAATAACTTGAAATATAACAATATATTCAAAACAATCATATATCTAATATAACAATAAATAACTAAACAATTCAACTTTTTTTCATTTTTACTTTCTAATTCCTTTTTTTAATAACCAAAACAACAATTTTTTTTATATTATAAAGATTATTTTGGGACGGAGGGAGTAACAAAAAATTAATATTTCATTAAAAAAATTCAGCTTTAAAATTCCAAAAAATATAGATATATAAGTAAATTATGAATTACATGTTGACAGAATAGTCAAGATAAAATAAAATCTTAACTGTAATTTGAAATGAATCGAAAAAGGTTCGAAATTTCAAAGTTTTTTTTTTGAAGCTTCAATTGTGATAAAGAAATGGCAATTTATGGAGCTATGATGAAGATAAAAGAAATTGATTTGGTAATTTTGAGTCTTTTTTTATGCGGTTAAGTAAGTGTAGGCATGTTTTTATTTCGTCTACGCACGCGGTGTCAGCGCGTATTTGACTATCCCATTGTTAAGGTTTTATTGAAATATATTTTCGAAGTCGCCAACAAGTCTTTAAAGGAAGACTCATAAACATAATTGGATATGGCGAAACCTTGGGACTTATCCAATGTAGATTTACCCGTCCTAACTCCATATATGGTCTAAATGAACCAAAGATTGAGTTCGGGAGTGAGGGTACGAATAAGATCAGGAATTAAATTCTCCCATTGATGGCCTCTACTTAATATCGATTCATGTCAATTTGTATGCAATAGAATAACCATAAAATAATTTTATACACCTTAAAAATAATTTAGTCTAGGCTGGTTCAGGAAACCCATAAAAGACTATTTTTAGTGGCAAATTATTAAGCAATCAAAATTACAAAGTTTCTAACAGGTTGTCCATACTATCTGATTTAGTTAGAACAGTTTTTTAGGTCTTTGATTAACAATAATAACATATGTGGGTGATAAAAGCATTAAAACAGGACAATCATGCATAGACATATGAATAATAAATAAAAAGGAAAAAAAAGGATTAGAATGTACAAAGGAACGTTTTTATACTGAAGATCTACATCATAAAAATAGTTAGTAACTTCAATATAAAAATAATAATTTATTTAAGGACCCTCAGGATTATACCGTGGCTTAGGTCTGAAAGATTGACAACCTTCGTGACGAGCAATCGTGAAGCCTGAAGATAAATATGTGTTTGAATGCGTTTTTGTGTTTGAATGTATGAGTTTTGTAGAGAGGTTCGTAAAGGTTCGTAATGTATGAAAAATATATTATTCGAAGTGTTATGTGAAAAACCGTCTGAAAATTGTACAGAAGTCAAGACCTATTTATAAGGAAAAGGAAACAGCGCTTCACGCGTCAGCTACGCCAGGCGCAGGAGGCTGTGTGAGTCACAATCACACGTGTCAGGCGCACATTGGTGCGCCTGACGCGGCATGACCAATCATTAGTTCCCACGTGGCACACGCTTTAAAAAAGATAAATTTGACAGCCTGTGCATTGCACAGAGAAGTGCGCTCGGCGCACGACTTTGTGTGACACATAGGTCAACGTGGTGGATAGATCACCCAGGTTCGGGTTCATAAGCAGTGACAATTGCCCTATGAAGACTCGCTTTCACTCGGCTCCGGTGGGATGCCTTATTTTATTTTATCTTTTAACTCCGGAAATCTGATTTTACGGGATAAAATTCGATTTTAACTAATAAAAATTATCTTTGAAAATATTTATTTTATTTAAAATAAACAATTAATTATCAATGAATAATTAATTGGGCTTTTTAAAGGGTTGGGCTCAATTGGATTAAAGTACGCTTTTAACACTTTTAAAATAGTTTTGGCTCTTCGGACTGCTCTGGCCTTGGGTCAGACCAATTAAGACCGCGGTATGTTTCATCATTGGGCACTTAAATGGAGAGACACGATTATGTGTCTACAGAAGCCCCCACTTTGACTGAGGTTTAGGAAACCGATAGTCAAAGTATACCGTGTCGGGACGGAGAACGATTCTAAACGCTCTGCAGTTTAGAACTAATCTATATACGCCGGTCTCAGCAAAATAAAGTTAGTATTCAGGATAATAACTACAAGTAATCTGATTACCTACAGGGAAAGATGTTAGCAGATAGGTGCAAACAACTTACATAAAACACATAATGATGTAAATAATGCAAAATTAGACTCTCTAAGGATGCATGAGAAGCTATGCAAGGATTAGGGTTATGTAAATCTAAGGAAGATGACACGTCATGCAAGGTCAGGGTTATGCAAGACTAGGATGTCTGAAATGCAATGCAAGGTCAGAGTTTTGTAAGGCTAAGAGATATGGATATGTAGAGAGAGATAGAATGATTAGAAATGAATTGAATGATTTTCGAAAACTGTTTTTAGTAAATAATCGGGGTCCGTAAACGAGGTCCACAGATTAAAACTTTTCGGGAGTTTGATTTGATTTGGAGGAACCACCACATATATAGGAAGCCCCCATTTTGGGTGAGCTTGTCTTGAATTAGGCTTTCCGAGCCTTGATTGAAATGTACTTGATCTGTCTTGAACATTCAGAGTTCTTCACTCGGGATTCTTCTTTGGGAAGTTGACACATGCAAAGTCAAATATCGCCAGAAACCATGGAATTATCGGAGAGTCCTTCAGGGACAAGGAGAGTTCGAAATTGAAAAATAAAAAGGTTAAAATTTGTAACTTAAATAGATTTAGGTGGGAAAAGGCTTTGACGTGGCTGGGTTCATACTCGAGTCTATGTCAGGATCTAGAAAGAGTATGCTCCTGAATTCTAGAAAGTCAAATCATTAGACCTTGGTTAATTTTATTTTATTGAAGCGGTCGGACCTCGAGATGAGGATTCCTACGTATTCTTGCAGAATTAGACCATTCGTAGTTCTGGGTCTGATATTTTTTTTGTGCCCTAACTTTTTCCTAGGCCGCCCTTTCGGGTTTTCAACCTAGCGGGCTTAGACATACCTTGGAGAAAGAGTTAGGGTTGATGAAAGGTTGAAAGGTTTAAGGCTCGAGGTTTTGATCATGGATTTGGATTATATGGGTTAAAGTTTTGCTGGATTGAAGGATTTGAATGAAGGGTAGAACTTGTGTGCAAGCCCCCTAGCTTAAATTTTCATTTCTTTGCCTTTGGCTTTTTCTTTTTTTGTATTTTTTTTGTCCTATGCGTTTTCTTTTGCTTTTGCTTCTTTTTTTTTCGCACTTCGAATTTCTTTCACTTTTTTTTGCCTGACATTGACTTTTTTTTTTTTTATGTAGTAAGGCTTGCACACAAGTTATTGGTTTAGGGTATTGGAAGGATTCAAGGTTATTTTGTGGAGCTTTGATTTTGAATGTATTATTTGGCTAATGGAGATGATGGCTTAAGGGATTTTTTTTGTTTGCATGGGGATGGCTTATGGATGATGAAAGGTAATGGATGAAGTGGGAATAAACTCCTAATCCAAAGCATGTCCATTTTTTCTCTTTTTTTATTTTCAGATTTCTTTATTAGTCAAGATCATTAGGTGATTTAAGTTTCATGATTGAATTAGCAGCATAAAGATGATGGAAGGCCAATGAAAATAAAAATAAAAATAAAATAAAATGAAAATGAAAATGAAAAGGCTATAATAGATGAAGTTCTATAGTGACATAGACTCGATGGGAAATGACAAAAATGGCTTAAGGTAAGGACTCTCTGACTCATCCTAGGAAACCATAAATAAAAGACTAAGCCTTGAATTGTTGATGCACTGCCTAAGGGGTTGTTGATGATTGTAGGCGTGTTTTTATTTTGCCTACGCGGGATGAGCGCGTATTAGATTTGACTACCCCATTGTAAAGGTTTAATTAAAAATATGTTTTTGAAAGAAGTCGCCAGCAATTCTTTAAAGGAAGAATCATAAACCTAATTGGATATGGAAAATCATAGGGACAGATTGTAGGACTTATCCAATGTAGATTTCCCCGTCTAGACTCCATAGATGATCAAAATGAACCAAAGATTGAGTTCGGGGGTTAGGGTACGAATATGGTCATAATGAACCATGTTCGCCCATTGCTGGCCTCTACTAAATATCGATTCATTACAAATTTTATGCCCAAGAATAATCATATAATATTATAAACACCCTAAAAATATTTAGTCTAGGTTGGTTCAGGAAACACATAAAAGACTAATTTTTAGTGATAAGTTATTATGCAATCAATATTACAAGGTTCCTAACAGGTTGTCCAAATTATCTGAATTAGTTAGAACAGTTCCTTAGGTCTTGTTTAACAAAAATAACATGTGGGTGATAAAAGCAATAAATCAGGACAATTATATAATATGAACAGGGTGATCAGGCAAGCATATGATAATACCTCCTCCGTTCTGTTTTAAATGAAACATTGGGTGAAATGACACTATTCATTGATCAATTTTGACTCCAATTTATCGCCATTATATAAAGAAAAACATAGTCAAGTGGGATCTTGTTAGATTCGTCTCGATGCATACTATTAAATTATATCTTTTTTATACTTTTCACATGTGCACAACTAAAGATATTAATGATTAAATAAGGGCGTTGGATTGCGTGAAAAAGCAAACGTTTCATTTAAAACAGAACGGAGGAAGTATATAAACATGAATAACAATAATATGAATATAAAATAAAGTATAGAAAAGGGATTGGAATATACAATAGAACAATTATTACTTAAAGATCTACATCATGAAACAAAATGGTTAGTAACTTCTAGGCAATAAATATAATTGATTATTCAAGGATCCTCAGGAATTATACCTATGCGGCTTAGGTTGAAGAGCGCAACGATCTTTAGGCAGAGCAATCGTGGAACCAAGAATGTAGTATGATCAGAAACTGGAAATTGATTTGATGTATTGAAAGTGTTTAAGTGTTTTGATATTCGTAATAGGATTCGTAAGTATTCGGAAGTATATTTGTGTTCGTCAAAAAATAATAATGAAAAGCCGTCCATAATTCGGGAAATCACAAGTATTTATAGGAAAAAGGAGTGTTCGCCTCATGCGCCAACCTGAGCGTGGCGCAGGCCTACGTATCAGGCGCACGTCCACGCGTCAGGCGCACATTGGTGTGCCTGACGCGGCCAGCCCAATCAAATTCGTACACGCGTATACGCGTATTTAAAAAAGATAATAAAGAAACTTGTGTCTCACATAGGGTCTGCCAGAGTGTGAGACACAAATCCACGTGTCAGGCGCACATTGGTGTGCCTGACGCGGCCAGCCCAATCAAATTCGTACACGCGTATACGCGTATTTAAAAAAGATAATAAAGAAACTTGTGTCTCACATAGGGTCTGCCAGAGTGTGAGACACAAATCCACGTGTCAGGCGCTCATTGACGCGCTAGACGCGTTCTGACCAATGTGCTGGACGCACGTGGCGCGCTGAGCGCGGCCCCCGAGTCCGGTGCATATTCCAGCATATTCTTGTTTTTTATCAAACGCGTCTTTTGAAGATAATTTTTTATCCGTAAAATTCGGATATTGAATTTCACGGAATAAAAATCTGATTTGTATTTAAAATATTTATTAAAATAAAAAATATTTAATTGGGCTCTTAAAACACTTTAAATGGACTCAAAATATTATAGGCTTAAAATACAATTAATCATCATGGATAATTAATTGGGCTTTAGAATATAATTTCGAAACACAATTTTAGATTGGTTCTTTGGATTGCTCTTCCGTTGGGTCGCGCCAACTAATACCGCGGTATGTTTCATCATTGGACCCTTAAATGGGGAGACACGATTATGTGTCTACAGAAGCCCCCACTTTAACTGAGGTTCAGGAAACCGAAAGTCAAAGTTCACGGTGTCGGGACGGAGAACAATTCTAAACGCTCTGCAGGTTAAAACTGATCTATACACGCCGGTCTCTGCAAAACAAAGTTAGTATGCAGGACAATAACTACAAGCAATCTGATTACCTGCAGGGAAAGATGTCAGCAGATTGGTGCAAACAAGTCACGCAATAATGCACATAATGATGCAAATAATGCAAACTTAGACTCTCTAAGGATGCACAAGACGCTATGCAAGGATTAAGGTTATGCAAAGCTAAAGAATATGACACGTCATGCAAGGTCAGGGTTTATATGTAGAGAGATAGATTGATCAGATATAGATAGAATGATTTTCGAAATCGTTCTTTAATAAATAATCGGGGTCCGTGAACGAGATTCGTAAATTACAACTCTTCGGGAGTTTGATTTGGAGGAACCACCACATATATATGAAGCCCCCACTTTGGGTGAGCTTATCTTGAATTAGGCTTAAGCCTTGATTGATCTGTCTTGAACATTCAGAGTTTTCACTGGGGATTCTTCATTAGGAAGTTGATTTAGGCAAAGGGTCCTAGTTATATTAACAATGATCTGCAGCTCAATATTTGTTGTCTTCACTCACCTCCCATCTGCATTTAGCACAAAGGCTTTGCCTTGGGTTTTTGCTCTCCTTGTTGGACATTTTCCTAGAAAATTTGTATTTGTTAGAGGGCCAGGTTAGGATTAAAAACCTCATAGATGGTGGGGGTATCACAGATGAAGAACTTCACGCTCATTTGGTGATTAGCTCACTTGTCAAATCCAAGACCAAAACGTTGGTTCTATCATCCCAGAATCCAGTAAGAAGGGAAAGAGATTGCTCTTCATTGGGGCGATCCACGTGATAATACCGTAACAAGCTTTAAGGAAGTAGGCCCCGGAAATCCGGGAATCGATACCGGAGATTGATGACCAACAACGGGCAAATGACTTAGACGAAGAATCTTATTTTGACTTTTCAGATATCGCCAAAAACCATGGAATTGTCGGGGAGTCCTTCAGGGACAAGGAGAGCTTGGATTGAAAAAAAAAAGGTTTAAATTTATGACTCATATAAATGTAGGTGGGAAAAGGCTTTAACGAGGCTAGGTTCAGACTTGAGTCTATGTTGGGATCTCTAAAGAGTATGCTCCTGAATTCTAGAAAGTTAAATCATGAGACCTTGATTAATTTTATTCTATTGAAGCGGTCAGACCTTGAGATGAGGATTCCTACGTATCCTTGCGGAATCAGACCATTTGTAGTTCTGGATCTGATTTTTTTTATTCTTCTTTTTTTTATGTGCCTTAACTTTTTCCTAGGCCGCCCTTTCGGGTTTTCAACCTAGCGGGCTTGGACATACTTTGAATAAAGAGTTAGGGTTGATGAAAGGTTGAAAGGTTAAAGGCTTTAGGTTTGATGAAGGTTTAAGGCTTGAGGTTTAAGGTAAGGATCATGAATTAGGATTATATGGTTATGGTTTTGATGGACCGAAGGGATTTGAAACGAGGGGAAGAACTTGTGTGCAAGCCCCATAGCTTGACTTTTTATTTCTTTGCCTTTGGCTTTTTCTTTTTGCATTTTTTTTGTGCGTTTTCTTTTTGCTTTTGCTTTTTCCTTTCGCACTTTGATTTTTTCACTATTTTTTTATATTTGCCTGGCATTGATTTTTTTTTTTATGTAGTAAGGCTTGCACACATGTTTGGTTATGGTATTGGAAGGCTTGAAGGTCCTTGGTGGATCATTGACTTGAAAGGGTATCTGGCTAATGGGGATGATGGTTTATGGATGATGGAGGAATGAGGGGATAAACTCCTAATCCAAAGTATGTCCATTTATTTTTTTTCTTTATTTTCAGATTTTTTTAATTAATCAAAGTCATTAGGTGATTTAAGTTTCATCATTGAATTAGAAGCATAAATAAAATGATGGAAGGCCAATGAAAATGAAAAGAAATATAAAATGAAATGAAAATGGAAAGGCTATGATAAATGAAGTCCTATAGTGACATAGACTCGATGGGAAAGGACATAAATGGTTTAGGGTAAGGACTCTTAGACTCATCCTAGGAAACCAGAAATAAAAGACTAAGCCTGTTGAATTGTTGATGCACTGCACAAAAGGGTTGCTGGTGATGCTGATTCTCGTTGTAGCAAGCATTAGAAGTTTGTTGTCATCAACTATATTTTGCAGCGCAGTGATGGTATCGACACTAGATGTCAGTGTTCATTGCTCTGTTGGAATTCGCGGTAGAAATGTAGGTTGCACATTTTGAATCTTCTTTTAGGTGCAGGGTTCTGAGTAGACCCTATGGAAGTCATCGCGCCTCTATTGTGAAGGCGGTATACCGTATGGAAGTGATCACACCTCTATTGTGAAGGCGATCAAAAGTTATCTTCATGACTCTAAATGAAGTCGTGGTGGTAATAGTGCGATTGATGAGCTTTAGAGTAGGCTCAACTTTTTGTTTCTCCATTAGGCGCTCCTAAGTTGTAATCTCTCGACCGGTCATGAACAGAATTGAGTGGACCTCGTAAATTTTAAGAAATGATGCTTTCGAAATGAGAAATGGAAATAAGGGATGGAGAGATGGAAATGGAGATGAGAGATAAGAAATGAAAGTAGAAATGGAAATAAGAAATGATTAGAAATAGGTATGAATATGGTTATGATGGCGACATGGGCCTAACTATATGCAGATGCAAATGTGGACTGGACTGTACTGGAGTGGACGAGACTATGCAAGCAGACTAGACTCAGAAGGATTGCCTATGCTAGCTTCGCTAGACTTAGGGGGGAATTGGCTTCGCCAAACATGATGATTTTGGGTCATTATGGACTTAGGGTAGACTAGCTTCGCCAGACTCGAGGATTTGAACTGCTATAGATGTAAGGTAGGAGTAGCTTCGCTAAACTCGGAGGGTGCCTTTATGGTCTCAGTGATGACTAGCTTCGCTAGGCCAATAGGTGCCATTATGGTCTTAAAGGTAACTAGCTTCGCTAGGTCAATGGGTGCCATTATGGTCTTAAAGGGTAACCAACTTCGCTAGGTCAATGGGTGTCGTTATGGTCATAAGGATGACTAGCTTCGCTAGGTCAAAGGGTGCCGTTATGGACTTAAAGGTGACTAGCTTCGCTAGGTCAAAGGGTGCCGTTATGGTCTTAAGGATGACTAGCTTCGCTAGGTCAAAGGGTGTTGTTATGGTCTTTAAGGGATGCTAGCTTCACTAGACTTAATGGTTTGGACTTCATTCTATACGGGTTTGAAAATAGATTGGATTAGACTTATGAAACGAGCTGGGCCTTATATGGACCTAAGTTTTGGACTTAGTCCTATATTTTGATTTGAAGTTAGACATGGAAATGCACATATGCTTGACATTGGAAATGGACTAGAATCGGACTTAGAATGGAATAGACTGGGATTAGACTTAGACTGGGCTTGACATAGACTAGGGTTCACATAAAGATGCAAATGGGCCTAGATTTGACTTGAACTAGAATTATATGGGCCTAAGATGGACTATAATGCTAGCGGCCTAATATGAATGCATGGACCTAATATGAATGCAAAAATTACTCTAATGCATATGGGCCTAGAATGAATGCAAGTGAATTAAATTTGGTTGATTGGATTGAATTAAAGGTATTTGGAATATGCCTAGAATTTTTGAAATTCATTTTTTGAAAGGAATGCCTTGTTTTATCTTTTGTTTGGAAAAGATGATGGATTAAGTTTGAAAAATATATTTTTATTGAATAGGTGGTATGATGATGATTAGTATATATTTTCGAAAAAGGTAGAATAGAAGAGGGCGTAGGATTGATTTTGAAAAATGTAAGTTTTTGAAATTAATTGGATATGATTGGGTAGAATTGATAGGGAAGATTTGTTGAACAACAGGGAGAAGGTAGACATGCATGATGATTTTAACTCTAACATGACAAGCTTTCTAGATGCACTTTTCAGGACAGACTCGACCTTACATGAAAAGACTGACCCCTTTTTTTTTTAGGTGAAATTAGACGCAAGACGTTTGGAACAGTCAATGACTCTAATGCATGCAGACAATAAAATTATACGGAATTTGCCACTACATTGCCTAAAGTGACAGAAAACGCGAGATGCACAAACAGCACGCCACATAGCAAAGGTGCGTGTGGCGCAGTGTTGTGCGTCTGGTGAAGGATCAATGCGTCAGGCGCATCCTCATGCGTTTAGCGTATTGATCCCACACGCGTTTTCATGACAGTTTAGGCGATGTTTTGATAAATTTAGCATAAAGTCAGGACACGAAGACTGACGCACTAACCATATCGAGTTTGACATACTAACATTGACGCGAATGTGTTATGTTTAGACTTGAACAAAGGTCAAAAGACCAATAAGCATGGGAAGAATAGACTGCGCGTCACGCAACGGATGCGCGCGACGCGCAGGCTATGCGTCTGGCGCTGGAACGTTACGCCAGGCGCAACTTAATGCATTTGGCGCAATGCTCTGCGGCATGCGTATTGGTAAATTGACCAAGGTTCGGGCGAAAACAACGATTAGTAAAAATATTGGTAAGGTTAGCAAAATATTAGCAGGCAAAAATTGCAATCACACATAAATGTCAGGTAACATGGATGCAAAAGTTCTCAACCTAAAGTCCTGTTCTACATTCAACTATTGGTCAGGTTTAGGTTAAGGCTGAAAGGGTCCATGACTAAGATATTGATCCCACGCTTCGTACCCCTGCTTAAAGAGGTGGCCACGTGTAAGATGCACTCCAGTTCTCAAGCCAGGAACTAGAGAACAATGCCATGGTTGGGTAGATTTGCTTATAACTAAGATCCAACACTATCGCTCAGGAAGTTTTTTGGAAGGACAAAGCGCAAACCCCCCGGGGCTGACCTCACACATAGAACATGTGCTAATGAGGCAACGTAGATTGTTGTTATGGTGGCTGAATATTAGCCATGCATATGCAAAACAATATATTATTTTAAGGCATAAAAGAAGAATGAATCGTATTTTTTAAGTTTCACAACCTCATTTAAATTTTTTTTTTTTTAAATTCTCCCAAGTGAAGTCGCCAAATTGGAGGGGTGTTTTTATTTCACCTACGCGGGATGAGTGCGTATTAGATTTCACTACCCCATTGTTATGGTTTTAGTAAAACTATGTTTTTGAAAGAAGTCGCCAACAAATCTTTAAAGGGAGAATCATAAACCTAATTGGATATGGAAAATCGTAGGGACGTATTGTGGGACTTCTCGAATGTAGATTTCCCCGTCTGGACTCCATAGATGGTCAAAATGAACCAAAGATTGAGTTCGGGGGTGAGGGTACGAATATGGTCATATATAATGAACCAAGTTCGCCCATTGCTGGCCTCTACTAAATATCGATTCATTAAAATTTTATGCCCAAGAATAATCATATAATATTTTAAACACGCTAAAAATATTTAGTCTAGGTTGGTTCAGGAAACACATAAAAAGACTAATTTTTAGTGACAAGTTATTATGCAATCAATATTACTAGGTTCCTAGCAGGTTGTCCAAATTATCTGAATTAGTTAGAATAGTTCCTTAGGTTTTGTTTAACAAAAATAACATGTGGGTGATAAAAGCAATAAAACAGGACAATCATATAATATGAACAGAGTGATCAGGCAAACAAATGATAATATATAAACATGAATAACAATAATATGAATCTAAAATAAAGTATAGAAAAGGGATTAGAATATACAGTAGAACGATTATTTCATAAATATCTACATCATGAAATAACTTGTTAGTAACTTCGAGGCAATAAATATAATTGATTATTCAAGGATCCTCAGGAATTATACCTATGCGGCTTAGGTTGAAGAGCGCAACGATCTTTAGGTGGAGCAATCGTGGATCCAAGAACGTAGTATGATCAGAAAATGGAAAATTGATTTGATGTATTGAAAGTTTTTAAGTGTTTTGATGTTCGTAATAGGATTCGTAAGTACTCGGAAGTATATTTGTGTTCGTCAAAAAATAATAATGAAAAGTCGTTCGTAATTCAGGAAATCACAAGTATTTAAAGGAAAAAGAAGTGTGCGCCTCACGCGCCAACCTGCGCCTGGCGCAGGCCTACATGTCACGCGCACGTCCACGCATCAGGCGCACATTGGTGTACCTGACGCGGCCAGCCCAATCAAATTCGTACACGCGTATACGCGTATTTAAAAAAGATAATAAAGAAACTTGCGTCTCACACAGGGTCTGTGCCAGGCGTAGGTATCTGTGTGAGTCACAAGTCCACGTGTCAGGCGCTCATTGGCGCGCCTGACGCGTTCTGACCAATGTGCTGGACGCACGTGGCGCGCTGAGCGCGGCCCCCACGTCCGGCGCGTATTCCAGCATATTCCAGTTTTTTAGCAAACGCGTCTTTTGAAGATAATTTTTTATCCCTAAAATCCAGAGATTGAATTTCTTAAAATATTTATCAAAAATAATAAAAATATTTATAAAAAAATATTTATTAAAATAATAAATATTTAATTGGGCTCTTAAAACACTTTAAATGGACTCAAAATATTTTATAGGTTTAAAATACAATTAATCATCATGGATAATTAATTGGGCTTTAGAATATCATTTCAAAACACAATTTTGGATTGGTTTTTTGGATTGCTCTTCCGTTGGGTCGCGCCAACTAATACCGCGATATGTTTCATCATTGGACCCTTAAATGGGGAGACACGATTATGTGTCTACAATGATGCTGATTCTCGCTGCAGCAAGTATTTGAAGTCTGTTGTCATCGATCATGTTTCGACACTAGATGTTAGGTGGAATTATTCCGTTAGAATTCGCGGTAGAAATGTAGGTTGCACCTTTTGAATTTTCTTTTAGGTGCAGGGTTCGGCGTATACCCTATGGAAGTGATCGCACCTCTATTATGAAGGCGGTCAAAAATAATCTTCACATGCCTCTATTGTGAAGGCGGTCAAAAATAATCTTCATGACTCTATATGAAGTCGGGGTGGTGATAGTGCACTTGATGAGCTTTAGAGTAGGCTCATATTTGTTCCTCCTTTAGGGGTTCTTTAAATTGTAATATCTCGACCGGTCATGAACTGAACCGAGTGGACCTCGCTTGTATGTTTTAGAAATGAATTTCGAAATGAGAAATGGAAATGAGATGGAAATAAGAAAAGAGAACTGGAAATGGAAATGGAAATGGAAATGAGGAATGAAGATGGGAAATGAAAATGAAAAATGATTTTGAAATTAAATGGAAATGGAAATAATTATGGGTTTTGGACTAGTATGGACTTGACCATTATGGAGACATGGGTCTAAGTATATGCAAATACAGACATGGACTGGACTGGACTATGCAAGCAGACTGGATTCCACGACTAGGTTTTGGTGATGATTAGAGAGAGACTAGACTTTGAACTTACGGATAAGCAAGCAGGCTAGCTAGACTTTAAGGAAGGCTGGACAATAAGGGAGACTAGACTCTTAACTTAATGCAAGCAGGCTAGACAACTAGACATCGGAACTTATATTAGACTATGCAGGCTAGACTCAAAAATTGCCTATGTGAACTTACGGAATGCTAGCTTCGCAAGACTTTTATGGTCTGAGTGAGTAGCTTTGCTAAACTCGAAGATTTGGGTAGTTATGGATCTATGGAAGGACTAGCTGCGCTAGACTTAAGGGATTTGGGCCATTATGGACTTAGGAAGGAGTAGCTTCGCTAAACTCGAGTAGTAGGCCATTATGGACTTAGGGAGGAGTTGGACTCGACTAGGACCTACATGGAGATGCAAACTAGACTTAGGATATGAATTGGGCCTAAATGGACCTAAGTTTGGAATGGATTAACATATGGGTTTGACTTAGACTGGGAGATGCACATGGGCTTGACATTGGAAATGGACTAGGATTGGACTTAGAATGGAATAGACTGGGATTAGACTTGGACTGGGCTTCAAATAGACTAGGGTTCACATAAAGATGCAAATGGGCCTAGATTTTGACATGAACTAGACTTATATGGGCATAAGATCGACTGTAATGCTTGTGAATGCATGGACTCAAATTTAGACGGGCCTAGGATGAATGCAAAATGGACTCTAATGCATATAGGCCTAAAATGAATGCAAGTGAATTGGGTTTGATTGATTGGATTGCATTGAATGAAGGTGTTTGGACTGGGCTTCGAATTTTTGAAATTCGTTTTTGAAAGGAACCCCTTGTTTTTTTTATCTTTTGTTAGGAAAAGATGATGGATTAATTTTGAAAATATTTTTGTAAATATCTTGTATGATTATGATTAGTAAATGCTTTTTGAAAAAGGTAGACTAGACATGGGTGTAGGATTGATTTTGAAAAAATGTAAGTTTTTCAAATTGATTGAATATGATTGGGTAGAATTGATAGGGGAGATTAGTTGGGTAGCAGGGAGAAGGTAGACATGCATGATGACTCTAACTCTACCATCACCACTTTTCTAGATGCACTTTTTTTTTAGGAGAGACTCGACCTTGCATGAAAAGAATGATTTTTTTTTAATTAGGTGAGACCCCTAGAATGACCATGCTTTTACGCGAATGTAGACGGATCGAATATAGGATCGACCACCACGACTACTAAATCGACGAAAAGCATGTGATGCACTCACTGCGTGCCACACAGCATTGCTGCGCGCGGCTCACCGAGGTGCGTCTGGCGCAAGAGTGGTGCGCCTGGCGCAAGAGTGGTGCGCCTGGCGCAACTTAATGCGCTTGGCGCACTACTCCTCAACATGTTTTTGGAGATTTAGGCGATGTTTTGGCTAATTGACGATCTTTTATTTGTTATTTTGACGCGATTTTTAGGTACGACGCATAATAATGACAATTAGACAAGTTAATAACATGCAAAATTGCAATCACAAGCAAATGTCATGTAACATGGATGCAAAAGTTCTCAACCTAAAGTCTAGTTCTACATTCAACAATGGTCAGGTTTAGGTTAAGTCTGAAAGGGTTCATGACTAAGAGATTGATCCCACGCTTCGTACCTCTGCTTAAAGAGGTGGCCACGTGTAAGACGCACTCCAATTCTCAAGTCAGGAACAAGAGAACAATGCCATGGTTGGGTAGGTTTGCTTATCACTAAGATCCAACACTATCGCTCAGAAAGCTTTTTGGAAGGACAAAGCGCAAACCCCCGGGGGGTAACCTCACGCATAGAGCATGCGCTAAAATGGAGAGAGAGAGAGTGCAAACAGCCAGCGAGAGTGAGTGCAAATTGCTGCAACAAACAGTCGGTGAGAGATGAGTGCAAACAGCCAGCAAGAGTGAGTGCAAACCGCCGTAAAAAACGAGAGAGCTTTGACGGTGAAAGTGAGAGGGGATTCGCCGGTGAAAGTGCTTCGCCGATGAGAAGGGATTCGCCGGAGAGAGAGTTAGAGTGCAGCGAAAATGGAGAGAGAGAGTGAGAGTGCAGCGAAAACGGAGAGAGAGAGTGAGTGCACCAAGTAGTTTAGGGATTCACAGGATTCGCCGGCGAGAAGAGATTCGCCAGAGTAGCGACAGATGGGATATTGTAGACACATAATCGTGTCTCCCTATTTAGTATGCACCTTTAAGTCTATCATCAATCATCAAATCATATCATCATATCATCAAACAGTTTTCTAAACAAAAATTTGAGCTTCTAATGGAACGATCACATCATTAAATCATATCATCTGCATTAGTGTCATATCTCTGCATTACTGTCACATCTGCATTTGCATTGCATATCTGCATCATCCAAAATTGTGTCAAACATTGCATCATTCGTCCTTAGCCATAAAATTCTATCATCAATCATCGAGTCACACACCACACGTATGCACACACGATAGCACCTTTAAGTCTAGAGTGTTAGAGGTCACTCTTTATAAGTCGAGTCTTTTCCTATCCATACACTGACACCCACATCACCAGACACATGCATGTCCCCTAGGTGTTTGTCTGTATATCTGTGTGTTATTTGTATTAGCAGGTACCTAATATTAAACGAATCTATACGAGTTATACTCTGCCAAGGTCTGCAGACCATTACAAATTAGCAACAAGTGCTATATACATGGTGCGTCCAAATGACCGACAACGCTCGTGCCACATGCGCAAAGCGCGGCCTGGGCCAAGAAGATACCACGCCCGCAGCCTTGCGCAGCACCCTGTATGCCGCGGCTGGGGCTTCTTAGCCATATGGGCCACATGCTCAATTCCTTATGCACTGCGTCCAGCGCAGCATCCCGCGCCGCAGGCTTTATGCGTCTGGCGCACAGTCCTGTACAGCACGCTTGGGGGCTTCTTAGCAAGTGGAACCCACACGCTTAATTTCAAACGATTTCAAATGTTCGTCGTGACATTACACGTGACAACTCAACGAACTTTCAAAAGCTTACACACAATCTTGTCACTCTACAAGTTTTCGGCATACATTGCTCGGGAGACAACCAATGCTCAGGAAAATCAATGACGGGACATAAACCGTTAGGTCTGAGGACACCACTTCAAATCAACTACACCGATTGCCTTGGAACATGCCAAACACTCCGCACCAACTGCCTTGGAATAGGCCAAACACTCCACACCAATGGCCTTGGAACATGCCAAACACTCCACAACAATTGCCTTGGAACATGCCAAACACTCCACAACAATTGCCTTGGAACATGCCAAACACTCCACACCAATTGCCTTGGAACAGGCTAAACACTCCACAACAATTGCCTTGGAACACGCCAAACACTCTACAACAATTGCCTTGGAACAGGCCAAAAACTCTACACCTATTGCCTTGGAGCAGGCTAAAAACTCTACCCCGACATGAGCCGGACCATAATAGCTCATGATTCCTTTTTCCCACTTATCATCTCATTTTTTGCAAATTTACAATTACTTTGCAAATATGTTTCATGCATGTCTGTTCCTGAAGCTTTTGCTTGTTTTGCAGGTACCGGCGCAAAAGAGTGATTTTGGATTGCAGAGCATCTAGAATCATTCTCCGTCCCGACACGTATACTTTGACTTTCGGTTTTACAAACTTCAGTCAAAGTGGGGGCTTCTGTAGACACATAATCGTGTCTCCCTATTTAGTACCCTATGATGACCAATACCCCGCTCCAATTGGTCCGGATCGAGGAAAGAATAAAGAACGAGTTTAAAATAAAATGTTTTATGTCCAAAACCATTTTCTAACCCATTTTATCAACTTATTTCCTAAAACGTTTTATAGTAACTTTTTTAAAAGCCCATGTTTGAGAAAACCTTTTAAAAAATTTATGAAAGCCCATTTTATAAAACCCCTTTTCTAGCCCAATTTAATTAATAGAATTAATTAGTTTTATTGATTAGTTTTATTAATTAAAAAATATTTTTTATAAAAATAATCTTTTCCCAAAGTGTTTTTAAATATCTCTTTTCTAAAATCTTTTTAACAAGAAAATTTTTTAGAAACCTACTAACTTTCGGAAACCTATTACAATACAACTACCTAAACTTATATAATAATTCTCTCATCTCCTCACGAAATTCCCACGGCAGCAGCATCTCAAAAAATACTCGACCTCTCTCATCATTCAAATTCAACCACGCCTACAACCATTTGATCATCTTCATTTTTCGTCACTTTTCTTCATTATTTATTCACCATCAAATATCTCATATCATCATCATCATCATTCAAGTCAACGCCATCTATTGCTCCTCACATTAATCCCTCTAACACCATACCCCCTGATCATCAGCGCCTATATGCTATTACTCTAAACTAATACCACTTCATCAATACAAGTATACGACGATCTCACAATCACAAACCAATCTCCCCCCTCATAACTCCATCGCCTAACCCCATTAACCATCACCAAAAATCCTCGTTGACCCATCATCCACCATTCATCATCATCATCATCTAATCACTAATCTCCCTGATCACCCTTACACGCCATACACAATATTTCCTTCCATCAACCTACACCTTTATGCGCCACATACATTCATCGTCATCTGATACCTGCGCCGATACTACTACACTAATAATTACAAGTCAACCTCTTGCCTAATCTCATCATCAGCGCAGCATCACACACAAATAATCCATAAATCCCACGCTCCATATTACAAACCGACCCAAAACAACGTATTTTTAACGACTTCGTACAATTTAATTTTCCAATATTTTAGTACAATTCAACGACCCCAGACCGTGGTATAATTTTTGAGGGTCAACTAAATTAACCATCTTTATTTTATTTATTTATTTATTATTATTTTCTTGAAGTTACAAACCTTCTATTCGTAATGTAGGTTATTAATATATTCCTGCGCTGTAAATTATTGTATATATTATACTAACTCCTAGCAATATTTTATTTTCATATTTTTTATTTCTTATTCATGAACATATTATTTTTCATGCCTGATTGCAATATTTATCACTTTGTATTTATTGCTAAACAAAACCTAAAGAATTGTTCTAATTAATTCAGATAAATTGGACAACCTGTTAGGAACCTTGTAATTTGATTGCATAATAACTTGTCACTAAAGAATTAGTCTTTTTATGTGTTTCTTGAACCAATCTAGATTAATTATTTGTAGGGTGCTTAATTGATATGAATAATCCCACCTTTTGGTGGTCTTCTCAAAACAGTTCCACCTTTAATTAATCTCAAAATAATCCCATCTTCACACCTTATCTTCTTAAATTGGGCTTTCTTACCTGAAACTTATTGAACAGGTTAAAACCTTTATTTTTTGTTTTTTTTAATATGAGCTGCTTCTATCTCCTCCCTAACCTCAACCCCTCTCCTCCACTTGAGTGCACCACCAACACCACCCAACTACTGCACTGAGAGTCCCATCCATACCCACACCAAAACTACCCACCCACCACCAAAACCCCACCAACCACAACGAAACCCCAGCCAACCACCCAAAATCCACCCAACAACCACTAAAATACATACTCACCGCCATAAAACTCGTCCAACACCCGAAATTCACCCACCCACAATCAAGTCCTTCCTCGTACTCTCCCTAAAAACCCACTACACCCACTCAGAAACCCACCCACCATCCGAAAATAAACCAACACCACCACAAAACCCCAGCTCACCTCACCTCACCATGTGGCACGTGCACACAACCCCACCCACCCCACCATGAAACCACCATTAATTTTGCCACCACCAATGCCACCCAAGCAAAGCCCCATCAACCCAAAGCCACCCAACCCACCCAAGAAACTCCACCTCCTACCTAGCCCACCCCACGAAATCTCACCTACCCAACACCACAAAACCCCAACTCACCTAACCACGTGCACACAACCCCACCCGCCCCACCATAGAACCACTTACAAAAATCCCACCACAAAACAAACTCGAGAGAGAGAGTGTATGTGTAATAGATGGAAGGAGCAATATATAGCAATTAGCAGGCAACATCGACTGCGGGCTTTTGTGGGGGTGGTTTGCGGGCATTTGTTGTAGAGTAGTGGTTTTGGGTGTGTGTGGTGGTTTCGGGGCAGAGGTGGATTTTTTGAGGTGGTTGGGGGGGATTTGGTGGTGGTTTCAGGGTGATGTCATGATGGAGCCATGTAGGAGGAGAGAGAAACAACGGTGGATGGGGAGTTGGTGGTCGGCCATGGTGTTAGCAAGGGGGAGGAGAGAGAAAGGACAGTGGAGTGGAGAAGCGTTGGTGGCTGGGTCAGAGTAAAGGAGGGAAGAGATTTTTTTTTTATAAAATATATATTTTAAAACTCTAAACTTATAGAATAACGACACGTGTCAAGTTTTACCTAGTAAACTGGTTACCAACAGGTTAAGGTCCATTTTGGGAAGATGATATGCAAAGGTAGGATTTTTTTGAGATTAATTGAAAGTGGAGCTGTTTTGAGAAGACCGGCCAAAGGTGGGATTATTCCTATCAATTAATCCTAAAATCCGTTGTGAATCGGTATTTTGTACAGGCCAGCAATGGGCAATATAGTTCCTGACTATATTGTACCCTCACCCCCGAACTCAATTTTTGGTTCCTGACCATCTATGGATTCAAGACGGGGAAATCTTCATTGGATAAGTCCCTAAGATATCCCTTCTGTTTCAATATCCAATTAGGTTTATGATTCTTCCTCTAAAGAATTGTTGGCGACCACACCGCGTGTAGGCATTAAAGGAATTAAAAATCCACGCCTACAGATACGTCGGAGAATTCGATTCGCAGGAGAGAGAGTAAGAGTGGGAGTAGAGGGAGTTGGGAGTAATTGTTTAGGGCTTGAATGCTCTAATAAGGAATAAGTGGGACCATCATCTGCGTCGAATGGGCCTTGATGATGCGATGCAAATCGCCAGCCTGATACAATGATTTGCGTTGCAGAATAAGCACGGTCGACGCAAATCCTTTGTTCATGTATGCCCCATTTGCTTTAGTTATTTACGTCAAACGTTATAATGCATCCGACGCACATGGTTCTCCCACCAGCCATTTGCTTTAAGTTTTTGCGTCGAACGCACCTTAAATTCGACGCACATGAGGCATGATTTGCATCAGCTTCCCTCCGCATTCGACGCAAATGATGCGCACCTAACCTTCTGCGTCGGTTTTCTAGTTGTGAGACGCAAATCAATGTTTTTATACCAGTGCTTGTATCTTTTTGAATGTCACTATAGTTCTCAGGGTTGTAAGCATATCATACAATTGCTAGAAGTAACCCAGAGCCTAGCAATTATCTCTTTCTTACACATCACACCAAAACAACATCGATACTCGCAGTTATGCTCATGTAATGAGTTAATGATGACTTTATAAATCGATTTGATGTTTCATTGAATAGTTGATTTTTATAGAGCAGTTATCATAATATCCTACAAACATTGGTTTAATCCACAAAACGAAGAGAACGCTATGAGATTGTTATAAAAATCGATGTTCTTCAAATAAATTTGTGGTAAACTTGTGGTGACATAGAGAGTGAGGGAAGTGGTAGATTGTCTCATGATTTGGTTTCAAATATTTAGAGAACCTCTCTCCCTCGGGGCGTTATATTAACATTCAATATTTTTCTAAAAGTGGTTGACCAAGATTTTGTACCTCAATCCTCATTTCTTTGGCTTGATCCTTGGCAGACTCAACATCTTTCCTAGCTTCTTTAGCTTCCTTTATAGCATCCTCGCTCCCTTTTCTAGCATTTTGAGCGAAGAACAAATCAGAATTCTAAATAGTGAGAGACAAATTCTACAGCTTTCAATATCAAGGCTGAACAAACTTGTGCAGCCATAAAGTTTGATATAACATTGGCAGAGTCACCTCTAATGACTGAAATTCTCCAAGCCCTTCACCAACGTCTTTACCAAACAAATAATAATTATAATAACAGCCATTAGAGACTCCAAATTAAACAATTGAATTAAAAAAGCAGAATACTTAAAAAAGGTGTATTAGCTGAAGCTCGCCAATAATATAAGATAATTTGCCATTTATTACAAGAAAAATTCTAGTATAACCTGCAACTAAAAGAAAAGATGAAACTGATCAGAATCAAAATCCAAAAAAGAAAAGTTAGAGATGAGATTAGAGAGTAGAGACAAGAGTACATCAACCTCAAGTAAGAAGATGAGTAGAGATAAACCAATTTGAGATTGCATCTGCCAAAGATTGAGCCAAGGAGAACACATTGGTGATTTCGATTTGCTACAGCCTCATATGTGTCACTTGGTTTTCTTTTTGACTAAAAATTACTAAAACAACTTTTTGGTGAGTGCCCAGTACTTAAAAGTTAAAACATGCCTTTGAGATCCTGAAAACTAAATCCACATTATAATAAATAATAGATAAATAATATTTGAGCAATTTAGGAGTATTACCGCCACGTGACTAACACGCTTTCGGCAACCAACTACTACCTAACCAAATAACTTGCAGCGGAAGACTTTAACCAGTTTAACAACACCCTTTATTATTAAAAATAAATATTATCTCAAACTTAAAATAAATAAAACTTCTTAAACTAGTTGAAGATCCCCTTCCTAATATGCTCCCATGCACATCCAAAATTCACCTGCAAAACTGCTTACCAAAAAGGTAAATAGGGCAAAGCCAAAAAGGAAATACGCGTCGGTATAAAACTGAGTACAAAATGTACTAGATAAGTAACGCATTTGCTAGTTCGCAACATTTTACATTTCGAAAACTCCATCACTAATAATTCAAGAATAACTTTTTAAGAATAAACTCTTTCCAATACTTTAGTAATAATTCAAAAATAACCTTTAAGAACAAACTCTTTCCAAATAACTTGGATTAACAATAATATTGAAAACAATTCCTCTTCTTATCTCCCCTTCCTTTTCCTAAGTGTGCACATCACCGATCACCGATCACCGATCTATATCAAGGGGTAATAATAATTGCCAACAAGTGAACTTTGAAGCATAAACCCTTCTTGATGTTAATCAAGCGGTAATAATAATAATATGACTTGTAAGTCATGAATAAACCTCCTTTTTCTCATAAACAACTTTTTGGAACATGCAAAGTTCATAAAAACCAAACATTTCCTTGTAAAAATAATTTAATTTTCCAAAATGGATAAAAAAACTTTTATATAAAATGATTGATAAAATCATTCATTCTTTTCACTTCCAAGAGTTGAATAATAAAATAGTGTAACCATTTTAAACCAAATTTCCAAATCCATTCAACCATTAAATCAATAAACAACTTTATCACATAAAACCACATTTCAAAAGATCTAGCTATATAACGTACCTTGATCTTGCACAAAGAGTATACTAGTAACTTCACTTAGTCTTAATCTTGAACGATCTCCTAACCAACCAATAATATAAAAATCTAATAAGTAATTTATCACATGAACTTAATCATGAATTTAAACATGAATAACCTATCATGAGCATAATATTTTTGAGTAAGAAATACGGAAATCTTTTTCTTAACCCAAAGAAAATTAGAAATTGAAAAAGAAATATAAAACTAGAATACATTAAGAAGAAAAGGAAGAACCTTGAAATAAGAGAGTATGGATTCTCACCTTCCTTTTCAATCCTCTGAACTCCACATAAGAATAACGGACACCCTTTCTTCACATAAGAGTGAATTCTCATTGCAGACACTATCTTCATTCCCTTCTCCTTCCCAAACTTCCTATAAGTCACCCTTTCTTTCTTAGGGCCGACTAAGGACACCTTCTGGGCCTCACAAGCAATCTGAGCCTTGAATCTTCCCAACCAATCCATCCCCAAAACTACATCGAGATCTAACAAGTCAACTCAACTAAGTTGGACGGAAAGTTTACCCCAACTATCACTAAAGGTACTTGACTATGCAACTTTGTACAACTAAAAATCTCTTCTGATGGCAATGCAGTTTCTAATGAAATAGACACTAGACTGCTTAACTCAAGCTTTTCTACTAAAATGCTAGAAATAAATGAATGAGATGCTCCAGAATCAAATAACACTTTAGTAGACATATAATTAATGAAAAAGGTTCCAACTACCACCTCAGAAACATTCTCAGCCTCACGGTGGTTCATGACGAAAACTTTGCCTTTAGACTGATTCCCCATCCCTGGTTTAACACCAGCATTCGAAGAAGCTAACTTTTGTTGATCATTCCGAGGGGCCTTACTACTCGGGTCAGGTTTGATTGCAGGTACTCCACCAGCTTTTCTAAAGCACTCATACTCCTGGTGCCCCAACTTCTGACAATAATGGCACGTCACCAAGTTGCCCTCACAATCCTTCCCACGGTGATTCTTATTACATCTTTTGCTGAAAAAGGTTCTCTCAACTTTCTTCCCATTCCCTTGGTTCCCATTAGACTTCCGACTAGGGTACCTATTATCTTTCTCAGTTTGGTTAAATCCACCATTGGGCTTAGCCTTCTTATCTCCACTCTGTTGACTCCCATTTCCGTTATACTTCCTCTTTACCCCATAGGAGGTCCCTTCAAGCTCTCTTCCTTTAATTCCGTATAAGTGAGCAGCTCTACCATAAATTTCATCAAGAGTCTCAAAAGTTACACATCCTAGCCTACTTTGTATGGTTAAGGTTAACCCTTGCTCAAACCTTTGGGCCTTCCAAGCCTCAGATGGTACTATCTCAGGTGCGAACCTCATTAACTCCAAAAATCTGCTATAATACTCATTAATAGACATAGTCCCCATCCTCAAATTGGTGAACTCCATAGCCTTTTCCTTCCTTAAGTACGGAGGGTAAAACTTAGTCCTAAGGCATCTTTAAACTCGTTCAACCCAAAGTCCGGATCCTCTAAAAGATCGTTCTTCCTTTGTTTCCGCCATATCTATGCCCCATCTCTCAAATAATAAACAACATTATTAACTCTAAGGTTTTCAGGGCACACTATGGCATCAAAAAGCTTATCGAATTCTCGGATCCAGTTTTCTAAGCTATCTGGGTCCTCTTTCCCATGGTAAGTCGAAAGTTTGACTGATGCTACCCTCTTGAAGACCTCACCAAAGCTATCGGTTTCACTCTACTTGGTTTCTTGTTTTAGCTATCACTTGAGTGATGTTTTTAGTTATCTTTGCTAGCCTTCTAACCATTTTACTCATACTCCTTCTCATTCTTTCTGCCATTCTTCTAGAAGTAAGAGTGTTTGAGTAAAATATCAACTAACATTCATAGAATAGTTTTGTAACTACCAAACAATTTAATAAACATGTAAGTATAACTAGTTCAAATATAACAATCACATACTTCATAAATCATGGCCAAATATTAGGCCTTATACATAACAACTATTAGAACATTTGAGTGTATCAAAATATTCTTAAGACAACTAGGTCGTTTCATGGTCAAAACAAAACTATATATGTCTACGGTTACTGGAGGCTTCAAACTCTTGGTAGCCCGCCTCAATAATATTCTACAACTCATCAATGGCCATATACTCAGATTGGCCTGGGTATTCTCGAGGGGTATATTATGGGCTATCAGGCTCAGATAAACCTTCATATCCCATGCTATCAACTGAAGAAATTGTGGATACTGGGCTTGGTAGATCAATCTCAATGGCATCCCTACCCCTTTGGGCTCCATCTATTTCTATATACATTAATTCAGTGCCAAAATGAAGAATAGTGGACTAACCATACTCCCTAGAACTCATGATTATCTCTGTTCCACTCCCCATTTGGTAAGACTACATTAGCGTACTTATCATAGAGGGTTTGGTATTTGGGTGTCTGAGGAAGGCAAATTAAGGCTAACAGAACTTGGTAGGGTTCCTCATTGACCCATGGCTCCCAATCAAATTCATTAATATTACTGGCCTCAACAATATCATCTATAAATTCGGGAACTGTTTTTCCTTCCAAAAGAAGTTCTTCAGAGTAATACATGTCCCTCATGTGGTGAATCGTCTGTAACAAAATTACTCATTAAAAGAAATCTAATACAAATAATACTACTACTTGTTAGTCAATATGATATGACTCCCTTACTTATCCCATACATAGGGAATAACATAAACTTTTTTCCTCTACTTCCAACAACAATCATATAAAAGCAAGAAGAATTGAGATATTACAAGAACAACATCATAAGAGTAATGCTAATATATGATAACTAAATATGGTCTAAGATTTGGACTAGATGCACCAATATGGCTTAAAATATTTATTTCAAAAATTTTAAAGTGTACTTGATTTCAAGTTATAGAATAGCCAAGGTGATTATAGCTCCCAGGTAAAGAAGTTACCACAGCGTCGAGGAGAGCCTTCCTAATCTTAGACAGAGCTTGTCACCCCAACATATCTACACCTTTCATCTTTCCAAATAAAAAAAATTATTTATATACCTTTTTGTGGCACTAGCAATATGCATCTATACAAATCGCCAAAAAGAAAACAATTAAACTTAACAACAGCAATTTAAAATGCAAATGTAAAACTCTATATGCCCATCTTATGTCTACTCATCAATTTTATTGTTCAACTTTTATCTTTTCAAGACCTGAAAAACTGATACCACTTTGTAACACCCCCAAATTACTCACTTTAAAATAAATAATAGATAAATAATGTTTGAGCAATTTAGGAGTATTACGCCACGTGACTAACACGCTTTCAGCAACCAACTACTAAATAGCCAAATAACTTGCAGCAGAAGACTTTAACCAGAATAACAACACTCTTTATTATTAAAAATAAATATTTTCTCAAACTTAAAATAAATAAAACTTCCTAAACTAGGTGAAGATACCCTTCCTAGTATGCCCACATGCACATCCAAAATTCACCTGCAAAACTGCTTACCAAAAAGGTAAACGGGGCAAAGCCAAAAAGCAAAAAGGAAATACACGTCAGTATAAAACTGAGTACGAAATGTACTAGATAAGTAACACATTTGCTAGTTCGCAACATTTTACATTTCGAAAACTCCATCACTAATAATTCAAAAATAACTTTTTAAGAATAAACTCTTTCCAACATTTTAGTAATAATTCAACAATAACCTTTAAGAACAAATTCTTTCCAAATAACTTGGATTAACAATAATATTGAAAACAATTTTTCTTCTTATCTCCCCTTCCTTTTCCTAAGTTTGCACACCCCCAAGCTAGTCATCCCGTCATGAATCCATATCAAGGGGTAACAATAATTGTCAACAAGTGGACTTTGAAGCATAAACCATTCTTGATGTTAATCAAGCGGTAATAATAATAATATGAGTTGTAAGTCATGAATAAACCTCCTTTTTCTCATTAACAACTTTTTAAATATTCAAAGTTCATAAAAACCAATCAACCTTTCCTTATAAAAATAATTTAATTTTCCAAAAAGAATAACAAAACTTTTATATAAAAATGATTGATAAAATCATTCCTTGTTAAAAGATCTAGCTACATAATAAAATATTGTAACCATTTTAAACCAAATTTCCAAATCCATTCAACCATTAAATCAATAAACAATTTACCACATAAAACCATATTTTAAAAGATCTAGCTACATAACGTACCTTGATCTTGCACAAAGAGTATACTAGTATCTTCACTTAGTCTTAATCTTGAACGATCTCCTAACCAACTAATAATATAAAAATCTAATAAGTAACTTATCACATGAACTTAATCATGAATTTAAACATGAATAACCTATTATGAGCATAATATTTTTGAGTAAGAAACATAAAAATCTTTTTCTTAACCCAAAGAAAATTGGAACTTGAATAAGAAATATAAAACTAGAATAGATAAGAAGAGAAGGAAGAACGACCTTAAATTAAAAGAGTATGGATTCTTCAATGTTTTTGTGTGGAAAAGATAGCTTAAGGTATGTGGTATTTATAGGAGTAGAATAGGTAGTACTTAATTTCCAAAAATTAAATAGTTTGTAACCTTCACCATAAATTAGGAAATTAAACCAAGATTTATAACCTCCATCATAAATTAGGAAGTTTTAGGAAAACAAAAACCCCCCTTTACTACAATTGGTGGCCGGCCAAAATGGCTCAAAAAAAAATCTCCAAAATTCATTTTCAAATTTTTTTTTTTTTGAAACTTATTTAATAAAATTTTGACTAGGATTATATCCCAAAAGTTTGACAAATCAAGTTTGGCGCTATATTCCCGCCAAAATAATTAAAAAACGAGTGAAAATACTAAAATCCCCTTTGCTTAAAATATTTATTTTAGAAAATAAATACTCAAAAATATGGAGTATTACACTAACAATTTCGAATCTAATTCGAGCCAACTCCGGAATTCTCATATCTAATCGCTAATTCATGCTGATGTACTTCTGTCCCTATGCTCATCTCTAATCGCTAATTCGAACCAATTTCAGAAACGATCAAGCAACTATATTTGAACAAATTCTAGAAAAGCAGTAAATCAAAACTCAGCAAATTTAAAAAAATGATAATAAAATAGTAAACAAGAACAAAATTCGAAGCAAGCAACCAAGTAGTTTACAATAAAGAAGGAATTACTTAAAAACCCTAACCTGTGAAATTGGCGAGAAAATGATACCTGAGATATCTCGTTCGCCATAAATTCTAGAAAAGCAGTCAATCAAAACTCAGGAAATTTTAAAAAATGATAATAAATACAAAACAAGAACACAATTCGAATCAAGCAACCAAGTAGCTTACTATAAAGAAGGAATTACTTACCCTAACCTGTAAAATTGGAGAGAAAATGAGACCTGAGATATCTCGTTCGCCATAAACGAAGGCAACAATTACTGATATCTTGTTAGTGCTTGGCGGGATTAAGACAGGGGTGGTCTGGGGGATTTAAAAGGGAACGAGGTAGATGGAGTCATGGAGAGACAATACATTGCTTGGCAAACGGCAGTTGCGGCTTTGGTGATTGCAGATTTGCAGTAGCATGAAAAGAAAGTTGCCGTGTGCTAATTGTGAGAATTACTCTTAGGGGGTGTTTGGTTCAAATGTAGGAATGGAAAGGGAATGGAATCAAATAGAGGAAGGGAATGGTAACAATTATTGTTACTTTTATTGGTTGTTTGGTTCAATAATGGAAAGGAAACACTTGTAAGGGATTCCCTTCCTCCTTGTTTGGTATAGAAGTTTGATAACAAGGAATCAAACTTTCTACTTTAGCTAATATATGTTATAACAAGCAATTTATAGGTTGTTGGTGAATTGAAAACCTAAAACTATAATCAATTATAAACTATAAATTGCACACACAAACACAAAACTCCCACAAATTTGCACAAAAAATCGCAGATTATAAGCAATTCGAAAATCATGCTTCAAAAATTGAAGAGAAAAAATTCGAAAAGTTACCTAAAAAAAGTGAAATCTGTTTTCCTTAAGCTCGCCGGCAACAATGGAGTTATGCTCGCAATTATCGCCGCAACAATGGAGTTAGCCGAATGGAAAACCTCGATTTCCCCTTCATCACCTGGGTTTCGGCGTCGAGAGAAAAGTGTGAAGAAAGAAGTAGAGAGAGAGCGTGAAAGTTGATTGAGGAGGGGAAATGATTTTGTTACTGGTGTAGTTAGAAGGGTAATATTTGGGGGGTTTGGGTTACCCTTAAGTAAGGGTAATGGTTAACCCATTATCCAAACCAAACAAAGAGTAATGGATTCAGTAAACCCAATCCGTTTCCAGACCTTAAAAAGGCCCAACCAAACAAGGCCTTAGTTTATTTTATTTTTTCCTTTTTATTGATATACTTCTTCTTTTTTTGAGGTGATATACTTTGTAGATACACTAAAAAATGATATACGAATTAAGTAGTTGTAAATTACTGCGTAATCTATATATACTATATATTAAAATAATGAAAAAATTCACAGGAGTAATCCCAACTATTAGGGTCCTTCTCAGATTAATCCCAACTAAGGGATATTCCTGTATAATCCCAACTTAAGGGTGACTCTTGTCATATTAATCCGTTGACCTATTAGTACCTGTTATAGCAGGTAACTCGTCATTAAAGAGATATGTGCATAGCACATGACCTAATCTTAGGGTTTAAATTTAAAAAAAGGAGAAAGAGAAAACGAAAACAAAAGGAGCAAAAGACCAAAGGTAGTGATGATTTAGGGAAGAAGCCATAAGGTGGGGGTGGAATGGTGAAGGTGGGAGAGTTGGGTAGTTTTGGATAGCAGACGCGACGGACTAGAGGTAGAAGACTGAGGACTCCAGGAGGAAGAGGGCGGATTCATGGTGGAGGAAGGAAGAGCTGGGAGAAAGGGGGTAATGGTGGGAGACGACTTCGGTACGAGGAGGCGGATGACAGGTTGCAAGGGCTCGGCGGCGGAGCCGGTAGAGAGGTCGGGCTTGAGAGCAGAATGTTGGTAAAATTATAAAAGACACAAAATAAGGAAATGAAAAGCTATAGCAGCGGAAGAATATAAAAGAAACTGATGCAACAAACTGAAATCATGTTTTTACTCACAAAGCTGCATATCTAACTTACATTCAAGATACCTATTATATAGGCACACAAAACCTACGGTTAGACTCCCTAAACACTAATAACTAACTAGAGAGAAGTGGGGATAATGATCCACCAATTGCTCCACTCACTACACCACTAATAACAAACTACAACACTACATTATTGACCTCTAGAAAGACTCCAATACTAACAAAGATATAATTGACCCAACTTCCTAAATAATAGCTAACAGACTTTTGAATCAATTACTCAACATCCCCCCTTGATTCAAAGGCACATACAAATACTGAACCTTGCTGTAAACTTTAACGACCCATATTGCAACGGAATTTGATGACTTGAACTCGACACGCTTTGATTCTCGACACTCAAGGTACCTCAACCACGACTTTCACGACACACCCGCGACACACGACTTTAGAAGAGCCTATTCTCTTCTTCTTCAACCTTTTGAGCATAATTTGTTTGTTCACCACCTTGCTCATCTCTTTGTTTATCCCAACATCGGTCTTCTTTGTGCCCATACCTCTTGCAATAGTAGCATTGGATGCTACTCATATATTGGCGTTGTCCTCCGAATTGACCACGACCACCACCTTCTTCACGTCCGCGACCTTGACCACGACTACCCATAACACGACCACGACTTCCAAAGCCGCCTCGACCTTCTTCACGTGCTCCCCACTCTTGTAAAGGCTGCCCCTTCACTTGAAATGCCTTTTTTAAACTTCTTTATCACTCTTATCAATTCTTTCTTCATGAGCCATCCTGGAACTCATCAACTCATCAAATGTATAAGTTGACAAGTCCTTAGACTCCAATATGGCAGTCTCAACATGCTTATAATTCTTTACTTTATTAAGACTTCTCAACACCTTACTCACAATAGTTTCATTGGTGATAGTATCACCATAAATTCTCATTTGACTCACAACTCTGGATACTCTGGACAAAAAACTTTGAACGGATTCTTTATCTTTCATTGCCATGCTCTCAAAACTACTATGAAGAGTTTGTAATTTAACGGCAATTACCATCTTATCACCGAAAAATTCTTGCTTCAAAATTTCCCATGCTTGCTTGGATGTCGATGCATTGAAAATTCGTGGAAAAATCTGATCATCTAATGCCGATTGAATGAACAAAAGAGCCTTTGCATCTCTTTTCCGATTTTCTCGTAACTTTTGATCAGGTGTAGTCGGAACCTCATTTGGTTCATCATACCCTTGCTCCATAATGTCCCATAACTCTTGAGACTTGAACAAAGTCCTCATCTTGAGACTCCATAGATGGTAATTCTCCCCCTTAAATGTTGGTATTAAGGGTTGCGACGACGAGTTAACACCACAACTTGTCATTGTTATCAAACAACAAACTCACAAAGTTTTTACTCAAAAAAAAAAAACTTAGAACTCACAACTCAAACTCACGTAAATTTTAATATGTTTTTTGTGTTGGATCGAACCTGGATTAGCTCGGATACCATGTAGAATTTATAACTAAGAGATAAGATATGATGTAAACGTTGGGGGAAGAAAATGATAATGCAGGTTGTATATTCCAAAAACTCATCAAGAAACAAAACAAACGCATATATAACATAAGCAGTAACAAAGGAAACATAAAAACAAGAACAATTATCCCATAACTAAAGACCCACTAACTTCATTAACATACCCACTAATTACATGAAGCACGATAACGTTCTCCTAATATTCTGCCACTAACCCACTAACTTAGCCATTGACCTTGAGTTGATTAACTAACAAACTTACTGACCTTAGCTTAGTCTTAGGAAACTAACACCCTAAAATAATGCAACTAATATTTGAATCATTCCAACACTCCCCTTTGATTCAAACTCTCACGCCACATAACTTCAATCATTCCAGATTGCCATGAAATACAACTACTGCCACAAACAAGGTACCACGAACACGACCACACGACTACGAACACTCGACTTTAGAAGAGTCTACTCTCTTCTACACACATACAAACGCGTTGACCTTGTTTTTTTAACCAAACTTCATGGAGCACTTTTCTCCATTATCATGGAAGCACTTCTCATTACAATCTTCAAGTTTGTTGATGCACATCTCATCAACCTTCAATGAATGAAGCACTTATCTCATAAAAACTCTTAGATGTTGTCTTGCAAATTTGGCCACATCGACTACTAGAACTTCGAAAATCGTCTTTGCGTTGACTATGACTTTCACCATTATCAGATTGCCAATATCTGATTTGCTTGTGAAGACTACTCTTCACCTCAAATGACTTGTCTCCCTCTTCTTATAATTACCAAAAATAATTTCATGGGCTAAAAGGGAACCCACACATCTAAAAAAAAGTACTTGCCATGGTTGATCACATACTCATAATTTTTTTTTGTTTCTATAATTTTCTCTCCTAATTTTTTTTCTCTCTCTTTCTCTCCTTTCTTTTTCTTTTTCTTCTTCATTTCTCTCTACTTTTTTTTGAGGATCTAACCTGATGCTCTTGATATAATGTTGGTAAAATTATAAAAGACACAAAAAGGAAATGAAAAGCTATAGCAGCGGAAGAATATAAAAGAAACTGATGCAATAAACTGAAATCATGTTTTTACTCACAAAGCTGCATATCTAACTTACATTCAAGATACCTATTATATAGGCACACAAAATCTACGGTTAGACTCCCTAAACACTAATAACTAAGTAGAGAGAAGTGGGGATAATGATCCACCAATTGCTCCACTCACTACACCACTAATAATAAACTACAACACTACATTATTGACCTCTAAAAAGACTCCAATACTAACAAAGATATAATTGACCCAACTTCCTAAATAATAGCTAATAGACTTTTGAATCAATTACTCAACACAGAAGGTGGTGTGTTTATTTTGAGTGAAGATGGTGCTTACGGCAGTGCCTTCTCGGACATTTTCAGGGCCCTGAGCGAAAACTAAAAAACGGGCCCCTAAACAACGAAAACGTATTTGCTGAAATTTGCGCTAGATATTATTGGATTTTTTGCCTCTTATATATATATTGTTGGAAACTAATTTAAATTGTCGGAACTTTTTTCCGTCCATCGTACCAAAACGCCGATCACCACAAGAACTTGCGATGGGAGAATAGGGAGAGGACAAGATAAATATTGTTGGCATGGTTGTGGGTTTAACTAGAAAGAATGAATAGGAAAAAATTATTAACATTAAAATATTATAAGTTATAGCTATGAAAATTAGGAGAGGAAAAGTTGGGAAGTAAATAGATTAAGAGAAAAAGGTTGAAGATGAGGAGAAGCACAATCTCTAAAAACTTTTTCTAATATTTTTTTTACCATATTTTCTCAAAGAGGTGGGGCCCATCGAAAAGGGGGGCCCTGAGCCGTCGCTCAGGTTGCTCCCCCTATTAGCCGGCTCTGGCTTACGGGGATGGTGGTTGTGATGATGGTGGGTCGTGGAGATGATGATGTTGCTTGCGGTGATGGTGGTTGCGAAGATGGTGGGTCGTGGAGATGATGATGGTGCTTGCGTGATGGTGGTTGTGAAGATGGTGCTTGTGGTGATGGTGTTGAGATGTTGTTGCCATTTTTCCATTGATGGTGATGAATTGATGATATTGTTGATGGGAGAAATAGGCAGTAAAGAAGTGCCCAACAACGAACATTTCTTTTCTTTTTGTTTTTTTGCTTTGTTTTTTATATAATGACAAGCTTATTATGAGGTTTGATAGAAATAAATGGTTAAAGTTATTTAATTAGAGTAGATTTAGGTATTAATAAAATATAAAATAAATAAAATCATTCGATTAACCAGATTACCAGGTTACCAGTAAGTGGGAGCAAAATGGGAAGGCATACCCCCAAAGTTTGGATAACCCTTAGTTGCGATTAATATGGGAAGACCTCACATAGTTGAAATTATTGGTGTGAATATTTCCTAAAATAATCTCCAACAAGGATACTTGTCATAATCTCATTAAAAACAATTCCTCTATAATCCAATATATTTTTTTTCTAAATGAATTACTATTAAAATATCTTAAATTCTTTTTAAAAAAAAGAAATAATCGTAACAAATCTTGATATAAATTAGGACTTCATATAAAATATAAATTAATTTCAAGATTAAACATTAAATAAATTAAAATTTCAAAAAAAAATAACAAATATAATTACTTAAGACATTTCATTTCAATTGATTATCATCATTATTAAAAATTTGTTATGACGAATATATGCATTGCACGAGGTCAACACTAGTAACTTTAAAAAGTATGTAGTATGGGATGTAATTTTGTCTCTTGCTTCTATTGGTTTAATAAATTAGTTCCTTGTTTGGGTATCCCTAAAAAAAGTAATTTCTTATAGTAATCAACAATTTCACGAATGTAGAATATTTTTTTTATTAACAAATTGGGTTTGATAGAAAGAATACAAAACATGATCTTCCATAAATAGTCCTAACTACAATTGATTTATTATAACATTTTTTTAAAAAGGTGGTTTCTTAAAAGTTACCTTAAAATAAGAAAAATTGAACTTTCATATCTTAATTTAATTCAAAAACATAATAACTTGTTATCTTTCGCATGATATTATAAAAAAAGTGTCATACACCATCGTTATGAAATATGTTTTTATTTGTGCATAAATGATTAAATGAGCCACAAGGGAAAAACAAATTACAAATGAATGAGGAATTTGATTAGTGACCTATTGTACACAAGATTTGAATCATAACTACTATGCAAGGACCTCATCAACGTTGTTTTAAAACTTGTAACATCAAGTAAATTATGTTGCACAAAGTAGTTTTCATAAGATAGTCATTATTTTTCATTAAACAAATTCCTCATAGCATAAGCAATTATATGCATGAGTGACTTTTTTTCATGGCAAATGCAAGCAAAGCCATAAAAAGAGGCGATCGTGGCAATTTTCGTGGCAAAAGCATAAATTTAACACAAAAAAAGTTGTTCCTCGCACAAGTGTATGTTTGCCACGAATTTTTTTACCCGTGCTATAAAATTAATTTCCTTTTGATTTTCACTTTGTAATCAATTTCATTATTCTCGTGGCTAGATAGAAATCTGCCACGAATTTTCAATTCTCGTGGCATTATTCGTGGCACAAGTGATGATTTATTGTAGTGAATATCATTAGGACCAACCTCATCCTTTTCTAGTAAAGAAGACTTAGCTGTTTTGAACTTGACTTTGCACTTGTCAAGTGCAACTTCAAATTCAGCCACTTGATCCTTTAATTCAGCACACACATGTTCTAAGTGATCACAACTAGCAATATCACATTCGGATTTCTTCTCTTTCAACTCGCGCTTGCTAGTTATGTAAGCTTCACTTAGCTTACAACATTTATCTAATAAAGATCCTATATATTCAAGCATATTATCTCTATCATATTGATGCATGTACTCACGAATTTGCTCTCAGTTTACCTTACGTTCACTAAGTACATCCTTTTTTATCATAAGACAAAAACTTGATGAACTGTTCCCCATCCTGGTTCCTCCAGTCATGTTATTTCCTCCTCGATCTAGAATTGCAGTCATGTAAGTCTCATGATTAGGCGACTCTTCATCCTCTTCCAAACCTGAGTCAGAGTCACCCCACATGGCTGCTACCGTAGCCTTCTTGAATGCTCTCTTATCATTGCTTTTGGACTGTTGGTCCTTCCATTTTGGACAATCGCGAATGATGTGTCCAAATTCTCCACACTTGAAATAACCTACATTTGAAGAGTTAGTTTTCTTAAAAAATTTACCTTTGAAGTTCTTCCTTTGATCTCTAAAGTGCCTTTTAAGACGCTTAGCCATCATTGTTATGTCATGTTCTTCTTCTTCAACTGTTCCCCTCTAAGCAACACCTCTGACTAGTCCCTTGTCATTCTTAGATTCAACCAGCATCTCATGAATCATAAGGCGGGAACCAATCAGCTGTTCCAAACTCAGCCATGTGAGATCTTTTGCTTCACATATAGCTGTTACCTTGGCCGTCCATACATCTGTCAAACTTCTTAACATTTTCCTAACCAAAACCTCATCAAAAAACCTATTGCCAAGAGATTTTAAATCATTTGCAATAGTCATAATTTACCGAAGCAATCATATTTTTTTTTTATCTTTGTTCATGTTAAAGGCTTCGTAATTAGACATAAGTAAATCAATTTTAGACCTCTTTACCTTACTCGTTCCCTCATATCTATGCAAGTTCGAAGGTATCCAAGATCTCCTTGGCTGAAAACACAAGCATATATGTTGTTTGTCTCATTCTCTCCAATGGCCTGTTGCAGTATAAACATGGCTTTGACATTCTTCTCCAACTTCTTATAATTAGTAGATGTATACTCACTCTCCTTCTTCGCGACTGGGGTACCATCAACATCCTTGGTGATCTCTATTGGTTCGTTTTTGACAAGTAACCAATATTTGTAGTCAATGCCAATGATGATATTCCTCGTTATGTTTTTCCACCAAGCATAGTTTTCCCATTGAATTTCGGAGTTTTGTTGTCGTATCCAATTGCATTCATTTCTTCAGTACACATGATCAACTTTTCTAGGTGTTACTCTATTAAGAAGAACCCGCTCTGATTCCAATTGAAGGTTTACAATGTAGTCAAGAGGGGGGAGGGGTGAATTGAGTAGTTAGGAGAATTGGTGCTAAATTCAAATTCTTTCGATTTAAGGAGGAACCGATTGGGCTGGTTCCTAACAGCGGAAACAGTACAACTTGAAAACAATAAATTAAGGAACACACCAAATTTAACGAGGTTCAGCCAGAAAAAGGGCCTACGTCCTCCTATGCTAGTTTTCTTCCTAATCAATTATGAAAAATAAGAATACTCTCGCATACTCCTGTTTCCTTACTCTAGGGAAACACCACACCGAGACGTTAGTGTGCTATTTCGCACTTGAACTCACAAGTACTCGCGAATGAACTCACAATCACTACCCAATCTCTAACCTGTTTGCCTGCTAATACAATTGGTTTCTCTTAAATCACACTTTCATACAAAGCAAACAAAGAGTAATGTAAAGCTCTATGAAATGTATACTATATTTTAGGCAACTGTTCATCTGTTCTCTTTGTGAAAGCTCTCAAAATTACTCAACAAAATCCGCGAGAGCATCAAGGGTGATGTGGAAATCATTATTGAGTATTTATAGGCCAAAGTCCAACCCTTAAGGATGCTCTAACTTAAGACATCAAAGATATGATAATCTGAAATGATGAAAAGTATATCTTGAATAATATTCTTCTTGAAGGAAAGATATTATCCAAGATATTCACACGCTTTAAGGTAATAAAATACTAAATAAAGATTCAAAAGGTTGCCCACTCTAGTTAAGGGAAAGTATATTTGAATTTTTTTTTCTAAAACAACCAGCATAATTACCCGATAAAGTAACTGGTACCCAGACTTGTTACCCTATTTAGTAGTGTTCTAAATATGCAACCAACTGGTTCCCATATTCAAAACCCTACCGTTTCACGTTAAGAACAACACAAACAATTCCTATGAGAATATCATACACAAATATTACATGAAGACCTAATATGAATCAATTTAAAGATCCTAAACTATCTTCATGTATTTTAATCATTGAAGCTTCCCTTGAATCAGCAAAGCAACACTTGCCTTTTACTCGAACATCTTCGAGAGGGCCTCCTAGCTTCAAGTCTTGGAATGAACCTGTTTGCCACACTAGAAACATCATAGCATAGCAAATAGTTCTTGACTATTTTAGCATACAGTTAGGAACAGTTAGTTTCTCATTTGTTTCCTAACAACTCATAAACACTTGTAATAATAATTGTTCCCTCCAGCTGTTTGTCATCATTCAAAACTTAGGGGACTCAACAGTATCCCTATTGTTATGTCTCAGCATATATGATATTCTGTAACGAGATTCCATAAATTACAAAGTAATTAAGGAAACAAGTTATATTTACCAATATATAGATCCTCTTCCCTTCACCTAACATCAGTTCAAATCACGGTTATATAATTTAACATTACTTTATAGACAAGCATTAATTAAAGCAACAAATAAAGCCATCATAACCACATATATACCCCCAAATTATAAAATCTAATTGCATATCGACACCAGAACAACAAACACCAGCTAAACTATAAAATTAAAATATCATTATTGATTCCGCACTAAATTTTGTCATTTCAATCCACAAAACAGTATTTTTATCAGCTTGTCTTAAATTTTATCCGCTAAAAATTAATATATCATTATTGATTTTCAAAAGCCCATCCTTCTAAAAAAAATCAACATCTCTTACTTCATCTGATTACTGATACCCCAACAATCCTTATTTCATACACCTTATTACCCCCAACTCCTGAATACTGAAAGTCTCAGTTGATCGGGTTAAAGGTTTAACGTCGTTACCAGTTGTAGCGACGTACGACTGGCCCTTGTTGTGTCGGGAATCACCTGCCACCCCAGTGACTGCATACAAATGATGGGTATGTTCTTCAAGACTATGGTAATTGGTAAAGAGGGTGCAACGAACAATATTTAGAAAAGGTTACTGATTGTAATAACAAGGATGATGAGCGATTTGATATGACCGAAAATGGACTTGGGCAACCAAGTACAGAGGAGGAGAGTTCGGTCCACATACAAGCCCAAAGGAGGTTCCATACTAAAACCAATTGGCAATAGTAGGAGTATCTCCTATAGCTTATATTGTGGTACTTTATCTCCTCTTTCTCCAATGTGGGACAACTCACATGTGCACAACATATATGGGGTTCAACACTCCCCCTCACATGTGAGAGTCCTTAGAATTATAGCATACTATTAAGGCAATCCTCATTGGGAATGATTGTCCAATAGAGGGACTTATCTAGTTGAATGACAAATGCCCAATATGAAAGACCCAACAACCTGGCTCTGATACCATAAGGAATTTGATATGACTGAAAATGGGCTTGGGCAACCCACTACGGAGGAGGAGAGATCGGTCCACATACAAGCCCAAAGGAGGTTCCCTACTAAAATCAATTGGCAATAGTAGGAGTAGCTCCTATAACTTATATTGTGGTACTTTCTCTCCTCTTTCTCCAATATGGGACAACTCACATGTGCACATCATATATGGGGTTCAACATATGACATTTAATGTTTCCTCGTTTTCTCGGGTTATGGCATATGCTATATTATAATTAGATTGGAGTTTTGAACCCCATCAACTAACAACCTAGTCAGTTCTTAGAACCATAACAACAAAATCCTAGTATATGATAAAAAGAGAATCCATGACAACTACCCAAAACCATAACCACCATAAAACCTAACTTCACTCCAGTCCTGATACATGACAAAAAGAACAAGAACAAAGAGAAACCATGACAATCCTAAGGCCAGTAATGCATAGCTCTCTCCCATTGAATACTTAACCACTTCAACACGCCCTTGCATCATTTATCCTTTATTCCATGCATTTCTTTATTTTATGTTTTTTGATCGTAAGCGTCTTCAATTTCTCCTCCACTTCCTCAAATCACAATTCACGCTCAGAAAATGTTGTCACTTGCTCCAGGAGCTTGGCTTGCAAATGTTTGCATCCTAGACAATTTGGTTCCTGCAAATCGCTTTTCCACATAAAAATTTCACGTTTTTGTAGGCTATTGAAATTAGAGTAATCCATATATTACCACATACATCATTTTCTAAATTACAAATCGCTCGTTCGTGATCGTTTTATGTTTCCAGTTTTCAGTTTTTTTGAAAACCAAAAACCAAAATATGGAAACCAGAAAAAGTAGTTTTCAGTTTTCAAAATTGACATGTTTAGTATAAGTATGATTAATTTTAAGTTTATTATCCCATTATATCATATGACTTTTATATTCATAAAACCAAAAACTGGAAACTTACAGTGATGCCGAACGGGCCCTGAATTGCAATTTTCGGTGATTAATTCATTTAAAGGATCGAAATTTAAACATGAATAAGAAGATACTCACAGGCCATTTTGAGCATCCTTAAAATCTCTTCCCACTATTTTCTCCTCTTCTTACAGTCCTCACATTAATTTGCAGGAGGGTTGTAGTCGCATACTAGAGAAACATATCTTGAAGCAGTCTCACTGAATTCTGCGCTGCCATGGATGAAGGTAAGGAAGAAAGAGAGCTTTTGGGGAGGGTTTTAGAATGGGAATGAAAGAAGAGGGTAACTTACTTTAGTTAGGTCAAGGGAAGGGTTTTGAAAAATAAAACAACACACGATTCAACAGTAACAAGCACGTGATAGGGTTAATTTGCTACAATAGGTCAATTACCTACATGGACCAAAATTAGAAAAAAAGATGCATAGTTGGACTACTCAGTGATAATCGTTCGTTGGGACCGAATATGGCAAAACGCCCATAATTGAGAATGTTCCTATCAAATTTCCAATTTTGAAATATTTACATTGAGAATATATAAATTTATCGTTATGATATTTCACACAAACACTATACGCTGCCAACGAAAGGTGCTCATCAGAGCTATCCAGAAATTTTGCTAGGTTCATCAATTTTTTTTTTTTTTTTTTTTTTTTGGGCCCGGGAAGCCGTGGTAAGATAATTTCCTCCTACTTCATCAGGCCAACAAGCCCCACACCCCCTCCCCCAACAATATTGAAATTTTCTTGAAGAGTTGGGCATCAATGGAGATAATTCAGGGTCCTTGGTAGGTTCATCAATGTATTCACTTGTGAGAGTCATGTTTATTGCAGTATAACTATTTCAAATAAACATGTCATATATTCATCAAATATAATAATAAACTATGTAACTTTTAATAAGGGATGCGTAAAACTAAACTGGTGACGACAAATATGTAATATTTAATTTTGTAAATAAAGGCAACATTTTACCTTTCAACCAATATAACTATATTTTGCATTCTTAAATGCTCATCATCCAATACTTTGATATAATTGCACGACCAACAATCTAAACGACATCTATATTTATATTAGTGTTTGTTATAAATAAATAAATATAAAATATCGAAACCATTAAAATATTTATTTTCTCTCACCAAATATGCATGGTGGTTACCTATAAGTACAGTGTATGATCATCACAACTCGTAAATGAAACTTTATGCAATTCTCTAATTTTCTAACAATGATTCAAGATATTATCTCCTCTTGGCTCTTTTGTTTTTGCACATTGCTAATTCAAATAAATTAAAACAAATGTAAATGACCATGGAAATTCAAAAAGGAAAAAAAATTCCAAACATATATTGGCATCTATTTTATTGTTAGTGAAGGTATCTTTCTGGTGAATGTAAGAGATAGGAAAAGTATTATAATATAAGTGTAATCATTATCATACTCACATGGGTTGAATGAAAAAGAATTATCTTAATATATATGGGATGGAGGAGATATGTATTGTTAAAAATATATTGACTTATATATTTATTAAATTTGACTCTAATAATAGAGTGATTTAAATAATGGAACCTTTAAAAAAAGATTATGGAAGATTAAGGGTTCCTTTTAGAAAAAAACTATGGTTTAATAATTTTTGGTAAGTTCAGATGAATTTCAATGTGCTTTAATAAGTTATAATAAGTTCCAATAAATTCAAATAAGTTTCAATACTTTCTAATAAATTCTAACATCTTTTACAATGAGATTTTAAAACTTCAGATTACTTTACATAAGTTCATAATGTTAATAAATTTAATAAGCTCTGATAAATTTAGCAAAAATGAAGTATTGTTGAGAGGATGCTCTAATTAACAATGGATTGAAATCCAATTCAATTTACTATAAGAAACTCTTAAATAATACATAGTCTGAAAGTCATAATCGTACAAAAAAGTAATTCTCCCATTTTTAAAGGTTGCAACGACATATTGACTTATGCACTGTTAATGCATTTAACCTGAAATTTTTTAACTAACATGTTTGATTTGTTTTGACGAATATTACAAAGTATGAACCTCCGTTTTTTAAAGGAGTGACACACTTTTCCTTTTATGTGAGAGCTTTTTGGGATAGGTGTGTCAGTTATTTAAAAACGGAGGAAGTATAACCTTTTTCTAATTATTGTAATAAAAAATAACGATATTTTTGATCAATATTAGGCGTTATCGAACATATAAGTCAATATATTACAACCATTTTAAAAAATCGGGAGTAGTTGGTACCATACTTATCCAGTTCTTATATCACGTGGCCTGGATTTATCTCGACAACCATCAATTATGGACCTCACTAAGCGAAAACAACACATAGTACGGATGAACCTGTCAAAAAAAAAAAAAAAACCTAGTTCGGATGAATAAATAAAACAACCCCATTTAATTACTACACTTTTGTACCCACGAAAAATTATAATTTATAACACATGATTGTCGCATCTCGAGCTCATTTAGTGATAATGCAAATTATTCCAAGATTAGTACTATGGATCTGAATAAAATAGATGCTTACATATGAATACTGCTTCTTATTTAAACTTCACGTTATTATCTTAAGTGTCTTCTTATTCTACATTATCTTTGGATTTGGTCACTGGTTTAGTGTGGCGTGAGATGCGGATGATGAGGAATGAGGACAAGTCGTATATACACACAAAATATAATGAGCATGGTTGCGCGTGCTTTAATAAACAAAAACTAGTATTTTGGCATGTGCGATGCCTCGAGTCAATTATAATAAACAAATATATTATTTTTTATAAATTTCATAATTCAATTGTAATATTTCGTACTTTTATGTCCACTGAGAAATTGAAAATTTGACGTCATGTCATGATAGGTAAAAAAACTTAACGGCCCGTTTGGTATTTGGTTATAAATAGTGGTAATGGGAATGAATTTGTATGTAAATTTGTGAAGTAAATTTGTGAAGAAAATCATTGCTCATTCCTATGATAATGCTAATTTTTCATTCCCATCCAATACCACTTTGTAGGTGGTAATGTCTGGTAATGAAAATTGCTTCCCCTTGGAGAAAAAAACATAAGGCTTATGAGTGAGATTCTTCCCATAGTGAAAAAACACAAACTTGAGGGTTAAAATTGTCCCCCATGGAGATTTTAGAGTCTTCCCTTGTAGCATTCTGGCTTAAAATTAAAATTCATTCTGTACCATTTATTAACGACTACCAAAAGGGTCGTAAAGGTTTGAATTTGAAAAAATTAGCTTAAAAAGAATTGGGGTAAGAGAATATGTCATCAATAGTCTCTTGGTTGTATCTTAATAAGACTTATGAGAGTGTTAGAGATATAAATACGTGTTTAAGTATTTTTAGTTGAATATAATTTTTATAAGATTTTATCATATTTTATTGAAACATTAGACGATAAAGTTATATTGTTTTGATGATTAAACTCTCACCTTTTATCTCAAAGGTCATGTGTTCGACACGTTACATTTACGCACTATTTATATTTTTTAATTGTGGAGGTCATAATGGACATAAAACATTTGCATTAGAAGCTTGAGGAGAGTGTCATGTGACATATAGGCTTCCTTAAGAACGCCTTTAAGTATATTTGTATAGATTAGTTGTTAGCTTCAGGTGATACCCAGAATTATATGATAAGACAAAACTATGTACTATTTGGGGATTGGCCATTTATCTCAAGTTGAAGTTGTAGTTTAGTGGTTGGATTTAGGAGTTTGAGACTTTTCACAAACATTTTTAATTTGTATATATTGAGTTATGATGAAGTAAATAGATTTGGACTTTGGTTACAAACAGAGAGTTGTAGTTTTGTAGTAGTGTCGTGAGTCGGGTGTGGGTGGGTGGGTGGCCTCGGGTCGGGTTCAACTGGGTGAGGGTGGTGTCGGGTGAGGGTCAGGTTGAGGTCGAGTGGGAGTTGGGTCGCGTGATACTAGTGTTGGGTGAACTTGGGTCGGAATGTAATAGGATTGTCGACTCAAATCGGCTCGATCGGAGGGACTTGGGTCGGAATAAATCGGCTCTCAAAAGGACTTGGGCCAGCTCAAGCCGGCGTCGGATGGACTTGAGTCAGCTCAAACTGGGTCTCCAGACGTTTTGGGTTGGCTCAAGTCGACATCGGATGGAGTTGCAATAGTACAGAAACCACGATTTGTGTCGGATCCTAGACCATCATATGCGTCGGATCCGGGTCCGACGTTACAGGCTTCGACGCAAATTTACCGTAGATGATCTGCGTCGGTTTAGGACACGACGCAATTATCTAGCTATTTGCATCGGATGAAGAGCAAAGTGCGACGCAGATGGCGCCATCATCCCAGTACCACACCAAGCAATTCTGGCCTATTTGCGTCGGATAATAAGCCATGTGCGACGCAAATAGGGACTATTTGCGCTGGACAGTTAATAACTATGTTCAACGTAAATTGCTCTTTTTTTGAAAGAATTAATTTTATGAACCAAAACAGAAACATCCAGAAAAATGAAATTCAGATCTGCAATTCATAAACTAAACAACACAAAAGAGATTTGTAGAAATACTTTAAAACAACAAACAACAAATAAACAACAAAGAATTTGTAGAAATCGAGGATGGAAAACAATCAGAGAAAACAAATAAACAACAAAGAATTTGTAGAAATACTTGGAAACAACAAACAAATCTCTCAATAACTAATATAATACAACAATTCATAAATAACCTAACCGTCACCACCACCGTCAATTCTCAATCGGCACACACTAAACGAAACCCCAGCCCACTCATTTCCAGATTCTCGATCTTCGAATTTGAGAATTTTCCAGATTTTGGAGCTGCTCTTCTTCAATTCTCGATCTTTCTTCTTATTCTTGAAATTCGAACAAATTAAAACATTGCACCAAAATTAAATCTTCGATGATTCAAAACACCAAAGTAACTCCAAGATCTCGATCTTAACAAAACTACATCTTCAAAGAAAATTAAAATTTGATTAGAACTGGAAGAGAAAATAGCTGTGAAAATCGCGAGAAACCCTAGAAATTTGGGGAAAATGAATTAGGGATTGAACGGTGAGAGAGAGGAGGAAGGAGATTTCACAAACTTCGACAGTGATGAATTCAATTTTGACGACCTCAAATACAACCTGAATTTTCGTATTGTGTTGATGAATTGCGACGAGTGAAGGAAGAGAGAGGAGAAGAAGTGCGAGATCTGAGAAAGAGAGAGGGAGCGGGAGAGAGAAAGAGAGAGGAGTGACGGCTGGTGAAATGTTGGTAGGGTTTGAGAAGATACTCCAAAATAAAAGAGGGGGAAGCGGGCCTGAAACCCATTTGCGTCGTATGGGATAATTAGATACGACGCAAATCATTCTAAAATAAAAAAAAGGGGAAGCGGACCTTAAACCCATTTGCGTCGGGTGGGCTTATTAGATGCGACGCAAATCATAGGATATAGCGATTTGCATCGCATATAACGTACCTTCGATGTAGATCCTTTGTTCATTTGATGCTCATTGGCTTTAATTATTTGAGTCGAACTTTAATTGGAATCCGACGCACATGAATCTTGCACCCATTTGCTTTAATGTTTTGTGTCGAATGTACTGTAAATCCCACGTACATGAAGCATGATTTGCGTAGGATGCCCAAAGTATTCGACGGAAATGATGCACCCCTAGAATTCTGCGTCGGTTTTCCAGGTGTGCGATGCAATTTAGGAGACACAAATTAATGTTTTTCTACTAGTGTTGGGTCGACTCAAGCCGGCTTTCAGAAGGACTTGGGTCGACTAAAGCCTGCATGGGACGGCTCAAGCCGACTATCGAAAATACTTGAGTCGGCTCAAACCGCCTTTCGGACGGACTTGGGTCAAAAGCCGGCTTTCGGAAGGACTTAAGTCGCGTCAAGTCTCGGGTAAACCTAGGTTGGTTCCATGGCAGGACATTGCCGCCTTGCCAGTATCATTTAGCTTTAATAGCAGCTGATCCTCTTTAAGTTAAATTCATTACGAAACTCAAAGCATCAAATTGAATTGAAAAAAGTCGTTGTTAGATAAGATTAATGAATGTAACAATAATTTAAGCTAATTAAAGATAATATTACACTATATTAGTTAATCGTCTTCATGTGAAATGCATTTTAAATCTAAAAAGATCTAATTGAATTGAAACAAGTTGTTATCGGACGCGATCAATGAATGTATCATTGTACGTTAATAAGCTAATTCAATGTAAGACTACCCTATAAGTTCACTTTAATAAATATAATAAAACTATTACTTAGTTGAGTAATAAACCGATGGTTGTATAAGTAATTCTATTAGGAGTCTAATTAAAATTTAGAAACTCAATTCACAACTTTAATTAGATCATAATAATAAAAATAATAATAATAATAATAATAATAATAATAATAATAGTAATAATAATAGTAATAATAATAATAATAATAATAGTAATAATAATAACAATAATAAGAATAATAATATTAATAATAGTAATTATAATAGTAATAATAATAATATTAACAATATTAGTTATATTATGCTAATACATAAAGGATAGTTATAATTAAATACTAATAATAAAAAAATTCAATAACTACAATCAAAATTTCAGATTATAATAAAATAATAATAATTGATTAATTACTAAACTAAGTAAGTTACTAAACCAAGACAAGAACTAATAGTATTATAAGAATATAAGATTATCAATCCATGTGCAAGGTCATCATCAATTCATGTGCTAGGTCATTCTCATTTCCTATTGGCCAAAGAATAATATCATGGATCCTAAATTAGAACCATTGATCAGAAAATGATCAAAATCTAACCATTAAATGAGTTTTTAAACAAAAAAGAGGAAAAAGAGATGGGATCTAATCTCATCCGTTGATTATTTTGATCCAACTGATGAGATTTGATTTAGAAACCCTAACATTAGGGTATAAAAAGTGTTTTTGTTCCCCCCCTCCATTTCCTTCCTCAGCAGAACAAACACCACAAAGCAACCTTAAAATCGAACTCATCAACCTTAAAAAATCTCCCCTTCCAGACTTCCGCAAACTCCCTCTCCACCAACAGAAATTTCAAGGGTTCCTTTTTAATTTAGTCGATGTCAAATACCGTATGGGCCCAGTTCCCCCTTCTTCCTCTATTAACATCTACATTATACGCTACGACAAGTGAGCCCCTCATCAAAGATTTCCTCCGCTCCTTCTCTCCTTCTCCTTCCACCTCCACTCAAACGGTGTCGGATTGGTGGACGGTGTCACTTGACACCTACCAAATAGGTGCAAATGTCTCCCGTAACCTCCTCGTTGTCGTTGAATACTCCAACCATCGCTACTCTCATAAGACCCACTTAACAAGGTTGTTAGTCCAACAAGTGGTCGCTAGATCTTGACCCATGTGAGGATCGTCACGCTATGGTGGTTGGTCTTCGGGAGGCATGTTTAATTTTTTGGGCTCTCCTCACCAGATCTGCACTTGACGTTGTTGTGGTGGGCCCTTATTGCTGCGTAATGGTGAATGTGATGCCCTAGTTGGTGTATCACTTAGTTTTAAAGCTTATGGGTTAAAAATCAAGGAATCTGTGATTGAGGTGATATTTTGGGTCAGAATTTCTGAGATTATCGCGACGATTCTTCAAGTTCTGAAGAGAAGAGGAAAGGAACATTAAAATTGATGGGATTAACTATAGATAAGAAAGATAAGAAATTAGGGTTTCCGTTTTATCATATTTGGGTTTTAAATTTCTGGGTAAAATGTGAAATTTTTTCGTTTGGATTATGTTTGAGTTATGCTCAAATTGTTTTACATGCTTGATTTATGTTTGTTTAGTTGGATTATAACTAAATTATGCTTGAATTATTAAACAATTAGATTTTTGAAAGTTTTCATTTTAAGTTTGGATTTACATTTTTCAGAGTTTGAATTTAATTTGTTCAATTTTTCGTTATTCAAGCATGAATTTTATTTGAATTATGTTCCTTTTTTCATTTTTCCATGAAGTTTTTTTTAGCTATAGCTTTAGATCTGATATTTATTTTTGATTTTTTGGACTCATGTACCTAGAATTTGTTTGTTTATCATTTCTTTTCCTGCTGGATTTATGTATGAATGATTTTCATCCGATTTTCACATGTAATTATTTTTCATGCTTGAAGCCTTGAACTATGCTTCAATTAGGTTAGATTTAATAAGATTATTGGCTTGAATTTATGTTTAATTCATAATTACTACTTACTGGTAAATTTATGTGAAATAACATAATTACTACTTACTGATTAATTTAGAATTATAACTTATTGTAAATAAATGTAAACAGCCATAATTGGCTTGAATGTATGCTTAATTCTAAAGATATCGGATAAACATTGTTATGTGTTCAAGGGTAGATTAAACATGAATTTATGTTAAGTTAATTCGTTAACTTACTGATTTTTTTAGTAATTATCTAAAAGATTAAGAAATATCTAACTTAAGAAACTGTTTTGTGACCAAGGGTCAAAGAGTTCCAAGATCAATATTAGTAAACCAACGAATTGTTAACTCTTTCCTAATAATTGTAGCAAACCAAACCAATTGATAACTTAAAACATAAAAACCATATTAAAGTCTCTTTACTTCAAAAATTTATACTCTTTCCTAACAAACCACACAATGGCACAATCTTATTTGATACTCTTTCCTAAAAAACAACATTTACTTCGTCCCCTGTGTGGCCCCTACCTGCTGCTTGTGCCCCGCCTCCCTCTCTTCCTTCGTGCTCCATTGAAGCAGAGTATCTGGTTAATGAGTTCAAGAAATAAAAAAGAAAGATGTTTAAAGATTTAAGAAATTAAAAATAAAATATAAAAATAACAATTTACCTATTCAGCAAGTTATAAGTCATCTGGGTCCAATAAAAGATAATGCCCCTAAAGTTAGGACCTCCACAGGTTAATCAGTAGTTGGGGCCTATTAAAGAAATTGAGCCATAGTTGGGACCCCTGACATCAATTTTTCCTATTGCTAATAAGAGTTATAATTGAAAGATCGACTTTTAGAGACTTACCTACAATTAGCAAATATGATTAAGTTAGCGACCGTACTGCATATGCTGATTTGAGAGCATTAAGACCCGACTATAGGATTAAACTGTGCTCTATATATCTGATTAATTGAAATATGGATGATTTTTTTATTGATTATATATAAGAACATGGTGAACCATTGCCTTAGATCTTTTTAGTTTGACTTTCTTATTTTATTAATTTAGAACCTTAATTCTGATCTTGTTTAGTTTTCCTATACTTTAGAAGGTAGATTAAAACGACCATAGCTCTGTGGATTCAACCCTACTTACCCTACTACATTGTTAGAAGGTTTTTGCAGGAATTATTTTTGACAGGTGTACGACAGCCTATCAAATTTTGGCGTCGTTGCTGTGGAGACGGTATAGTTTTATTCAGTTTTTATTGTTGGTATATATCATGAGCATGATTGTGAATAGTATTTTTTCTTCTCTATAGTGTGTTGTCATGGAGTGGTATAATTATAGTTCAGAGGGGGGGTGTTTATTCAAATTATCAAGGGAAGTATGATTATTCTGGGTATTATAATGCGAATGATTATGTATTTGATGCATCATATAATTGTCAAAATTCTCAAATTTGTGCATGAATTTCTATGAATATTCTCATTACCCTAATGAGTATTATGTGTCTGATTATACCCAATGCTATCAATCTGAAGTGAACAATTATTTTCAACTTGAAACATCATAGCGTTGGGAACTTTTTAACATAATGAAAGAGTATATTGTTAAACAACATGAAGATTTAAATGAATTGGCGCATGATTACCTATACATGGCAAAATCTATAAAATTACTTATTGTGCATCAATCTACTAACCAACAGGTGATACTTGATGATACTGATATTGGTGTTGAGAATTATACTTCGGAGGAGAAAGGCATTAGTTTGACTCATGATAATTTAGTAGAAGGTAAGGGTGTAATTGGTGACTGATAATATACATATTTTTGTTTAAGGAAGTATACTATACATTTTTAATTAAGGCGCAGAACAATGCTCATGATATCACGGGTCTCGAGTCCAGGGTCTTTCATCCTTCGTCTAGACCTAGCATCACAATCAACTAATCAAGTGATCATGTAGTCACCAAAACCAAAAATAGTAGTATAAATATAGACATTCACATATTTTAAAGCAAAGCACTTTAGATAGTAACATGATCACATGCCGTTCAAGACAAAAGCAGTCTCCATATTTTTTTTATGTGGTAAGATGAATAACCTCTGAGCTGCCCTCGCACAAGTCCCAATCCAAAGGCCCAAGAACTTGGAAGGAGGGAGAGTTGTAAGGGGAATTCTCCTCCAAGTGCCCCTCACTTGGTGGGATTCGAACCCCTGACCTTGAGGTTATGAGGTGGAATTCCTTCCAAGTATCCCTAGCTAAGCTTGTTCAAAAGTAGTCTATATATGCCAGCACATATTTTATCCAAACCCATAGTATATTTTTTTTCTTTTTGGGTACGTACGATACCATCTTAATGCAGTGGGATTCTTATTTTTATTTATCAGGCAAAAGAAAACCTTTAAAAATTTTATTTGTGAGAAACAACCTTGACCTTTTTTTCCCGATATTGGCCAAGTAATTTCCATTATTAACTCATCAAACAAAAGAAAATAATCAAATCAAAGAAGTCAAATAAGGGAAAGACTAAGGAAACTGTTCAATATGCTGTACACAATTCAAGATCGCAAGAATGATAGGAAAAAACTCAATAAATCAATCTGACTAGGGCACATGTAATTTCTCTCAAACACTACCTCCCTGGAAACTCACTATATCACTCTCGTGTGGTAATAGATCGCTAAGCCTTCTATTGATGATATAATAATGAAGAATTAAAGGGGACTAGTAAGAGAAGAAACAAAATACCAATTAAAGAACGAATCTTGAAAGCAATGACTTCTAGTGGAATCTTAATGTACTTGAGAATGAAAAATAGGCTAAAGTAAAACTATGGTTCTTGAGAGAATAAAAACTAGTTCTACAACTAATAAAATTCAATGAGACCGTCTAAAATTGTACTCCCTCATACTTAATTACGAACTATAAAAGATTTAATAAAAAACCCGTGAAAATCACTAAAAAGTAATTCTACCCGGCGAAGCGAGCAACTCCGCCTAATCAAGCGGGACTTAACAAAGATATTCGGGCAATTTTGCCCGATATGGCTCGACAAATGGGCATAACACAAACAACGTCACCTGATAGGTCAAACCCGCCCGACAGACCGGGCGGTTCACGATCTTCATTCTCTTACACTAAAATGCTCCAAATCATGATCATATGCACTTAATTAAGGTCCAAAAGCAGCATCAAGGAACTTTAACTCGAATCTCGAGCATGCCAAACAGACAAAATCTTCACCGATCAATCCATGAGAGCGTAGAATGGGGGAATACCACCGTAACATACACAATAATGTGAAAAAAAAACCACGTCTAGAGAGAGATTGTTAGTAGAATTAGCTCAAAAGAGCACAAGTAACACCATAAATCCCATGAAACAGGGATCGGAGTATATAAAATATCAAAATTTATACATCACTATCCTTTGAATTCAAAATGGATGACTTAGGTGAAATAGATGTAAGTTAAATTTATGATGGCTTCACTATGTTTCAAGCTCTCTCTCCAAAGAAAGTGTTGATAACCAAAATTTAAATGTTTTAATATTGTGCCAATTAAGATTCCATAAGATTTAAATATTCATTTGTTAACGAACAATATAATAGTACTCCGTTTGTATTTTTTTGCTTTTAGAGATCTTGACTTAGTTCATAATTAGAGAGAATCTTCTAAATAATTCTGAATATATAGCATAAAAAATATAGTCATGTAGGATCTTGAATTGTTTAATGGGAAATTCTCAATGGTAACCCTGAAGTCTGGCTTTTTATCTTTGGTAGCCAAACTTAATTTCTATTCTCAATGGTATGTAACCCTGCCTTTATCGTTATACTTGAAAAAGTGGTATTATTAACAATTTTTCGTTATATACAATTGCTAAAAGGGTTGTTTTCACACTAAGTGAGTATTTTAGAGAGTAGATAGACATAACTTTCCTTTAAAAAACACATTCTCATTCATCTCTTTCTAAATACGGGAATTAAATAGGTTTTCAATGAGAGAAAAAGGAAAATCAGTTTTTTCTAAGGGAATTTATGTCATTCTAGTCTAAAGAACCTTAATTAGTTTATAAACAACCCTTTCACCAACTCTTTATAACAACAAATGGCTAGTAATACCACTTTTGCAAGTATAACCATAAACACGTACAGGGTTACGATGTTATGGTTTATATAGAGTTTTTCCCCCTACTTATAAGCTAAAAAGGATGTCAATGCTGCTCTTAGGAGCCATTTTATGCTAACTTTTCTCCATCTAGTTGTGGTTTTCTGGTTTGTGTCGAATTGCAGGTTTTTTAGAATTATTTCCTTATTTTCTACTAGTATAGGACCGCTACACTGGATTAGAGAGGTTTGATGCTGAGTGCCAAGGCCCCGAGGACACTTTCCGGGATCCTTGTGCAAAAGATGAGTTGAAGACTTGGCACTTGAAGCCAAGAGTAAAGAAAATCGGGCGGTCCAAGCCCGATCGGGCGCCCACGAGTGATAACAAGCAGTTTTGTTGCGGGCCCGATCGGACATCCTTCGCCCTTTCGTAATTCGCTGTTGAAGCCCAATCGGGCGGGTCGGCCCGATTGCATCGGGCGTGCCTGTGTGTGCTGCTGTGTGCATTGCTGACGAAGTTTGAGCGGCCCGATAACATCGGGCGGGTCTGGTCCGATTGCATCGGGTGTTTGCTCATTTTGTGCTAAGAACGGATTGTTGAGCCCGATTTCATCGGGCATGTTTTGACCGATCGGGCAGTTAACCCGACACGCTTATTTAATATTTACCGGGCTACTTTTGTAATACTTTTCCTATCTGTTTTAGGTTTAGTATAAATAGCCAAATCAGAATATTACTATTCATCTTTTGTTTAGCCTTTGTTTTCATAGTTTTCTCTAGATAGTAATTCCCAAACCTTAATTTATTGCTTTTCTCTTTGGATTCAAGATCAAACCTTTGGATTATTCGGAAGTTCAATATAGTTATTCAATTTGGTAATCTTCTTTATTGCTTTCTCTATTATTGATTAGATTCATCTCTTAGTTATTTGCAATTATTCCAAGTATGAATTTTTATATTGAGTTTGTTGTTGTTTTCATAAACATGAGTGAGTAGTTTTATTTCTAGGGTTGTGGGAATTTATGTATGCAATGAGGGATTGATAGATTAGTCCAATTGTCTCATATTTCAATTGTTTCCTGTGGTTGAATCGTTCATGCTAGATTTATAAATTAGGCCTGATTTGTATTTCTACTATCGCAATACTGAATCTGCTTCGAGAGGAGAGATACTGTATAGGGTTTCAATCATTAGGCAGAGTGATCCTTGACCATGCGAGAGCGACTAGGTGATCTTTGAGGGAGGTAATGTTCGAGAGAAATTACATGTGCCCTAGATAATTTGACTTATTAGGTAGTTGTTATTCGTCCCTGATTTCCCGAATTGTATGCATAGTGATCCATAATCCTAGTTCTTTATTAAATGATTCATTCCCTCGTATTTAATTCTGTTATTTGTTTAGTTCAGTAAAACGACTCTTTTCATCTGGTTTAGTTTGTATAATATTATAATTCAGACATAATAGTATAGCTATCTCCATGTGGATTCGATCCTGACTTCCCTGACTACTAGTTAGTGGACCTTAGGTTATTTTTAATTAGGTGATACGACTTTAGCCTATCAAATTTTAGCGCCGTTGACGTGGAGACGGTTTATTTTTATTTTATCTGAATTATAGTATTACACTAACTTACTCTGAAGAGCACCTGTTCTTTGGAGCATCTCACGTTTGTTTTAGTGTTTTTGGTGTATGGGGAGGAAATTAAAATCCCCAAATCTCATTCCATTTGATCCGGAGATTGAAAAGACCGCTCGTAGACTCTGAAAGAAAACTAAGCAAGCAAAGTCGTCTGCAGGGACACCTTCCCAAAAAACACCTTTCCCACCATCCTCACCACAACAAGAATTCCCCGTCACACCTATTTCTCTTAAAATGGGTGAGAATGTTAAATCAACCTTCAGTGTTAAATCAACCTTCAGAGATTATGCACAACCATCTCCTTATAATGTGCCCACTGGGGTACGGATGCCCACTATCGCTGCTTCGAATTTTGAAATCAAGTCTCATGTTCTGAATATGGTTCAGAATAATCAGTTTGCTGGGTTACCATCTGAAGACCCAAATCAGCACCTGCAGCGGTTTTAACAATGTTGTGCTACTCAGAAACAAGCTGGTGTTACTGCCGATGAGATGAAACTGATTTTGTTTGGTTTTTCTCTACGAGACAAAGCTCTGTTTTGGTACAATAAGCTGCCTTCCACCATCACCACTTGGGCAGAACTATCAAAGATCTTTCTCATCAAGTGGTATCCTTACCAAAAGATTACAGATATGCGTCATGCCATAGTAACTTTCACCAAAGTTCCTGGCGAGTCATTATATGAAGCTTGGGAAAGGTTCAAGGATCTGCAGTGCCTTTGTCCACATCATGGTTTGGACCAGTGGTATTTGTGTCAGATTTTCTTGACTAGAGTTGATGCAGATACAAGGCGGGTAATTAATGGAGCCTCCGGTGGGTTCTATATGGATAAGGCTATAGAAGAAGGGTATGAACTTCTGGAGAAACTCGCTTCTAATCAAGCGTCTACCATTCGTTCTTTTATGGAAAAAGGAGGCAAACATGATTTTGAGGCCTATTCTTTACTATCTGGGCAACTAGCTGCTCTAACCCAGAAGATTGATTCTTTGAATCCCGGTAATGATTCCTTCTCCACATGAGTGTTACTGCGATGGCTAGTGCTTCTAGTTACAATGCTCTCATTTGTGATGCTTGTGGGATACCTGGGCACAACTCTCAAGAGTGCCCTGCTCTCCTATCTTCCAATGTAGGGGGCAACTGTGAGGCAGTTAATGCTTTTCAGTCACAACCCAGGGCTCAGTTCAATCCATATTCTAACACTTATAACCCAGGGTTGATAAATCATCCAAACCTTTCATATATGAGCAATAATGTGTTGAATCCTTAACCTCAACAACCATATGTGCCTCAAAATCAGGTTCAACAATATCAACCTTAACAACAAGCTCCTCCTGGCTTCCAGAGAAATCAAGCTCCACAAAAACCTGCTCTTAGTGCTGACCCAGCCATGACAGAGTTGAAAAACATGATGTTTCAGATGCAGAAAGGTTTTAATGCTTTTCAAGCAGATACAAAAGCTCAGCTGAAAAATTTGGGTACACATAACAAGATGTTGGAGACTCAACTAGCTCAGTTGGCTAGTTCTTCTGCTAGTAGGCCGTCTGGGTCATTGCCTTCACAACCAATGCAACCAAAGGATACTGTCAATGCCATCACTCTTAGGAGTGGAACGCTGTATGATGGTCCAGAGATGCCTAAGGATGATCAGGTTGAGCCATAAAGGAATGAAGTTGTCACTGAAACTTCCACAGCTCCTAAGGAGGCCAGCAATGCAGAGAAGCAGACAGTAGCTGAAAAAGTTCCATCTACCACTCCTGTGATCAAGGTACCGTTCCCCAATCGCTTGTTGAAGACTAAGCTTGATCACCAGCTCGGTAAGTTTTTAGAGGTAGTGAAGAATCTTCAGGTAACTGTCCCTTTTACTGAACTTGTTACTCAAGTTCTTGCATATGCTAAGTTTTTGAAGGAAATTTTGACTAGGAAGAGAGCCTTTAATGAAGTTGAGACTGTAGCTTTCACTGAAGAATGTAGTGCTCTTTTGCAAAATCAGTCCCCGCCTAAATTGAAAGGCCCGGGAAGTTATTCTATCCCTTGTAACATTGGCACCATTTTTATTGATAAAGCTTTATGTGATTTGGGTGCTAGTGTTAGTGTCATGTCCCTTACTGTTTGAAAAAAGCTTGACATGGGAGATTTAAAATGTACCAATATTACTCTTCAAATGGCTGACCGTTCTGTTAAATACCCCCTAGGTATCTTAGAGGACGTTCCTGTGAAAGTTGGTAAATTTTTATTCCTGTGGATTTTGTTGTGCTTGACATGGAAGAGGATATTCAGATCCCAATTATTTTAGGGAGACCATTCCTTCATACTGCTGGAGCTGTCATAGATGTTAAGAATGGAAAATTAACTTTAACGGTGGGAGATGATAAGGTGACTTTTAGTTTGACTAACGCTCTGAAAAGTCCCATGCTAGAGGAAGCCTGTTATAGAATTGATGTCATTGATGTGCTGGTTAATTATGATATGCCTCAATCCCTTGTGAAGGACCCTTTGCAGGCTTTGCTTTGTTTAAACTACTCTACAGGTGATGGTAGTCCTTTGAGTGCTGAAGTGGATGACTTGGAAGAACCTCTTACAGGTGAAGAGCTTGACAGTATTACCAGTCACAAGAAGGCACGGTTAGTACATGATACTCAACTGGTGGAGGTAAAGAAACCTAAGCTCAAACCCCTTCCCCCTTCTCTGAGATATGCTTTTCTTGATGAATCTGAAAATTATCATGTGATTGTTAGTGCTTCACTAAATGATGGTCAAATGTCCCAACTTCTGTCTGTTTTGAGAAAACATAAAAAGTCCATTGGAAAAAGTATTGATGATTTGAAAGGTATAAGCCCCGACTTTTGCATGCATAAAATTCACCTAGAGGATGATCATCGTCCTAGTATACAAGGCCAACGTCGTTTGAATCCCAATATGCAGGAAGTGGTCAAGAAAGAGGTTATGAAATTGCTTGATGCTGGAATCATCTACCCCGTTTCTGATTCTATGTGGGTCAGTCCAGTTCAAGTGGTTCCTAAAAAGGGAGGTACTACTGTGGTCAAAAATGAGAAAAATGAATTAATTGCTAGAAGAGTAGTAACTGGTTGGCGTATGTGCATTGACTATAGGAAATTCAATGTTGCCACCAAGAAAGATCACTTTCCCCTCCCCTTCATTGATCAAATGTTGGAAAGGCTAGCTTGTCACTCTTACTTTTGTTATCTAGATGGCTATTCAGGTTTCTTCCAAATACCTATCCATCTAGACGACCAGGAGAAGACCACCTTTACATGCCCGTATGGTACCTTTGCCCATCGAAGGATGCCATTTGGACTATGCAATGCCCCCGCCACCTTCCAACGTTGTATGATGGCCATCTTTTCAGAGTTCATTGAGTCCATTATGGAAGTATGTATGGATGACTTTAGCGTGTATGGAATTGATTTTGATGCATGTTTGATGAATTTGGCTAAAGTTTTGAAAAGATGTGAAGATGTCAGTCTTGTACTGAACTGGGAGAAGTGCCACTTCATGGTTTCTGAAGAAGTGGTACTTGGTCATATTATTTCTGAACAAGGCATCCAGGTGGATAAAGCAAAAATTCAAGTGATTGAGCAATTACCTCCTCCTGTGAATGTCAAAGGAGTGCGATGCTTTCATGGTCATGCGGGGTTTTATCGCCGCTTTATCAAGGATTTCTCTAAAATTGCTAAACCACTTACTCAGTTGCTCCTCAAGGATGTCCTATTCAAGTTTACTGATGAGTGTCTTGTGTCTTTCAACAGGATCAAGCAATCTTTGATTACTGCCCCTATCATTCGATCTCCATATTGGACTCTTCCGTTCGAGATTATGTGTGATGCTAGTGACTACGCTGTGGGTGATAAGAGGTTTTTAGTGTGTCGTTAAGGCACCAAAAATCGCTTCTCAAACAAATATTTATAACACCTAACGAGCAATTACTAAGAACGTAGTAAAGGCAAGTCAAGGGTCGATCCACAGGGAAATTGGGATTAATTAAAGTCTAGCAAGTCTAGACTGCCTAATTGAGGGGTATTTGGGGGTTTGAAAAGATTTGGTAACAATTATATCTAGCTAATAGCAAGAACTAGCAAATAACTCGAATTAATTAATCAGATAGGAAGACACTAGAGTTGAGGTTACTAATATGAATAAGAATGGACAATGAATGTTAATGCGATTGTGAAGTAACAGAGAAGATTATGCAAGGTTTAGTTTTCCTCTAAAATACTCGAGTCCTCTCTCGAATGGTCCTCGAGAATGATCGCTTAATCAATCGACTAAATCCTCTCTCGAATGGTCTTTAGTCAATTGATTAAGAGATCCAATAAATTCGGAAAACCCCTAATAAAGGATCCCCTTAATTTCTACCCAATATCTTGGCCTAGAAATTAAGTTGATTCTTGGGGATGATAAAAGAGTTCAAAATTCGATTAAGAACATTGAATTCAAAATACCCAAGCATAAATGTGATCAATATCTATCCTAAGACCTCAAAACACCAAGATCAATGCATAAACTTCTTCAAACATCACAATCACATCAACAAAACATTTAAACCCAAATCCATACTTTCACCCTAACCCTAGATAGGGAACTACTCACTAATCATGGATTCTAAGCAATAAAACATGAAATCTATGACTAATCTAGGGCAAAACATGATTAAGGGATAATTAATCTAATGAAAATAACAACTATGAAACTATAATAAAGTACCTCTAATAAAAAGGAAGAACAAATAATAGCAATGAAAAGAGATAATAAAAACTGAAACTTTGCAATTAATTGAATTAAAAGTACCTTGGATGTGTGGAAATCACAAACTTTAATCTTAAAAACTCCAATCTTAGACAAAACTCAAGTGTTTTTCTCTCTAATACCAGCCCTAATAACGTTCTCTAAAAACTAGAAATAATGCCTCCCCTCAAAATAATAACCTCTCTTGTTTTTAATAGCCACGAGCATTACAAATTTCTGGCGGAAAAAAGTGGTGCGGGCGCACCAATGAAGTGGTGCGGGCGCACCAAGGCTACTGATTCTTGTGGCCAAACTTCGCAGGAATGGTGCTGGCGCACCATGAAATTGGTGCGGGCGCACCAGAGTGGTGCGGGCGCACCAAAATCAGGTGCGGGCGCACCATTTCTTCTGCTCTGGTCGGACAGTTCAACTTAAAACGTGCATAACTCTTTCATTTTAGATCCAAATTAAGCTTATGACCAGTCGTTGGAAAGCTATTGAAACAAGATTTCACTTCCAACTGGAATTTCCTTCATCCGATTTGTTGTTTGAAAGTTATATCCATTTTAAGTTCTATGTTTAAGATTCTATTGCGCAATGTGCTCCTTTGTGCGAGCGAACATGGGGCATGGTGCAAGCGCACTATTTCTCAACGTGTGCTCTATTTTCATTGCTTCCTTTGCCAACTCTACAATGCGTAGCCATCTTAGTAGTTCCACCTATATTAAGAACATGGCAAAACAGTGTGAAAGCAAATGTACTAGAAATTCATTCAAAAATGAATGAAAATCTAGCAAAATGTCACTATGATCAAGAATGATCAAGTGAATGAAATAAAAGGGCAAAGGGAGAAGAATGAGGGAAGAAAGGGGAGAATGAGGATCAAAATGAGCTAAAAGGAGTCCATAAAGTACGTTTGAAATGCACTTATCAAACTCCCCCAAGCTTAGCATTTTACTTGTCCTCAAGTAAACCAAGAATGAGAAAAAAGAAAGAGATGAAGTGAACCGAGAGGAAAAAGAAAAACCATGCAACAAACTAACCAAAATGCTCTATAAGCAAAGCTACAAACATGACATGCAAGCTAAATGAGTTCATAACAAGATTTAGGCGACCAACCAAACACAAGAGGGAAGATGATTAGGAAGCACAAAAGTGACTCAAGGGATTCAATCCACCGATCAACCGAGTCTCCTTGAAAAATAGGCTTTCTAAGAGTGATTTCTCACTCCTCTCCACTTCCAAGTCCCGAATTTGACTCCCCCCTAGGGATGCTCAACCATAGTAGCTCGCCTCTACCACATTTTGATGACCCTCATCATGACTTGCACAAAATCTCACCCGCCACTACTAATTGACCAAGTCCAATCTAGAAGTCAAAAGGGACTTTATTAAGGTTATAACGGGGCTAGGTTAAAGGTGTCGATAACAATTTAGGAATGTGGTGCAAAAGGGTAAAGTGGAGTACACACTAGGGGGTTAAAACTCCCCCAAGCTAGTCCAAACACCAACTCAAATCAAAATCTCACACATCTTTGATTCTCACTTTGATTTTTACTTTTTGAACACATTTTTTTTCTCAACAATTTGCTCTTTCTTTCTTTTCAATAGAAATCCAAAATGAAGCACTAAGAGCATTCTTTCTTTCTTTTATTTCTTTTTTTCTTTGCTTTCTCACAATTTTCCTCAACTTTTGCAATTATACACGCACATTAATTTACTTTCAACCAAATACTTAGTATCAAAACAACTCAACTCAACACAAACTAGACATGTACTCCACTTTGGGGAAAGTTTGGCCATGACTTATTATGAGGGTTAAGCAAAAATAGGATAGAAAGGCTCAAATGGGTTGAGAAGCGGATAATTATGCCGGTATAAAAGCTTTTTGGCTTTTGAACTCCTAATTCTAGCAAAATGAAACGCCCTAAATCATCCTTCTATAGGCTCGGTCTTATGCAATCTTGGGGAGCTAAAATGCAAGTCACAAGTTAGGCGATCAATGGTGAGGGTTGTAAATGAGTCTTACGAGGTTTGTGGCCCTCCTTCGGGGTTCATTGCACAAGGGATAAGGCAATCCAAGCAACCAACTCGCCTAATTTCAAAAAGACTCTACCAAAAGTTACCGATCTCAAAGATCACCTAAAGTCACACAGAAGGCTTCCAAAATCATCAAGTCAAATGCAAAGAAGGTCTTCCAATCAAGTTATGAACACTCTTAGCAACATATCATGCATGAAACCAAACAACTCTAAATGTAGAAAAGAAAGAAAGAAAAAAAAAATATTTTTGTGGTTTTTTTTTATGCAAACCTAACATGCAAAAGTACTAAAAAGAACATAAATACAAAAGGGATGAAGAAAATGTTGAGATGGAGAGAACACATGCTAACTCCCCCAAGCTTAATACAAACTCCGTCCTCGGAGTGTACAAGCAAAGAGAAAGTAAGGGATGAGGTAAAGGCACAAAGTCAAGCAAAAATCCTAACCAAGTAAGATAAGGAGAAGGGTCTCGAATACCGCCAAAAAGAGCTCTTTTAGGATCATTATCTAGACCTTACCACTAAATAATTTGACAAAGATCTCAATAGTTTGTCATAAGCATTAGCACACATTTCACGAGTGGATCAAATAGGTATGACATAAACAAAGAGCATGCACAAATTTCAATGGGTCTATATGCTTACCAAGTGATGAGTGTCGAAAATAATGAAATTTTCGAGAGAATCTGGAAAGTATGAAGAACAAACATCAAAATTCAAATAAAAAGAACAAAACAATGAGTTCTCCTTTTGATGGTCCTTGCAACTTTTAAGCTCGATCCCGTCCTCTATGAATTCCATTTGAGTCTTGTGAAGGTTTGAAGAGGACAAAGGCTCTTCCAATGATGAAACTTTGAGGAGAGGGGAATAAGATGGGGAAGGAAGGAACTAAGTCGAATTTCCTTGAAAAGGGAATATGAAGAGGACGAGTAGAAATAAAAGTCTTATCAATTACTTCTTCAACATCATTAGACTCTATAGTGTAAGCTTTCTCAACAAATGATTCCTCTACTACGGGGTTCTCATCCATATCCATATCCCAATCATCATCATCTTCATTGATTATAGTCATGCAAGAGTGATTTTGATTATTGATAATTCGACCCAAAGTTTCGATTGATCTTTTGCTAGATTCGACAAAGTTTTCCATCATAGAATCACACCTCTTTAACAAGCACATATTTTCTTTGAGTGAATCAAGAATTTCAGAATATATATGTAGTTCACAACTAGAGACATCTTCTAAATTTGAGAAAGTAGTATTTCCATGGTCCCACTCATAAGTGTCTCTAGATAGCCACCCAAAGAAACCCCATGCTTCATCAAAGTGTTGGCATCGAAATTCACCATTAAACATAGACTCCACCAATTCTCTTGTATGCATATTTAAACCCTCATACATCACCTCACACATCTCCCAAATCTCAAGTCTATACTTAGATAGAAGAGTGTTCTCAAATCTCTGATAATAATTCCAAAATGGTTCATCCTCATATTGAGGAAAAAAGAAGTTTGCCATTTTTTTTTGGAATTCTCATAAAAGAAAAAAAAATTATATACAAATTCCTAGACTCATATAAACAACACTACCACATAAAATAAAACAAAAAAAATAAATAAGCCAACAAAAAAAAAAGTAAAAAAAAAAAATCAATTAAGCGATTTCAAACTTAAAAGAACTTCAATCAATAGCACAATTTTCCCCGGCAACGGCGCCATTTTGATAAGAGGTTTTTAGTGTGTCGTTAAGGCACCAAAAATCGCTTCTCAAACAAATATTTATAACACCTAACGAGCAATTACTAAGAACGTAGTAAAGGCAAGTCAAGGGTCGATCCACAGGGAAATTGGGATTAATTAAAGTCTAGCAAGTCTAGACTGCCTAATTGAGGGGTATTTGGGGGTTTGAAAAGATTTGGTAACAATTATATCTAGCTAATAGCAAGAACTAGCAAATAACTCGAATTAATTAATCAGATAGGAAGACACTAGAGTTGAGGTTACTAATATGAATAAGAATGGACAATGAATGTTAATGCGATTGTGAAGTAACAGAGAAGATTATGCAAGGTTTAGTTTTCCTCTAAAATACTCGAGTCCTCTCTCGAATGGTCCTCGAGAATGATCGCTTAATCAATCGACTAAATCCTCTCTCGAATGGTCTTTAGTCAATTGATTAAGAGATCCAATAAATTCGGAAAACCCCTAATAAAGGATCCCCTTAATTTCTACCCAATATCTTGGCCTAGAAATTAAGTTGATTCTTGGGGATGATAAAAGAGTTCAAAATTCGATTAAGAACATTGAATTCAAAATACCCAAGCATAAATGTGATCAATATCTATCCTAAGACCTCAAAACACCAAGATCAATGCATAAACTTCTTCAAACTTCCCAATCACATCAACAAAACATTTAAACCCAAATCCATACTTTCACCCTAACCTAGATAGGGAACTACTCACTAATCATGGATTCTAAGCAATAAAACATGAAATCTATGACTAATCTAGGGCAAAACATGATTAAGGGATAATTAATCTAATGAAAATAACAACTATGAAACTATAATAAAGTACCTCTAATAAAAAGGAAGAACAAATAATAGCAATGAAAAGAGATAATAAAAGCCGAAACTTTGCAATTAATTGAATTAAAAGTACCTTGGATGTGTGGAAATCACAAACTTTAATCTTAAAAACTCCAATCTTAGACAAAACTCAAGTGTTTTTCTCTCTAATACCAGCCCTAATAACGTTCTCTAAAAACTAGAAATAATGCCTCCCCTCAAAATAATAACCTCTCTTGTTTTTAATAGCCACGAGCATTACAAATTTACGGCGGAAAAAAAGTGGTGCGGGCGCACCAATGAAGTGGTGCGGGCGCACCAAGGCTACTGATTCTTGTGGCCAAACTTCGCAGGAATGGTGTTTGGCGCACCATGAAATTGGTGCGGGCGCACCGAGTGGTGCGGGCGCACCAAAATCGGGTGCGGGCGCACCATTTCTTCTGCTGCAGTCGGACAGTTCAACTTAAAACGTGCATAACTCTTTCATTTTAGATCCAAATTAAGCTTATGACCAGTCGTTGGAAAGCTATTGAAACAAGATTTCACTTCCAACTGGAATTTCCTTCATCCGATTTGTTGTTTGAAAGTTATATCCATTTTAAGTTCTATGTTTAAGATTCTATTGCGCAATGTGCTCCTTTGTGCGAGCGAACATGGGGCATGGTGCAAGCGCACTATTTCTCAACGTGTGCTCTATTTTCATTGCTTCCTTTGCCAACTCTACAATGCGTAGCCATCTTAGTAGTTCCACCTATATTAAGAACATGGCAAAACAGTGTGAAAGCAAATGTACTAGAAATTCATTCAAAAATGAATGAAAATCTAGCAAAATGTCACTATGATCAAGAATGATCAAGTGAATGAAATAAAAGGGCAAAGGGAGAAGAATGAGGGAAGAAAGGGGAGAATGAGGATCAAAATGAGCTAAAAGGAGTCCATAAAGTACGTTTGAAATGCACTTATCAGTGGGAGCTGTGCTTGGTCAGAGGAAAGACAACATTCTTCATGCTATATACTATGCTAGCAAGACACTAGATGAAGCTCAAGTTAACTATGGGGTCCAAAGTAATCGTTTATACCGACCATGTTGCATTGAAGTACCTCCTAGCCAAAAAAGAGGGAAAGCCTAGACTCATTCGGTGGATTTTACTGCTCCAAGAATTCGACTTAGAGATCAGAGATAAAAAGGGAGCAGAAAATGTAGTAGCTGATCACTTGTCCAGATTACAGTATGAGGACATAGAGGAGGGTCTGCCCATTGATGACTCTTTTCCTGATGATAAGCTCCTGCAGTCACTTCAGCCACCCCGTGGTATGCAGACTTCGCCAACTTCAGTGTGAGTGGGCATACTCCCCTAGAGCTGAGTTAGCAGCAGAGGAAGAAGTACCTCCATGAGGCTAAAAAGTACTTCTGGGATGACCCTCTACTTTACAAGCTTTGCGCTGACAGCATCTATAGGTGTTGTATCCCAGAATGGAAAGTGCATGACATTTTGAAGCACTCCCACTCCCTTCCATGTGGAGGCCATGCTGGGCCCTCCAAAACAGTTGCTAAGGTACTTCAGTCTGGTTTTTACTGGCCTACTTTAATTTATGATGCTAGTACCTTTGTTAAGTCTTCTGATGCATGCCAACGAACGGGAAATATTTCCCGTAGACATGAGATGCCCCAAACCTCCATTTTGGAAGTTGAATTATTTGATGTATGTGGTATTGATTTTATGGGTCCTTTTCCCTCTTCCTCAAGCAATAATTTCATACTTGTTGCTGTTGATTATGTGTCTAAGTGGGTAGAAGCCATTGCATCACCAACTAACGACTCCAAAGTCGTTATGAAAATGTTCAAAAATATTATCTTCCCAAGGTTTGGGGTACCAAGGGTTGTCATTAGCGATGGTGGATCCCATTTTCACAAAAGAACTTTGGAGGCCCTGCTTAAGAAATATGGTGTCTACCATAGGACTGGCCTAGCATACCATCCTCAGACAAGTGGGCAAGTAGAAGTGTCTAATCGTGAGATAAAGACTATCTTAGAGAAGGTGGTAGCCAAATCTAGGAAGGACTGGAGTGACAAGTTAGATGACACCTTATGGGCTTACATAACTGCTTTTAAAACCTCTATTGGCACCACCCCTTACAAGTTAGTCTATGGAAAAGCATGCCACTTACCTATTGAGTTAGAGTATAAGGCTTTTTGGGCTGTTAAGGAGCTAAACCTTGATGCTAAATTAGTAGGAGAAAAACACCTATTGCATATTAATGAGCTTGATGAACTCCGTTTTAATGCTTATGATAGTTCGCGTCTCTACAAAGAGCGCACTAAGAGATGACATGATAAGAAAATTTAGAGTAGAGAGTTCTCTATTGGTGACAAGGTTTTACTGTATAACTCTAGACAAAAACTTTTCCCTGGTAAGTTGAAGTCTAGGTGGTCTGGTCCATATTCTGTCACTAATGTTAACAAGTTTGGTTCTATTGAGGTGATGAATGCAAAAGGTGAAAAGTGCAAAGTTAATGGCCAACGCTTAAACCTGCACCATACAGGAGCTCCTGTTGGATCTGTGGAGGAATTATACCTCCAACCCCCTTCCTCTTCTGCTTGAGGGATGAGGCATTATGGTCGTGCGGGACCTTTATAAACCAGCGCTGATCGAGAGGCAACCCGATTTCCCTTTTCCTTAACTTTTCTTCCTTTTTTCATTTTATTTTTAGATTTGCTAATTTTTGTAGCTTTGGTGAGAGAGTGAGAGGGTACTAATCATCATTCTAAGGCTATATGTGTGCAGGAATTTCAGCATGACAGATTGGGTTGTTGTTCAGTTGACAAGATCGCAAAAACCCAGGTTAAACAACCTGTCTGGGCATTCGCCCGATCTCATTGGGCGAGGTTACCGGATCGGGCAGCTGTTCCGTCAGATTATGAAACGAGAAAGGAAGTCGCTCGATGCCATCAGGCAAGGTCACCCGATCGGGCCCGTGATAATTTTTTGGGCGAAGAAAACAAGGAAAAATCTCGCCCGACTTCATTGGGTCTAATCCGCCCGATCGAGCCGACGCACAGCGCGCAGCTTTAAGTCACCCGATTCTTTTTCTTTCACTCACTCCTCTCACAATCTCTCTCTCTCTCTCTCTCCTTCAAACCCTAACCCCCAATTCTCATCTTCTTCCCCAAATTCATCTTCCACCATTGATGACATCCATTGAAGCTACTTCAAACTTCTTAAAAACACTTATCTCATCATCTCCTACACATTTCCTACTCCATCTTCTTCACTTTCTTTCACTCCATCTCTCACAACTATCTTCTTCCTCCTTCCTTCCTCCATCCACCATTAAAGTGAGTGAGAAAACCTTTAAATTCTCCCATTCTTTCATCCACCATGAATTTGAGGAGGCGTGCTCGCGAAACTAGCACCGGGTCTCAACCACAACAACCACCACCACCATCGGCCATCCCGCGGGACGAAGACTTCCCGGATGTCATCTTCAAATCTGAAGAACAGCGCGAAAATTTTCAGCGCCTCAAAAGGCGCGAGGTAATTCCTACCCATTTTCTTGATATTGAATTTCTGAATAAGTTGGGTATAAAATCTGAATTTAAAGAATTCATGAAAATTATAGGGATGGAATCCTTCTTTACTATGCATGTTAATACATATCCCGTGCTTGTTTACGAGTTTTACAGTAGTCTAGAGCTCACCAAACCCCAAACTGGACCAGTCTTCTATGTGTCCTATAGACTACTTAATTAGAATTTTCGGCGTATCTCTCCCAGAATTTGCCAAAATCCTTCGAGTCCATAACCGGGGGGAGATTGGGCATTCTCCTAACTACAACCATCGTGAGACTTACTATGCCATCACGGGTGATGATACCCCATTCACCCTACAACATTCTCACGCCAAATTTATCTACCAACCCATCTTAAAACTTTGGGTACGGTTTATGTCTCAGACACTTGATCAGGGGGGATGAAATGTACTTGATAGGGAGTTATATGCTCAAAGGGACGCACCACCAGTTTCAATACAATATCCCTCACCATGTTGCGCTCTAATTGGAGTGTATTGCTTCCACAAACCCTAAGAGGCGAGCTGACGGTTCCTTTTCCTCTCGTGTTATTGTGAATGGGGGGTTGGTGACCCTTTTTGCTCGGAAAGTCCCAGGTTTTGATGAGACCAGTTACCAGCCGGCGCTAGGACCTACCCTCATGGACTATGCCTATCTACATCGCCTTCACTGGTTAGAGAGGGCTGGGGGAACAAATATCAGTGGCGCATAAACAATTTGCGCTCTATTGAGTTACCTTGTCCTTTGGCCAAAATCATACGCGGGCAATCACATTACCACCTCCCCATTGTCGGCACTGATTTTCCCACCCCCATTCCTGATATACCCCAGCGCACCATCTCTCTCCGCCCACCCCATTCTGATGATATTGGTGCCTTTACTTCTGATGTTCCCCATCCCCCATATTCAGCTGCTCCTCCTTCTTTTGATTTTCAGGTAATGATGATCATGCTTCAGCGGATGGAGTCCGGCATTACCGCCAACTCCGCAGCCATCTAGAGCATTAGCCAGCCTATTGATACATTTGCCACTGACCAACATCTGGCTATGTACCCCATGTACGATGAATACTGCAAACTTCATCGGATTACTTAGACAGATCCGCACCCATCTTCGTACACCTGGAACCCGAGTTACAGCCAGCCGGGATCCAGTAGTGGGGTTGGCATGGATGAGGATGATGATGATGAGGATGGTGGTGAGCGTGATGATGTTGATGGTGATGAGACTTTCATGGATGACTGATGTCTATGTCCTTTCCTTTCCCTTGTTGCAATGAGGCCATTGCCAAGTTCAGCTTGGGGGAGGATTTCTGTAAGTACTTCTCTCTCTTTTACTGCTTTTTAGTTTAGTTAAGTTAGTTTAATTGCTTTCAAAAAAATGAAAAATTGATGATATGGTTTTATATAGATATTTAGGTGCATTTAGGTTGCATTTCTAGTTCATATTAGATCATTTAGGTGCATATTTGCATGATTTACTCAAGTTTTGCTCTACTACTCCCCGTTTGCGTGTTTCGATGATTTTCAGGTTATTTTGATGCAAATTGATTATGATTATCTAAGATCAAGCCTTTTAATCATTGATGATGGAGATAGCTTGCACAAGGATCACAATGCATCCGTTTGGGACAATTTCGAGTTGGAATGAAGCAAAGAGTTAGTGAAAGAAGTGCCAAAACTGACACTTGTTCACCATTTTGATCATAACGTTTGATACAAAATTGATAATCAAGAAATTCCAGTTGGGTTGGAAACTAGACTTAAATATCTTTCCAATGATAGGTCACACGCCCCAAATGGACTTTTGGTTTGAGAGATACAGCCTTCGCAAGTTGACACAAAGTAGCAGTTTTCTCGCCCGATAGGATCGGGCGGCTCAGCCCGATCGGGCCCGAGAACAAATTGACCTGGTGCGTTCTAGAGTTGAAAACAAGAGGAAAAGGATCTCGCCCGATTGGATCGGGCGTGTCCGCCCGATTGCATCGGGCGATGGTCATTTTGGGCGCTGATGCGTTTATTGAGCCTGATTTGATCGGGCTTGGTTGGCCCGATCGGGCTTCTCTCCGCGCGCGCTCATTTAATGATTTCGGGCCACTTAGTATAAATAGGAAAGTTAGAACATTTATTAAGTATCTTTGTTTTATCTTTGTTTTAGCTCTTATTTTCTCATAGACTCTCTCAAGAACCCTAGATTTTAATACTTTTCATTGTGATTCAAGATTGAACCTTTGGATTATTAGCAAGTTTAATATAGTTCATTAATTTGGTAATCTTCTTCCTTGTTCTCTTCATTATTATTTGCTTTTGCTATTATTGATTAGATTAGTTTCTTAGTTATTTGCAATAGTTCAAAGTATGGATTTTTATATGAAATTTGTTATTGTTTTCTCAAGCATGAGTGAGTAGTTTTATTTCTAGGATTGTGGGGATCTATGTATGCAATGAAGGATTGATAGATTAGTATAATTACCTTTTATTTCAATTGTTTCCTGTGATTGAATCGTTCATGCTAGATTTATGAATTAGGCCTGATTTGTATTTCTACTACCGCAATATTGAATGCGCCGAGAGGAGAGATTTTGTATAGGCTTTCAATCATTAGGCATAGTGATCCTTGACCATGCGAGAGCGGCTAGGTGATCTTTGAGGGAGGTAATGTTCGAGAGAAATTACATGTGCCCTAGATAAATTGACTTATTGGGTGATTATTATTCGTCTCTGATTTCCCGAATTGTATGCATAGTGATCCATAATCCTAGTTCTTTATTAATTGATTATTATCTTCATATTTAGTTCTATCATTTGCCTATTAGTTTAGTCACACACCAATTTTCATCGATTTAGTTAGTATAATATTAGAATTCGAGATACAATAATATAACTTTCTCCCCGTGGATTCGATCCCGACTTCCCGACTACTTGTTAGTGGACTTTAGGTTATTTTTGATAAGGTGATACGACTTTAGCTTTGTCAAATTTTGGCGCCGTTCTTGGGGAGACGGTTTCTTACTATTATATACGAACTGTCAAATATTAGACTAACTGTATATATTATTTTGTAAATAATTTTTTTTTTTTAATGACGTCTATCTCTTTTCCCCAATTTGAACATGAAGTGTTTTGGAGATATAAGCTTAGATTTGAGAACTTTCTTGGTCCCGACCATTTATTTGAACAATGGGAAATTGGTTTAGTGATCTATGAGGGTTTGAATGATGATACGAGGGTAGTTGTAGATTCCATGAGTGATGGTAAATTCATGGATATGACACCTGAAGTGGGTTGTAATTTGTTTGAGCAATTAGCTAGGGAAACCTTTGAGCGGGAGATGACAAGATTTGTTACTCCAACTCTAGAAAATTCATCTATCTATGATTCTCAAACTCTTACCTCTCGCATCCGATTTTTGTTCTTGTTGTCACTCTTATGATCATGATATTTCTCTTTGTCCACATAATGAGTCATATATGCATGTCAATAACCCTATCCCCGAGTTTAATTTGTCTAATGCTCCATCTCGAATCTAATAATCTCAAAGATTTTCTTTATGATTTCATGAATGAATTAAATAAGGTTCGGGAGGATTACATGTTGCAACTAGCAAAAATTGCGAGAAAGTCAAAGATCAATAGCATCTAGACTAAAATCTATTAGCCAACCTATTGAGCAACATTTGTATTATGATGATGTGTTGGCTGAGAATGCTAGTTCATTAGAAGAAGGTTATCATTTGACTCTTGGTGGTAGTTTAAATAAGGAAAAGATGGATATAATGGATGTTTTTGAGGAGGAAAAATCATTAGTTATAGAATCAATGATTGAAAAACCATTTGTTATTGAACTTTTGAATGAAAACTCCTTTGTTGACAAGCTTATTGATGAGAGTGAAGTTTTAGGTAAAGAGTTTGAATATGTTGAAAGCATACAAAAATTCGATGTTGAGCCTAACCTGCATAGCACTCATATCCCGTTTTCACGGAAGCTTGATCTTATACCTTCATCCCCTGTGTTATATCCTCCTTGTTTTCTTAAAGATCTATTGTCGCATGATAATTTTGACCAAGTAAATATTCATGTTCATCCTCGTGAAACCCGAGGAATTGCAAGATAGTTGTACATTTTTTTCTTTTTCTTATGATTCTTTGTCTTGTGGTACCTCTAACCCCCTATTAGTGAATATAATTATGCTTGCTGTCAAGCCATATCGAGTGTTCAATAACATGTTTGCAGGGGAATTTGATAAGTTACTGAAGGCATTGGATTCTTCATAATGTAAAACGTATTTCGGTCGTGCGGGACCCTAAAAAACCAGCGCTTATCGGGAGGCAACCCGACTTTCTAACCTTTAGTTGTTATCTTTATTTCTACTTTATGACTACTTTGCTAATGTGTGTTCCAGGTGGCGTGCTCTTGGTTGTGGTGGAAGTGTCAATACTATTTGGCACACTATATGTTCATTGCCCACCTTTTACGTGAGTTGTCCCCTTCCCTTTTTTTTTTTTTTTTTTGCTTCGTTGTTCTTCTTGGTGTTCACATTGAGGACAATGTAAAGTTCGGCTTGGGGAAGGATGTCACTTCATGCATGTTAGTTGCATATTAGAATTAGATTTATTGCTTTAGTAGGATTGTTACGTGGTTTGTACCGCTCATTAGGGGTGGGAGTTTACATGTAACGAAAAAAATGTACTGCTTTCTTAGTTGCATTAGAATTTTTTTTTTTTTTTCTTTTTCACATATTAGATTTCATATCATTTTAGTTTGCATCTATGGGACTATTGCTAGCACTTTTTGAGAACCTTGTTGATATTTCACTACACTTCCTAAGTGTCATCCATCTTGTTTATGATTCTTCATAGCACTATTGTTTTGCAATTGATCGTTTGTGGTAAGATTGTTTGATCTCTCTCTGGCTCGATTTAACTTTACTATGCAGACACCCTAATCTAAGTGAGCTTCTGTGCCTATAAACTGACGTATCTGTGTTAGTTATGTTCTTTCATGTTATAACACCCCCACGACCCCTCCTTATATATACTAGGAGAAATTACGGGAGTTGTTATGCCACGCATGATAATGCGTAAGGCTAATCAGAGAATACAGCGGAAGTCTTTTAAAATAAACTAGAAATACTTTAATACAACTGAAATAAGAAAGTATGTAAATGAGTTACAAACTCGGAACTATCCCATAATAGTCCCATTTTCAAAACAAGTCAAACCTTGACCCCAATGGTCAAGTAAAGTTAAACATATAATCCAAAATAACTTAAATACATAAGAAAGTACTCGTGTACTATAATTCCCATCCAGATGCTTATGATTCCCATGCACATCAAGAACTTGTACCTGAAACTTCTCCTCTAAGCTCTGCTCGCCAAACGGGTCATCACAGGGTTGTTGAGGGAAAACAACAACCAAAAGAAAACAAGGAAACACATACATCAGCAATGCTGAGTACATAACACTACTAAACTAATGCAAACAATGATGCATGCAATCCTCAAACAACTTCGGCTTGCTCTTCTTGTGACACTACATGCGACAAGCACATGACTGAACTTACTAAATACTTTCTTTTATTATTATTATTTGGCAATGAACGGGCACCGTCATCCTCTTGGAATCATACGGGCTACTATTCCTTGTGTAAGAGATCCCACACCTCTTACTAAAGTTCCATGAACTTTAAATAACTTGACTCGAGAATTTTAAGCTTGTTAGTAATGAACGAGGGTGAGAGTGAGCCCCTAGACTCAACATCTCAGAGATAAATAATATGAGTGACGCCTAGTCCACTCAAAGATCTTGATAATTGGAATTCCATAAACTTGCTTGATAAAATAAAAGCATTAGCATCGTCATGCTAAGCTTTATGCAGGAGTGTAGTCTCACACTAACTCCCCCCTTATGTTCAATACTCATGGGGGATCCATCCCAAGAGTTTTATTGCCAAAGCCCATTATGTGAGACACAATCACAATAATAATACATCTAGCAAATAAATTACTTTCTTATCTTTCTTTAACAAGTGAATGCAACAAACACCACAAATAACTTAATTCTGAATTCTTTGAGACCTTGCTCATCTTATTACTTTAATGACTCCTTGAGTCCTTTCTTACTTTCCTTAAGGATCCATGATCCAATCAATTGAGTCCTTGCTCAATGATTCAAATACTTGTGAGACCTTGCTCAATAACTTTAAAACTTGTGAGACCTTGCTCAACAAAATATATAAATTCTAGTGAGACCTTGCTCAATAAAATAAATAACTTCTCATGAGACCTTGCTCAATAAAATAAATAACTTTTCATGAGACCTTGCTCAATAAAATAAATAACTTCTAATGAGACCTTGCTCAATAAAACATATAACTTCTCATGAGACCTTGCTCAATAAAATAAATAACTTTTCATGAGACCTTGCTCAATAAAATAAATAACTTCTAATGAGACCTTGCTCAATAAAATAAATAACTTCTAATGAGACCTTGCTCAATAAAACATATAACTCTTCATGCAAGCCCTAGCTTCATGAATAACATTGAATAACTTTAATCATGCTCAAAAGCAATAATCATCAATCACATGCTTTTCAAATATAGGAATAACTCAAAAGTTCCATTCCTAATCTCATTTCTAAGTTCTCAACATGTACTCAAACAATTATAAGGCATAAGCCTCTCCTTACTCCTCATGCTCAATAAATAAACCTTTAAACACTAAAGTCAAAGGTCAAGTGTATGTACCTTAACAGCACACAAAATCAACAATTCAAAGGTTTCACTTGCTTTTATTATGCTTGAAACCTATCAAGAACAAAGTACTATCAATTAGTACTTACCAACAATAATTCAAGGCTACTAATAATAAAAATCAGCACTTATAAAATTAATATTAAAGCTGATTTTTCTTTAAAAAATGCTTTAAAAACTATTTTTGAACCATAACTTGAAAACCTTTACTAGTAGGCAAAACCCACTATAAACTAATACTTAAAACTTCATAAAAATCACTAATTATTAACTTAATTACTGCTGTAAATTGATTAATAAATAATTACAGAATTTTTTTTTTTTTTACATGTGGTTCGAAAACCACAAAAATCCGGAAAACAACAACCAACCGGCAGCACCACCGGCCAGCACCAACGCCGGCCGGCCGCGCGGCCGGCGGCCACTACTGTTGGCACACGGCAGCGGACACGACAGGCCCGGGGCGCGGCCACCACTGCCCGGCACGGCGGTGGCCCACCACCTCCTCGACTAAGCCTCGCCGGCGAACCACCGTGGTGGCCGGAAAACGGGGGGAGAGAGAGAGAAATAAAATCAGAAAAACAACTAACTTCTTTGCTTCCATTTGCTATTTGCAAGATCTTCCTATAATTTTCAAAATAAAAACTAGATTGAAACTTGAACTTTGAAGAGAAATAGCTTGAAGAATAAAGGACTAGAGTTTGAGAGAGGAAGAGGAAGAAGTACTTACTCTTCTTGAAGAAAGTGGCTGGTGAAAGATGGGAAACTTAGGGTTTCCTTCCTTTTTTTTTTTATATTGTGTGGTCTTTTGGGTAAAAGACTAAAATGCCCTTACTCATCAAATTATCGAAATACATTTGATAATGAAATTGCCAAAATAATCTTCTCACTAATGCTACTAAAATACTCTCTTGAAAAGACTAAAATACTTCTTTGTGAAAATACTCAAATACTCTTTTGGGTAAAATGACCAAAATACCCTTCTGCTCTGAAATACTGAAATTAAATAGCTTTAATAATTCAAAAATGATTAAAACTATTTAATTAAATATCTTAAAAATATGGGGGATTACAGTCTACCCCCCTTAAAAGAAGTTTCGTCCCGAAACTTAAACAAAACCTCCTCTCTTCTCCAAGCTTTCAACTCGAAAAACTTATGAGCATTACGCCCTAATATAGGTCTTTCTTAAGAAGTAGCCAAATAATACGCTACTAAGTAAAACAAGTAGCCAAATAATACGCTACTGAGTAAAACAAGTAGCCAAATAATACGCTACTTAGTAAAACAAGTAGCCGAATAATACGCTACTAAATAAAACTTTTGCCTTGAATGTTTAAACTATGAAATGCTTACTTCACTTGAAAAGTTTTCCTTGAAAACTCAAAAAAAATCGTGCACAAATGCAACAAATTCTTACTAATTTCTAGCAAAATGCGCAAATTTCTAGCAGAATGCGCAAATTTCTAGCAAAATGCGCGCACGCACTCTACCCCCCTTAAAGGAGTTACGTCCCGGAACTCAACTCACCTAGTCGAAGAGCTCAGGGTACTTCTTTCTCATCTCATCTTCAGTCTCCCAGGTAGCCTCTTCGGTACGCTGATTAGACCACAAAACCTTGAGTATCTTTATATCTTTATTTCTTGTACTTCTCACTTTCGAGTCCAAAATCTTCACTGGTCTCTCTTCAAAAGAAAGCGTCTCATCTACTTCTATAATCTCGGGATCTAATACGTGAGACTTATCAGGTACATATCGCTTTAGTTGGGATACATGGAACACATTATGCACCTTTCCCAAGTTATTCGGCAAATCCAAACGATAAGCTAATCTTCCAATTCTTTCAATAATGTCATAGGGACCTATAAACTTCGGGCTAAGCTTTCCTTTTTTGCCCAAACGCATCACCCCTTTCATAGGTGACACCTTCAACAAGACTTTCTCGCCTACTTGATACTCACTATCTCTTCTATTACGATCGGCATAAGCCTTTTGACGATCTGGGCCGCCCTCATCTTCTCACGGATATATCTCACTTGATTCACGGTATCTTCAATCATTTGCGGTCCCAAAGTAACCGTCTCGCTAATATCATTCCAAGCCAACGATTTGCGACATTTTCGACCGTATAGAGCTTCGAAAGGAGCCATCTTAATGCTAGAATGGTAGCTATTATTGTATGAGAATTCTATTAAAGTCAACATCTCATCCCAAGTCTTAGGGTAATCTAAGGCACACGCTCTCAACATGTCCTCGAGAGTCTGAATGGTTCTCTCCGATTGACCATCGATTCTTTGGATGAAAAATTTGTACTCTTAAGCACATTGGTCCCAAAAGCTTTCGTAATGCTTCCCAAAAATGAGATAAGAATCTTGAATCCCTATCGGACACAGATAGTGGAGGGAACTCCATGATGCCTCACCACTTGGTCCACATATACTTTACCACACTGTTCCATCGACCAATTGTCCTTCATCGGAACAAATTTTGCTACTTTAGTTAGTCTACATCTACAATCACCCACACTTTGGTGAATCCTTTATTTGTCTTGGGAAGACCTACAACGAAATCCATTGCTATGTCATCCCACTTCCACTCGAGCACCGGTAACGGTTGAATTGTTCCTTGAGGTCTCTTGTGTTCGCTCTTCACTTTACGGCAAGTCAAACACCTAGCAACAAATTCGGCTACTTCTCTCTTCATATTGTTCCACGGAACATCGGCTTCAAGTCTTTATACAATTTATCCCCTCCGGGGTGGATAGAATAAGTCGTATTGTGTCCTTCTTTCATCACTTTCTCTTTCAACTCGGTGCAACTTGACGGTATACACCACCTGCCATTGAATCGGACACTGCCATCGTCATGGATGCTAAACTCCTTTGTCTTCTTCTCCTCGATCAGCTGCTTTATCTTCTCCATCTCCTCATTCCCTTCTTGAGCCTTTAAAATTTCTTCATTCAATGTTGGTCGGATTGAAATGGCATTTAAGCATGCTTCCACTCCACCACTCCCAACAACTTCAATGTTGAGCTTCCTAAACTCATCACACAACTTATCTGGAAGTACCAGAGTACTTAAACTATGGCTAGACTTGCGACTTAACGCATCGGCAACGACGTTTGCCTTTCCTTCATGGTATAAGATCTCAATATCATAATCATTAACCAACTCCAACCATCTTCTCTGCCTCATATTCAAATCTTTTTGAGTATACAAATACTTCAGACTCTTGTGATCCGTGAACAACTTCACCTTCACTCCATACAAGTAGTGTCGCCAAATCTTCAAAGCAAACACTATTGCGGCTAACTCTAGATCATGGGTTGGGTAACTCACTTCGTACGGTTTCAATTGCCTAGAAGCGTAGGCTATAACCTTTCGGTTTTGCATCAACACACACCCTAAACCATTTTTCGAAGCGTCACTATATACCTCCAACTCAAGGCATTCTCCTCTGGCAATGTCAAGATCGGAGCTGTAGTCAATAACTCCTTAAGCTTCTTAAAGGCTTTCTCACACTCCTCGGTCCATATGAACTTTGCATCCTTCTTCATAAGACTAGTCATTGGTTTAGCTACCCTCGAAAAATCCTTCACAAAACGTCTATAGTAGCCGGCTAGACCCAAGAAACTCCTTACATCGGTAATATTCCTAGGTGTAGGCCATTCGCTCACCTGCGGTTATCTTCGACGGATCTACGGAAATTCCCTTCTTTGACACAATGTGGCCAAGAAATGCCACTTCTTCCATCCAAAATTCACACTTCGAGAACTTTGCGTAAAGGCGATGCTCCCTAAGTGTAGATAATACCAATCTCAAGTGCTTTTCATGCTCCTCCTTGTTCTTCGAGTAGATAAGGATATCATCGATGAATACAACTACAAATTTGTCCAAATACTCTCGAAACACTCTATTCATAAGATCCATAAACATCGGCGGGTGCATTGGTTAAACCAAATGGCATCACGGTGAACTCATAGTGACCATACCTCGTCCTAAAGGCGAGTCTTTGGTATGTCCTTCTCCCCACCTCGCAACCGGTGATACCACGACCTCAAGTCTATCTTCGAAAATATTCCGGCTCCTCTTAATTGATCGAATAGGTCATCAATCCTCGGTAACGGATACTTATTCTTAATAGTCACCTTGTTGAGATCTCTATAATCGATACATAGCCTCAAGCTCCCATCCTTCTTCTGTACAAACAAAACAGGCGCTCCCCATGGGGAATAACTAGGTCTAATGTACCCTTTCTCGAGTAATTCCTTTAGTTGCTTGTTAAGCTCCTTCATCTCTCGTGGAGCCATCCTATAGGGTGCTTTTGATATAGGAGCGGTTCCGGGAACTAAGTCTATGGTGAATTCTAACTCCCCTTGAGGTGGCATTCCCGGTACATCTTCCGGAAATACGTCTGGAAACTCATTCACCACCTTCACATGTTCTATCTTAAGCTTCTCTTCTTCCAACCTCTGCACACTACACAAGAATAACGAAGCTCCCTTACTCACTTGCTTTAACAAACTTAAGGACGAAATGATCTTAATTCTACCTTCTTGTGGTTTAGTCTTCAAAGTCACCTTTTTCCCGTCCTTATTCCTCAATCTCACTTTTTGTTCTCCACACAGAATCTCGGCTTTATACTCCTTAAGCCAATCCATTCCTAAAATGATCTCCAAATCTTCCAATGGAAACTCTATTAGGTTGGTTTCAAAATCTACATCCGCAATTCTCACAAGGACGTTCTCATATACTCTTGAGCAAGTTACTACTTCCCCAGATGGTAACATAATAGGAATTTCAACATCCCTAGGGTCTTCTAAGCCATATTTTGAAACAACTAACTTTGAAACAAATGAACGCTCGGCTCCTGAATCAAATAAAGCTTTAGCAAAAGTGGAATTAATAGAAACATTACCCGTAACTACGTCCTTAGACGTCTCAGCTTCTCTTGCACTTATGACATTCAATCTTGCCACTGCAGGCACACTAGGGCCAGCTCCACTCAAAACGGTCTTGTTGCTCCCATTTTGCTTGTTCCCACCTTGATAGTTGTTGCTTCTGAACGGTTTCGATTACCACGACCAAACCGGTTTCCGCTCTTACCCTTGTCGGTCTTCACTCGGGGTTCTTGGAGAAGCACTCATACTCTCGGTGACCCAATTTGTGGCGGTAGTTACACTCCACTAGCTTTCCTTCGCAATCCTTTCCGGGATGATTGTAGGGGCACTTCTTGCGAAATATACGCGTTCGTCTCCTTTCCTTCCCTTATTAGGACCATTTCCACCCTTACATTGTTGATCTTGGCCCCCATTCCTTTGGCCACTAGATTGTCCTCCTTGGTGAAAGTTATGTTGAGGCTTGAACTTCTTGTCATTCCTCTGGAAATTCTGACTAGGATTCTCCTTTCTCTTATTGTTGGAGCTCTCAATTCCAGCTTGTTTCAAATAGGAACCTAAATGAGCGGACTCCATCATACACTTCCTCTAAGGTCCCGAAAGTTGAACCTCCTAGTCCAAGCTTCACCTCAAGACTAAGTCCGGTCTCAAACCTAATAGCCTTTCTCTCCTCGGTAGGTACTAACTCCGGAGCAAACTTCATCAATCCTACAAACTTCTCATAGTCTTGCTCCACGGTCATGTCACCTTGCTTCAACTCATCAAACTCAGTGGCCTTTTGCCTCCTCAAGAAATTGGGATAAAATTTCTCCTTCAAAGCTCCTCCAAAAGCCTTCCAATCAAAGTCAGGCCTTGCCATTAACGTCTCCTTATGTTGCGACCACCAAAAATCGGCTTCCTCCTTGAGGTAGTACGCAGCTATAGCTACCTTCCTATTATCTGGACATTGGATAGCATCGAATAGCTTCTCAAAGTCCCTAAACCAGTTCTCAAGCTTGACAGGATCGCCCTTCCCATCATAAGAAGGCGGTTTACTATCACTAACCCTCTTAAACCAATCAACAGACTTCTTTTTCGAAGGAACTCTCCTAGCTAAATTCGTAGTCACTCGGACCAAATTCCTCAGCTGAGCATCAACTCTGGTGTTTCTATCGGCCATTGATCTGCCCCAAAAAAAAAAATTTGACTTAAAAATCACTTATTGAACCCCAATATAGGTCAAAACTACTAAGCAAATGCCATTCTGACATTGAATTCTCAATTTCTTCTCTAAGGAGCTTTCATACTAACTCTCTTACTAGAGTAGTAGCTCAAAGAAAAACCAACACTAATTTGTAGTCATACTACACCTTTTAGTCAAAACTGGAATCTATGCAAGTAGAAAATGCCAATCACGTTGCAATCAAACACTTAGTCACATAAAACACATCAAAATGCTACTAGACCTTAGAACACTTACTAATCTAAACACTTAGTGACTAATGCGATGCAGTGTGCATATGCATATGCAATTCCCTTCCCTTTGCAATTCCACTTTGAAATACTTTTAAGTTCGAAAACTTTTGTAAAATAAAGGTAATATAACCTTTGGAGCTCTGGTAACCACTTTATAACACCCCCACGACCCCTCCTTATATATACTAGGAGAAATTACGGGAGTTGTTATGCCACGCATGATAATGCGTAAGGCTAATCAGAGAATACAGCGGAAGTCTTTTAAAATAAACTAGAAATACTTTAATACAACTGAAATAAGAAAGTATGTAAATGAGTTACAAACTCGGAACTATCCCATAATAGTCCCATTTTCAAAACAAGTCAAACCTTGACCCCAATGGTCAAGTAAAGTTAAACATATAATCCAAAATAACTTAAATACATAAGAAAGTACTCGTGTACTATAATTCCCATCCAGATGCTTATGATTCCCATGCACATCAAGAACTTGTACCTGAAACTTCTCCTCTAAGCTCTGCTCGCCAAACGGGTCATCACAGGGTTGTTGAGGGAAAACAACAACCAAAAGAAAACAAGGAAACACATACATCAGCAATGCTGAGTACATAACACTACTAAACTAATGCAAACAATGATGCATGCAATCCTCAAACAACTTCGGCTTGCTCTTCTTGTGACACTACATGCGACAAGCACATGACTGAACTTACTAAATACTTTCTTTTATTATTATTATTTGGCAATGAACGGGCACCGTCATCCTCTTGGAATCATACGGGCTACTATTCCTTGTGTAAGAGATCCCACACCTCTTACTAAAGTTCCATGAACTTTAAATAACTTGACTCGAGAATTTTAAGCTTGTTAGTAATGAACGAGGGTGAGAGTGAGCCCCTAGACTCAACATCTCAGAGATAAATAATATGAGTGACGCCTAGTCCACTCAAAGATCTTGATAATTGGAATTCCATAAACTTGCTTGATAAAATAAAAGCATTAGCATCGTCATGCTAAGCTTTATGCGGAGTGTAGTCTCACACTAACTCCCCCTTATGTTCAATACTCATGGGGGATCCATCCCAAGAGTTTTATTGCCAAAGCCCATTATGTGAGACACAATCACAATAATAATACATCTAGCAAATAAATTACTTTCTTATCTTTCTTTAACAAGTGAATGCAACAAACACCACAAATAACTTAATTCTGAATTCTTTGAGACCTTGCTCATCTTATTACTTTAATGACTCCTTGAGTCCTTTCTTACTTTCCTTAAGGATCCATGATCCAATCAATTGAGTCCTTGCTCAATGATTCAAATACTTGTGAGACCTTGCTCAATAACTTTAAAACTTGTGAGACCTTGCTCAACAAAATATATAAATTCTAGTGAGACCTTGCTCAATAAAATAAATAACTTCTCATGAGACCTTGCTCAATAAAATAAATAACTTTTCATGAGACCTTGCTCAATAAAATAAATAACTTCTAATGAGACCTTGCTCAATAAAACATATAACTTCTCATGAGACCTTGCTCAATAAAATAAATAACTTTTCATGAGACCTTGCTCAATAAAATAAATAACTTCTAATGAGACCTTGCTCAATAAAATAAATAACTTCTAATGAGACCTTGCTCAATAAAACATATAACTCTTCATGCAAGCCCTAGCTTCATGAATAACATTGAATAACTTTAATCATGCTCAAAAGCAATAATCATCAATCACATGCTTTTCAAATATAGGAATAACTCAAAAGTTCCATTCCTAATCTCATTTCTAAGTTCTCAACATGTACTCAAACAATTATAAGGCATAAGCCTCTCCTTACTCCTCATGCTCAATAAATAAACCTTTAAACACTAAAGTCAAAGGTCAAGTGTATGTACCTTAACAAGACACAAAATCAACAATTCAAAGGTTTCACTTGCTTTTATTATGCTTGAAACCTATCAAGAACAAAGTACTATCAATTAGTACTTACCAACAATAATTCAAGGCTACTAATAATAAAAATCAGCACTTATAAAATTAATATTAAAGCTGATTTTTCTTTAAAAATGCTTTAAAAACTATTTTTGAACCATAACTTGAAAACCTTTACTAGTAGGCAAAACCCACTATAAACTAATACTTAAAACTTCATAAAAATCACTAATTATTAACTTAATTACTGCTGTAAATTGATTAATAAATAATTACAGAATTTTTTTTTTTTTTTTACATGTGGTTCGAAAACCACAAAAATCCGGAAAACAACAACCAACCGGCAGCACCACCAGCCGCCAAGACCAACGCCGGCGGCCAGCAGCCGGCCGCGGCCACTACTGTTGGCACGGCGGCGAGACACGACGGGCCCAGCGCGACCACCACTCGCCCGGCACGGCGTGGGCTTGACCACCTCCTCGACTAAGCCTCGCCGGCGAACCACCGTGGTGGCCGGAAAACGCAGGGGAGAGAGAGAGAGAAATAAAATCAGAAAAACAACTAACTTCTTTGCTTCCATTTGCTATTTGCAAGATCTTCCTATAATTTTCAAAATAAAAACTAGATTGAAACTTGAACTTTGAAGAGAAATAGCTTGAAGAATAAAGGACTAGAGTTTGAGAGAGGAAGAGGAAGAAGTACTTACTCTTCTTGAAGAAAGTGGCTGGTGAAAGATGGGAAACTTAGGGTTTCCTTCCTTTTTTTTTTTATATTGTGTGGTCTTTTGGGTAAAAGACTAAAATGCCCTTACTCATCAAATTATCGAAATACATTTGATAATGAAATTGCCAAAATAATCTTCTCACTAATGCTACTAAAATACTCTCTTGAAAAGACTAAAATACTTCTTTGTGAAAATACTCAAATACTCTTTTGGGTAAAATGACCAAAATACCCTTCTGCTCTGAAATACTGAAATTAAATAGCTTTAATAATTCAAAAATGATTAAAACTATTTAATTAAATATCTTAAAAATATGGGGGATTACACATGTGTGATTAGTTCCTTAGTTGTCGCATTGATTTTGACTTTGACTTGGTACTCCTTGATATTTGATACTGCATACATTTTGATATGATTGAGGCGTTTCATTTCATGATCTTAGCTCCAGAGTTATTCTTTTTTTTCATATTATCCTTTCTCTAGCCCCGTTGAGCCTTCCTAACTATGCTTGATTATTTACCTATATTACAAGCCATTAGTCTCATTTGATTCTTGTCCTAAGCCTAGCTTGCGGGAGCGAGTATTAGTTTTGGTTTGGTTTGTATTGAATTGAAGTGCTCTATTTGTGGTTTAGATGGATGGAAAATATGTTTAGTGAGCTTTGAAATTGAATTGAAAGTTTGAAAGAAAAAAAAAAACAAAAAGAAAAAAAAATGAAAATGAAATGATAAAGAAGTGAAAAAAAAGAGATGAGAATAAAGTAAAATAAAAAGGGTTATTATTGAATTTCTTGATGAATGGAAAAAGTGTTGGTTATATTTTTTGGAGTTTGTTGGTTGTTACGTGGAGTTGTTGTGACTTTTCATGGTCATGTTTTCAGTTATATGATGCTCCCCCTCATTGGTTTTTCCACCACAATTCCCAAATTATTCTCCATACCTTTAACCTCAGCCCCATTACAACCCTTAAAAGTCCTCTTGATCATTATGTATTGTATTGTTGAGTATTAAGTGAGTCAAAAAGTCAAAGTTAAAGAGTACATGTTTCATCTGAGTCGACTTGATTAGGTTGAGTGTCATCATTTATCCTTTAAACACATGAGAGACTTGAGCGCGCATAACTATAGTGAGGTCTGCTAGGTTTGGTTAAATCTAGCTTGGGAGAGATGGTATGTGGTATGATTGGAGAGTTCGATTGCGATACATGACATGCTATGCGGCTTTGTTCGAGATTGTTTCGATTCTTGGTTTGTGTAGTGATTATATCTCTTGTGTTTTCAGTTGAGTCTATGGCCATATTGTAGTCCTTTATTGTAGGTTGTCTTTCTTTTCTAATGTCTATGTCTTATTGCTTGAGGACAAGCAAAGGTATAGCTTGGGGGAGTTTGATGATATGGTTTTATATAGATATTTAGGTGCATTTAGGTTGCATTTCTAGTTCATATTAGATCATTTAGGTGCATATTTGCATGATTTACTCAAGTTTTGCTCTACTACTCCCCGTTTGCGTGTTTCGATGATTTTCAGGTTATTTTGATGCAAATTGATTATGATTATCTAAGATCAAGCCTTTTAATCATTGATGATGGAGATAGCTTGCACAAGGATCACAATGCATCCGTTTGGGACAATTTCGAGTTGGAATGAAGCAAAGAGTTAGTGAAAGAAGTGCCAAAACTGACACTTGTTCACCATTTTGATCATAACTTTTGATACAAAATTGATAATCAAGAAAATCCAGTTGGGTTGGAAACTAGACTTAAATATCTTTCCAATGATAGGTCACACGCCCCAAATGGACTTTTGGTTTGAGAGATACAGCCTTCGCAAGTTGACACAAAGTAGCAGTTTTCTCGCCCGATAGGATCGGGCGGCTCAGCCCGATCGGGCCCGAGAACAAATTGACCTGGTGCGTTCTAGAGTTGAAAACAAGAGGAAAAGGATCTCGCCCGATTGGATCGGGCGTGTCTGCCCGATTGCATCGGGCGATGGTCATTTTGGGCGCTGATGCGTTTATTGAGCCCGATTTGATCGGGCTTGGTTGGCCCGATCGGGCTTCTCTCCGCGCGCGCTCATTTAATGATTTCGGGCCACTTAGTATAAATAGGAAAGTTAGAACATTTATTAAGTATCTTTGTTTTATCTTTATTTTAGCTCTTATTTTCTCATAGACTCTCTCAAGAACCCTAGATTTTAATACTTTTCATTGTGATTCAAGATTGAACCTTTGGATTATTAGCAAGTTTAATATAGTTCATTAATTTGGTAATCTTCTTCCTTGTTCTCTTCATTATTATTTGCTTTTGCTATTATTGATTAGATTAGTTTCTTAGTTATTTGCAATAGTTCAAAGTATGGATTTTTATATGAAATTTGTTATTGTTTTCTCAAGCATGAGTGAGTAGTTTTATTTCTAGGATTGTGGGGATCTATGTATGCAATGAAGGATTGATAGATTAGTATAATTACCTTTTATTTCAATTGTTTCCTGTGATTGAATCGTTCATGCTAGATTTATGAATTAGGCCTGATTTGTATTTCTACTACCGCAATATTGAATCTGCTTCGAGAGAAGAGATTTTGTATAGGCTTTCAATCATTAGGCATAATGATCCTTGACCATGCGAGAGCGGCTAGGTGATCTTTGAGGGAGGTAATGTTCGAGAGAAATTACATGTGCCCTAGATAAATTGACTTATTGGGTGATTATTATTCGTCTCTGATTTCCCGAATTGTATGCATAGTGATCCATAATCCTAGTTCTTTATTAATTGATTATTATCTTCATATTTAGTTCTATCATTTGCCTATTAGTTTAGTCACACACCAATTTTCATCAGATTTAGTTAGTATAATATTAGAATTCAGATACAATAATATAACTTTCTCCCTGTGGATTCGATCCTGACTTCCCTGACTACTTGTTAGTGGACTTTAGGTTATTTTTGATAAGGTGATACGACTTTAGCCTGTCAAAAATCACAAAAAAATGAAATATTGCTGAAAAAATACCAAAAATACGAGTGTGCATTTGTTGTAATAGCCTTATTCTTAAGCAGGTTTTATTAAATGATAACTTATTGTAATTAGCTTAAGCTTTTATATATAAAGATAATTAGTTTCTTATTGATATTTGTAACTATGCCTTATAAGAGTTTCAAACAAAAAGAGTGAAATTACTTTTTCACCCTTGAGTGATTTATAAAGGAAAAAAAATGAAACTCATTTCATCCCTCTTTCTTTCTCTCGTGACATCTAAAGATTTCTAGAGAAATCTTATTTCTTCCAATATCCTCATATAATCCTCTTAGGCTAGATTACCTTAAGGAAAAACCCAAACCCATTTACTCTTTCTTCCTCCCGCATTTCCCTTTTCTCTCTTGATTGGCAAAGCTCGGTGGTGGAGCACCGATAGACGTCAGCGTTCAATCCTCCTGCGTCTCTATTCCTCTGTTTTCGCCCTTATCTGCTTCCTTTGTTCAGCGCTGCTGCTCCTCTCTCGTTGTTGCTGTGTGTTCGCCGGCGATTCCTGACCACCAGCAGCGCTGGTGGTGTTGTGGCTGTTGCATGCTGTTGTTATCATCAATTCTTTCTTGTTTTTGATTTGATGGAAACCCAATTCAATTTGAGCTAAATTCTATCAAGGTATGAACTTTTGTTGGTGATTTCTCCTTCATTCCTCCAATTGGTAGTATACAGATTGAAGTTAGTAACTTTACTCAATTAATGGATTTATACTGGTTTTATGATATAAATATGAACTTAGTTTTCCCCCCTTTTAGTTAAATTACAAAATCAGTTAAGGGTGATTGAGAATGAGATGTTTTATGAACCCAAAGTATTCATCTTTGTTCTATTTCTTACTTCTTAAGACTTAAATCAGATTTTAATTTTTTGTATTTTGACTATTGATCATTGGATTGACTTTATAACTACATTTTTAAATTCCCAAATTTTGAAATTAAAACCCAACCATGTGTTGAGTGATTATCATATTGGAATAAGTGATACTTGTTATGAGTTTTATAAACTTACCAATTGGTTCCCTATTATCTAATGGAGTGGTTTAATTAATATATTTCCTTGATTTGCGTTACCAAGAAATTCAGTTTTTTCTCGTGAAGTTCCTACCAAGAGGGGTTAGTTTCCTTATGTTGCTTTTGGAAATAAGGTGGGAGTTGTTGTTGATTAAAATTGTTATCGAGGGAATTGCCATAAGTGGTCTTATGCTAGAGGTTCAGGAAGTTAGATGGAGATGATCTTGATTTTATGCTAGTAAGTTAAAATTAGTTAGATGATCATATTAATGGGACTTTGATTAATTAAATAATGTTGAGAAGGTTCATTCAGATTAGTCTTTATGTTGGAGGAATATTGAAAATGAATGTTAATAATTGTTATTGTTCTTTGAGGTATAAATCATTGTTGAACGAAGGGGTATTGGATTTTGATCGGGGAGTAAAGCGATATTTGGTGTTTGAGCAAGGTACACATTGTCCCTCCACTTTATAACTAAATCGTATTTGCGCTATTGCAAGTTGTATGAATTTTATGACTTTCCAAAAAGGAATTTGAGTTATGACTTGGATTTGTTATGGTTTTATGATTATAAGTTCAACTTGTTAAGAAGTGTGATTCTTAAGAACTAAGTTTGTCTGATTTTCGGAACATATGATTTAATGCCAAATGTTTGAGTATATAGTGTTTAACATTGATTTCCTAATTTTGAATTGAGATATATCTTTGTAAGTTTTGGCTGTGAATGATAGTTTTATTCGAAAATTTGAAGGAAGTAAAGCTTATCCAAGGATACCAAATTCTTTTACACTAAGTCAATCTTGTTCCGTATTGAAGGATATTCTGGTTTCTGAGATCTAATGGTATAAGTTAATCGATGACCCACATTTTAAGATATTATATAAATGTTATGGATATTCGATTATGAATATTTAAGTAAGAATTGTTGATATAATTTGCAATGTCTTTACAAGTATGATAATCATGGGGATTTCCGTATGCTTTGCAATAAGGAATACGTTTAAGTCAATGGGATGATAAGCTTATGAAACCTAATTAGGTGTTCGCTAAAATTCGTCTATATATAGTTATATGGTGTATAAATGTACCAAGAGTTTCTTTTATAGAATGCTATGGAGTGACCAAGCATATTGTTATGGTCAAGTGCTTCCTGATTCAAGCTCGTTATAAAAATTCCGACATACGTTCATGATACTAAGATATTGGGAGATATGAGTTTGGAAAGTCTGACTATGATACAAAATTTCAGGATATATATGTCTTAGTTTGAGTTTTGTGTTCTTGGGATTATCTGGGTCATGGAAAGTTCGAGGATGGAGGTTTCAAAAGTAAACTATTGTTTGGAGATGTTAAATATAGTACAACTTATGACTTGTGGAAGATTTAGTCATATGTCACTACAAGAAAAGGTTAAATCAACGACTGCTTCACAGCGACGGTTTGAATATTGGTCGTTATTATTGCACCCAGCGATTGTTTTAACCCGTCGTTGCCACCGACTGCTTTTAAAGTGGACATCGACGGATATACAGTCGTTGTTATTCAGCGACCGTTTAAAACCGTCGTTAATTTTATTATCTGAAATTTGCAATTTATTTTAGCTTAGGCGACTGTCTTAAACGGTCGCTGATGGAAAAGGGGTTAAAATAAAGTTGGCCTCTTTCATTCGGTTTTATTTCAGAGACAAATTAAAAGGGAGAGAGGGCGCGCGAATTGAAGAAGCCATTGAAGGCCGACCTCCACCTTCCTCCAACGAACGGCGACACCACCGTACGCCGCCGACTGCCGGGCTGTCTCCTTGCCGCTGGTATTCCTGAAGCTTTATTATTTTATTTGTATTTTTTTTACTCATCAAACCCTAAAAATTGGGTTTTTGGGGTATAGGTGGCCAACACCATCGTACGCCGCCGGAAATCGAATCTCACTCCAAATCTTTCTCCTTGCCGCCGGTAATACCCAAACCCTACCTATTTAAATTTTTTTTTTAATTTTTGGCACTCACCAAACCCTCATTCGGCTTTGTCAGTGGCCAAACACCATTGCCGCACTGTTGCCTTGCCGCCGGACTGCCCTGCCGCCTCTAGGTACACTTTAATTTTTAAAATCTTAAATTTTAATAGTAAATTTAGTTTATATGTGCTTAATTTTATGTTTAAATTTTGCTAAGTGCTTTAAGGTTACCGTTTAATAATTGATTTTCTACATGATGTAGGATTACGTAGCATTTTGGTGTTTCTCTTTGGCTTAATTGTAAGGTTAGTAGCAATTTTGACCATATTTTGTCTTCAATTTATATTTTTAGTATTTTTTTATGAATATATTTTTAGTATTGAATATAGGGTATTTAATATTGTTTTTTTCATGTAAATTCTATAATTTAATTTTTGTGTATGATTTTCATCATGAAATGTAATGTATTAGAAAAACTTTTGTTTAGAGAATGTTAAAAACTATATAATTTATTAGTTTATATTACTTTGAATTTTAAGTTACTTTAATTGTATAAGTTAATTTACTATATAATTATCACGATAGTTTATATAATGGTTCGTTTATTAAAGGTTATAAAAGTTAAAAACTATATAATTATCACAATAATTAATTTATTGCACATTCCTTTATTTAGTTTACACTATTTGAAATGTTTATATTATTTTTTGACATATTTGTTTTGGTGGAAATAGTTTGGATAATTTTATAAATTTAATTTAAGTGTTTAAATAAATATGTTTGCATCATCATGTGCCTAGATACCCGTTCAAGGTATACTCATTAGGAGTATACCTTGAATAGCCCCTGATTGGAACTGTTCTTGGATGTTTGACCTCACTTAGGTGGTGAATGTATGCCTTTTGTTCTATTCTATGTAATATACGGTGATGTTGTTTCTTTATGTTGTTCTCTGGGTACATATGTAAGCTTTTACGAAGCTCACATTGTGTACTTGGAGAACTCATGGGAAATGCTGCCGAATTTTACGTAGAAGCAAATAGTTGGCATACATTCACTAGTGGGGTTAGACGTCCAAGAATGGGTTAGGTTGGAGTGATAAGGACCTTTGGACATCATTTTAAATCTATATGCATTTCACACAAATGTTTTAATTGTATGTATGTTGGTTGTTAATGAGTATTGTGATTGAAATGGTTAAGTATTGTAGAATTGGTCACCATGAAACGGAAGGAGCGTTGGTGGATGTATGATAGATATGACAATGGGCGTAACTTGAGGCCCGAGTTCTTGAGGGGGGTTGATGAATTCATTGACTTTTGCAAAGCAAATCCCGAAAACCCAGGTAAGGATGAAATTAGATGCCCGTGTCCGAAATGCAAGAACAGACGTATGCATGACGCAGACACGGTTAAAGTGCATTTGTATAGCAAGGGATTTATACCTGATTGATACGGTTGGTATTCTCATGGTGAAGAGTTACATCAATCCGCACAAGAGCTATCTAATCCATACCGTGAAATGGTTTTCGATGCTCTTGGGAATAACCTGGAACCGTCCACTGTTGAAGAGCCTAGTGGAATGGAGGAGGAGCCTAATCCTTAAGCAAAGGTGTTTCTTGACCTATTAAAGGCTTCTGAGGAACCGTTGTACGAAGGGAGCTCCATGTCTGTGTTGGAAATGGCATCTAGAATAGTATCTTTGAAGTGTGAGTAAAATTTGCCACATAGGTGTGTTGATGCGTTTGCTTCATTAATGAAAGAAGCAATACCTAACAACAACAACATGAGTAACACATTTTACGATACGAAGAAGATGTTGGAGGGATTAGAGCTTCCCCACGAGAAGATTCATGCGTGCCCCAAAGGTTGTATGTTATTTTGGAGAATTGATGCACACTTAGACAGATGTAGAGTGTGCGATAGCGACAGATACAAGAGGACTTCTAAGGGGTCTTTAGTTCCAATGAAAGTTCTGATTTATTTCCCAATCACACCGAGATTGGAGCAACAACTTATGACATTTCTAGGAAACAAAATTTCAATATGCGTGCCGCCATTCTTTGGACAATAAGTGATTTTCCTGCCTACGGTATGCTATATGGCTGGGCTACTTGTAATAGCCCACTTTTCAATTAGCATTTGATTAGTTATTAAGTATATAATAGTTATGATAATATTTAGAAATTGGTTACTAGTTTCCAAATTAAGGTTTCAAAGTAAATAAGATAATAAAGTGTATTAGTATTTATGGTGTACACATTATATTTTATAAATTCAACTAAACAAACCCATTTTTCTTTTTCTCGTCATTCCTCGTGAAGTTTCTAGAGAAATCATGACTCTTCATTGTTGCCTTATGAATCTATCCCTAGTTAGAAAATTCAGATATATTGAAAATTCTATGGTAAGCAATTGAAAAACCCCAAACACATTCCCTCACTCTCATCCTCGTTCCTTTTGATTTTCTCTATTTCTTGCTCATGTCGAGATGTTGCTGACCTCTCTGTTCTTCCCAATTATGGCGCCACCCTTCGGCAGTGCGGCTGCCAATGTGTTGTCGGTGCTCAGTTTTCTCCCTCCTCGATTTTCGGAGTTGTCGCCATTACTACGACTCCTTCCATTATTGATTTTATTGCTCGATGTAGCGCTGCATGTGTGTTATGTCTTCTATGTTCCAATTTCAATTTCCTCACCTATTTGGTATATTAACTAAAGGTATGAGTTTAGCCCATTAAGAATTCTTGAGTAGTTCTCTTTTAGTTAGCCTAAGTATATAGTTTCAGTTCTTTATTTTTAGGAACATAAATCAAGCATTATTCTTGCTTTTAAGTTGTTTTGAATAGCATGCTAATTTATGATTTCAACTATAAACTTACTGATTATGGGATTGTAAACCAGATTTTGTTATTAGACAACCTATAGTTGAAATTGCTTTTTTAAAAGCTATATCTTATTTTGGAGAAGCTTTTCTGGGAGAATTCTCAGTAGAGATTTATCAAAGTTGTTAAATGAAACTATGATAGTGTTACTTTATGTTTCCTTCATATTACGAAATTGATTATTTAGCTTCTGACCATGTGGGTTTTCGTGGTTAGAATTAATGTTGTTGAGTTGGAAACAAAGAATGATTATGGAAAAAAAAGAAAAACGAATATGTCTACTCTATAATTTAGTAAGGTCAAATAGCTCTATGTCTGATGTTTAGTACAGGAAAGTACTAACTATTATTATTATGCATATGAGGTAAATTATTCGGGAGATATATGTATCTAACTTGTGATCGAGAGAATGGATTAGTGAAGATGAATTATGGGGTTGAAGTGCTATTTGGAGATCGGGTAAAAGTACACATTATTGTCCCTCCTCCTTTGAACTAAAAATGTTGGTGTTTCATATGATTTTGTGAATCATATACTTAACTACAAGAGTTTTATGTCAATTGAGTTTATTGTGTTATTGGTATAATGAAGGTGAAATTATTGAAGTGTTTTGAGTATTTCAAAGCTTGATTAAAAATACAAACTTGTGATGTGGTATTTATATTTCTCTTTGCTAATAATCTTTGGATACGTTTGTGAAAATTTTACGAATAACGATCTTATGTTTTAGTATCATTAGCAAATAAATATTACAAGCAAATTATGGTTACTTAAGGATATCGATCCATGACGTATTAAGTCCATTTTGCCTCTGGAAGCCGATAGTATAAAGTGTTTAAGGGCACATGTTCTGATATATGGAAGAGTTATAGCCATTCAGTCAAAAGTATTGAAATAAGGGTTCATAATATATTATCAGTGTAATTCTGAGTATGGTATTGAGTGGTTTGGTATACGTTTTGCAAGAAGTGAAGAGCTCTAGTTCAAGGGAATTGATGAGCTTATAGAAACTAATTATGTTTCCGTTGAAATTCGTCTGTATATAGTTCCAAGATATATAAATGTACCAAAAGTTTCAGTTATGGAATAGTATTGAGAATCCAAGTGTATTGAAATGGTCAAGTGTTTCGAGATTCAATTGGCATAAATTCCGAAATATATAAAAGATACAAAGATTTTAAATATATTGGCCATCAACTTCGAGGAATATGGACTTAACTTTTTGAAGATATGAGTTAAAGATCTAACTATAATACAAGATTTTCGGGACATATCTTATTATGAGTTTTGCGTGCTTGGATTACTTGGGTGATGAAAAGTTCAAGGTTAAAGATTTAAAAAAGTTATGGAATTTATCTGTCGAATATGGGAATGATTTACCAAGGAACTCGTTAGGAATTTATGAAAGGAGTTAGCTATGGTATACATATTTGATTGGAAGTTTTTATATCTGAGACACATAAGTGGGAGATATTTTTTTAACTTAAAGTATGTTAAAGCTGGAGTTGATTTTAGAAGATCGGATAAAATCTATTGAATTCTCATGGTTCCGCTAATTGAGGTATATACTAATATATTACGAGATATTCGTATTATTATATTGGAACAAGAAGTAACATTAAGTGTATTGTAGTACTTGTTATATGATTCTTTTTGTTATGACCATTCTGTATCTTGATTTCTAATATTCGTATGATAATCTTAATTCTGTAAATATGTTTTAAGCCACCAAAAGATTTGCTGGTTGGACAGTGTGTACTCAGTTTATCTGATTTTGTTCTTAGAACCTGTCCTGGTGGGGGCAGAGTTCATTGTTAGAAATTGTGCAGGCAAGCACGCTCTAGAATGGATTGATGATCGTTACTTATGATAAGAGAGGTGTCCAGTTCAACCCGAGATGGTGATTATTCTTTTTTGAGGAATATTCTTATAATGTATGATTGTATCTATTTGGAGATTTAATTGGCTTAGTTTTTGAAGTTGTATATGCTATGGTGGGCTGATGTAATGTGGACGATAAAAGAACTGGAAGCGTATTTTGAATTATATTCTGCTGCAGGTGATTGTGTAATCAAGGTTAATGAATGATAATTGAAGTTTATGATTCTTATGTGTGATTAGCTAGCGGCTCGGAAGTGCGGGTCACATTACGGGTGGTATTAGAGCAACCCTGCGACCGTGTGCCGATTTAGCCACTTAGCGGGGGTAAAAGATTATTGGGATTGTATGAAATTGGTTTGGGCTATTAATGGTGAGAAATCGAGGAATAGAAAATAAAGGAAGTCCAAGGTTGAGAGTATAGAGAATTGAGATTTTGGAAGGGGAAAAGATCTATTGGGTTTCAGCTTATAGTATGAGTGATGATTTAAGGAGATTATGTTTATGGATTTATGGAGAATGTGAATCGAGGTTTAGTGATAATTGGTTTGGGAAAACAATTGATCTTTCGAGGTATTGCAGTTAAGTTAAGAAGTGATTTGATTTGATTTCCTTAAATAATAATAAAAAAATTTATTTTATGTGATCTTGTTTGTTTTCAGTTGTTCAAATGTATTATGTTTTCAAGTTTCGAGGACGAAACTTCTTTTAAGGGTGGTAGTATGTAATAGCCCACTTTTCAATTAGCATTTGATTAGTTATTAAGTATATATTAGTTATGATTATATTTAGAAATTGGTTACTAGTTTCCAAATTAAGGTTTCAAAGTAAATAAGATAATAAAGTGTATTAGTATTTATGGTGTACACATTATATTTTATAAATCCAACTAAACAAACCCATTTTTCTTTTTCTCGTCATTCCTCGTGAACTTTCTAGAGAAATCATGACTCTTCATTGTTGCCTTATAAATCTATCCCTAGTTAGAAAATTCAGATATATAGAAAATTCTATGGTAAGCAATTGAAAAACCCCAAACACATTCCCTCACTCTCATCCTCGTTCCTTTTGATTTTCTCTATTTCTTGCTCATGTCGAGATGTTGCCGACCTCTCTGTTCTTCCCTGGTTATGGCGCCACCCTTCGGCGGTGCGGCCGCCAATGTGTTGTCGGTGCTCGCTTTTCTCCCTCCTCGATTTCCGGAGTTGTCGCCATTACTACGACTCCTTCCATTGTTGATTTTATTGCTCGATGTAGCGCTGCATGTGTGTTATGTCTTCTATGTTCCAATTTCGAGTTTCCTCACCTATTTGGTATATTAACTAAAGGTATGAGTTTAGCCCATTAAGAATTCTTGAGTAGTTCTCTTTTAGTTAGCCTAAGTATATAGTTTTACGTTCTTTATTTTTAGGAACATAAATCAAGCATTATTCTTGCTTTTAAGTTGTTTTGAAAAGCATGCTAATTTATGATTTCAAATATAAACTTACTGATTATGGGATTGTAAACCAGATTTTGTTATTAGACAACCTATAATTGAAATTGCTTTTTTTAAAGTTATATCTTATTTTGGAGAAGCTTTTCTGGGAGAATTCTCAGTAGAGATTTATCAAAGTTGTTAAATGAAACTATGATAGTGTTACTTTATGTTTCCTTCATATTACGAAATTGATTATTTAGCTTCTGACCATGTGGGTTTTAGTGGTTAGAATTAATGTTGTTGAGTTGGAAACAAAGAATGATTATGGAAAAAAAAAGAAAAACGAATATGTCTACTCTATAATTTAGTAAGGTCAAATAGCTCTATGTCTGATGTTTAGTACAGGAAAGTACTAACTATTATTATTATGCATATGAGGTAAATTATTCGGGAGATATATGTATCTAACTTGTGATCGAGAGAATGGATTCGTGAAGATAAATTATGGGGTTGAAGTGCTATTTGGAGATCGTGTAAAGGTACACATTGTCCCTCCACCTTTGAACTAAAAATGTTGGTGTTTCATATGATTTTGTGAATCATATACTTAACTAAAAGAGTTTTATGTGAATTGAGTTAATTGTGTTATTGGTATAATGAAGGTGAAATTATTGAAGTGTTTTGAGTATTTCAAAGCTTAATTAAAAATACGAACTTGTGATGTGGTATTTATATTTCTCTTTGCTAATAATCTTTGGATACGTTTGTGAAAATTTTACGAATAACGATCTTATGTTTTAGTATCATTAGTAAATAAATATTACAAGCAAATTATGGTTACTTAAGGATATCGATCCATGACGTATTAAGTCCATTTTGCCTCTGGAAGCCGATAGTATAAAGTGTTTATGGGCACATGTTCTGATATATGGAAGAGTTATAGCCATTCAGTCAAAAGTATTGAAATAAGGGTTCATAATATATTATCAGTGTAATTCTGAGTATGGTATTCTAAATTGAGTGGTTTGGTATATGTTTTGCAAGAAGTGAAGAGCTCTAGTTCAAAGGAATTGATGAGCTTAAAGAAACTAATTATGTTTCCGTTGAAATTCGTCTGTATATAGTTCCAAGATATATAAATGTACCAAAGTTATGGAATATTATTGAGAATCCAAGTGTATTGAAATGGTCAAGTGTTTCGAGATTCAATTGACATAAATTCCGAAATATATACAAGATACAAAGATTTTAAATATATTGGCCATCAACTTCGAGGAATATGGACTTAACTTTTTGAAGATATGAGTTAAAGATCTAACTATAATACAAGATTTTCGGGACATATCTTATTATGAGTTTTGCGTGCTTGGATTACTTGGGTGATGAAAAGTTCAAGCTTAAAGATTTAAAAAGTGAACTATTGTTGGAGATGTTATATATAATACAACTTATGACTTGTGGAAGATTTAGCTATATGATGAATTTATGATAATTACTGGAGTTGGCCATAAATTCTTTGGGATATTAGATGGAGTGTAAGTTGATAAGTTATAGAGTAAGCTCTCTGTTGTGAAAAAGAGAACTTTGGTAACGAAGATATAAAGTTATGTAAGATTAAATTCTGTTTTGACTTTCTGAGCAGTAAGCTACGTTTTGAGCTTCAATTATAAAAAGCTTGGACTATATTTTCTCTAAAAGTCCGTATTTGAATGGTTTTAGCAAATGAATTTCTGTAATGGATTGAAGTGTACCCATATGCAATTATGTATTCTGTTTGAATGATATATCCGACTCGAGAATTATGAATTTGAGTTTCAGAAAAATATTGAATTGTGAATTATGTATTTTGATTTCGTTTTGTAAGGGGAAGAAGCCGCCGGAGCGGTGATGAACAACATTCTGTAGTCTGTATATTTTGTATTTTCTGTAAATATTCTGAGGACATGTCCTGAAAAGTCTTGCAAGCAGTACATAACGGAAGAGGGAGACATCCCTTGTAAAAGTTTAGAGAATTCGCCTGGAAGGCCACTCTATTCGTGTTCTCTTCCCCAGTATAGTATGATTTCTGAAAGAAAGTAGAATATGCATTTGAATATGCAAGTGATTCGTGAATTTCAAACTTTATTTTCGAAGTAATGTTTTACTCATCAAAAGTTATGGAATTTATCTGTCGAATATGGGAATGATTTACCAAGGAACTCGTTAGGAATTTATGAAAGGAGTTAGCTATGGTATACATATTTGATTGGAAGTTTTTATATCTGAGACACAGAAGTGGGAGATATTTTTTTAACTTAAAGTATGTTAGAGCTGGAGTTGATTTTAGAAGATCGGATAAAATCTATTGAATTCTCATGGTTCCGCTAATTGAGGTATATACTACATATGTTACGAGATATTCGTATTATTATATTGGAACAAGAAGTAACATTAAGTGTATTGTAGTATTTGTTATATGATTCTTTTTGTTATGACCATTCTGTATCTTGATTTCTAATATTCGTATGATAATCTTAATTCTGTAAATATGTTTTAAGCCACCAAAAGATTTTCTGGTTGGACAGTGTGTACTCAGTTTATCTGATTTGTTCTTAGAACCTGTCCTGGTGGGGGCAGAGTTCATTGTTAGAAATTGTGCAGGCAAGCACGCTCCAGAATGGATTGATGATCGTTACTTATGATAAGAGAGGTGTCCAGTTCAACCCGAGAGGGTGATTATTCTTTTTTGAGGAATATTCATATAATGTATGATTGTATCTATTTGGAGATTTAATTGGCTTAGTTTTTGAAGTTGTATATGCTATGGTGGGCTGATGTAATGTGGACGATAAAAGAACTGGAAGCGTATTTTGAATTATATTCCGCTGCAGGTGATTGTGTAATCAAGGTTAATGAATGATAATTGAAGTTTATGATTCTTAAGTGTGATTAGCTAGCAGCTCGGAAGTGCGGGCTGTTACAGGTGGTATTAGAGCAACCCTGCGACCGTGTGCCGATTTAGCCACTTAGCGGGGGTAAAAGATTATTGGGATTGTATGAAATTGGTTTGGGCTATTAATGGTGAGAAATCGAGGAATAGAAAATAAAGGAAGTCCAAGGTTGAGAGTATAGAGAATTGAGATTTTGGAAGGGGAAAAGATCTATTGGGTTTCAGCTTATAGTATGAGTGATGATTTAAGGAGATTATGTTTATGGATTTATGGAGAATGTGAATCGAGGTTTAGTGATAATTGGTTTGGGAAAACAATTGATCTTTCGAGGTATTGCAGTTAAGTTAAGAAGTGATTTGATTTGATTTCCTTAAACAATAATAAAAAAATTTATTTTATGTGATCTTGTTTGTTTTCAGTTGTTCAAATGTATTATGTTTTCAAGTTTCGAGGACGAAACTTCTTTTAAGGGTGGTAGTATGTAATAGCCCACTTTTCATTTAGCATTTAATTAGTTATTAAGTATATATTAGTTATGATTATATTTAGAAATTGGTTACTAGTTTCCAAATTAAGGTTTCAAAATAAATAAGATAATAAAGTGTATTAGTATTTATGGTGTACACATTATATTTTATAAATCCAACTAAACAAACCCATTTTTCTTTTTCTCGTCATTCCTCGTGAACTTTCTAGAGAAATCATGACTCTTCATTGTTGCCTTATAAATCTATCCCTAGTTAGAAAATTCAGATATATAGAAAATTCTATGGTAAGCAATTGAAAAACCCCAAACACATTCCCTCACTCTCATCCTCGTTCCTTTTGATTTTCTCTATTTCTTGCTCATGTCGAGATGTTGCTGACCTCTCTGTTCTTCCCGGTTATGGCGCCACCCTTCGGCAGTGCGGCTGCCAATGTGTTGTCGGTGCTCAGTTTTCTCCCTCCTCGATTTCCGGAGTTGTCGCCATTACTACGACTCCTTCCATTGTTGATTTTATTGCTCGATGTAGCGCTGCATGTGTGTTATGTCTTCTATGTTCCAATTTCAGTTTCCTCACCTATTTGGTATATTAACTAAAGGTATGAGTTTAGCCCATTAAGAATTCTTGAGTAGTTCTCTTTTAGTTAGCCTAAGTATATAGTTTCTGTTCTTTATTTTTAGGAACATAAATCAAGCATTATTCTTGCTTTTAAGTTGTTTTGAAAAGCATGCTAATTTATGATTTCAAATATAAACTTACTGATTATGGGATTGTAAACCAGATTTTGTTATTAGACAACCTATAATTGAAATTGCTTTTTTTAAAGTTATATCTTATTTTGGAGAAGCTTTTCTGGGAGAATTCTCAGTAGAGATTTATCAAAGTTGTTAAATGAAACTATGATAGTGTTACTTTATGTTTCCTTCATATTACGAAATTGATTATTTAGCTTCTGACCATGTGGGTTTTAGTGGTTAGAATTAATGTTGTTGAGTTGGAAACAAAGAATGATTATGGAAAAAAAAAAGAAAAACGAATATGTCTACTCTATAATTTAGTAAGGTCAAATAGCTCTATGTCTGATGTTTAGTACAGGAAAGTACTAACTATTATTATTATGCATATGAGGTAAATTATTCGGGAGATATATGTATCTAACTTGTGATCGAGAGAATGGGTTCGTGAAGATGAATTATGGGGTTGAAGTGCTATTTGGAGATCGTGTAAAGGTACACATTGTCCCTCCACCTTTGAACTAAAAATGTTGGTGTTTCATATGATTTTGTGAATCATATACTTAACTAAAAGAGTTTTATGTCAATTGAGTTAATTGTGTTATTGGTATAATGAAGGTGAAATTATTGAAGTGTTTTGAGTATTTCAAAGCTTAATTAAAAATACGAACTTGTGATGTGGTATTTATATTTCTCTTTGCTAATAATCTTTGGATACGTTTGTGAAAATTTTACGAATAACGATCTTATGTTTTAGTATCATTAGTAAATAAATATTACAAGCAAATTATGGTTACTTAAGGATATCGATCCATGACGTATTAAGTCCATTTTGCCTCTGGAAGCCGATAGTATAAAGTGTTTATGGGCACATGTTCTGATATATGGAAGAGTTATAGCCATTCAGTCAAAAGTATTGAAATAAGGGTTCATAATATATTATCAGTGTAATTCTGAGTATGGTATTCTGAATTGAGTGGTTTGGTATATGTTTTGCAAGAAGTGAAGAGCTCTAGTTCAAAGGAATTGATGAGCTTATAGAAACTAATTATGTTTCCGTTGAAATTCGTCTGTATATAGTTCCAAGATATATAAATGTACCAAAGTTATGGAATAGTATTGAGAATCCAAGTGTATTGAAATGGTCAAGTGTTTCGAGATTCAATTGACATAAATTCCGAAATATATACAAGATACAAAGATTTTAAATATATTGGCCATCAACTTCGAGGAATATGGACTTAACTTTTTGAAGATATGAGTTAAAGATCTAACTATAATACAAGATTTTCGGGACATATCTTATTATGAGTTTTGCGTGCTTGGATTACTTGGGTGATGAAAAGTTCAAGCTTAAAGATTTAAAAAGTGAACTATTGTTGGAGATGTTATATATAATACAACTTATGACTTGTGGAAGATTTAGCTATATGATGAATTTATGATAATTACTGGAGTTGGCCATAAATTCTTTGGGATATTAGATGGAGTGTAAGTTGATAAGTTATAGAGTAAGCTCTCTGTTGTGAAAAAGAGAACTTTGGTAACGAAGATATAAAGTTATGTAAGATTAAATTCTGTTTTGACTTTCTGAGCAGTAAGCTACGTTTTGAGCTTCAATTATAAAAAGCTTGGACTATATTTTCTCTAAAGTCCGTATTTGAATGGTTTTAGCAAATGAATTTCTGTAATGGATTGAAGTGTACCCATATGCAATTATGTATTCTGTTTGAATGATATATCCGACTCGAGAATTATGAATTTGAGTTTCAGAAAAATATTGAATTGTGAATTATGTATTTTGATTTCGTTTTGTAAGGGGAAGAAGCCGTTGGAGCGGTGATGAACAACATTCTGTAGTCTGTATATTTTGTATTTTCTGTATATATTCTGAGGACATGTCTTGAAAAGTCTTGCAAGCAGTACATAACGGAAGAGGGAGACGTCCCTTGTAAAAGTTTAGAGAATTCGCCTGGAAGGCAACTCTATTCGTGTTCTCTTCCCCAGTATAGTATGATTTCTGAAAGAAAGTAGAATATGCAAGTGATTCGTGAATTTTAAACTTTATTTCCGAAGTAATGTTTTACTCATCAAAAGTTATGGAATTTATCTGCCGAATATGGGAATGATTTACCAAGGAACTCGTTAGGAATTTATGAAAGGAGTTAGTTATGGTATACATATTTGATTGGAAGCTTTTATATCTGAGACACAGAAGTGGGAGATATTTTTTTAACTTAAAGTATGTTAGAGCTAGAGTTGATTTTAGAAGATCGGATTAGTTCTATTGAATTGTCATGGTTCCGCTAATTGAGGTATATACTACATATGTTACGAGATATTCATATTATTATATTGGAACAAGTAACATTAAGTGTATTGTAGTATTTGTTATATGATTCTTTTTGTTATGACCATTCTGTATCTTGATTTCTAATATTCGTATGATAATCTTAATTCTGTAAATATGTTTTAAGCCACCAAAAGATTTTCTGGTTGGACAGTGTGTACTTAGTTTATCTGATTTTGTTCTTGGAACCTGTCCTGGTGGGGGCAGAGTTCATTGTTAGAAATTGTGCAGGCAAGCACGCTCCAGAATGGATTGATGATCGTTACTTATGATAAGAGAGGTGTCCAGTTCAACCCGAGATGGAGATTATTCGTTTTTGAGGAATATTCATATAATGTATGATTGTATCGATTTGGAGATTTAATTGGTTTAGTTTTTGAAGTTGTATATGCTATTGTGGGCTGATGTAATGTGGACGGTAAAAGAACTGGAAGCGTATTTTGAATTATATTCCGCTGCAGGTGATTGTGTAATCAAGGTTAATGAATGATAATTGAAGTTTATGATTCTTAAGTGTGATTAGCTAGCAGCTCGGAAGTGCGGGCTATTACACTACTGCTGGGAAAAAGGCCCGTCCTTATTGTTTGGACAAATCCAAAGCTTTTTGGCTCGACCATGGGGGTAAAGATTCTTGGTGTCATTGTCACCGTCAATTCCTACCTCTAGATCATCCTTTTCGTAACAACAAAGTAGCTTTTTGCAGAAATAAGGTTGAAAAAGGGTCTCCACCACACATTATGTCTGGGGAAGAGCTGTGGTCATGTGTTAAAGACTTGCCAAAGGCTACAGATAGGTCAGAAGCACTTAACACTTTGAAAAGGTTGAAAAAGGTTGGTTCAAACAAAGTTGTCTTTGGGAGCTCTTATACTGAAACTCTGCATCTTCGTAACAACCTTGACATCATGCACATTGAGAAAAACTTCTTCGACTAACTCATTCACAAAATTATGGATGTGAAAAAACAGACATCAGACACCGTTGCATCTACAAAAGACATTGCTAAATTGTGTAAAAGGCCTCAACTTCATGTTACCAAGGATGCGAACGGAGAAGAAACTCCACCAAAATCACCTTTCGCACTGGACAAGTCCCAAAGGAAAGTATTATGCAACTGGGTCAGAGATTTGAAATTTCCCGATGGTTATATTTCCGACTTAACAAGATGTGTGGACATGCAGTCCGGTAAGCTGCATAGTATGAAAAGCCATGACTGTCATGTCTTCATGGAAAGATTATTGCCGATTGCATTAAAGGACTTGCTTCCGGTTCATGTGTGGAAAGTTGTTACTGAGATCAGCCTCTTTTTCCGTGATTTGTGTTGCTCCACCATCACAGTAAGTGACATGGAGAGATTGGAAAAGGACATAGTCGAGATCCTTTGTAAACTCGAAAACATTTTCCCACCATCATTCTTCAATTCCATGGAACACTTACCAGTTCACCTTCCACGCGAAGCTAGGCTATGTGGTCCCGTGCAATACCGTTGGATGTATCTCTTTGAAAGGTACCTTATCCTTCATTTTCATATATCCTTTCTTATTGTTCTTCGCAATTGTGTAACTCTTTTCATAACCACTTTATTAGGTTCCTTAATCATTTAAAACGCAAAATTCGTAACAAGGCTCGTGTGGAGTGTTCTATTTGTAATGCATACTTATGTGATGAGATTAAAAACTTTTGTTCCAACTACTTTCAGCAAGGCGTGGATACTAAGATACGAGATTTAGGCCGTAATGTAAATGAAGAAGTTGATAGGATGCTCGACGAAAATGTCCCAGAGCTATTTAGGGTTAATTATGGTCGGCCGTCAAATGCAGGTGGAACACGATTTTTAACTGAAGTGGAACTACAACGTGCACACCTATATATGTTAGTAAATACAGGCATCTTACAAGAATTTGAGAAGTGAAACACTTGTTATTAATCATACTATTTATAAATTCAAATGTTATTTTTGATTTAGACATTAACAATTGAAATGATGGTAAGGGATTTCGAGGACCACATTCTTCAAATTCGACCTACTCTACGTGCAGAAGATGTGTGGGTGCAACATGAAGCAGAATACCTTGATTGGTTTAGATCGAAAGTGAGTTTTTTTGACTATTAAATCTCGCTTGATACAAAGCTTTATCTAACATATGAATTAATTTAAATAGGTTATTCAAGACAAACCAAATCATGATGTACTGTTTGCTTTGGCAATGGGTCCTTCGACATTAGTTCGCACTTGGAATGGATACTATGTTAATGGATACAATTTACAAACACAAGGATCCAGCAAACACAAGTCCACCATGAATTATGGAGTGTGTGTGTCTAATGACGGAGGGAGTGATTTCTTTGGGATTCTAGATGATGTTATAGAATTGAAGTTTACTGGTGCCCTTAGGCAATATAGCACTGTTCTGTTCAAGTGCAATTGGATGGACAATGTCAGGGGAATGAACATCGATCAATACAAGTTAGTTGAAGTTAACCACACCAAGAAATACCCCAAGTTTGATCCCTTTGTGCTATCATACCAGGTTAGCCAAATATACTTCGCACCGTACCCAAGCTTGTATAGAGATCGCGCTCAGGGGAATGTTCTAATTTCTTTCATTTTAGGTAATCATGTCTAATCCTAATGGGCGCGGAGGTCGAGATGGCTTAGGTGGAAGCCAAGGTCGTGGGAATTTGATTCCCATGGAGCTTTTTTAGTCACCCGAAGTACAAGAAAGCCATAACCCTATCTCAGAGACACAGGGAGATAATTCACAGGCACGTGACTTTGGTAACCACGTACCGGAGACTCCGAACAGTCATATGGAGGAAGGTGAAGGATCGAACCATGCACCAAAAAAGGTTTTAAGCCCTACTGGATTGTGGCAAGTTTGTAAGCTAATATATGCTTCATGATATTTGTATGAAATGATATTCACAATTCACGTGTTTGTTTGGTTTTCAATTCAGGTTTGATGATAACAAGGTTGGTGGGTCCATCACTGATATTTTCCAGGGCCATTTTCGAAAACTTTACTTCAATTACAGTGAGGTAGACGATGCAACAAGGACGCATTGGTGGAACTCATTCACCATATGTATGAATCAAATTATGAAGAATGAAATTAATTATATCAGTTTATTAATAACTTGGTTTAATGTTTAATTAAAGGGTCTTTATGAATGGGCTCCTGAGTTAGATGGCCGAGTAAGGAAGGCTTACAAGATGAAAGCTGCATATTGTCTGAGAGACTTGCAATACTAGGCGCTTAAGAAACCCAAGAAAGGCCAAAATGGTTGGGGGAGACCATCTACGAAGCCATGAAGAAGAGAAGTCAAGACCCCACGAATCTGGAAAAAACTAAAAAGGCGAAGAAGAACCGAAGAGGTGGCTCCCTGTCTAATCCAATTGAGCCGTCACACTTTCAGGGTTCTATTTCGGCAGCACAGCATGCTAGAAAGATGGTAAAAATGTTCCATATCTACTACTTAGTTTAATTATATGACATTTTCGGTATAAGTAAAAAATAAAACCTTTGTTCAACAATGTGTACATGCAGAGAGTAGAGGAGGAGTCCTCCCTACCGCTCCCGAGTTGTTCTTGAAGACTCATTTTAACACTCTTCCTGGAAAAGGAGAAATTCCAAAAAATAAGAAAGCAAAGAAAATCTCGGTACATACTTCTAAACATATATTTAAGTTAGTTTTGATTGAAAATACAAAATATAGGCAAGTTAGAACCAAATATAGGCAAATATAGGCCATTTTAAGCCATTTTACTTGAAAATGAATGAATATGAGTAGTTTGAAGTTAGTATAAGTTATAAACACCTCAAACATCAAATATATTGTTAGTTTCATGTGTTTAATAGTAGTTTGATTGAAAGTACAAAATATAGGCATGATAGAATCAAATATAGGCCATTTTAGCCCATTTTACTTGAAAATGAATGAATATGAGTAGTTTGAAGTTAGTTTAAGTTATAAACACCTCAAACATCATATATATAGTTAGTTTCATGTGTTTAATAGTAGTTTTGATTGAAAATACAAAATATAGGCATGTTAAAACCAAATATAGGCCATTTTAGCCCATTTTAGGTCATTTTACTTGAAAATGAATGAATATGAGTAGTTTAAAGTTAGTTTATGTTATACACACCTCAAACATCATATATATATAGTTAGTTTCATGTGTTTAATAGTAGTTTTGATTGAAAATACAAAATATAAGCATGTTAGAACCAAATATAGGTCATTTTAGCCCATTTTAGACCATTTTACTTGAAAATGAATGAATATGAGTAGTTTGAAGTTAGTTTAAGTTATAAACACCTCAAATATCATATATATAGTTAGTTTCATGTGTTTAATAGTAATTTTGATTGAAAATACAAAATATATACATGTTAGAATCAAATATAGGCCATTTTACATGAAAATGAATGAATATGAGTAGTTTGAAGTTAGTTTAAGTTTTAAACATCTCAAACATCATATATATAGTTAGTTTCATGTATTTGATAGTAGTTTTGATTGAAAATACAAAATTTAGGCATGTTAGAACCAAATATATACCATTTTAGGCCATTTTACTTGAAAATGAATGAATATGAGTAGTTTTAAGTTATTTTAAACTATAAACACCTCAAACATCATATATGTAGTTTGTTTTATGTGTTTAATAGTAGTTTTGATTGAAAATACAAAATATAGGCAAGTTAGAACCAAATATAGGCCATTTTAGCCCATTTTATACCATTTTACTTGAAAATAAATGAATATGAGTAGTTTGAAGTTAGTTTAAGTTATAAACACCTTAAACATCATATCTATAGTTAGTTTCATGTATTTGATAGTAGTTTTGATTGAAAATACAAAATATAGGCAAGTTAGAACTAAATATAGGTCAGTTTAGCCCATTTTAGGCCATTTTGCTTAAAAATGAATGAATATGAGTAGTTTGACGTTAGTTTAATCTATAAACACCTCAAAAATCACATATATTGTTACTTTCTTGTATTTAATAGTAGTTTTGATTAAAAATACAAAATATTGGCAAGTTAGAACCAAATATAGGCCATTTTAGCCCATTTAAGGCCATTTTACTTGAAAATGAATGAATATGAGTAGTTTGAAGTTAGGTTAAGTTATACACATCATAAACATCATATATATAGTTAGTTTCATGTGTTTAATAGTAGTTTTGATTGAAAATACAAAATATAGGCAGGTTAGAACCAAATATAGGCCATTTTAGCTAATTTACTTGAAAATGAATGAATATGAGTAGTTTGAAGTTAGTTTAAATTATAAACACCTCAAAAATCATATATATAGTTAGTTTAATGTGTTTAATAGTAGTTTTGATTGAAAATACCAAATATAGGCATGTTAGAACCAAATATAGGCCATTTAGGCCATTTTACTTGAAAATGAATGAATATGAGTAGTTTTAAGTTAGTTTAAGTTATAAACATCTCAAACATCATATATATAGTTAGTTTCATGTATTTAATAGTAGTTTTGATTGAAAATACAAAATATAGGCATGTTAGAACCAAGTATAGGCCATTTTAGCCCGTTTTAGGCCATTTTATTTACTTGAAAATGAATGAATATGAGTAGTTTGAAGTTAGTTTAAGTTATAAAAACCTCAAACATCATATATGTAGTTTGTTTTATGTGTTTAATAGTAGTTTTGATTGAAAATACAAAATATAGGCAAGTTAGAACCAAATATAAGCCATTTTACATGAAAATGAATGAATATTAGTTGTTTGAAGTTAGTTAAAGTTATAAACACCTCAAACATCATATATATAGTTAGTTTCACGTATTTAATAGTAGTTTTGATTGAAAATACAAAATATAGGCAAGTTAGAACCAAATATAGGCCATTTTAGCCCATTTTATGCCATTTTACATGAAAATGAATGAATATGAGTAGTTTGAAGTTAGTTTAAGTTATAAACACCTCAAACATCATATATATAGTTAGTTTCAGGTATTTAATAGTTGTTTTGATTGAAAATACAAAATATAGGCAAGTTAGAACCAAATATAAGCCATTTTAGCCCATTTTAGGCCATTTTACTTGAAAATGAATGAATATGAGTAGTTTGAAGTTAGTTTAAGTTATAAACACCTCAAACATCATATATATAGTTAGTTTCATGTGTTTAATAGTAGTTTTGAATGACAATACAAACTATCGGCATGTTAGAACCAAATATAGGCCATTTTAGCCAATTTACTTAAAAATGAATGAATATGAGTTGTTTGAAGTTAGTTTAAGTTATAAACATCTCAAACATCATATATATAGTTAGTTTCATGTGTTTAATAGTAGTTTTGATTGAAAATGCAAAATATAGGCATGTTAGAACCAAATATAAGCCATTTTAGGCCATTTTACTTGAAAATGAATGAATATGAGTAGATTGAAGTTAGTTTAAACTATAAACACCTCAAACATCATATATGTAGTTTGTTTTATGTGTTTAATAGCTGTTTTGATTGAAAATACAAATTATAGGCAAGTTAGAACCAATTATAGGCCAGTTTAGCCCATTTTAGGCCATTTTGCTTAAAAATGAATGAATATGAGTAGTTTGAAGTTAGTTTAAGTTATAAACACCTCAAAAATCACATATATTGTAATTTTCATGTATTTAATAGTAGTTTTGATTGAAAATACAAAATATAGGCAAGTTAGAACCAAATATAGGCCATTTTAGCCCATTTAAGGCCATTTTACTTGAAAATGAATGAATATGAGTAGTTTGAAACACCTTAAACATCATATATATAGATAGTTTCATGTGTTTAATAGTAGTTTTGATTGAAAATACAAAATATAGGCATGTTAGAACCAAATATAGGCCATTTTTGCCAATTTACTTGAATATGAATGAATATGAGTAGTTTGAAGTTAGTTTAAATTATAAACACCTCAAACATCATATATATAGTTAGTTTTGATTGAAAATACAAAATATAGGCATGTTAGAACCAAATATCGGTCATTTTAGGCCATTTTACTTGAAAATGAATGAATATGAGTAGTTTTAAGTTAGTTTAAGTTATAAACACCTCAAACATCAAATATATAGTTAGTTTCATGTATTTAATAGTTGTTTTGATTGAAAATAAAAAATATAGGGATGTTAGAACCAAATATAGGCCATTTTAGCCCGTTTTAGGCCATTTTATTTACTTGAAAATGAATGAATATGAGTAGTTTGAAGTTAGTTTAAGTTATAAACACCTCAAACATCATATATGTTGTTTGTTTTATGTGTTTAATAGTAGTTTTGATTGAAAATACAAAATATAGGCAAGTTACACTAGTGGAAAAAAACGCAAGGACTGCGCTGCAAGGGCTGCGGTTTATTGAAAAACGCAGCCCTTAGTAGTGAAGGGTTGCGGTTAGCCCAAATACCGCAGTCCTTTTTTATAAAGGGCTGCGGTTTTTGGGCTAACCGCATCCTTTTTAATAAAGGGCTGCGGTTTATGGGCTCACCGCAGCCCTTTTCATTTTTTTTTAATTTTTGTTTTAATCGCGCATTCACCATTCAAGACTCGCTCCCCGGCTAAGTCTTTACCCCTCGCCTCTCTCACTCCCCACCCCCCACCCCCCACCCCCACCTCTCTCTTCGCCCATCTCCGATCTCTCCACTCCCAACCCGATCTCTCCCGCGCATTTCTCTGATTTTTAAGTTGCTCGCCGGCAAGGTTCGTTCCTCTATATCTCCTTTTCTCTCACGAATTTGTCTCGCGCATTAACTTTTCAAAAAACTCTAATTTTCTCTCGCTTACATCCTTCTCCTTGACTTGTTCATTAAATCAGCGAAATCACCTGCATGCGACCAAACAAAAAGAAGAGGAAAGGTCGTGGTATTGGGTCCGGGTTGGGTTCAAAGGTGGTCGACACCGTTGCGTCGCCGCCTCGTTTAATCTCCCCTCTCGTTTCTCCTCTCGCCGCCGCATTTCGAACCCTAACTAGCGGCTTTATTCTTCTTCTCGTGTACTTATGAACCTGGATTAGATTGGATTTGTTGATGTTCTACTTTTTATGAACTGGATTTATTGATTTAATTTTTTCATTGGATTTGTTGATGTTCTACTTTGTTGATATTTAAGTTTGTTGAATGTATAGCTATAATTTTGGTTACAGATTGATTGGACATGATTGATATTGTTCTATTGAGTTCACTTCATTTTAGTTTTTGGAGTTGAATTTGAGCTTGATTTTGGTTAATAAACATTTTTGTTTCGCGTATTGTTGACTTTTGAATGTACTCTGATGATATAGCCTCAATCTGTTCGACATCTTATTCGATGATGACATGATGTCTCGTCAATTTATTAATTTGTTTTTGATGTTGTTTTGTTGTGGATCTGAAATGATGCATGAAATATTTACACAAACGAGCTAAATCTTCTGAATTCAATGCTTTTTTGTTGCTTCTTTAAATTCTGTAAGTGCTCAATCCAGAGTTTTACATAGAAAAGTGATGGAGTCCGACATTTGATATCATCTATTGCCAAGTAATTGTGATGTTCTTAGTACACAGCTAGAAATTTTTCACTTCATATTTTCTCGGCTCAATTACTTATCTTCCAAATTTGTTTGGTTAATTAAAATAAAATTTAATGTAAAGGTTAGGTTTTTATATGGACTATGCATTTTTGGTTTATGTTATGTTATGTGATTTTTCTATTTAGCCTTCCTCAATGGGAGTGTATATTAGGGTTTTTAGTTTGCAGTCATATGGTCCAGTTCTATAGGCTTACCAAAAGATCATAATAGAATTTAAATCTTACATAAACTTTATATAGTCAAAATGTTATAACATTAAACCTTCATCGCTCATATCCCTACATTAACAGATGTACATCACATCTATTCGAGTCTCATAATATAAAACATCCTATAAAATATATTTGTAATTTAGGACCCGTTCGTTATCGTTTTTTGTTTTCAGTTTTCAGTTTTTTTTGAAAACTAAAAACCAAAAACAGGAAACCAGAAAAAGTGGTTTTCACTTTTTAGTTGTCAGTTTTCAAAATCATCATGTTCCCAATAAATTTGACTAATTTTTTATTTATTATACGACATATATCATATGACTTTGAAAATTAAAAAACCAAAAAACAGAAAACCATAGTAATACCGAACGGACCCTTAAGTGAGAAACTCGTGAAGTCCGGACTTATATATAAGAATTATAATCAACTCTTCCATTAACATAATATGATGTTTAACACTCGTTTCTCTTAATTATTTAGAACTCTCTTACTTGAATTTCCAACTTTTAGTAGCCCAAATGACAAAGAATCTTATAATATAGTTGAACTGACATCTCATAGTTAAACTAACACCTTATTACACTCCATCTAGTATCCTAAAGGATTTATGACTAACCCCAGTAATTATCATATATCCAAACATAAGGCTAAATCTTCCACAAGTCATAATTTGTACTATATTTAACATCTCCAAATAATAGTTTACTTTTGAAATCTCCATCCTCGAACTTTCCATGACCCAGATAATCCCAAGAACACAAAACTCAAAATAAGACATATATATCCTGAAATTTTGTGTCATAGTCAGAATTTCCAAACTCATATCTCCCAATATCTTAGTATCATGAACGTATTTCGGAATTTTTATAACGAGCTTGAATCAGGAAGCACTTGACCATTACAATATACTCGGTCACTCCATAGCATTCTATAAAAGAAACTTGGTACATTTATACACCATATAACTATATATAGACGAATTTTATCGAACACCTAATTAGGTTTCATAAGCTTATCATCCCACTGACTTAAACGTATTCCTTATTGCAAAGCATACGGAAATCCCCCTGATTATCATCCTTGTAAAGACATTGCAAATTATATCAACAATTCTTACTTAAATATTCATAATCGAATTTCCATAACTTTTATAGAATATCTTAAAATGTGGGTCATCGATTAACTTATACCATTAGATCTCAGAAACCAGAATATCCTTCAATACGGAACAAGATTGACTTAGTGTAACAGAATTTGGTATCCTTGGATAACCTTTACTTCCTTCAAATTTTCGAATAAAACTATCTTCCACAGCCAAAACTTACAAAGATATATCTCAATTCAAAATTAGGAAATCAATGTTAAACACTATATACTCAAACATTTGGCGTTAAATCATATGTTCCGAAAATTAGACAAACTTAGTTCTTAAGAACCACACTTCTAAACAAGTTGAACTTATAATCATAAAACCATAACAAATCCAAGTGGAGGGACAATGTGTACCTTGCTCAAACTCCAAATATCGCTTTACTCCACGATCAAAATCCAATAGCCCTTAGTTCAACAATGATTTATACCTCAAAAAACAATAACAATTATTAACATTCATTTTCAATATTCCTCCAACATAAAGACTAATCTGAATGCACCTTCTCAACATTATTTAATTAATCAAAGTCCCATCAATATGATCATCTAACTAATTTTAACTTACTAGCATAAAATCAAGATCATCTCCATCTAACTTCCTGACCCACTAGCATAAGACCACTTATAGCAATTCCCTCGATAACAGTTTTAATCAACAACAATTCCCACCTTATATCCAAAAGCAACATAAGGATACTAACCCCTCTTGATAGGAACTTCACAAGAAAAACTGAATTTCTTAGCAACGCAAATCAAGGAAATATATTGATTAAACTACTCCTTTAGATAATAGGGAACCAGTTGGTAAGTTCATAAAAACTCATAGCAAGTATCACTTATTCCAATATGATAATCACTCAACACAGAGTTGGGTTTTAATTTCGGAAATTGGGAATTTAAAAATGTAGTTATAAAGTCAATCCAATGATCAATAGTCAAAACCATACAAATTAAATTATGATTTAAGTCTTAAGAAGTAAGAAATAGAACAAAGATGAATACTTTGGGTTCATAAAACATCTCATTCTCAATGACCCTTAACTGATTTTGTAATTTAACTAAAAGGGGGAAAAACTAAGTTCATATATATATATATCATAAAACCAGTATGAATACATTAATTGAGTAGAGTTACTAACTTCAATCTGTATACTACCGATTGGAGGAATGAAGGAGAAATCACCAACAAAAGTTCATACCTTGATAGAATTTAGCTCAAATTGAATTGGGTTTCCTTCAAATCAAAAAACAAGAAAGAATCGATGACAACAACAACATGCAACAGCCACAACACCACCAGGTGGTCGGGAATCGCCGACGAACTCACAGCAATAACGAGAGAGGAGCGGCAGCGCTGAAGAAACGAAGCAGATAAGGGCGAAAACAGAGGAATAGAGACACCGGAGGATTGAACGCCGACGTTTATCGGTGCTTCACCACCGAGCTTTGCCGAGCAAGAGAGAAAAGGGAAATGCGAGAGGAAGAAAGAGTAAATGGTTTGGGTTTTTCCTTTAGGTATTCTTGCCTAAGAGGATTATATGAGGATATTGGAAGAAATAAGATTTCTCTTGAAATCTTTAGATGTCACGAGAGAAAGAAAGAGGGATGAAACGAGTTTCATTTTTTTTCCTTTACAAATCACTCAAGGGTGAAAAAGTAATTTCACTCTTTTTATTTGAAACTCTTATAAGGCATAGTTACAAATATCAATAAGAAACTAATTATCTTTATATATAAAAGCTAAAGCTAATTACAATAAGTTATCATTTAATAAAACCTGCTTAAGAATAAGGCTATTACATACTACCACCCTTAAAGAAATTTCGTCCTCGAAATTTAAAAACAGAAAACTTTAGAACATCTGAAAGCGAATAAGACCACATATACCATATTTAACGAAAATGAAATCAAATGGACTCTTAATTCAACTTCTAATACCTCAACGGATCAATTGCTTCCTGACATATAACCACTAAACTCAAATCTAAATTCTCCATAATTCCTAATCAATAAAACTTAATTTTCCTCGAATCATCATATACTATAATCCAAAATCCCAACAACACTTTTTACTTTTCGACTATTCATTTCTAAACACTCGACCTTTACTTTTCTAAATTTCTATTTCTCGATTCTTGACTACTCATCACCCAAAATAATTTCAGACAATCCCAATAATCTTTTACCCCCGCTTGGTAGCTTATTCAGCACACGGTCGCAGAGTTGCTCTGATACCACCTGTAACAGCCCACACATCCGAGCTGCTAGCTAATCACACTTAACATTCATAAATCTCAATAATCATTCACAAACCTCAAATTAACTTATCTTGCAGTGGAAACATAACTTATAAAATGATCCTAGACCTCGGTCAAGGCCCACAATATAACATTCCAAAATGTATATAGAAAGAATTAATCTGAAACAAGTCTCCAAAACTATATAATAATACACCATAAAAAATTTCATAACTAAACTATATAATCTCCACCATTGCTCATCCAGAAGTCATTTCATATAACACTTATGTCCATTTCCACTATCCATCTCAGAGTTCTTATCATACCTGCAATATCACTAGCAATGAACACTGCCCCCACCATAGGACATGTTACAAGAACAAAATCAGTAAAACTGAGTACACACTGTCCAACCAGAAAATCTTTTTGGTGGCTTAAAACGTATCTACAGATTTAAGTTTATCTTACGAGACATTTGAAATCAAGGTACAGAAAAGTCATAATGAAAGAATTATATAACACATACTTGAACACAATAATGTTACTTCTTGTTTCAAAATAATAATACGAATATCTCACAGCATAAATAGTATATACTTTAATTGGCGGAACTATGAGAATTCTATAGAATTAATACGATCTTCAAAAATCAAATCTAACTCTAACATACTTAAGTCAAAAGAATATCTCCCAATTATGTGTTTCAGATATAAAAACCTTCAATCCAATATGTATATCGTAGCTAACTCCTTTCATAAATTCAGAACGAGCTTCTTGGTAAATCATTCCCATATTCGAAAGATAAATTCCATAATTTGGGTGAGTAAAACATCACTTCGAAAATAGAGTTTGGAACAATTTTTCACGAAACCATTTACACATTCAAATACATATTATATTTTCTTTCAGAAATCATAGAGTTGCCTTCCAGACGAATTCTCTAAACTTTTACAAGGGACGTCTCCCTCTTCTGTTATGTACTGCTTGCAAGACTTTTCAGGACATGTCCCCAGACTACAGAATACAGAATGTTGTTCATCACTGCTCTAGCAGCTTCTTCCCCTTTATGAAAACGAAATCAAAATATATCATTCAAAATAATTCATAATCCAATACTATATGGAGTTTTATCCATAGTTCTTGAATCAAATGTATCACATTTTCATAACATAATCGCATTTGGGTAATTCATATACAAACTCAAATCGTTTGATAAACACAATATACACGAGTTTCCAATAACTTAGTATAATTCAATCCTTTATAAAATACATTTGCTAAAAACAACTCAAATAAGACATTAAATAAATTATGGTCCAGTTCTATAGGCTTACCAAAAGATCAAAATAGAATTTAAATCTTATATAAACTTTATATAGTCAAAATATTATAACATTAAACCTTCATCGCTCATATCTTTACATTCACAAATGTACATCACATCTATTCGAGTCTCATAATATAAAACAACCTATGACAGATATTTGTTGTTTAAGTGAGAAACTCGTGAAGTCCGGACTTATATATAAGAATTATAATCAACTCTTCCATTAACATAATCTGATGTTTAACACTCGTTTCTTTTAATTATTTAGAACTCTCTTACTTGAATTTCCAACTTTAAGTAGCCCAAATGACAAATAATCTTATAAAATAGTTGAACTGACATCTCATAGTTAAACTAACACCTTATTACGTATCATAAGATAGTTATTAGTATTTTCGACTTTCTTGTCTCAATACTTTTATACTTCCATGTCCATATTCTACCATATTTTATAATCTACAACTATTATTAAAAGTGTTTATTCCATCTTTTCGTGTTAATAAATTTCATTTATACTTCCATGTCCATATTCTACCATATTTTATAATCTACAACTATTATTAAAATTGTTTATTCCATCTTTTCGTGTTAATAAATTTCATTATCTAACTTACACTCATAACCCATATTAGTTTTAAATCTTTAACTCATAACAATATTTTTTTTCAGATATTTAAACTCATTGTTCATATTAATCTTAACTCTATAATTATTCATTATCAGATCATCCCACTAGTTCCCAAGCGTTCCATTATACAAGATTCATATTTTCCCCACTTTCCATTCTTAACCTTACTATCAATTAGTGGATGACATCTTTAAATCTTTTATTTGACCCCACTGCATATTCATAGTAGAAAACTCCCGATTTGGATATAGTTCTTCACAGCTTAGGTACTACGACTCATTATACTGTTTCTCTACTCCTTCGATCCATCACTCGTCTCTTGAGTTATTATATTACTAATATAAACATCACATATTCAATTTACTTCCCAATACTTGATTTATGTTATCCCAAAATTTACAACCACTTGACTCAGCATGCTTAGAGAACCCATAAAATTCCTGTAACAAGTTCCTTTACTTTACCAAACATTTAAACTCCGAAAGTTACTTCCTAATTTACAACCTTGATTGTCCAACTTAACTTTCTCATCTAACAATTTACATTCCAAAGTTGAACTTTCAAACAATAAACTTATTCTATAACCACTCCAACATAGATTTTCAATCTTATAGAACTGAATCCCAAAGATTCTTCAAACATACCTCTGAATAATATAATATGACTTTGATAAAAATTTCTTTTCTTCACAAAAATAGAATAAGAAAGCTTAATTTATAATTTCACCAATTAACACTCCATCTAGTATCCCAAAGGATTTATGACTAACCCCAGTAATTATCATATATCCAAACACACTACAAGAAAAGACGATATCAACGACCATTTAAAACCGTTGCTGACTTACTCGAAAACAGTCGCTGGATAAGTCAACGACGGTCAACAGTCGTTGACTGACAGTCGTTCCATCGATGGTCGTTGATTTAGGAATCAACGACCGTCTGGCCGTCGGTACCAATATCAACGACGGTTTTCTTACATATCAGCGACTGTTTTGAATACCAACGTTGAGATTATGTCACATACTGTTTAGAGCTGTCGTTGAAACAACGACGGTTCTTAACAGATGTTAATTCAACGACGGTTTAAAACAGTCGTTGTATCAACGACGGTTTAAAACAGTCGTTGAAGTAACGACGGTAGAAATCAGTCGCTAGTATTTACAAGCAAATTGTCTTTTTACATCCGTGGCAAAGATACTTTCTTCTTGTACAACGACTGTTTAGCCGTCGTTGTTTCACTGTTAAGCCGTCGTTGTTTTTTTAAATTACATTAATTAGATAATAATGTTCCAAATTATAATTAAATCTGTACCTGCACGGCTGCACCTAAATATACTACACTAGACCTATTTTCAACTAAATAAATATGCAATTTTAATATGTATTACAAAATGCTTAGATACTTATATAATTACATGAAATAGATTAAATTTACGCAAAATATATCCCGGTGTCGGGAAATATAGTAGAAGTCGGGTTCTACAAAAATATATATCGACAAATCTAGAAACTAATAAGCTAGATGCCGATAAATATTGACACTAAATGTCTATAGTTAGACAAACTACCTAGATTAAATATATGTACGCAAAATAGATTCCGGTGTCGGGAAATAAAGTAGAAGTCGGGTTCCAAAAAAATATACCAACACATCTAGAAACAAAGCTAGATGCCGATAAATATAGACACTAAATGCATATAGTTAGACTAACTATATAGAAACTATAAGTTAGTTACCTAGTTGCCAAAACCAAACAAACTACACTGTCACGGGTGTCTCTATAGCACTACTGCCACCACCAAACCCTGGGTCATCTTCTGGTCTGCGTTGTGGAGGGGGGCCTGTGTTGTAACCTGAGAACATGTGGCCGAAACTAGACATGTTCCTCATCATTTCCTACAGGAGGGCCCTGCTTGACTCTTCCACCCGTGATGCGACCCTTGCCTCCACCTCTTCCATCCGTGTAGCGACCTTTGCCTCCACCTGCGCCTCAAGCTAAGAAAAAATTGACGGCTCATATGGTTGTGAAGAGCCGCCATCTCCTCGCCCAGATGAAGAGTTGTAGTACAAATGATCTCCCTGACCCAACCCCTGCACTTTTCCTCTGTTCCTTCCACCAACTGTCTCCCAATACAACAGATCAGGATTCGACTGTGACCCCTGAGTGGTACAATCATCCAGCTTCTTGTTGTATGTCTCCTGCATTTAGTTAAATGTACTCATATTCAAGTAATATAAAATGGCCTAAAATGGCCTATATTTGGTTCTAACATGGCAATATTTTATATTTTAAATCAAAACTACTAATAAATACATGAAACTAACTTTATATATGATGTTTGAAGTGTTTATAACTTAAACTAACTTCAAACTACTCATATTCATTCATTTTCAAGTAAAATGGCCTAAAATGGCTTATATTTGGTTCTAACATGCCAATATTTTGTATTTTCAATCAAAACTACTATTAAACACATGAAACTAACTATATATATGATGTTTGAGGTGTTTATAACGTAAACTAACTTCAAACTACTCATATTCATTCATTTCTAAGTAAATTGGCAAAAATGGTCTATATTTGGTTCTAACATGCCTATAGTTTGTATTTTCAATCAAAACTACTATTAAACACATGAAACTAACTATATATATGATGTTTAAGGTGTTCATAACTTAAAATAACTTCAAACTACTCATATTCATTCATTTTCAAGTAAAATGGCCTAAAATGGGCTAAAATGGCCTATATTTGGTTCTAACTTGCCTATATTTTGTATTTTCAATCAAAAGTACTATTAAATACATGAAACTAACTATAAATATGATGTTTGAGGTGTTTATAACTTAAACTAACTTAAAACTACTCATATTCATTCATTTTCAAGTAAAATGGCCTAAAATGGCCTATATTTGGTTCTCACATGCCTATATTTTGTATTTTCAATCAAAAATACTATTAAACACATGAAACTAACAATATATATGATGTTTGAGGTGTATATAACTTAAACTAACTTCAAACTACTCATATTCATTCATTTTTAAGTAAATTGGCTAAAATGGCCTATATTTGGTTCTAACATGCCTATAGTTTGTATTTTCAATCAAAACTACTATTAAACACATGAAACTAACTATATATATGATGTTTGAGGTGTTCATAACTTAAACTAACTTCAAACTACTCATATTCATTCATTTTCAAGTAAAATGGCCTAAAATGGGCTAAAATGGCCTATATTTGGTTCTAACTTGCCTATATTTTGTATTTTCAATCAAAAATACTATTAAATACATGAAACTAACTATATATATGATGTTTGAGGTGTTTATAACTTAAACTAACTTCAAATTACTCATATTCATTCATTTTCAAGTAAAATGGCCTAAAATGGGCTAAAATGGCCTATATTTGGTTCTAACTTGCCTATATTTTGTATTTTCAATCAAAACTACTATTAAATACATGAAAGTAACTATATATATGATGTTTGAGGTGTTTATAACTTAAACTAACTTTAAACTACTCATATTCATTCATTTTCAAGTAAAATGACCTATATTTGGTTGTAACACTAGAGGAAAAAAGCCCAAGGGCTGCGGTCAAAAGGGGTCGAAGGGCTGCGTTTTTTGACTGCAGCCATTGGACTAGCAGCCCTTGGCATTTAGGAAGGGCTGCGGTTTTAACCGCAGCCCTTAACGCGTTAAGGGCTGCGGTCAAGGTAAAAAACCGCAACCCTTAACCCACCAAGGGCTGCGGTTTTTTACCAGAACCGCAGCCCTTGTGTTTTTTTTTTTGTGCATTTTTTTGTCCTAAATGTTCCCAAACAGTTATATATATATATTAGTATCATAAATAATATTTTTTTACACAAATTTAGGGAAAACAATAACTGAATTACATTAGTTTGAGGCTGCCCTCAAGTGTTCGAATTGCAATATATGAGCAGGATCACAAGCACAAACTAGCATTACAACAACTCCACCAAGACTAGCATCCGGATCCGACGAAAGCAACGTCTCTGGAGATAGTAGAACCTGGGCAAATAAAACCAAAATCGCTATAATTTGGAGGTGAACCCGGGGGGTAGCGGGGAGGGGGCAAGGGGTGCCGCCTGGGCGCTTTGGGAGGGGGCGCTGGGGGTGTAGCAGGGGGCAGGGTGCAAGGCAACAGGGGGTGCTTCGGGCCGGGGGTGGGGTGTAGCAAGGGGGGCAGGGGGGAGCAGGGGGTGCCGAGGTGGGGGTGCCTGCTGGGCAGTGGGGGGGTGGGTGGGCTGGGGGTGTAGCAGGGGTGCAGGCGCAGGGGAGGTGTTGGGCTCAGTGGGGGTGTAGCAAGGAAGGGTAGCAGGGGAGGCAGGGCTTAAAACGATGACTAAATGCTAGAAGTGTAGCTAAAACAACAAATTCAGATAATAATTGTAATACTTTGGTATTCAAAAGTAAAGTGTAGCTAAAACAACAAATTCATTTCAATGTATGTCTAATAGAACTTATAAACATTCAACCTATAAAGTAATAGGCAAAAGAAGAAAACAATCATGACGACATCAAGAATGATGGAGAAATGTAATGTGTAAAAAAATATCAATATGCAACTTAATCTTTTTTTTCTTGAAAGCTAAAATTTGAGCACGGATTCAAGCAATTACAATTTACAAGTCAAGTAACACTAAAGACCCAAAGATAAAGAAACACATCGTCGATGAAGGCATAAAGCTTACAATTTCTAGAGACAAGACTAAGATATAATTACGTAAACAAGAAAAACACATACCTAGGATACATGAAGCTAGTTTGATCCTGGCCACAAAAATATTCCTAAAGCATCTGTTTACTTCATGGATAATTATTTATAGTGGTTACTATCATGTCAAACCAACCACTAATATTATATTTCAAACATACCCAATTTTTTTTGCATTTTTAGTCCTAAATGATCCCCAAATATATATATATATATATATATATATATATATATATATATATATATATATATATATATATATATATATATATATATATATATATATATATATATATATATATATATATATCATTTTCCATTACAAATTATGTTTTGTTATACAAATATAAGAAATTTACAAAAATATAGATGCTAAAATATTGGGGGGGGCGCGGGGCCGGGAGGGGTGTGCAGGGCCTGGGGGGCTGTGCGGGGAGGGGGGGAGTGCAACAGGGGGAGAGCACTCAGCAATGGGGGGAGGGCCGGGGAGTGCCGGGGGTGTGCAGAGGGGAAGTGCAACGGGGGCGAGTGCAGGGCGGGGAGGCCGGCAGGCGGGGGGAGGCGCGGGTAGGGCGGAGGCTGGGCAGGGGTTACTATATGCGTAAGAATCTAATATATCATAGAAGAGGATTCCATCAGCTACATACATGTGGGATGCATCTTCAAGTATGAAAATGATCTGATAATTTAAGTCTAACGTTCAGATTTCTAATGAAAATAATAGCACGCATGCATGCTTATTATCATAAATTTACAACTATTTTATGCACTACTATATACCTTTACTCTTTTTGTCCATAATTAATTGTTATGCTGTTCTAATCTCCCACAACTGAGTTTTTTGACATGATTAAACAAAAAAAAAAAGTTCTCTACTTACCCCAAATGTAGTTGAAAATGAATCAACAAACTTAGATGATTATAATAGTTTGTCAAATTACATTTGATGACACTAAATGCATAAGATTACATTATATAATCATGTTTTTGCATGAATCAAAAGACAAAAAGCCATGAAAACATCCACTTAATTGCTTATTAGGCCAACAAATCACACAAATATCAAGCCGTAACCACTTCATTATCCATGGATCAAGCAATTGAAGTCCTAAAATAACCACTTAGATGCATAGTAGGCCAAGAAATCCCACAAAACCATTAACTAACTAATATTCACCAACTTTATGCATGAAACAATCAATCAATGCCAAAACGATTCAATAAAACCAACACCATGATCCCAAAGGGGCTACAATGCCCATACTAATTCCTCGAACAATCATCTTCAACTAAGGTGAAAAGGGGGATAAATAAGGTTCATCCTCGAACAATCAACTTCGGATAGGATGGTTCTAATTTCTAAAACATAATCGGAAAAAGAATTCTAAGATAAGTTAATAGAAGGGGGATAAATAGAATGATGAGATGGTCTGAGATTGAGTACCTGATCAGTCTTATCCTTGGCAATAACGTCAACAAATGCAGCATCTTTAAGCATCTGATAAAGATAAGTTACATGATTGTTAATATTATTAAATCATAACAATTACAAAGCAAAACGTAAAGCAAACTGATTAAGCTTGCCTGCCCATACGCCTCTACATCGTGGAGATCATATCCCCTTTGCTTGATGTACATTGCAAATTTAGGTGAAGGTGGGCCAGCACTCTTGCAGTAATCACTAATTAGAACTTTGCCTCCAGGTTTCAACCATTTGTAGAAATTTCTAAATAATGCGGGTTTGTCCTGATATATGACAAAAATGTTCAAAGATTAGTCTGTTGGATAGTTTTATTTGTTTAAATATTCAATCATTCTTCAAGAACATCCGTTATGTAATTCGAACACATAATAAGAAAATCACATTGATATAATTGCGGAGAACACATCCAAATTTGTGCCCAACTCTCCTCCCAGATTAGCATTATTAAGTGATCTGCCAAAACACAAAGCTCAGATAATTTCAGTAAAAGCCTACAAGATCTGCATAAGTACTGCCTTCAAAAGCTATATACAAAACCGTATCTTACCGTTCCATCAGGATGTTCAGCTCTATAAACACTGCTTATCATGCCTTCACCAATAAGATTCCAACTTATAAAACTAGCATCATCTCTAGAAGCTTAAAGAGCAAGGACTATAGAAGGAAAAATCTCAAAAACATTCGAAAGTACGCTACACAGTCCATCCTCTGGACTTCTAAACAATCTACAGATCAAACCCACAATCAAAACAACAATCCCTCTCTCTTTTCCTACTTCATGACCTAAAAATAAAAATACAAAACACATTAAACATTTCGATATCGTGCCACATAACATAATATACCTCCAATCTGAGGATTAAATTATACTAAGTTATTGGAAACTCATGTATATTGTGTTTATCAAACGATATGAGTTTGTATATAAATTACCCAAATGCGATTATGTTATGAAAATGTGATACATTTGATTCAAGAACTATGGATAAGACTCCAGATAATATTGGATTATGAATTATGTATTCTGTTTGAATGATATATTTTGATTTCGTTTTCGTAAAGGGGAAGAAGCTGCTAGAGCAGTGATGAATAACATTATGTATTCTGTATTCTGTAGTCTGGGGACATGTCCTGAGAAGTCTTGCAAGCAGTACATAACGGAAGATGGAGACGTCCCTTGTAAAAGTTTAGAGAATTAGCCTGGAAGGCACCTCTATTCGTGTTCTCTTCCCCAGTATAGTATGATTTCTGAATGAAAATATTATATGTATTTGAATGTGTAAATGGTTTCGTGGAAAGTTGTTCCAAACTCTATTTCTGAAGTGATGTTTTACTCACCTAAGTTATGGAATTTATCTGCCGAATATGGGAATGATTTACCAAGAAACTCGTTCTGAATTTATGAAAGGAGTTAGCTATGATATACATATTGGATTGAAGGTTTTTATATCTAAAACACAGAATTGGGAGATATTCTTATGACTTAAGTATGTTAGAGTTAGATTTGATTTTAGAAGCTCGTATTAATTCTATAGAATTCTCATAGTTCTGCCAATTAAAGTACATAGTATTTATGTTGTGAGATATTCGTATTATTATTTTGAAACAAGAAGTAACATTATTGTGTTCAAGTATGTGTTATATAATTCTTTCATTATGACTTTTTTGTACCTTGATTTCAAATGTCTCGTAAGATAAACTTAAATCTGTAGATACGTTTTAAGCCACCAAAAAGTTTTCCTGGTTGGACATTGTGTACTCAGTTTTATAGATTTTGTTCTTAGAACCTGTCCTATGGTGGGGGCAGTGTTCATTGCTAGTGATTTTGCAGGTATGATAAGAACTCTAAGATGGATAGTGGAAATGGACGTAAGTGTTATATGAAATTACTTCCGGATGAGCAATGGTGGAGATTATATAGTTTAGTTAAGAAAATTTTTATAGTGTATTATTACATAGTTTTGGAGACTTGTTTCAGATTAATTCTTTGTATATACATTTTGGAATGTTATATTGTGGGCCTTGACCGAGGTTCAGGATCAATTTATAAGTTATGTTTCCGCAGCAAGATAAGTTAATTTGAGGCTTATGAATGATTATTGAGATTTATGAATGTTAAGTATGATTAGCTAGCAGCTCGGATGTGCGGGCTGTTACATTTGTGATTGTGATGTTGTGATGTGATCTCTGATTGCCTCGATCTTGAGTGGATTTTGATGATAAAGCGCCTACTTTGATTGCATGCTTGAACTGGTTATACTGTGAGGATTCATTCTAGCCTTTGGATTTTTATCTATATATTCAATCTATTCTTGTGTGTTAGTTCCTTGTAGCATTCTTATCTTGATTTTGGCAATATACTCGTTGATTTCTGATGACTTTGGACATGTGATGTGATAGAGGCATTCATTTGTTTAATGTTTAAGCCTCAGAGTTGTTAACTGAATTGTTTCCCTCCCTAGCCCCGCTGAGCCTAATGACTTTTTCGATCTATATTAAGCCACATTACACACCTTGAGCTTTTACAATGATTATTGTCCCAAGCCTAGCTTAGGGGAGCATTTGTTAGGTCGATACTATGATGTGTGGTTGATTTCGTGGGTTAGTTGGAAATAAAATCATGTTAGTACAAAGAAAAGAACAAAAGTAAAGTGAAAAAAAAGGAAAAAATAGTACATGAAAAGTCTCCATGATCTTCACTAAGTTTCAAAAATTTGATTCATGAAAAAACTCTTGAGCACGTGTTTGATTATTTATTGGATTAATACTGAGTCAATGTGCCAAAGTTAAAGATTAAGGCGGGGCGTTTGGTTGGGGGTTATAAGAAAGGGTAAGGGAATCAAATAAGTTGATTCCCTTACTTGTTGTTTGTTTTGCCTATTCAATCATTCTCTTTACCCCATTGTTACCCCCAAACTCCTCTACATTGAATCCCCATCCCCCCTAGGGTTTCACACTTACCCTTTATCTCCTCTAACTCCATGGTCACATTGACCACCACTCAAGCCACCACAAGTCCACAACTCATCACACTAGTCACCAGACCACCATCCAACCACCACCACCATGGCACCATGACAACCACCAAACAACCACCCCACCACCACCATGACAACCACCGAACAACCACGACAGCCACATAGCCATCACGACACCACCACCTAACCCTACCTCACCACCACCACAACCACGAAATTACCACAAGCCCCACCCCACCACAACCACAACCACAAAACCACCACCACAGTGACGTAACTACCACGACACCACCATCGAACCCTACCCACCATAACCACGAAATCACCACGAAGCCCCACTCCACCACAACCACAACCCCAAAACTCCACCCTGCCACAACCACAGCCACGAAACCATCACACCAACACGAAACCACCGCAGCCCACCATCACAAAACCTTCGTTAACGAAACCACTACAGCCACGAAGCCACCAGTCCACCACCCTAAACTGCCAGAAGAACCCCCAACTCAAAAACGAAAGAAAAGTAAGAAAACAATGGAATAACCTTCTCTCATCCTTGATTATGGCTTTCAATAGTCAAATTCGGTCATGAAAACTTCAGATCTGAAGTTGTTAGGGTCGAATTTGACCTTTAAAACCTCAAAATTGAACTTTCATGGTGGTGGAGAAGGAAAAGAAAGAAGAGAAATGGTGCGGGTGGGGTGGCGACGCAGCAGCGGTGAAGGAAGGCGGTTCAACAGCGGTGGGGCGGCGGAGCAACAGTGATGGGCGGCGGCGAGGTGGTGGCGGAGGTTATTGGGAGAGAGGGGGAACATATATGGTGGAGCAATGGTGATAGGAAAAATAGTTTTTTTTTAGAACCAAACAACACTTTTAATCAAAGGGTTTGGCTTTCCATTCTCCTTGTTTCTCTTTCTTAAACCGTTTCCCTTTCCCCTTCAGTGACCAAACGCTCCTAAGTTTGTTACTTGAGTCGACCTGATTAGGATGAGCGATATTATACCTTTCTAAACACATGAGAGTGTGAGCGGGAAGGGACATTATGGTTGGCTTGATGAGTGATCAGGCACATATTATGCTCGCCACAAAATTGAGAGGGACATTTGATTCAATTAGCTTTGTTGAATGCATTTGATTTTCATTTGATACATTTAGCCATGTTTGACTTTCATTTGATTCAATTAGCTTTGTTGAATGCATTTGAGTTTCATTTGATTAAATTAGCTTTTTCCCCTCATAGATCTCAAAATATTTGGTCAATGCCCAGTTCACAAGAACCAAGAAAATTATTAGGGGACAAGTTAATGGATGGGAGATATGGAATGCGCAAGACTAAGGGTCTCATCTGTTCACCTTATTTTTAATCCATATAGAAAAGATAAGTTACAATAAGTTCTAATAAGGATTAATAAGTATAGATAACTTTAGTTTAGCAAAAATAAGCTAAGAACTAACACTCTCATAATTTTTTTTAATACCAATAGAGGAGCATTATTGTATATATATATTACCGTAAGGTCCAATTCGTAAATAGTTAAGCAAAAATTACATATCTTATTTTGATTTTTTACATACTTGTATTATTTCCCTTCTTATATATATACATATATAAATATATATATATACATATATACATATATATATATAAAGCTCCGATAAGTTCAATTCAACAAAAATAAGTTCAGATAAATTCAGATAGGGTCTAATAAGGACTAATAAGGTCCAATTAGTTTAATTAAGTTCAAATAAGCAAAAATAAGTTGAACAGAACAGGCTCCCAGTCTCCATATGCAAGCACTTATTTTTCAAGTCAATGCTACACTCGTAGCCATGGCGAAAACCTCGAAAAGCCAAAAATCAACTAGTAAACCAAAAGGTCCATGTACAGATTCAAATGCCCAAAATACGAAGTCGATGGATGAACTGTTTGAAGTTACGACAATGGAAATTGAATCGGTAGTTCGAACTAAGGAAGAAGACTTGAGAGACAATTATTCTTGGAGTGGCTCTCTTCAATTCATACCACAATGGAGAAGGTGAACAATTAGAGAGGTAGTAAAATCAGTTGGGCTGATCGGATTGTTTGTGTGGTGGATCCGATATCAATGCTGCAATTCTCTGAGAATGAGGTGAGTTCAGTTCATTTTGATTCCGTTGCAATTGATGAAAATCTAGTGAATGAGAATAGATTGGTAAATAATGCTAGAAATGTTGTGAAAATTGACATTGAGGATGTTCAACCAGAGGTTGGCTTCTGGAGTTTGTCGATAATCTGTTACGTGGATGGAGCGAATCCTCCTCCGATAGTAATGAAGTTATATAAGAAGAATTTGGAGGAATAAGGGAGTAGATAAAGTGGCAATGATAAAGAAGGGAGTATTCATTGTTCGATTTCAACCATGGAGCGCAGGGATCAAATTTTGGGCGGGAATTCGAACTTCTTTGACAATAAGCCTCTTATTGTTAAAGCCTGGAATCCAGATATGGACATAATGAAAGAGGAGTTTGATGTGCTACCTACCTGGATACATTTGATGATAGACTTTAAATATTGGAATGATAGATGTTTGATGAAACTTGTGGAGCCTATTGGGAAGTTTTTGAAGGTAGATCAAGAACTGCCAAGAGGGAGAAGTTGCAGTTTGCTAGGGTGCTTGTGGAGGTCAAAATTAATCAGGATTTCCCAGATCAACTATCATTTATCAATGAGAAAAACTTGGAGGTGGTATTTGATATAGAGTATGAATGGAAACCCACTGTGTGCAAGAATTAAGGCTCTTGGCCATGTAAGTGAAGAGTGCAGGAAGACTGTTGAACAAGAAATTGGGAGACAAATCTGGAGGCCTAAGCAGCAGGCTCAACCTATTCAGGCTCCAGCTCCAGAACCTGGGATATAGAAGGAAGCTGGTGCTGTAAGTAATACTATTGAATTTTGTATTGCTAAGCAGACTAGCACTAGAGCCAGGTCTCCTACTACTATAACTACAACTGCTAATGCATTTGATGTACTTAGTAATATTAAGAATGAGGAGATTATGGTGGGAGATTTTGTTTGTGAAACAAATGGTGGGGCTGATGGGGGAGGGGACTCCTCCACTGATCATGGATAGCATAATGTGCTGGAATGTCCGAGGTATATCTGGTGTTCACAAACAGAAAGATGTTAAGAAGATTATAAACACTAGAGCCCTGGGACTAATTAGTATCATTGACACTAAGGTTAAGGCTAATAATATGGGAAGAATGTACCAGAACCTCTTCAGTGGGTGGTGTTTTTGCTCAAATTCATCATTTCATCCTAATGGTAGAATTCTGTTGGCATAGAATGCCATGTCTTTTCATGTCAACATCCTTGCTATGTCTGATCAGTATATTCATTGCCATGTACAAGCAGTGAGTAGCAAACAAGAGTTTATATGCACTTTTGTGTATGCCTTCAATATGGCTGCTCAGAGGGAGGTGTTATGGGATGATTTAGTGGGGTTTGTTGTGAAAAATGATTTACCATGGATTTTATTGGGTGACTTTAATTGTGTTCTGAACAGAGATGAAAGAATTGGTGCTGCAGTCAAGAATAGGGAAATGTTGCCTTTCAGAGAATGTGTGACTAGATGTGGGATTGAAGACCTCAAATCTACTGGCGACTTTTATACTTGGAATAATAAACAGGATGGTGCAGCAAGGGTGTTTAGTAAGCTGGATAGAGTGTTGTGCAATGACAAATGGACTGAGTTTTTTCCTAATTCTGAGGCTCGGTTTATGCCTGAGGGCATTTTTGACCATAGCCCCATGTTAGTTAAAGTCCATAGTATGATTGTGAATGATTTCAGTCCCTTCAAGTATTATAAAATGTGGAGCTCAGCTCCAAACTTTCAGAGATGGGTGAAGTCAGCTTAGGACATTAATGTCAGGGGATGTGCAATGTTTAGGGTTGTGCAGAAGTTAAAAAATGTCAAGAAAGAGTTAAAAGGTTGAATAAGAAGGGTTTTGGGGACATCTAAGTGGCTGATGCAAGGGCCTATGCCCATCTTATTGATTGCCATTTGAAGATGCATGAGCACAATGATGATATGGCAGGTGAAAGAGAAAGTATGGCTGCTGCTAAATATAGGAAAGTGCACAAGCAATACCTCTCTTACCTTCAACAGAAAGTCAAATTTGCTTGGCTTACAGAAGGTGATGAAAATAGTTATATGTTTCATAGAGCTATAAAACAAATAAGGATGCAGTACATAACTTCTGGTATTCATGATTTGAATGGGATATGGAAAGAGGATGAGATGGTGGAAGATGCTTTAATCACATATTACAAGAAGCTGTTGGGCACTGCTAAAGATAGTAGAAGGAAAATATGTAAAGAAATTATTGCTCAAGGGAGGCTGCTCACAGAAGAACATCAAGCTATCCTGATGAGGCTAGTTACAGATGCTGAAATTCAGAGTGCGTTATTCTCTATTCCTGGTGATAAATCACCAGGCGTTGATGGCTTTGGGACCTACTTCTTCAGAAAGGTGTGGCCTATTGTTGGAAATGAGATAATTCATGCTATACAGGACTTCTTTAACTCTGGTAAGCTGCTCAAGGAGGTCAATAATACCTTGATAACCTTAATTCCTAAGGTGAAATGCCCTGAGAATGTCACTGAATTTAGACCCATTGCTTGTTGCAATGTGATCTATAAGTGTATAACAAAGGTTATGTGTGCGAGAATGAGAATGGTCCTTCTTGTTATTATTGCGGAAAATCAGGGGGTATTTATTAAAGGAAGATTTGTAGCTCATAATGTGCTGATTTGTCAAGACATGGTTATAAGCTATGGAAGGAAGTCAACTAGTCCAAGATGCATCATCAAAATGGACATGAAAAAGGCATATGACTTAGTGGATCGGTGTTTTATAGAAGAGATGCTAGGGGCTCTGAAATTTTGTGATAAGTTCATTCAACTCATCATGGAATGTGTCAAATCCCCTCACTATACTCTGGTGATTAATGGGAAGTGGTGTGGCTACTTTGCTGGCAAAAAAGGTCTTAGGTGGGGTGACCCAATGTCACCCTTGCTCTTTGTAATCTGTATAGATTACCTATCAAGAACCTTGAAATTAGTAGGTGAAAATGAGATATTTAAATTTCATCCCAAATGTACAGGTGTCAAACTTAATCACCTTTGCTTTGCTGATGATATCATCCTATGCAGCAAAGGTGACTATAGATCTGTTTATCTCCTCCTTCAGGGTTTAAAACATTTCTCAGAGGCTTCTGGGCTGGAAGTCAATGAAAACAAATCAGAGCTGTATACAACTGGTATGTCTAGAGATGATGTGCAAAGAATTCTTGATGTTTCAGGCTTCAACCATGGCTCTCTGCCCTTCAGATACTTGGGGGTTCCCATAATCTACAAGAGAATAGATGTCAAGGAATGTAACCTGCTTGTTGAGAAGATGACTGCTAAGGTGTGGAGCTAGAGCAATAGACATTTGTCTTACCAAGGTAGATTAATTCTTGTTAATTCTGTTTTACTGAGCATACATGTGTACTAGTCTCAGTTGTTTTTCTTGCCTAAGAAAGTTCTACATGATATTGAGATGATTTGTATAGCATATTTGTGGACTGGTGAGCACTATAGTAGCAAAGGGGGGGGTGTGGCTTGGCCTAAGCTTTGTATTCCCTAATATGTTGGTGGTTTAGGGATAAGGAATGTTGTGTAATGGAAAAAACTGCTATGGGCAGGTATACTTGGGCCATAGCTACAAAAAAAGATAATATCTGGATTAAATGGGTGAGTGAGTTGTATGTGAAGGATAGAAACTGGTGGGAATACCAACCTCCCCAAGGGCGCAGCTGGTACTGGAAGAAAATTTGTGAAGTTAAGGATGAGATCAAGAATTTGATTACTACTGAGCAAATAAATCACGTGGTGGCATATTCTGTGCAAACTGTCTATACTAGGCTGGTTAGTGAGTTTGTCAAGGTGCATTGGGACAGAGTTGTCTGGAATAGGTTAGTGATTCCAAAGCATAGGTTTTTTCTATGGCTTGTGATGATGAATAGACTACAAATAACAAAGAGACTATTCAATATGGGTGTTGCTGACTATACTAGCTGCTTGATCTGTGGTCAGGTGGATGGAACTCAAGAGCATATGATGTTTGAATGCCATTTCAGTAATTCTGTATTGCTGAAAGTGGCTTGATGTTAGAATCCCTCAGCATAATGTCCAGGGTATAATTCAATGGATAACAAGGAGTAGATGGTCCAAGTTTCACAAACAAGTGTTTGTTGTGGCTCTTGGCTCTCTTGTTTATCATATTTATTGGACTCGAAATGATGTTTTTTGGAATCACAAAGTTAATACAGTACATAGTATTGTGTATAGAATACAGCAGGATGTAATTGATAGAAGTTATTATGCATGTGTTGCCTAAGAAAGTGGCAAGAGCTGGTAAAGAGTGGCTAAGGAACTTTGCAGTGAATGATTGTATGTAGTGGGTTTGAGTGCCTTGGTGTTGGGGTCCAACCTAGTTGGTTTGCCTTATCCTTGGTTTCTCTGTAGGTTGTAATTGGTTTGGTTTTTGATATATACCTTACTTAGCAAAAAAAAAAAAAAAATCAATGCTACACTTTTCATCTCAAAATATAGAGTTTACATTCCATTATTTTAAGTCAAAATGGAGTACTTTCTCAGTTAAAAAATATTTTTTTTTTTCCTAAAAACCCTCATTATGATAATTTTACTTTCATTACGTTCTCACTTTTATAAGAAAAACTGAGTCTATGTTAATGTAATTTGGGATTTTTGACCCTTTTCCCTGCATTTTCTCTTTTATAGGCCTCTTCAATTACTTTCAATTTATCCATTAAACATATTCCCTCTTTCCTCATTTTAAATCCATTAATCTTAATCCATTATTCTTATTGGTTGTATCAATTTATTGTTTCCGATACAAGTATATCATTTGAACCAAGTGATAAAATATTTCACTTTCCTCAATTCTCATGAAATAAACAAACACTATATTTTGGGATAAAACTTGGTTGACCCAACGTATAAATTACCCATACTAATAGAATTTATCATAGAGTGGAATCCAACTCAACCTTAGTAATTACTCCCTCCGTCCCATAATATAGTGCTTACATTCTATTTTAGGTGTCCCAAAATATTGTGCATACTTCATTTTTTATCAATTTATTTGGACTAAATTATCCTTAATTTTTACACACACTTTCCAAAATATACCTCATTTCTTTCAAAATGTGTGCTCTTATATATTTATTGCTTTGTACCATTCTAAATAAAATTCATTACTTTTTGATTTTATTTTGAAGGAAAAAGATAATAAAGAAGTAGTTCGAAGACAAAAGTGCTTCATTAAATATTTTATTTTGAGAATCCTACTACTCCCTTCATTCTCCTTAATTCCCGTGAAAAAAAAATTAAGCACTATATTATGAGACGGAGGGAGTATATTTTAATAGAGTGCCCATTTTTCCATTTATGTTTGTCCCAAATAGATTTTCCGTTTCCTTATCTGGTATGGGTCCACCAATTAAAATATTATTTTGCTTTCAACTTTTATAATATCACCCACTTTCCCATATGGTCCACATTCTCTATCCTTAATAAACAATTCATAAAAAGTGTAACAACTTCTATATTTAATTATGATTTAATACAACTAAGGTCATACACATGATTTCTTCTTAATACTTGTGCCCAAAAGAAATGGGCACTCTATTTAGGGACGGAGGGAGTAGAAGTGGATAATCTACCTATTGAGTAGATGTATTTTTTTTGACAGAAATTGGGTAGATATAATTACGTCTTATATTTTGGAATGAAGATATTACTAATCATGATAATCGAATTTTTAAAATTATTAGTAGATGAGCTCATAAATTAATAATCAGGGTAAGATAAGACCGTAAGAGACCTAAGAGTCATGGATAGTAATGGAGCACTTTTTGCGGGTACGTGTTACTTTATTAATACAATGGGATTTTATTAAACTAAAGTACGTATTAATTTCGCTGTTTGAGGTCCGTAATTAATTGTTGTGGAGATAACTAAGACAAATGCATCATGCACACATTAATCCAGACACGTGATACGATAACTGGATAATACGATACAGATTTGAGGAAAAAAAATGTTTATGATTCACCTACTGCACATACGCATCAATAATGTTTTTTTAAAAGAAAAAATTAGGAGACATAATTGACCTCAAACCAACCCCTACTAGATCACTAGCCTACATGCTACAAGTACACTAATATAGAGGTTGTATACAAAGCTTAATAGCCCAAGAGACAAGAGGCTTGGAGGCCAACTTCCACTACAACAGGCAATCCCCAAATTATTGTTGGGATAAAAATTCGAGCTTTGGGCCAAGTTTTGGAATTTGGAGATGGTACTCCATTGAGATACCACCTTTTTCTTTGGCTTAGATGTTGAACAAAAAACAACTCATCAGAATCTAATTTTTTTTTTGCTAAGTAATGAGTATGATATATGATAGAATATAAATATAGTTAGGATATATTTTGTTCATAGAATTATACTTTGGATAGGTTTCCTAATCATAATAGGACTATCCTAGGATGTAACACTATAAATATTGATCAATGTTAATCACTCCGGTTGAGGAGTTTTTCCCAAATCTAGCATGGTATCAAGAGCATAGGTTTAGTTATCGTTCCCCCACAATTTTGTCCGGCATTCTTGGACCTCACGCCACTTTTTCCTTCAAGCACAATTTTTTAATTTTTCTTCCTGCTTCCATTGACCTCTCGTTCAATTTGTTGCAGTGAGTTTTGTTTTTGCCGGCCTAGTATTATCTTCAAGTGGTTCTTTCTACACTTGTTTATTATTACCGTGGGTGCTACCTCTATTGTTTTGTGTTTTCTTTGTTTTGTGCGCCTCTTGCTTCCGCTCACATGGCACCTCCGGACAACGACCCTCCTACCACTGAATTTCACCCTGCTCTCTCGGTTACAAACATTAAAAATTGTATCCCTTTGATTCTTGATCGCGAGAAAGTTCAATATTCCAATTGGGTTGAGTTGTTTGAGTGCCACGCCCACGCCTACGCCTTTAATGTTTTAGATCACATAAATTCAAAAACAAAACGCCCTTCTGACATATCTGATGCATTATGGTCGCGTCTTGATTCTATTGTTAAACAATGGATTTAAGGTACTATTTCCTCTGATCTACTACAGACAGTTCTTTGCCGTGGGGATTCCGCACAAGCTCTTTGGGACAAATTGAAGGCTATTTTTCAGGACAACAAACATACTCGTGCAGTATATCTTGAAAATCAATGTAATACTCTTCACTTGAATAATTTTTCTGATGTCTCCTCTTATTGCAAATTAAAGAATCTGAAAGATCAACTTGCCAACCTTGATCAACCAGTTTCTGAGCAAAAACTGGTCCTTCGGCTTGTTTCAGGTCTCATTAATACTGATTTTGATGTTGTGGCCACGATGATCCAACAAACTGAACCTCTCCCTTCGTTTGAATCGGCCCGTTCACGCCTGTTGCTCGAGGAATCTCGTCGTGCCCAGGATTCTGCGTCACAACCCGCTTCCTTCGTGGTCCATGGACAACCAACCGCTCCGCTTTGCCTCCACCGCGCCACCAAGCACAACCACGCCCCTCCGGCAACCCAAGCCCAATATGCCGCCCTCGCTCCATATGCTTGCCCTCGCTCCATATTTGGACCATGGTCCACTCATGACTCCCACCGAATTGGGCAACGCGTTTGCTACTATGACTCTACCACAGGATAATTCATGGTACATGGATTCGGGCGCTACATCTCATATGACCCACTCCTCAGGTACTCTCATGCCCCTATTTAATTTAAGCACTCCTAATCATATTCTTGTTGGTAATGGTCATCGCATTCCGGTTCTTGGTTATGGTCAATCATCCCTCGCCTCTTCTCACCATCCTTTAGCCCTCCGCGATGTCTTATTTGCTCCACAAATTATCAAAAACCTTATCTTCGTTCGCAAATTTACTTCCGATAATAATGCCTCCATAGAATTTGATCCTTATGGTTTTTCTGTGAAGGACCTGCGCACGGGGAATATCATAGCGAGGTGCAATAGTTCGGGGGAGCTCTATCCTATGACCACTCAACCATCTACCTCTCTAGCAACCGCCCTCACGGCCACATCATCCACCACCTGGCATGATCGCCTTGGACATCCAGGATCCCAAGTTTTAAGCTTTCTTAGGAATAGAGATTTAATTCATTGTCATAAGGAGCTTGCCTCTGATTTTTGTAATTCTTGTCAAGTAGGAAAACATCTTCGTTTGCCGTTTCAGCCATCAAACAGTACTACTCATTCTGCTTTTGAGATTATTCATGCTGATTTATGGACCTCTCCTATTCGTAGTTCTCAAGGTCATAAATATTATTTAGTGCTATTGGATGATTTTACTCATTATGTGTGGACAATCCCTCTCAAATTTAAATCTGAGGTCTATCAACACTTCCTTAATTTTCGCACCTATGTCCAAACACAATTTGAACGCCTTATCAAAGCTTTCCAATGCGATCATGGTCGGGAATTTGATAACACCCCGTTTAAATTATTTTGCATACAACATGGCATCATATTTCGTTTCTCTTGCCCCTATACCTCTTCCCAAAATGGTAAAGCTGAACGCATGCTCAAAACTCTAAATAACATGTCTCAGACTCTTCTTTGTCATGCATCCGTCCCCCCTCAATTTTGGGTAGAATCTCTTGAAACGGCAACCTATCTTGTTAATCTCTTGCCTACTAAGACACTAAATAATATTGCACCCTTTGAAGTGTTATTTCGATCACCCCATCATATGACCATATTCGGGTATTTGGATGTCTTTGTTTTCCTAATTTGACAACTATTGCTCCTCACAAATTAGCCCCTCGTTCCACTCCATGTGTTTTCTCGGCTATCCTTCACATCATCGGGGTATAGGTGTCTAGACATTGCCACAAATAAAATCATTTTATCTCGTCATGTCACCTTTGATGAAACTTCTTTTCCCTTTCGGAATTTGGAGCCTTTTAAAACTACTGATTACTCCTTTCTTGATGACTCGGGGCCGGGCCCCCTCCTTTTCCATTCGGCAGCCTTAAGCTCCACGAATTCATCAAGCCCAAGCCCCCCAACCCGGTCCGTCCCAGCCCAGGCCCACATTCCCACCCCACACACGCCTGCGCGCCTTACACCCTCCATCGGGCCCAACGGCCCACTATCCCCCCTACTACCCCTACACGCGCCCCCACACCGATCTACCCTTGCCTCCCGAGTCCTCTCCTTTACGGACCCGAGCCCAAATCCTCGCCCAGCCCGAGGTATAGCCCACCTCCTATGCGTGGCCTCCCCATGATTCGGCCCACGCGCCCCCTGCCGTCTCCCCATCCCATGCGGACCGGATCCAGTGCCGGCATTTCACTACCCAATCCTAAATATGCCCTCCCTACTATTTCCTCCTCTATTCCTCTACATCGTTCCCCAATTCCTAAATCTCACAAACTTGCCTTGACTGATCCAAATTGGAATGCGGCGATGCATGATGAATATAGTGCTTTAATTAATACCGGGACATGGGAATTAGTACCTAGGCCTATGGGGGTGAATATTGTTAATTGCATGTGGATTTATACTCACAAAGAAAATGATAAAGGTGACCTTCAAAGGCACAAAGCTCGTCTTGTTTGTGATGGCAGGTCTCAGGAGGTTGGTGTGGATTGTGATGAAACTTTAAGTCCAGTTGTTCGTCCAGCTACTATTCGTACAGTGTTGGGGTTAGCTATGGCTCGCAACTGGTCTATTCATCAGCTTGAAGTCAAAAATGCTTTTTTACATGGTGACTTACAGGAAACAGTATATATGCATCAACCCCCCGGTTTTGTTGATAAGCGGTTTCCTCATTATGTTTGTCGCCTGCGCAAGGCTCTCTATGGCCTCAAACAAGCTCCCCGGGCTTGGTATCAACGTTTTGCGCATTTTCTTCTTCAGATGGGATTCGTTGTTGCTCAGAGTGACAACTCTCTATTCACTTTTCGTCAGGGCAATGATATGGCTTATCTTCTTCTATACGTTGATGACATTATTCTCTGCACCTCTTCTGATGCTTTACGGGACCGTATTATTGCTCAGTTGCAATTTGAATTCCCTATGTCTAATTTGGGGCCACTCAGTTACTTTTTGGGTATTTCAGTTACTCGTACACCTTTCTACATGCTTCTTTCTCAGAAAAAGTATGCACAGGAAATATTGGAGCGTGCAGGTATGGGCACATGTAAGCCTGCAGCGACTCCGGTTGACACTAACTCTAAGCTTAGTGCAGATTCGGGTCCTCCTGTCGCCGATCCGACTCATTATCGCAGTTTAGCAGTTGCTTTGCAGTACCTCACTTTTACTCGTCCTGATATTGCTTATGCAGTTCAAGGTGCAGCCTTTTTATGCATGATCCCCGAGAGACTCATTATAATGCATTAAAACGCATCCTCGCGTTATATTCGAGGCACCATTGATCATGGATTATATTTATATCCTACTACTCGCTTGCGCTTGATCACTTATACGTCGATGCCGATTGGGGCGGGTGTCCTGACACTCGCCGTTCTACTTCTGGTTATTGTTGTTTTCTCGGTGATAACCTGATTTCTTGGCAGTCTAAGCGTCAGCCTACTCTTTCTAGATCAAGTGCTGAGGTAGAATATCGAGGCGTCGCAAATGTTGTCGCGGAAGCGTGTTTGTTACGTAATCTTCTTTTGGAGTTACATTGTCCTCTCCAACAGGCTACTATTACCCGGTACAACACCAACGCACCAAACATGTTGAGATGGATATTCATTTTGTTCGGGAGAAGGTTGCGTTGGGTCGGGTACGTGTGCTGCATGTTCCTACTAGATATCAGTTTGCAGACATTTTCACTAAAGGTCTTCCGCGGCAGTTATTCTTGGAATTTAAGTCCAGTCTCAGCGTTCGTCCTCCTCCCGTTCCGACTGTGGGGGTGTGATAGAATATAAATATAGTTAGAATATATTTTGTTCATAGAATTATACTTTGGATAGGTTTCCTAATCATAATAGGACTATCCTAGGATGTAACACTATAAATATTGATCAATGTTAATCACTCCGGTTGAGGAGTTTTTCCCAAATCTAGCAATATATTAACACCAAAATGCATTTACAACCCAAAGCCAATCTAGGGAAGAGCAAACCAACTAGGTTAGACCCCTCCTCCCTAGACAAGCACCAAACTATTTACAACTTCCCAATCTTCCATCTATTTTTTTTTTTAATTTAATTGCCTATATATGTTGAATAATCTAACCATTGGATTAATGCATGAATACCCTGACTACTTGATGCTTTATTTAAAAAAGCAACTCTGATATTTTGACTTACACACAACTTTAACTATTAATATATTTAATTATCTATTAGTATAAATTATAAAATTTAATGTTTTGTAAATATTATCCCCGTCCCATAATAAAGTTCCAATTTTTCTTATTATATTTTCGGAAAAAGTTTCTAATTCAAATCTTTCTACTTTAATTATATACTTAGTTGTAATGATACTTTGACACAGAATAAAATGAATGCATTTACTAAAATGAATGAATTTACTAAAATGAATGTCAAAATCTTTTTTTCAATAAAATGATTCTAATATTAGACTCACGTAAAACGGTTTTTTCACCATATACCCCTGACAAATTTTTTTTTGCACCATATACCCTTTCAACTTTCCAAATGCACCATATACCCCTCACGTTTGAAAAAATACATCCACTTACCCTTATGACTAACGGAAGTCTAACACCGTTAGTCATTAACCCTTAATCCCCCTCTAACCCTAATTTAACTAACATAAAACTAAACCTAACCTAACCCTAACCCCTAATCCCCCATTAATCCTAACCCTAATCTAATACCCTAACCCTAACCACCCAACCCCCACCCCACCCCTTCCCCCCACCACCCGAGCAATCCCCTAAAGCCGTCGCGAGAACCAGCCTCGCAGCACCTCACACCACCCTCGCACCACCCTCACAAAGACCTCACACCACCTCGCGCACCTCCTTCACAAAGACCCTCGCACCACCTTCGCAAAGACTCTTTGAAACCCTCGCAAGCACCTCGAAACCACCACGAACCCACACATCACCCCGAAAGTCGCCACCACCACAAACCCACAACCTCCCTAAACTCCCGAATCTACCACGCGAACCATGAACCCCACAAAATCCGCGAAATGAAAAAAAACGAAAGCCGGAATTTCGGTGGGTGCGAAGAGGCGCAGGGGTGTTGTGAGGAGGAGGGGGGAGAGGCGCGGTGTGGCGCTGCGCAGATCGGGAGGGGCTCGCGAGGGGTTGGTGGGGGGGGAGGGGGAGGGCTGGGATGGGCCGCCTCGAGGGCGCGACTCGGGGAAAGGGGTTGCGCGACGGTCGGGGAAGGGGAGGGGGAGGGAGCTCGCGTGATTCAGCGGGGAAGGGGGGAGAAGGAGTGTGCGGGGAAGGTGGAGGGGGAGGGAGTGGGGTGCTACGGGGAAGGGGGGGCATGGGGAGGGAGGGGGGGGGGAAGGGTGGTGGTGCGGTGGGGGCAGGGTGGGGTCAGGGGTAAGGGGGTGGGGGGGAGGGGTGGGGGTGTTAAGTGTTAGGGTTAGGGTATTAGAGTTAGAGTTAGGGTTAGGATTAGGGGTAGATTTAGGTTAGTTAAATTAGGGTTAGAGGGGGATTAAGGGTTAATGACTAACAGTGTTAGACTTCCGTTAGTCATAAGGGTAAGTGAATGTATTTTTTCAAACGTGAGGGGTATATGGTGCATTTGGAAAGTTGAAAGGGTATATGGTGCAAAAAAAAATTAGTCAGGGGTATATGGTGAAAAAACCGCACGTAAAATGAAAGGTTGAGAAGGAAACAAGGTTGCTCGTAACCTCACTACCTTAGCTCATCTTAGTCGTCGTTCTGGGGAGCTGCGAGTATGGATAGAAGTAGTGCCTTCAGAGGCGAATATCTTTGTAATTTATGATTTGGAATTGATGAATAAATAGTCTGCTTTTCGCGTCAAAAAAAAAAATTTGAAAGCACAAGTCAAGGTATTACTGATAATACATTTTCCCTCCATCCTAGATATCTTCGAGCATTTCCTTTTTTATTTAATTTATCTCATATGAGCTTTTGTTAATTGCCGCTTCACCTGTATTTTAATACTTCTCGTACCTCCTTTAGTTCAAGAGACATAGATACACTCTTGTAAAGTTGTAATAATATAAAGGCAACTGTCTTTTTTTCTTGGATGAAATATATCTCATCAACTTCCATCATATATAAGTTTTTTTAATGAAATAGAACCGGATAAACCTCAATAAATTACCTTCTATGCGTCATGATAATTGTTGAAACTAATTTGTGGCGGGGAGTATATGCGAGTAATATATTGATAAGAATAATTGTTAGAACTAGTAAGGCTCAACTGCACATATCGTGTATGCTGAATTTCATCTAGTATTTGGTGTAATTTTAAAATTTATGTCTCAAAATCTTAAGGTTGTGGGATAAAACTCCCCTAGAGGCATTTTACTCTCAAAACAGGTGGGTCAGATTAACATATATGAAGCTCCGACACTTTTCCTTACACATCTAAAAAAAAGAATATCATGTATGCTAAAATACGAGTTACTAATTGTTGTTTATTACTTTTATTTTCTTCCTCCACTTGCATAGTTGCATTACACCCTTGGTATTTTTTTTTTTTGAGAAAAAACCCTTTGTATTGTTTTATCTTCCTCATTTTCCTATTCGCGTTTGTTTATGCACTTCTTTGACCTTAAAATTTTATAACATATTTGTAAAAATTATAATGATTGAATATTAATAAAGTATACTTATATATTGAGAGAATCAAATAAAACCCCACATATATGACCATGTTTTTCATATACATTGAGAAGAGGTTAGAGAATTCTCTCTAATTGTGAATAATGCGAGGATTACCAGTATGAAAGATAAAGCTATGCATATTTTATGTATTATTTCCTCCACATGCATGCATTTTCAACCCAGCGTACAAAAATAATCCTTCTATAAATACTACATACTTCATCTACTAACTCTCCACCACAACATCCTCATTTCTTAACTCTCGCAAACAGCTTCTATACCCAGCAAACTAAAACAGCCATGGCTTCCATTTTCCTGAAATCAACCACCACTGTCCTCCTACTAATCTCTGCACTTAGTATTGCCACAGCCTTTATCCTAGATATAGATGGCGATCCACTCTACAATGGTGGGCAATACTACATCATCCCACAGAGCTTAGGCTTTGGGGGAGGTCTCACCTTAAAATCGAAAGCCGATTCCTTACCATGCCCACTCTATATAGGCCGTGAAAACGACGAAACGTCTCATGGAATCCCCGTCACAATCGCTTCCCCTTTTAAGATAGGGATTATCACACCCTCTTTACCAATTAGTATAGTCTTCAAGGGAGACGGTAATCCCAACATTTGTATGCAGCCATTGGGGTGGAAGGTGATCCCCGATGGAACAACGGGCCAGTCGTACATTGCTACCGGTGGTAGTGGCGGTGCCTTTAACCCGACTACTACTTTCAGTATTGAGCAGATTGGCATTAATATTAATATGTATAAGATAAGGAATGCTGGGGGATCAGATGTTGGTTTTTTTGAGAAAGATGGGCTTTTGGGACTTACTAATGATATTCCTCTTCATGTTGTGTTCAGGAAAGCTTTTGATGTTTTATCCATGAAGATCTAGACTCATGATGTACTAGTCTATAGTTCATGCATGGAAGAATAAAACCCACCCTTTTAGTTAAATCATCGGAGGATATATCCTTCTTCCTGTTGTGTGTGTGTGTGGGGGTGTGGGGGGGGGGGGGGTGTATTTAATTTCTATCATTTTGTATGTGTCTTTCAGTACCTTTTGAAAGTTAATAATGGGTTGTTGACGTCCTGACTCTTATTTTGTTTTATGATTAATTTGTTTAAGATATCTAATGATATTTAATACAGAATGATATTTACGATATATCTTGCTAACGTGCATCCTAGAGGCGCTAGATAAGATTTGCATTTTTATATAGAATGACCATATCATTATTGTTTGATGTTTAATGTGCTCAAAAGATAAAACATATATCATTTTTATATAGAATGACCATACCATATTTTTTAGTATTTTCAAATAAGAGCATTGAATTTCCCTTCTCTCTCATAATATATTATGCTTTAACATCTAATTCCACTTTTCAAACTAATACATTTTGATAGCAGACAAATGATGAACGTTAGTTCACATTCTTAAACCCTGAACTCTCGCCTCTCACCAATTTCTTTTTAAGTCCAATTCAAAAAAATAAAACAAATTGGAAAATGTTCGGGTAACCCTTTGAGTCACAAATCCTGTTGACGATGACATGACAGCTTATATGGCTTTTTTTAATTAGGATAATTAATGTCACCAATTTAATTTCAATTTTATAAGTTGTACATTGAAATCCATGTAAGGCTCATCCAATTGTTACTCTCTACCATGTCCATAATCACATATTCACAATCACACCTTTGCAAATTTTTAGATTTCTCTATCTAATATTTGCAGTATCAACTAGAAGGAATGTAACTATCCAAGGGAGAAAGTTTATCTATATTTTTCTAATTTCTTTATCTATTATTTGCACTAAATAAGACCCTAAAAACCTCAAAATTCTCAAACGAATTTGTCAGAAATACAATCAGAAAGAGAGAGATATTTCATAAAGTAATATGTTTCTGGGTTTTCATCAAATTACACAATTTCATAACACTGAAGAACAAAAGCAAGAAGAAGAAGAAAGTGCAAAAACAAAGAATTGATTGTTTGAAATATGGCGGCGATAACTCTTGAAAGATTTAGAACCCTTCATAAATTTTCTCTCCCACCTCCCTTAAACCGGGATACTAAAAAACTTCTCTGTTGCACAAAACTCAACAGCAACAACAACAACAGTCCTACTTCTCCCCGAACGACGCCGTTTCCGTAAGACGTCGAACTACTTCCCCTCTTTCACTCCCTCCTCGAAACATATCTTTTCGATCCCCACCAGCGCCGTCGACTCGATTTGGTGCCGATGAGCATAACCAAATTGAAGTCATTGGAGAGAAGCTTATACTTAATCTTCACTCCGAAGTTGACAAATTATGCATCGCTTTCCTTACAAACTCCAAATTTGCCCCTCTGCCGCTGCCATAATCTCTCTCGTGGAATCTCCGCACTCGTCGCTCTGTGGCGATCGTTGAAATTTCAACCTTTTCCGCTGTTGGAGATTGGATTTTCCGGCGAGAGACTGACATTTTTCGGTTTGGCTTTCGAGGCAAGAGATTGAGGATGATTGTTTCCAGCCTCGTAAATAATCTGGGTTGCTAAATGACGCCCTATTTTTTCTTACTAACGCCCTAAATATGTATAAAAATACAAATATGTATAAAAATCCTACCACAATAACCTCTAGACTTTTCTCCCTCCTTGACTTTCCCACTCCACCCCATCAAACCACCACCACCCGAACCACTGCCAACAATAATGGCCGATACTTTCCCTCTCTCGCACCACCACCATCAAACCACCACCACCGGAACCACCGCCAACAATAATGGCCGACACTTTCCTCTCTCTGCACCACCACCATCAAACCACCACCACCACCAGAACCACTATCAACAATCGCCGAAGCTTTCCTCTCTCTGAACCACCACCATCAAATTTTTTTTTTAAAAAAAATAGGTGAGGCGTCCACCATGGACACCCCACCACAGGTACAAGCGTCCATGGTAGGCGCTTGCACCTCCGGTGGGGCATCCACCATGGACGCCTGTGCCCGTGCCTGTGGTGGGGCGTCCATGGTGGACGCCTCACCTATTTTTTTAAAAAAAAAATTAAGAACGACTGATGGTATGGTGGCTGTTGCGGTGTTCCTGTAACACCCCGATAATTCTCTCTTTTCAGAAATACCTTTATAATATAAAACTTAGAGAATTACCCAGGTATTATCGCCCGTGTAAAAACGTATCGGCTTATTCAGAATTTTGCAGCGGAAAACAATTAACTGAACTTCAAACTTTATTGTCACAAATAAATAAATAACTAAGTACTTCAAACAATTAACTTTAAATGTCTACTCAAACGAACTTATTAAAATACGTTACTACTAATGCGGAAACCTGACAAATTAAATTACACAAGCTCTCCATTCCCGCATTCCCAATGATGCTACATCTCGCGAACCCGTAAATGTCAATGCTCTAGAGAGTCTGCTCACCAAAATTGGGTCATCACAGGATCAATAAGACAAAGCCATGATCAACACATACAAACAAAGCACGTAATCAGCAAAGCTGAGTACTACATAGTAATAAATAAACTTACCTAACATGATACTAAATAATAACATGCAGGGATAAATAATAATATAATCATATAACATTTCTGCAGACAACTTTTACTGAACTAAACTCTAAACATCTTTTTATTACTCAAATGGAGTAGTTATTGGACCTGAGTTGTCTTATCAACTAATGCCTTCATTACGAAGACGAAATACGGGAGCTACCACGTATTCCATAAATGACCTGCGATATCGAGGAACCTTTGCTAACTGAAAAAGGGATGGGGATCAATCCATCTCCTGTAAAAAGCCATGGCTCGCTCACCATGTACCCCAACTCCTAATGTCCAACTCTAGACGTGCACCAGTCTAAAGTCTATAACCATCCTTGTTACACTTTACGTTCTTTACAGATTATTACTTGTTATGACACACACATTCAAGCAATACAGAAATAACAATTCAACATTCACAATTGAACTTCTTTTATCTTAGGATTTAATAAGTGGTCACAACTTACAACCCAAGACTTACTTTCTTTTAAATCTTTTTATTCTCCGCCTAGAAATCAATATAAACTAAAATCAATACTCTTAAATAAAAAGACAGCAACTTTAAAATATTCAAAATCCCCTTTAAGCATATTCAAAAGTTGATTTTACTATCAAAACTTCAATTACTTTAATTCCTAGCATAATACGACCATACTAGTAATTAAAATTCCTAAAACTCCATAAATAAGATACTTTCTGAAATTCCAGCAACTTATAAAATCATAAAACCCTCTTTAAACATATGCAAACATGTTTAAATTCATAATCTAAACCAATCTCATAGTATTCAACATGCTACTATGGTTTTCTAATAATTAACACCCTAAAAATCCATGCTTTAATAATTAAAACTTCAATCTAACAATAATAATTAAATCTGAATTTTTATTCTTATAATATAATATATATATGAATCAAGATTATTTATTAAAACAGTAAATTAAAATCAATAATCATGATTAACATTAAAATAAAGCATAAAAACATAGTCTTTAATGGAAACTTGAGGAAGAAGAAAAGAATTAAACCAACACAAGAGGAAAGTAGAATGATGCGCCGGCCAAGGAAGAGCAACGGCGGCAGCAGCGGCGGTTCACCGGTGATTGACGGCGGTGGTGACGTTTCTTAGCGAAGAAGAAAGCGTTACTTGAAGAAGAAGAAAGAAAACTTGAGAGGAAGAACACCAAAATTACGTTGAAGAGGGGAGGAGGAGTGCCGTGAGTCTTGAGAGAGGAGAGAGAAAAAATAATCTTTGTGTGGTAAAATAATTGGGCTTAAGGTATTTATAAGTAGGGTTTTCTTTTTGGGCTTAGGAAAAGGAGATTGAGTTTGAATATAATTTGATGACAACTAGGATTGATAAATTAGAACTCCTAGCATCAATATAACTCCTTTTTCTAATCTATTTAGAATTTGGGTTCCTCAAGTCCACTTAGACTTCTTTTCCAAATCAAATTCGTATTTCAAACCTTTTTCAAAGCATGCCTAATTAAAATATTTTCAACTTTCTTAAATTCTTAAAATAATTTCATTTGACTTTTTAAAATAGTCAACCTACTTTAAATAATAAAAATCATTTTAACTAAAATATAAATATATATGTGATAAAATATATTTATAAAATCCTTTAAAATTATGGGGGATTACAGTCTACCCCCCTTAAAAGAAGTTTCGTCCCAAAACTTGACATGAAAACTAACATATCTTTCAAAACTTGAACTCATCTTTGCAAAAGTTTACGAAGAATTGTGCCACTTGTGCACACTTTTGCTAACTTAAAACACTTGTTACTTATGAACACGCTTTCTTATGCGGAGAATCTACTTCTTTAGCACTAACATGTGCAAATTGCCCAACATAGGCGTAAATATGCATAAAAACCTCATAAAAATAGACAAAAAGCGCGAAATTTATCGCATTCTATCCCCCTTAAAGAAAACGAGTTACACCCTCGTAACTCACCTCGAGGAACAAGTCTGGATACTTCTTTTTCATCTCATCTTCGGCTTTCCACGTTGCCTCTTCTGATTCGTGGTTAGACCAAAGTACTTTCACGATGTGGACGTCTTTATTTCGTGTACTACGCACTTTTCCGTCGAGAATCTTGACAGGCCTTTCCTCATATGTGAGGCTACTATCGATCTGAATTCGCTCAGGCTCTAGGACATGACGTTCATCAGGGATGTAACGCTTAAGTTGGGAAATATGGAACACATCATGCATCTTTTCAAACTCCATTGGCAAAGCCAATCGGTAGGGCTACTTTCCCAATTCGCTCCGTAATCTCATATGGGCCTACATACTTAGCACTTAACTTGCCCTTTTTCCCAAATCTCATGACGCCCTTAGTGGGTGATACTTTCAAGAACACCTTATCACCTATAGCAAACTCATCTTCACGTCGCTTCAAGTCAGCATAAATCTTCTGTCTATCTTGCGCAGCTTGAATTCTAGCCTGAATCAGTCTGACATTCTTGACGGTTTCTTCAATAAATTCTGTCCCCAAGACTATATTCTCACTAAAGTCATTCCAACAAATGGGGCTTCTACATTTCCGTCCATATAAGGCCTCGAAAGGTGCCATCTTAATACTCGCATGGTAACTATTGTTATAAGAAAACTCGATCAGGTCTAATTGGTCCTCCCAACTACCTTGAAAATCAATAGCACATGCTCTCAACATATCCTCCATCGTCCGGTTAGTCCTCTCGGTCCGACCATCGGTCGCAGGGTGAAAGGTCAGTACTCATCTTCAATGTTGTCCCAAGGTTTAATTGAACCTTTTTCCAAAATTTTGAAAGAAACCTAGAGTCACGGTCAGAAATGATATCCTTTGGAACTCCATGTAGTCGCACCACATGCTTAACATACGTCTTCGCAAGTTGCTTCTTCTTCCATGTCTCTTTGATTGGTATGAACACGGCAGACTTCGTCGACGGTCCACAATCACCCAAATAGTATCATTGCCACTCCTTGTTCTAGGCAAAGCGATTCTAAAATCCATCGATATGGAATCCCACTTCCATCCCGAACCTCTAAGGATTGCACTTTTCCCATGGGTCTTTTATGATCTATCTTCACCTTTTGACAAAGTTAGGCACTTAGACACATACTCGGTCTACCTCTCTCTTCATGTTTGGCCACCAATAGACACCCTTAAGGTCTTTATATAACTTGTCACCCCCCGGGTGCACAGAGTACGGTGTATTATGGCCCTCATCCATAAGACGTCTCTTCAGCTCACCACATTTTTGTGGAACACACCACCTTCCTTTAAACCTCAAACTACCATCATCATAGATCTTGAAATCACCTTCTTTTCCCTGGCTCATCTTCTTCTTAATCTTCTCTAGATGCTCATCCCCGACTTGACCTTCTTTAATTTCGTCTAGAATTGACAATCCCAATGACAAAACACTCAACCTTGCCTTGACCTCCCCAGGATTTAGAATTTCTAGGCTAAGCCTCTCGCATATCTCGACACAACTCCTCGGGAACTATCAAGGCATTCATACTATGACTCGACTTTCTACTCGGCGCATCGACGACTACATTTGCCTTCCCTTCATGGTATTGGATGTCTAAGTCATAGTCCTTTATCAACTCTAGCCATCTCCTCTGCCTCATGTTGAGGTCTTTCTGGGTAAAGATGTACTTCAAGCTCTTATGGTCTGTGAATATCTTACATGTTATCCCATATAGATAGTGTCTCCAAATCTTTAAGGCGAACACAATGGCAGCTAACTCTAGATCATGGGTAGGGTAATTAGCCTCGTAGGGTTTCAACTGACGTGACGCATACGCAATCACCTTCCCATTCTGTTGCAACACACATCCCAAACCATTCTTCGAAGCATCACTATATACCTCAAATCCCTCATTCCCATCAGGTAGGGTCAAAACAGGTGCAGAGGTTAAACGATCTTTCAAAATCTGAAAGGCTTCTTCACACTTTTCACTCCACTCAAATTCTGACTTTTTTTTCATCAAGTTGGTCATAGGTCTTGCTATTTTTGAGAAATCTTTCACAAATCTCCTATAATAACCAGCTAGACCTAGGAAACTTCTGATATCTGACACACTCTTTGGAGTTGGCCACTCACTTACAACTTGAATTTTGGCAGGATCTACTGAAACTCCCTCCTTAGACACATAGTGACCCAGAAACGCTACTTTCTCCAAAAGGAATTCACACTTAGAGAACTTGGCATACAATTGGTTTTTCCTCAATGTCTCCAAAATGATCCTCAAGTGCTCATCATGCTCATCTTCATTTCTCGAATATCAGTATGTCATCAATGAAAACTACCACAAACTTATCTAGAAACTCATGGAAGATCCTATTCATTAAATCCATAAATATAGCAGGAGCATTGGTTAACCCAAATGGCATTACAGTGAACTCATAGTGACCATAACGCGTTCTAAAGGCAGTCTTAGGCACATCCTTATCAGCTACCCTCAATTGATGATAACCTGAACGTAAGTCAATCTTTGAGAACACGCTCGCTCCCTTTAACTGGTCGAATATGTCGTCTATTCTAGGCAAGGGATATTTGTTCTTGATGGTTACATTATTCAACTCCCTATAATCAATACATAACCTCATGCTTCCATCCTTTTTCTTCACAAACAACACAGGAGCTCCCCAAGGTGATGCACTAGGTCTAATATAACCCTTATCGAACAATTCTTGCAACTGCGTCTTCAACTCACTCAATTCCGGAGGTGCCATTCTATAGGGTGCTTTAGATATAGGTGCAGTTCCAGGAACTATGTCTATGGTGAATTCAACAGCTCTAATAGGCGGCATTCCTGAAATCTCACTCGGAAACACGTCCATAAACTCATTCACAATCGGAACGTCTTCAATACTTACCCCAACTTCTTTACTCACATCTTGCACACTACAGAAATATAACTCACACCCCTTCTTCATCAACTTCTTCACTTGCATTGCGGAGATGACCCCAAAGTTCTTGGACTTCCCAAAACGTCGATACGAAGTCAACTTACCCAAAGGATTCCTTAGAACTACTTTCGAACTTCACAATCTATTTTGGCCTTGTATAAACTTAGCCAATCCATCCCCGAATTACATCCGGGGTCTCCCGCATTAAACTCTATCAAGTCGAAGGAAAAACACGGTCCCCTATCTTCGAGGCAAGTTTTTAAACAATTTGGTACACCTTATGGTCTCACCAGTAGGTATACTAACAGGCAAATTAATTTCTTCAGAATCTACTAAACCCATACTTCAGATAACAGACGATGAAACGAAAGAATAAGTCGCCCCCGAATCAAATAATGTTTTAACAAGGACTGAGTTAATATAAGAATTACCAGAAACTACGTCGGCAGATTTTTCAGCTTCCTTTCGACTCATCACGAACATTTTTCCCGCAGGCTTACCTTGGTTGGGGTTCTCACTTGCAGGCTTATTATAGTTCCCCTGAGTATTCTGGCTGTCCTCCGGACTTAGGACCTTGGTTCCCCGACTGGTTGAACTCTGATCTGACCTGATTTCCACTCCCCTGACCTTTCTGATCTTTACCATGCTTAGAGTAGCACTCGTACTCCCTATGACCCTTCTTTTGGCAGTAGTTACAAGTCACTGGTTCTCCCTTACAGTCTTTCCCAGGATGGTTTTTGTCACAGAATTTGCAGTGATGCACTCTCTCAGGTCTACCCTTGCTGCGGTTATCCTGGTTGTTCCTCCCTTGGAAATTCCCATTACCATTCCGGCTTCTCTTGAAATTCCCTTGGTTTCCCCCAACATTAAAATCTTTCCTCTTTTCACCTACTGCTACATTTTTCTTATCTCTCCTTGACTGCAGACCATAGATATGAGATGCTCTCCCATACACAACATCTAGGGACGTAAAGGGCTCTCCCCCTAATCCCAGCTGTATATCCTCAGTTAAACCTTGTTCAAACCTCTGAGCTTTAAGCTCCTCAGTTGCTACAACCTCAGGTGCAAATCTGGACAGGGCTATGAATTTGCCGTAGTACTCAAAGATGGTCATACTACCCATCTTAAGGTTAATGAATTCTTGGGCTTTTTGCTTCCTCATAAAGGCAGGGTAAAACTTCCCTCTCAAGGTAGTCACAAATGCATCCCAATTGAATCCTTCAACAGCACTCAATTTAGCTCCACTCTCTCTCCACCATAAATCAGCTTCATCTTTCAGATATAGTACAGCCTGACCCACTCTCATATTTTCAGGGCAGTTCACAACCTCAAAAAGTTTCTCAAACTCCCTAATCCAGTTTTCTAAGAAGGTTGGGTCAGCTTGCCCCTTATAGTATGGTGGCTTAACTTAGCTAGTCTTTCGAACATTTCCCCAGCAGTCTCAGGACGCTCAGCTCGCTCCTGAGTCAATTTTTCCGCCAAGAGGCGAATAGTAGCAGCTAGGTCGTTGTTGTTAGCCATTCTACTTCGGGACCTGTAAGTAATATAATCCTACTTTAGGTTCCAGCATAACTCACATTTCCATCTAAGAAGGCAACATTTGATTTGATCATTAAAGATCGCATCAATAAACAATTTTTCAACTAGTTCCAAGTTCAACATGAAATGTTCTCTAATAATCACATAATCATCCATATAAAATATATTCACATCAACATGCAAGTAGAAGCAAACAAGCATGAATATAATCGCATAAAAAAAAAATTTATTCCCATCACGTGCCCAGAATAAATTCTTACTCACTCTTATAAATAAATAAATAATAACTTTTATTCTTCCATAACGGGTATTTAAATAAAATGAATGCTACTATAATATTATACCTTCCTAAAAGGAAACAATAATTGTATGAAACTATTCTATCACTGTTGGTCCACTAACCAACCTTATTATATAATATATTATTCCTCTACTCGCTAGTAGTAAGAATAAAAAAAAAAAAAAAAAAATAGTAACCTAAGGTAACACATTATCATTTCTGTCCTCAAATTCTATGTATAGCTCAGGTACGAAGATTTCATCTTCAAACTCATCTATGTCCTCATCATAATATTCGACATATCTCCTTTGTCGTTTAGATCTCCTTGAAGGTTGAGGCTCTTCATCCTCTGACTCTGAATCAGTTTCAACCCTGAATGATGCATGGTAAATGTCTCTTCTGGTTTGACCCCTAGCACGGTCGAACTCCACAATGAGCTCATCATCACTGTCTGCCTCTGACCTTAATATCATACGCATAACCCACTCGAAACCGGTATATTCATTATCAATGACATGCACATTATCGGCACTTTCATCATCACTTAATACAATAGGATTTTGGTAACTCCCTACTCTGGCAGACATGATTAAGGATCTACAACAGATAAATATTTTCAATTACATTTTAAGTACTCTCCCTGTACGTAATTCCCAACAATAATAATGAAAGATGCCATTAACATCATAGGCACAAAGTATAACAATCAGCAGGGAAGAAAAATATAAACAATTAGCAGGGAAGAAAAATAATTATGAATAGTTAGCAGGGAAGAAAAATAATTATGAATAGTTAGCAGGGCAGAAAAATATTAACATGCTGAACTAACTATTCAATGCAGGCATATAATATTTCTATCCTATATGCCCTTCCTATACTACCCATTCTCACAATGCAACAAGTAAAAACTTCAAACGCATAAAATAATGCAGACACTTTTATAAGATAATAATAATTAAGTGTCTAAAAAAAAAAATATTTCGGACTTATAAAAGTCGAAGGAAAAAAAAAATTCGATTGTAAGAAAATTTCGGAAATTCGAAATTTTCGAACTATAACAAAATTTCGAAAGAAAGAAAGAAAAAAAAAAAATTTCGACAATAAATTTTCGGAGAAAAGAAAAAAAATTTCGGTCTCCTATAAAAATTTTCGGACCTCTAAAATTTATATAACAATATATTCCTATAAGTTTTCAAAATGAATAAGTAGGAGCAATTCTAAGAATTTCTTCAAATAACTAGTAAGCTAGTTAGTTAGGCGCCTAGAAATTTTGAAAATAACCTAAAGCTCCCAGATACCACTATGTAACACCCCGATAATTCTCTGTTTTCAGAAATACCTTAATAATATAAAACTTAGAGAATTACCCAGGTATTATCGCCCGTGTGAAAACGTATCGGCTTATTCAGAATTTTGCAACGGAAAACAATTAACTGAACTTCAAACTTTATTGTCACAAATAAATAACTAAGTACTTCAAACAATTAACTTTAAATGTCTACTCAAACGAACTTATTAAAATACGTTACTACTAATGCGGAAACCTAACAAATTAAATTACACAAGCTCTCCATTCCCAGATTCCCAATGACGCTACATCTGCGAACCTGTAAATGTCAATGCTCTAGAGAGTCTGCTGATCGGTCCCCTAGGTGTCGTTACTTCCTATGGTTCCGGATCAAGAATAAAATCTCCCTAGTCTAACTAACTAGCCTAATAAGGTAGTATAGCGTAGTAAGGGGTCGTATCCACGGAGAAGCAAGGAGTTTTACACTTAGTTCGAGATGCAATCAATTGACGGGAGTAAAAGAAAAGGGGTTTGAGTTATCAACTAGACTACCTAAGGAAGATAAAATAAGAGTGATTAATCAATAAGACAAACACTAGGGAGAGGGGGAATCATGGAACTCACAACAACGATTTCGACAACATTTGGTGGGCAATGGATCAAATCTATTGAGGGTCTTGGTCCAACATCAAGGGGTCACTCTCGCACACCCCTCAACACCGCCTACCCAACCCCGCCTTTGAGGTCGTGGTCTACCCATCATCAAGTCATCACTAATATCAAGCTTGCTCTCACATAACCCAACATTAGCACAAGATTTAAACATAAAGGCGATCAAGTTTCATGCTTTAACAATAAAATACCTTGATTCGAGCATCAAAAGAACAATCACCAAAGCCAACCAAACATCATTCAAAATCATCACAAAGTCCCATTATCCCCCTTCCCTAGCTAGAAATCTAGCCTAGGAAGGAGGAGAACATAGTAAGACTAGTAAAAGCAACAATAAAAGGAGCAAACATACTAAAACTACTAAGCATGATTAGTGAAAACGAGAAAGATTGAACCTTTGAGCAATAGACTACTAAGACTAGTCAAGGCAAGTATAAACTAATTTAAACAAGCATAAAACTAAACAAATAACCAAAAATAAACTAAGAAATAAGGATTAGGGACTAGAAATTACCAAAAGATTGATGCTTTGATTGAATAAAATGAAGAACAAATGTTGAGTTACAACTTTCTCTCTCCTAAAAATGTGTTTTTCTCTCTCTAATTAACCTAGAATAGTGTGCTCTCCTTTGAATCCTCTTTTTCTGGAATTAAAAGCTTGCCCTAAAGTGTCTTAAGAGAGGGTATTTATACCCCTCACAAATACAGCTTAGAGTAAGGGCAAACAGCGAAAAAAATCGGGAGCTGACCATTCAGAGCTCCCGCTCCATACGTGGAGCGCGAGCTCTGAACTTAATGAGAGAGATTTCAACAGCAGGTCGAAGCTCCCGCTCCACGAGGTTGGAGCGCCAGCTCTGAGCCAAATGTGAGTTCTGCCGCGGATCGAAGCTCCCGCTCCACGAAGTTGGAGCGCCAGCTCTGAGCCTACTGTGAGTTCTGCCGCGGATCGAAGCTCCCGCTCCACGAGGTTGGAGCGCCAGCTTTGATTTCTCGGCAAACCTTCTCGTATGCAAGGGATTTTGGAGCTCCCGCTCCACGAGGTTGGAGCGCGAGCTTTGGCTTCTCGGCAAATCTTCTCGTATGCAAGGGATTTTGGAGCTCCCGCTCCATGAGGTTGGAGCGCGAGCTTTGGCTCTGCTTCTACTCTTCTTTGCAATTTGAAACTCCCTCTCTTCATCCAAAGGTTCCCTTTTCCAATTCCAAGCTTCGACAACCTTGATTAGGCCGCTACATACCTAAAAGAAGTTAAGAGCAAGTCATAGCACAGGGTGTTCACAACATTCATTCTTCACATGAAGAGAAAACAACCTATAACTCCCAAAAAGACTCGAAATGCATGAAACTAGTAGAATCACTAACATTGAACATAGCTAAACTAAATAAGCATAAAAATGGACTAAACAAGGGCTTAATTAGGGTGGAAAGAGGCCATAAAAGCGGCCTTAAAGGCCACTTATCAAACTCCCCGCACTAAGTCCTTTGTTCGTCCTCGAATAAAGAGAAAGCATTAAAGTCTGTACACTAACTCACTTTCGTAGGAATCACGGTCAATTTTAGCGTAAATGACAAGCCCTTTAAACCTCAAAGTCGCCAAGGAGGACGAGTGTGCTCTCGTAAGGGTTTTCTAAGAGTTTGACCCATAACTCTAGATCTTTGAATCCAAGGCAAATCAAAAATAAATAAACCAAAGAAAATAAAATGGTGCTCTTAAGTAAGATTTTGACGAGAAGCAAGCGCAAATGGATGCAAGAATTTCTAGACATTAAAAGTAAGCATGCTCAAAGATGTCCATAGGTTGATTAAAACATACCATACACTAAGCATAGAGAACTAGACAGAGCACATTTCCTCAAATTCTACAACCATACATACCGCGTTCTCTCAACTAGTTTCAAATTCGCCATTCAAGGTAGCTTCTCTAAACTCCGGAGAATGGAGCCGATAAATGTAATAAGAAATAGAATAGGAGAAGGTTACTCGACATCTCGATATAGCACACTCGCTCAATAGGCTTGATTCCAATCTTCCACCACCGACAATGACTCAACCCTCTAAGGTCAAAAGGACTTTTTAAGGGTGGAAACGTAGGCTAGGGGTAAAGGGTGTGAATAAATTTGGATAGTGGTGCTCAATCCTAATATAGTGAAGCCTTAGTAGGAGCGAAAGAGCTAAATAACCATGAATCACAAATCATATTCAACCATTTAGGGATAAGTTTCCCCCAAACTTATTTGAAAACATAACAATAAAAGAACTATTTTGGATTTTCTTTCTTTTTCTCCCCTTTTTTTTTTTTTTTTTTTTTTTTTTTTTTTTTTTTCCCACCTTCTTTGACTTTGGGTGGCTTTTTCTATGAAGTTGCAATTGCATTCATTCAAGAATATACACAAAATTTTCACTATACCACAAGAATCTCATCATTTTCCTTTCCCCTTATTTGTTTCAAATATCACTCAAGACAATCGCTCTAACTTCACTATTCACTACAAGGGTGAAAAATAAAACAAGGAGGCAATTGGCTTGTATTGAGGTAATCAAAGAAAGGATAAGGCTCAAAGGGTTGAGAGGAAGGGCATATGCAAATAAAAACAAAACCAAGAAAAAGAGAAAAGAAAAACAAGAATAAAAAGCCTAAAACTATAAAAGTAAAAATAGTCACCGAAATGAACGCCTTTATCTTTCCCTAGAGTGGCTCGGTCGCAATCGAAGATAGATTAGAGTCAAGTTCTCGGTAAAAGTATGCGATGTCGAGGATCCATGCACTCAAAATAGATGTTGGGGCTTTTTTGAAAGTCCTCACATGGGGTTATCAAGCAAATGCTACCTTTAAGGTTTCAAATTACTAGAGAGAGCAACACCATCATACCACAATCCATGAATTAAGGTTTTGTGCTCTCAAAAAGTTCTAACCGCTACCTTAACATAGAGTATCCTAAAATCAACCATAAACATCTCAAAGCATGCGGACTTCTAACATCTAGGAATAAAAGCATTCAAAAGAGTGGAGCTTCAATGATATTGTTCTCAACTCAAGAGCAAAATAAATAATTAAAAGAAAAATTTGCCTTGATTCGTACGTTTTTTTTTTTCTTTTTTTTTTTTATTTTATAGCAAGAGATGAAAGCAAGTAGGTAGTGGCACATAACCAACACAATCACAAAAATTTAGCACTTAAACCCAGGTGGTGTTCATAACCACCAATGTAAAATTAAAGCCAAGCAACCTCGAACGATCATCTTCTTTCCTATACTATCCTAAAACTAAGCAAACAAGTAACTAAAAGGGAGTTGGAACGATCTCACCCATCATTGAAGCAATAAAGGCCAAATGCAATATCCGAAGCAAAAGAGCATCTTCAAACCTTGACTTCATCTCCGGATACTTGCTACGAAAGGTCATCAACTCAAAAGAGAGATTAGTTCCAACACGTAGCCGATTTCCATTTTCCTTTTCCTTTTCCTGCACATATACACAACAAACCATACCCTATGGGGGTTAAAATTAGCCCAAAGTGAGATGTAAGGCTTAGCTTGAAACTCGACTCAACTATTGGTTAGATGAGCCGAGAGGCCGTGCCTCGTATTTCTCAATCAAACTAAAATGTCACCCCCCTCCTTGGGGAAAAATCCTCCGGATTTTACAATCTACCAAAACAAAATTAAAAATCAAAGTTCAACAATAACAAAATATAAACAGTATATACAAAAGTGCTTGATTTATGGTCTTAAGCTAGACCTCTTCATCCTTCTCAAATGGCTTCGGGGACGAATCGGTTGGGACCAGACTCGAGCATCAAACAACCAAGTTTTCCAATTTGTTCCTTATCGAAATATTTCTTGATTCTTTGGCCATATACCATGAACCTAGCTCCATCTTCACCTTCCAATTCAAACGAGCCATAGGGAGTGACCTTGATGATAGAGAATGGGCCGGACCACTTAGACTTCAACTTCCCGGGGAAAAGACGGAGGCGTGAGTTGAATAAGAGAACTTTATCGCCAACCTTGAAGTCACAATCTTTTCCCAACAACTTGGTAGGAGGCTTAGAACTCTCCCCCTTGGCCATGGTTTGGATCAATGGGAGCTCGTCTCGTGCTTTCTTGGGCATCCGTATGAGCTTCATCAAGTTGGGTTTCAATCTCCATGGCCTCTCTTGATTTGTCCACCCCCTCATAATTAACAATCTCCGACTCCACCAAGTCTACTCTCCACACCTTCTCCACCATAGGTTGCTTCAAGGTTTTCGAAAACTCAAACATAACTCTTTCATCGGCCACCTCACAAGTGATCGTGTTGTTCTTGCAGGTTAATCACGGCTCCCATTGTTTTAAGAGCCTCTCTACCAAGGATAAGAGGAGTATGAGGGTCCTCCTCCATATCCATTACAACAAAATCACAAGGCACAAAGACATTACCAACTCGAATTGGTATGTCTTCAAGTTCTCCACAAGGTAGCTTAATCGAGCGGTCGACAATTGAATTGTTTTCCTTGAAGGCACCATCTCAAACTTGAGCAACTTTGCAATGGACAAGGGCATCAAGCTCACACTTGCACCCAAGTCGGCCAATGCTCCCTTGGTCTCAAGATCTCCCAATGTCACCGGAAGAGTAAAGCTACCCGGATCTCGTTGCTTGGGTGGCAAGTGGCGTTGCACAAGCGCACTCACTTGGTGAGGAAGAGTGATGCATTGTTCATTGAGCTTTTTCTTGTTGGAAAGAAGTTCCTTGAGGAATTTTGCATAGGATGGCATTTGTGACATAGCCTCAAGGAAGGGAATGTTGATTTGAAGACCCTTGAACATGTTCATGAACTTGTTGTACTTGTCATTCAACTTTCTCTCAACTATCCTTTCCGGGAAATGGTGGGGGAGGATCGAATCTTGATGGTTGGAGATTTGTTGATGCTTGCTTTTCTACCTCAACCTCTTTCTCCTTCTCAACACCCTCTTTTTGGATTTCATATTCTCCTTTCTCCACAACTTGTCCTTCTTTCTCCTTATCCTTCTCTTGTTGCACCTCTTTAGGTCCTTTATATGATCTTCGGACCTTAGGGAGATGGCATTCACATGGTGGTGGTTTGCGGGATTCGGAGTAGGTTGACCGGGAAGCTTCTCATTTGAGAGTTGAGAAACCCTCTCGGCTAGTTGGGCAACTTGATTGTCAAGGATCTTTTGGTGAGATGTGGTTTCTTGGAATTTTTGATCTACTTTTCGCTCAAGATTGCTCAACTTTTGTTCAAATTGTTGAGAGATGTTTTTGATGTTGTCTAGGATAAGAAGGGTGTCCGGATATGGGCCACCTTGGGGGTTTGAAGTGTTTGGGAAGGTGGTTGGGGGTTGGTTTGAGAATTGATTTTGTGGAAGGGGCTTGTTGAAGTTGTTTCTAGCATTTGGATGTAGATAGGGAGTTCCTTGGTTCGCTTGATTTTGGAAATTGGTTGGTCCACCATAGTCATTGAACCTCGGATTAACATTGGAGTTAGGGCCTCTCCAATTATCCCTTTGATCTCTTTGATTATTGAGATAACCCATAGCCGCTACATGCTCGGGGTCCTTACCACCACAATAAGAGGTGTCGTGGTTGGTACCCCCACAAATTTCACATGAGAATGAGTTTACTTGCCGAGATGAGGAAGAAGAAGCTTGTTCTTTCCCTAGCTTCTTGTCAAGAAGTTGCTCCATGAAGGCCTTGAGAGACTCTTGGTCAAGCTCGAATTTTCCATTAGCTTTTCCTTGACTTCTTCTCTTACCACCCCATGAATAGTTGCGAACCACATCCTCAATTGTATCTTTAAGTTGAGCTTGGGGAACTTTCCTTAATTGGCCTCCGGCTCCCGCATCAAGATTGGCTCTACTAATGGGATCAAGAGCATCATAGAAGAATCTAATAAGTAGAGGCTCACTATACTCATGATGGGGGCAAGCTCTAACATACTCGTTGAATCGTTCCCAAGCTTCACCTAGAGACTCATCCGCTTCTTGTTGGAAGTTGGAGTTCTTCCTTCTCATTTCCGCGGTCTTCTCCTCCGATATAAACTTCTTTAGGAAGGCTTTGGCCACCGCCCTCCAAGTAGTCAAGGAGTTTGGTTTGAGATTCTTAAGCCACCTATAAGCTTTTCCCGCTAAGGATTGCCGAAGAGATGCATGCGGATGTATTCTTGAGTGACTTGATTCGTTTGGACCATGGCGCACAACTCAAGGAATCTATCAAGATGCTCAATGGGATTCTCATGCGCGGCTCCGGAAAATTGCTCCCTAAGCACCATTTGTGTATATTGTGGATGAATAGTGAAGTTCGTAGTGGTGGTGGGGAGCAAAATGCCACCGGTGAGCTCATAGTCTTCCGGATTACCAAAGTCTTGAAATAGAGGGTTGTCATCTTCGGCCATGGCTTCACTTGCCTCACTTGAAGAGTCAAAAAATATTTCCTCCTCCTCGGTTTGATGTTCAAATAACCTCCGAACTTGCCTCAAAGTACGGTCGATTTCCGGGTCAAGAGGAGTGGTAGGAATACCTTGAGATCTCCTTATCATTCAACAAAGCTAAGCACACGGTTAAAATTGACAACACAATAACAAAAATGAAAATAAAAAGCAATTGATGGGCAATAAACTAAGTTCAAACAACACGTTGCTTCCCCGGCAACGGCGCCAAAACTTGATCGGTCCCCTAGGTGTCGTTACTTCCTATGGTTCCGGATCAAGAATAAAATCTCCCTAGTCTAACTAACTAGCCTAATAAGGTAGTATAGCGTAGTAAGGGGTCGTATCCACGGAGAAGCAAGGAGTTTTACACTTAGTTCGAGATGCAATCAATTGACGGGAGTAAAAGAAAAGGGGTTTGAGTTATCAACTAGACTACCTAAGGAAGATAAAATAAGAGTGATTAATCAATAAGACAAACACTAGGGAGAGGGGGAATCATGGAACTCACAACAACGATTTCGACAACATTTGGTGGGCAATGGATCAAATCTATTGAGGGTCTTGGTCCAACATCAAGGGGTCACTCTCGCACACCCCTCAACACCGCCTACCCAACCCCGCCTTTGAGGTCGTGGTCTACCCATCATCAAGTCATCACTAATATCAAGCTTGCTCTCACATAACCCAACATTAGCACAAGATTTAAACATAAAGGCGATCAAGTTTCATGCTTTAACAATAAAATACCTTGATTCGAGCATCAAAAGAACAATCACCAAAGCCAACCAAACATCATTCAAAATCATCACAAAGTCCCATTATCCCCCTTCCCTAGCTAGAAATCTAGCCTAGGAAGGAGGAGAACATAGTAAGACTAGTAAAAGCAACAATAAAAGGAGCGAAACATACTAAAACTACTAAGCATGATTAGTGAAAACGAGAAAGATTGAACCTTTGAGCAATAGACTACTAAGACTAGTCAAGGCAAGTATAAACTAATTTAAACAAGCATAAAACTAAACAAATAACCAAAAATAAACTAAGAAATAAGGATTAGGGACTAGAAATTACCAAAAGATTGATGCTTTGATTGAATAAAATGAAGAACAAATGTTGAGTTACAACTTTCTCTCCTAAAAAATGTGTTTTTCTCTCTCTAATTAACCTAGAATAGTGTGCTCTCCTTTGAATCCTCTTTTTCTGGAATTAAAAGCTTGCCCTAAAGTGTCTTAAGAGAGGGTATTTATACCCCTCACAAATACAGCTTAGAGTAAGGGCAAACAGCGAAAAAAATCGGGAGCTGACCATTCAGAGCTCCCGCTCCATACGTGGAGCGCGAGCTCCGAACTTAATGAGAGAGATTTCAACGGCGGTCGAAGCTCCCGCTCCACGAGGTTGGAGCGCCCGCTCCGAGCCAAATGTGAGTTACTGCCGCGGATCGAAGCTCCCGCTCCACGAAGTTGGAGCGCCGGCTCGAGCCTGCGCGGAGTTCCGCGCGGATCGAAGCTCCCGCTCCACGAGGTTGGAGCGCCGGCTTTGATTTCTCGGCAAACCTTCTCGTATGCAAGGGATTTTGGAGCTCCCGCTCCACGAGGTTGGAGCGCGAGCTTTGGCTTCTCGGCAAATCTTCTCGTATGCAAGGGATTTTGGAGCTCCCGCTCCATGAGGTTGGAGCGCGAGGTTTGGCTCTGCTTCTACTCTTCTTTGCAATTTGAAACTCCCTCTCTTCATCCAAAGGTTCCCTTTTCCAATTCCAAGCTTCGACAACCTTGATTAGGCCGCTACGGAACCTAAAAGAAGTTAAGAGCAAGTCATAGCACAGGGTGTTCACAACATTCATTCTTCACATGAAGAGAAAACAACCTATAACTCCCAAAAAGACTCGAAATGCATGAAACTAGTAGAATCACTAACATTGAACATAGCTAAACTAAATAAGCATAAAAATGGACTAAACAAGGGCTTAATTAGGGTGGAAAGAGGCCATAAAAGCGGCCTTAAAGGCCACTTATCATCTGCTCACCAAAATTGGGTCATCACAGGATCAATAAGACAAAGCCATGATCAACACATACAAACAAAGCACGTAATCAGCAAAGCTGAGTACTACATAGTAATAAATAAACTTACCTAACATGATACTAAATAATAACATGCAGGGATAAATAATAATATAATCATATAATATTTCTGCAGACAACTTTTACTGAACTAAACTCTAAACATCTTTTTATTACTCAAATGGAATAGTTATTGGACCTGAGTTGTCTTATCTACTAATGCCTTCATTACGAAGACGAAATACGGGAGCTACCACGTATTCCAGAAATGACCTGCGATATTGAGGAACCTTTGCTAACTGAAAAAGGGATGGGGATCAATCCATCTCCTGTAAAAAGCCATGGCTCGCTCACCATGTACCCCAACTCCTAATGTCCAACTCTAGACGTGCACCAGTCTAAAGTCTATAACCATAATTGTTACACTTTACGTTCTTTACAGATTATTACTTGTTATGACACACACATTCAAGCAATACAGAAATAACAATTCAACATTCACAATTGAACTTCTTTTATCTTAGGATTTAATAAGTGGTCACAACTTACAACTCAATACATACTTTCTTTTAAATCTTAACTTTCTCATTTGTTGAACCTAGCCAACAATCAAACTTACCTTTAAAAGGCATACTTATCAACTTACCAAATAAGGCCCACAGTCCTCATTAAACAGTGAAAATAATACTTGTAAGGGAACACATGAAAAATCATGAATCAATCTTAGTAATATATTAATTCCCCCATGTGAATTAATAATTCAAGTTCCCATCCACATGCTTGCATCAACAAATCCATACAAACATGACAATTTTTACTCATAATAAATCTAGTAACTAACATGCTTGCTCACAGGCATAAAACATGTAGAAATCAATCATACTAAAAATCATATATGAACTTATAAAGTTCCTATACATGATACTACTCATATAATCACACAAGTATGTACGTACCTTGTGTAAACTAATCGGCAGGCCACTTTTTGCCCTTTAAAAGTCTCCTACGGAATATTCTCCGCCTAGAAATCAATATAAACTAAAATCAATACTCTTAAATAAAAAGACAGCAACTTTAAAATATTTAAAATCCCCTTTAAACATATTCAAAAGTTGATTTTACTATCAAAACTTCAATTACTTTTAATTCCTAGCATAATACTACCATACTAGTAATTAAAATTCCTAAAACTCCATAAATAAGATACTTTCTGAAATTCCAGCAACTTATAAAATCATAAAACCCTCTTTAAACATATGCAAACATGTTTTAAATTCATAATCTAAACCAATCTCATAGTATTCAACATGCTACTATGGTTTTCTAATAATTAACACCCTAAAAATCCATGCTTTAATAATTAAAACTTCAATCTAACAATAATAATTAAATCTGAATTTTTATTCTTATAATATAATATATATATGAATCAAGATTATTTATTAAAACAGTAAATTAAAATCAATAATCATGATTAACATTAAAATAAAGCATAAAAACATAGTCTTTAATGGAAACTTGAGGAAGAAGAAAAGAATTAAACCAACACAAGAGGAAAGTAGGATGATGCGCCGGCCAAGGAAGAGCAACGGCGGCAGCAGCGGCGGTTCACCGGTGATTGACGGCGGTAGTGACGTTTCTTAGCGAAGAAGAAAGCGTTACTTGAAGAAGAAGAAAGAAAACTTGAGAGGAAGAACACCAAAATTACGTTGAAGAGGAAGGGAGGAGGAGTGCTGTGAGTCTTGAGAGAGGAGAGAGAAAAAATAATCTTTGTGTGGTAAAATAATTGGCTTAAGGTATTTATAAGTAAGGTTTTCTTTTTGGGCTTAGGAAAAGGAGATTGAGTTTGAATATAATTTGATGACAACTAGGATTGATAAATTAGAACTCCTAGCATCAATATAACTCCTTTTTCTAATCTATTTAGAATTTGGGTTCCTCAAGTCCACTTAGACTTCTTTTCCAAATCAAATTCGTATTTCAAACCTTTTTCAAAGCATGCCTAATTAAAATATTTTAAACTTTCTTAAATTCTTAAAATAATTTCATTTGACTTTTTAAAATAGTCAACCTACTTTAAATAATAAAAATCATTTTAACTAAAATATAAATATATATGTGATAAAATATATATATAAAATCCTTTAAAATTATGGGGGATTACAGTTCCTGTTGTGGTGGCGGTAGAGTTGTTCCAATTCCAAGCGCAAAAATCTCCAGTTTTGTGTTCTGAGTAATTTCAATTTTTGCCTAAATATGGTGGACGCCTGCCTTCTAAAAAAATCTTCGCAATCTGTAATTTGTGAAAGGGTAATCTCCGCAATCTGGGTAATTTCAATTCATAATTTGTAAAAGGGTACTTTGCAATCTGGGTAAATTTCCTTTGTGAATTTTGGTAGTGGCGGTGCCTTTAACCCGACTACTACTTTCAGTATTGAGCAGATTGATATTAATATTAATATGTATAAGATAAGGAATGCTGGGGGATCAGATGTTGGTTTTTTTGAGAAAGATGGGCTTTTGGGACTTACTAATTGTTATTGCTGATTTTTACAGTCAACGTTGACGTTTAAGATTTATGACGCTGACGTTGACAAGGAGGTTATGACACAAGGACCAAGTCAAGGGTTAACCGATTGCCTAAAAATGGGGAAGACAGAGTCAAGGAATATTCTAGTCGTGCTAAAGGGTCTTGAGAACGTTGGAGTGCTGCGCCAGAATTTCAGTATATGACGGCAGGATTTTAGCTAACTACTTCCGACATTGGGGGAGGCACGTTGAACTGGGAGAGGAGATATAAAAGGAAGGAAGAGCTCTCAAACAAGGAGGCAGAACTCACACTCTATTCATACTGACAAAGTGCTTAAACATTGCTTTATTATTTTCTCTCTTGATATAGTGATTACATTGTCATTAGAACAAAATTGATTAGGTTGCATTGATCGTCGATCATTTAGGTTGGCGATTGCATATAGTGGATTGGTGGACTCATATCCACCTGCGGTTTTTTACCCATCTTCATTGGGGTTTTTCCGCGTCTACACTTCTCGGTGTCCTTCTATTTCTTTCTTGTTTTTCTCTGGTTTACTTAGCGCACATTGCATTAATCTGGTTGTCGGAACTCCATAACAACTCGTGTCGTTTGACCAAAAATTGGCATAAACAATTTGGCGCCCACCGTGGGGCCACAGCCAGATCAATCACTTTCTTTCTCATTTTCTCGAAATGGCCACGCCAATCAACGCCGACGAAATGCAAAAGCTCTACGATCAAATGAAGGTAGAAATGGCCGAAATGAAAAAGGTCAATGAGCAATTATCCTCCAATTTTTCGTCGTCGCAAGAAAAAATTCAGAAATTGCAAGAGGAGTTAGCCTCAACGAAAGCATCCAAGACCCGACGTCGCTTCAACGGAGATGACGTTCCTATCATGCAAAATCTCACTGATTCCGAGAGCACCGAGTCAGTGGACGATGAAGGATTCCTTGACGGATTCCCTTTCAGCGACAAGGACAAAGATCCACCTGAGAAGACTCCCCTAAATGAAGACGAGGATCTCATGGCGAAACGAATGATCTTGATCGAGAAGCAGAACCGACGATTGATGAAGCTCATGTCTCAACTCCCTGGAGCGCCCACGCCCAGCATCATCGAGCATCGAGACGTTCGTTGAGAAAATCTCTAAGGCGCCGCTGCCAAAGAAGCTGAATCTACCTACTCTGACTGCCACTTACGACGGATCAACTGACCCTACCGGGCACGTCGCTCAGTACAAGCAGAGGATGTGGCAAGCGTCCATTCCGTGGCATCTCGTTGAGGCATGCATGTGCAAGTCCTTCGGAGCAACCCTGACTGGACCAGCTTTAAAATGGGTTGGATCCCTTAAGCCTGGCAGCATAGCCAATTTCTCTACTCTAGTCAATAAATTATAAATTTGAAGGCAGTCGTAGCCTAGATAAACAGACGAGTGACCTCTATGGCATTGTCCAGAGGCCAAACGAATCTGTTCGCGATTACTATAATCGCTTTAACAAAGAAAATGATTAGCATTAAAGATCTTGACATTAAAACTGCTATCGAATGTTTCAGGAAAGGTCTCATCCTCCGATCCAAGCTGTACAACCGTCTGACGAAATACCCTTGCTCTACGTTCGAAGAGGTGAAGTCAAGAGCACTGGCCCAGATGCGACTAGAGGAAGATGATGCCATCCTCAACACTATCTCTACACGTCATGCGTCGGAAAGCACCAACGATCGTAAAGCATTTATCCCTAAAAAGTCCAACTGGAGGAATCATCCATACACATTGTTAACGATATAACTGACAATACAGGTATTGAGAGCAAGGCAGAACAACCGTCATATCCCGACATAGAATCCTATGGATTCTCCGTCGACGTCGGAGGAGTCGTCAATGCGATGGCAAAGATCGGAGCCCCCGTCCGTTGGCCGAGAAAAAGCGATCGCCCAGACGCTCAAAAGGATCAAACCAAGTGGTGCCAGTTCCATCACGACCACGGTCAGAAGACGGAAGATTGTATTGCACTCTGAAGAGAAGTCGCGTTCATGCTGAACAAGGGGCACCTCCAAGATCTCCTCAGTGATAAGGGGAAGGCGTCCTTCGGCAAAAGCCCTTCCACATCAAATCCGCCCGCCTCCCCTACTCACGTCAAGGTAATCAACGTAATCTCAGGTGGTTCGGATGTTTGTGGACTAACATATTCAGCAGCCAAAAGGCTAGCTAGAGAGGGATCCCCCTCGTCTATTGTCCCTAAATCTTACAGGTCAGATGAAGAACGCGCACTGGAGGCGATGTCAATTACCTTCGACGACGATGACGTGTGCGACGAAGATCACCATGACGGATTAGTCATATCTCGGCGTTAGCAATTGCCTAATGCGACGAGTGTTGATTGACGGTGGCAGCTCCGCTAACATCATCTTCAAAAATGCTCTCGAAGGTATGGGTCTTTGTGATAAAGATATAACCAAAAAATCTACTGTCTTAGTTGGTTTCAGTGGGGAAGAACAACAGACTATCGGCGAAATCATTCTGCCAACCCTCGCTAAAGGAATCAACTTGCCAACCAGGTTCAACGTCGTTTATTGTCCCTCTGCCTACAATGTCATTCTGGGACACCTTGGATCCACAAGATGAAAGCGGTACCTTCAACGTACCATCAAACGCTCAAGTTCCCCACTAAATGGGGCGTTCAGGAGATTAAAGGCGAGCAAAAAGCCGCTCGAGAATGTTACAACTCGTCGCTAAAGCCTGCTAAGAAGGCCATCTAGCAATTAAAAAGCAGATCAGCGCCCGACGCACCTAATGAGGATAACGTTGACTAGGGGTGTAAGCGGACTGCGAAAAGTCCAGAGTCCAATACAGTCCAGTCCAAACTTGTCGGGCCCGGACGGGCTGAAAATTTTCGGGACTGGACTCGGACTCAAATTTTCGAGTCCAAATATTTTCGGACTGGATTTGGACTCACTCCTATGGAGTGCAATAAGTTCAGTCCAGTCAAAAAAAAAAAAAAAATATATATATATATATATACATATATATATAATTGATACTATTTTTAAAATTTTGGAGTTTTCAACCTTTCCTCTCTAAATATTTCAACTGGCGCTAGAAAATTTCACTTGGCGCCAGACAATTTCACTTGGCTCCATTTGTTAAATAAGTAAATGATACTAGCAGTACTGCAGGAGTAGGCTAGTAGCCGACTAATTCTATCTTACTTCACTCCTCACTACTCACTTCCTCTCACTCTTTCATTTTCTTTCTACCTCGTTGTTTCGACTCTCGCATTCTCTATTTCTCTCTCAGATTATATTATCAGTCTCTCAACTTAGATCAAGGTAGGCATCTAATTCAGCTTTTTATTCATAGTATTTTACTTTAATTTAAGCTTTCAATCTAATTTGTGGACATTGATAATTGAATCAGATGTCAAATGCTCAAGCATCTCAAAAAACGTTATGAATAATTGAATCTAAATCGAGGGAAAAATAATAATATAATAATAGGACTGGACTGGACTGGATTTGGACTCAGGAAATAATTATCGGACTGGACTGGACTGGACTCAAAAAATATTTGGATCGGACTTGGACTCAATTTCTCGAGTCCAAAAAACTTTGGACTGGATTTGGATTTGGCAAAGTCCAATCCAGTCCAATCCACTTACACCCCTAACGTTGACGAAGTGGCGCTGGATCCATCCTACCCAGATCGCGTCGTCCGCATTGGGGCGACCTTGTCACCAGAACTCCGTACTCAGGTAATTGATTTCCTAAAGACTAACCAGGATTGTTTTGCTTGGTCACATGAAGACATGACAGGTATCAGCCCAGATGTCATTACCCATAAGTTGAACATCGATCCAGAGCACAAGCCGGTCAAGCAAAAACGACGCAAGTTCGCTCCTGAGCGTAACCAAATTATAAATGATGAAGTACAAAAACTGATCGACACAGGTAAGGTACGTGAAGTTAAATATCCTGACTGGTTGGCTAATGTCGTTGTTGTCAGCAAGAAGAATGGCAAATGGAGGGTATGCATCGACTTTACCGACCTCAATAAGTCCTGTCCCAAAGATCCATTCCCACTTCCCCATATTGACGCTATGGTTGACGCAACGGCGGGACACGAACTCTTAACGTTCATGGACGCGTACTCTGGTTACAACCAAATCCTCATGCACCCTGACGATCAAGAAAAGACAGCGTTTGTTACCGATAAAGGTATTTATTGCTATAAGGTTATGCCTTTTGGACTAAAAAATGCAGGTGCAACGTATCAACGCTTAGTCAACCACATGTTCAATGAACAACTAGGTGACACCATGGAAGTCTATATCGACGATATGTTGGTAAAGTCTAAACAAGCGAGTGCTCATGTTCAACACCTCTCCGAGGCATTCAGCGTCCTACGACAATACGGTATGAAACTAAACCCCACTAAATGCACGTTCGGAGTTACCGCAGGTAAATTCTTAGGCTACATTGTGACGCAACGAGGCATCGAGGCCAGCCCAGATCAGATCAAAGCATTGATTAACATCCAATCACCCCGAAGCGCCAAAGAGGTGCAAAAATTAACAGGACGCGTCGCAGCTCTTAATCGTTTCATATCCAGGTCGTCCGAAAAGTGTCATCTATTCTACGATGTGCTACGTAAAAACAAAGGATTTAATTGGTCCCCGAGGCACGAAGACGCCCTGCAGGCGCTAAAGCATTACCTAGCTACTCCCCCACTATTGTCCAAGCCCAGCGAAGGGGAGACCCTCCAGTTGTACTTAGCGGTTAGCAACATCTCAGTTAGCGCCGTTTTGGCACGTGAGGCGGAAAGCCAGCAACTCCCTATCTACTACGTCAGTAAGTCTCTGCTAGACGCAGAAACCAGGTATTCCTCCCTCGAAAAACTTGTACTTACCTTAGTCACTGCCGTGAAAAAACTTCGACATTACTTCGAAACTCATACTGTCGTTGTCATGACTAACTACCCTATCAAAAGTGTTTTGCGGAGACCCGAATTGACAGGTCGCATGGGAAAGTGGGCAATTGCACTTACCGGTTACGACATCAAATACTTGCCACGAACCGCGATCAAGTCGCAAGCTCTGGCTGACTTTGTGGCCGACTTTAGTCTGGAATTGGAAAAGATCGCCGCCGATGAAGTCGCCCGGATCAACCATGTCGATCATGACGCATGGACTCTATTTGTTGACGGATCTTTTAATTTTCGTGGTGCAGGCCTTGGCGTCGTCCTAAAGTCGATCACCACAAGGGGACAAGACAGTACAAGCTATATGCAGTGAATTCAAAGCGACCAATAATGAAGCTGAGTACGAGGCGTTAATCGCAGGGATGACTCTAGCAAGCAACTTGGGAGCACAAGCGTTAACAATCTACAGCGACTCTTTGCTAGTAGTCAGTCAAATCAAAGGCGAATTTGCTGCTAAGGATTCCAAAATGGCGCTCTACTTAGAAGTCGCACAAGGTAAAAGTAAAAATGTTTAGCCCTTTTAACATCATGCAGATACCAAGAGATCAGAATACACAAGCAGATGCTTTGGCCAACCTGGGATCGTCGTTGCGAGACGTATCATTCACCTCCATCCCTATCATCCATATCACAGCACCCGCGATAAGCAAATGCAAAGACGTCGCCAATATTGTCACGCCAGTTGGAAGAGATAATGAAGAAGGCGATGGTGACGTCCCACCAATAGACGATGGCGAACCGGGACGCAACAGCGACGACGCAACTAGCGATGAAAGTCCCACACACGACGAAGTACAGGTAAGTTGGACGAAACCTCTTTACGATTATTTAACTAACGATACACTCCTAGAGGACAAAGCAGAAGCACGACAGATCCGCTTCAAGGCGTCTAGATATATCGTCATCCAAGGAGTACTGTTCAAAAAGTCCGTCGCCGGACCATATCTGCGATGCCTAGAAAAGGACCAGTGGGGGCAAGTTTTGCAAGACCTGCACGAAGGAACATGTGGAAACCATTCCGGAGGACGCAGCCTATCTAATAGAGCATTGCGGATGGGCTACTATTGGCCAACTATGAAGCAAGATGCGATCAGGTACGTCACCAGATGTGACAGTTGTCAACGACACGCAGGTATGACGCACAAACCCTGTGAAATTCTACATCCAACTTTAACCCCATGGCCTTTTATGAAATGGGGGAATGGACATAGTTGGTAAACTACCTCCAGCCCCAGGACATAAGGTCTTTATGTTAGCACTAACAGATTACTTTTCAAAATGGATAGAAGCAGATTCTTTCCAACAGGTACGCGACAAAGAGGTAATTTCGTTTATACATACTAACATTATTTGCAGGTTTGGTGTTCCGTCAGAAATCAGGTGCGACAATGGGTCGCAATTCATTAGTGATAAAACCAAGCACTTCTGCGACGAGTGGAACATCACGTTACTAACGTCAACGCCCAGATATCCTCAAGCCAACGGACAAGCCGAGTCCAGCAATAAGACCGTCATTGATACATTGAAGAAGCGTCTTACCGCTAAGAAAGGCAAATGGGCAGAGGCGTTACCAGCTATATTGTGGGCAAATCGTACGACACCGCACGTTGCGACTGGCCAAACCCCTTTTTCACTGGTTTATGGCTGCGAAGCAGTCTTACCAGTCGAGGTAAGTATTCCAACTGCCAGGTACGACTTAATGACAGAGCAGCGAAACCATGACGAATTGATCAGCGACCTTGATACCATAGAAGAGCTACGCGACGCAGCGTTGGTATGCATGGCATCCCAACAACAGATTGTCGTAAGGAGCTTCAACAAAACCGTACAAGCCAAGTCGTTCGTCGAAGGAGATTGGGTGTTAAGGAAGGTGTTCCAAAACACACAAGATCCTAATGCAGGTAAGCTAGGCCCAAAGTGGGAAGGCCCCTATCGAATCAGCAAGGTCGTTGGTAATGGCGCTTACCGATTAGTTCGACGCGACGACATTATGGTTCCGCATAGCTGGAATGCTATCAATCTCAAAAGATATTTCTTCTAAACATACGCTAAGTGACACTTCGGTTCCCTTCCTTTGTTTTGTATTTCGTTTCTTTTAATAAAGTAATGAATATGTCGTAATAAAGTCGTTGAAACGTCAACGACGAAGCATTACCAATTGTTGTGATTTTCAGGATTTGTTCTCAATAAGGTTGCGATGTTTCTGCGATGCAACCGGTAACTATCGTTTGAAATAAAGAGTACGATTATAACATCACAAGGCAGTAATAAGCTTCCTACGCCACCGCAAACGCACGACGGCCGCTCAACAGCGTTGTAAACATTTGGCATATTCATAGTTTGTAAGTAAACCTGCTTAATGCATGTCAACTCTTTCATTCTTTTTTCTTTAACAAAGTCTAACTTACGTGCTAAAAGCAAGGCTATCGAAGCGCCTGGCCATCAAACTTAGACGCCAGAAAAACGGCAGAAAAATACCGAGCAAGCGACGTTCATACAAACGTTTAAACAAACACACGAGTCATGACCATTCCCACGAATGGCCCAAAAGGTACATCAGTAGTAGTCGTTCCTACGAACGACCCAAAATAAACAACAAACTGTCTATAGAAATGCCTCCTAAATATGCCAAAAAACTCTATATAAAAATGATTTATCAAATTTCCCCAAGCGAAACTATTGTTTTTTCCTAAGTAATAAGGCACGGACATTGTAAAAGAAAGATAACCTACAATATAGGACTACAATAATAGGGCCAAGCACTCAATTGAAAGCACGAGAGATATAATCACTATATAAACCAAGCATCGATATAAACTCAAACAAAGCCGCATAGCATGTCATGTACCGCAATCGACTCTCCAATCATACCACAAACCATCTCCCCCAAGATGAACTTAACCAAACCGAATAGACTTCACTATAGTTATGTGCACTCAAATCGCTCATGTGTTTAAACTAAAGGATAAATAATGATACTCAACTGATAGGTTGTTCTACACCTGTAAAAGATAAATCCTAGCAAACCTTCTAACAATATAGTAGGGTAAGAAGGGTCGAATCCACAAAGAGATGGTCGTTTCAAATCTAGCTTCTGATGTTTGGAAAAACTAAAGAAGACCAGAGATATTTGAATTAACGTTCTAAACTAATTAAACTACGAAAATCAAACTAAAAAGATCTAGGGTTATCGTTCACCATGTTCATTTATATATTATGTATCAAAATATCATCAATAGTTCAATTAATTAGATATCTAGAGCACAGGTTAATCCTACGGTCGGGTCTTAATGCTCTCAAATCAACATATGCAGTACGGTCGCTAACATAATCAGATTTGCTAATTATAGGTAAGCCTCTAAAGAGTACTATCTCTCAATCTATGACTCATTATTATCAATATTTAAACACACAATTGATCAGGTTGCTAGATTAACAAAATAAACCTAATCAATTAGATTTATCAATGATTAATCAAAACATTAACAACATTAATCAAGATTCATAGCATATAATTAAACATGTATTCCCAACCCTAGAAAATAAACTACTCAAAACATGTAATAGAGAATAAAAACTTAATCTAAGAAGGGAAACATAATTAAAAGCAACAGATAAATAAAAGAGAACGAAAAGAAAAATACAAAGACTACATTAATGGAGAAAAACAAGAATTAAGGTTCATGAGAGGAGAAGAGAGAAAACTACGTAATATTAGAATTCTAAAGGAAAATAAAGCATGAGAGAAAAAATAAAATAAATCCCCCTTTATATTTTCCTCTAATCTAATCTCTTAATAAGTGAAAGAAAAGAAGATAAGAAAATAAACTTTTAAAGGAAGTTCCATGATTGGTCGATGGATTTTAATGACGTGCGACGACAAATGACCAAACGCACATGAAAACTCGAACAAGGGAGCTGCCTTGCGTGCACAAGGCTTGGTCGGACATGCCATTGGCCGCTGGTAGGCCAGCGGGCCAGGCAACAGCTCGATGACGCGAAGAGTAGCAACCAATGAGGCACTGGAATTGTGGCAGATTCCTAGGTCAACTTCCGATAACTATATCTCGAGATCTAGGCATATGGGCGTATGACATATCGTTGCGAATATATTCAAGTATAATTTCCAACGCAGTTTGAATCACTTCAATCCGATCTGTAGAACTCGAGTTATGATCAAAAGAGTGAACATGTGTCGGTTCTTATCACTTCAGAACTAATGTCGCGATTCTCTTGGAAGCTAATTCACTTAAATGATTATAAAGATGAAGAGAAGCATCCACGAACATAAATTAATCGATCGAAAACCGCCATTCATCAACTTTCGTTGCAAGAATTGTCCGATTCATCCAAAATTGCTTCGAAAGCGTCCAAATAGCTATGAAACTAACTGAAACATTAAGAAAACCAATGACCATAGAAGAAAGCCTTTCTTTCTAAAACCCGCGAAACTCTCTCGGCACATGATTAGCATTCCCTGCTAATGTGCACCTGTCGCCATGGCAGGAGCTTCGAAGGGGAAATCAAAGAAGGTAATTGGCAGTAAGCAACAAGATGATAAACCACGTGGACCTTCCTCTACTCCTCAGGGAGCGAAGGTCAAATCAATGGCGGAATTACATGGGATTCAGACCCTTACTCTGGGTTCCATGAATCAGGGTATTATTTTGACACCGGAAGATTCACTGAAAGCATTGCAGAATCAAGCTTCTCACAGTCAGATGGATGAATGGCTGACCATAATGAAAAAAACCCAGAGGCGAGTTTCGGGAGAGGAGGCTCCAGGTAACTCTCAATCTAGGAATTTGATATCTGAATTTGAGAATGTTAGGGTTGAACAAAATCGGAGTACTGAAATTGAATTGAATAAATCTTGTCCTAAAATTGATGTTGATGATATACAAGAAGAAATCAATTTTTGGGAATCCTCGGTTATTTGTTATGTGATTGGATCAAACCCACCTTTCCATGTGATGGATGGATTTGTAAGAAGAATTTGGGGGAATATGGGTATTGATAAAGTTGCATCTGTGGGAAGGGGGATTTTCATGGTGAGATTGCAAACAATTGAGCAAAGAGACCTTATCCTGGCTAAGGGATTTCAGTTTTTTGACAATAAACCCTTTATTGTTAAAGCATGGAACCTAGATATGAATATGCAGAAGGAAGAAATTAAAACTGTTCCAATTTGGCTGAAATTTCCATCTTTGGATTTTAAGTACTGGGGAGAAAGAAGTATGTTCAAAATAGCTAGTATAATTGGGAAACCAATTAAACTAGACCAGGCCACAATCAAGAAAGATAGGTTGCAATATGCCAGGATCTTGGTTGAAGTGGAAATGGACCAGCAATTTCCAGAGGTTATCAGATTTGAAAATGAAAAATGGGTCATTCTGGAACAGGTTGTAGTGTATGAATGGAAGCCCATAATTTGCACTAAGTGTAATGGTATGGGACATGATAGTAGCCTATGCAAAAAGAATCAAAGAAGAGAAATGAATGGAGAAATAAGGAAGAACTGGGTTGTTAAGAAACCAGTAGTAGATGGGGATGGCTTTCAGCCAGTTCAAAGAAGACAAAAAAGATCCTCACCTCAGAAAATTACAGCAGTAGTGGAGATAGAAAATTCTTTTGCTGCATTGAGTGAAGAGGAGAAAGAAGTTGAGCACCCAGGGGTAGACTTGGTTGATGAAGAGGGTAGTGTGGAGGGGGAGCCTCCAGACACCCATGGATAATATTCATACTTGGAATACAAGGGGATTAAACAGCAAGAAGAAACAAATTGAGGTAAGGAATTTCATCCTTGCTCACAAAATAAGGTTGTTTGGTCTCCTAGAAACAAAAGTCAAATCATCAAAGCTTGGTGATTTGTACTTGACTTTGTGCCCGGGGTGGTGTATTACCTCAAATAATGCTTGGCATGGAAAGGGAAGGATAATTGTTGGATGGCATCCCTCTGCATTTAAGGTTGACATTTTGAAATGTACAAGTCAACTTATCCACTGTGAAGTGACTACAACTAATGGTGGGAGTAAATTTTTGTGCACTTTCATATATGGTTTCAATGATAGAGCTGAGAGGATGCAATTGTTGTCGGATCTTCAGGAGGTTGCTAGAAGTACTTCATGGCTCTTAATGGGGAATTTAAACTCCATTTTGAATCCTGATGAGAGAATTGGTCAACCTGTTAGACCAAGAGAAATACAGGATATGAGAGAATGTATGGCAGCTTGTCAGGTTACAAATATAAAGTCCTCAGGTAATTTCTTTACTTGGACAAATAAACAAGGGGCTGATAGTAGAGTTTTTTGCAAGTTAGATAGGGTCATGAGTAATGAAGCTTGGCAGCAACAATGGACAGAAGCTGAGGCCACTTTCCTCCCTGAAAGTGAGTTTGATCATTGTCCAATGTTGATTAAAGTGTATCCTGAGACTCAGAAGAAAAAGCCCTTTCGTTTCTTTAATATGTGGAGTTCTTCCCCACATTTTTTAGAGACAGTTCAGATGATTTGGAGTAAGAGAATCACAGGATGCAAAATGTACATAGTGGTTACTCGACTCAAGCAACTTAAATTTGATGTGAAGAAATTAAATGGGGATGAGTATGGTGATGTGTATGTTCAAGACTCTAGTACTTTTCAGAATATGATGGAGGCCCAATTGCAATTCAAGAATGACCGTTGTAATGGGGATCTTGCTGACAAAGAAAAGTTAGCTAGAGAGGAGTATGGCAGAGCTCACAAAAACTATGTGGAGTTCCTGAGCCAGAAAGCAAAAGTGAGATGGGTGAATGAAGGGGATGACAACACCAAAATTTTTCACCAGAGTATTAAGCAGAGAAGATTGCAGAACAGAATTAATACAATCAAAGATGAACATGGCCACTGGACTTCTGATGCTTCTGAGGTTGCTGGGGCGTTTGTGTACTTCTATCATAATCTTCTTGGTACAAGTAATGGTTGCAGGTCTGTGGAGGAGTGTATTATAACCAAGGGGAAGATTTTGAGTGAGGAGCAGCAGAATCTTCTTAAATGGGATTTTACAGTTGAAGATGTAAAGCAGGTTGTGTTCTCAATCCCTGATGATAAGTCTCCTGGGTTGGATGGTTATACAAGCAACTTCTTCAAGCAAGCCTGGGGGGTGGTAGGTCCTGATATTTCAGAGGCTATCTTAGAATTCTTTGCTACTGGGAAGCTGTTGGGAGAAATTAATTCTACTGCTATTACCTTAGTCCCTAAGGTTAAATGTCCAGCTAGTGTGGGTGACTTTCGTCCCATCGCTTGTTGCTCTGTAATATATAAAGTCATTACTAAGCTAATTTGCTCCAAATTAGCTATAATCCTACCTGAGATAGTGTCAGATAATCAAGGAGCTTTCACTACTGGTAGAAGCATCATAAACAATGTGTTGATTTGTCAGGATTTGGTGAAACTTTTTTCAAATTCCCATAGGCAGGCTTCTGGTTTTATGATGAAAATTGACTTGAGGAAGGCCTACGACTCTGTGGAATGGAAATTTGTTGAAGAAATTTTGGTTGCTCTGAAGTTTCCTGATGAAGTGATTAAATGTATTATGGCCTGCATTACATCACCTAGATTTACTCTGCTTATTAATGGGAATATAGAAGGGTATTTTCCTGCAAAAAAAGGCCTGAGACAGGGGAACCCCATGTCCCCTCTCCTCTTTGTTCTGTGCATGGATTACCTAACTCGAATTATGGCTTACATTGGTGATTTACCTGATTTTAAATATTACTCCAGGTGTGCTTCTTTGAAATTGAATCATCTGTGTTTTGCTGATGACCTTATCCTCTTCTGTAAGGGAGAGGTTCCTTCTGCATACTTATTACTTCAAGGGCTCCAGTTGTTTTCTGAAACCTCTGGTCTCCAGGCTAATAAGCATAAGTCTGCCTTATATAGCACAGGTGTTCAAGAAGGTGAAGTTCAGAGGCTGCAAGATATGTGTGGCTTTGTTCATGAGACTCTCCCTTTTAAGTATCTAGGGGTCCCTATCTGTGCAGGGAAGATTAATGCTACTGATTGTGAACTTCTTATGGATAAGATGGTAGCAAGAATCAAGGTTTGGAGTACTCGAAATTTATCTTATGCAGGGAGAATTCAGTTAATCAATAGTGTTCTTATGAGTGTTCATAGTTACTGGGCACAGATGTTTATCTTTCCTAAACAATTGATTAACAGAATCAATGATATATGTAGAAACTTTCTCTGGAAAGGTTCAGCTGTTGCTTCTTCTCCTGGGTATATCAAGTGGGATAAAGTGTGTTCTCCCAAGGATCAAGGGGGTTTGGGGATAAGAAACGTTGAAATCTGGAATAGGGTGGCAGTGGGGAAGATCATTTGGAATATAGGTTCACATAAGGATTTATAGGTCAAGTGGATACACACAGTGTATATTAAAGACACAAATTGGTGGGCTTATCATCCACCTTCCTCTGCTAGCTGGGTGGTAAAATATTTGTGTAAAGTGAGAGACTTATTAACACCTTTCTGAATGCATACTTGGAGTATGGATAAGAAATATTCCATCGGCAAAGCATATAAGTTTGCTCACTACGAGATGAGTGCACTTGCGGTGTCAATTGGTGTGTAGGGGTTTGGAATAGGGCTTCTTTGCCAAAGCATAGATTTATCTTATGGCTTGGGTCCAAGAAAGATTACAAACCAAATGCAAACTATTCCTCAATGGCACGGTGAGAGATAAATTGTGTCTTATTTGTGGGATTGCAGATGAAACTCATTCCCATTTATTTTTCCAGTGCAGATTTAGCCATATGGTGATTTCAAGACCGTTCCAGTGGATTGGCATTACATACGAGGACGAGAATTTGGTGCGAGATGCTTATTTGGATTAAAAGATCTTACAGAGGCACAATGACACGAAGGAAGATAATATACTGCATGATTGCTATGATTGTATATAAAATTTGGGAGGCAAGGAACTTGGCTTTTTGGAAAGAACAAGTTCCTAGTATTGAACATGTTGTGCATAGTATTCAATGTATAATGCGACTTAGATTTGATTTTTGTCTAAAGGGAAAATGTAGTAGGAAAGATAAGGAATGGTTTGGTAGCTTGTACTTGTCATAGGCTGGGTTGCTTTTTGGTCTTTGGACCAGGTGGGTTTTTGGAGCTGTTTTGTTGAGGCTCTGATGTGTGTTAGGATGTAAATGAGGTTTTGAGTTTTATACAATACGCTGATTTACCAAAAAAAAAAAAAACATTAAGAAAACCACAAACGAAGGGTATTAGAGCATTGCATATTATCTCAATTGTAACAACAAATAATTAGAGACAAAAAGTGTGAGCTAAACGAGAGGTTCTCTCTCTATAAATTCTCTCTCTAAAAAATTCTCACTCTAGAATTTTACTTTACAAATTGATCTCTCTAAAAGGACTGAGTTGAAATTTAGTATCCCTATCTAGTTAATCAAATCATTATTAAACTCTTCAACGTTCCTTTCATTTAATCCCTAGAATCTGTTTTTTTCTTATTGAAGCTAGGTTGGAGTTGTTAGTTTCAGTTGATCAGGTTAGAGTGAGGGTCAAAGTGTAAGTAAGTGGGCTTGTTCTTTCGTTGAGTAAGGCGATTAAAATGGAAATGGAGGAGGCCGAGCCTAGGAAGCTAGCAAAATGGTTTCAAAAGAAGCAAGGTCCGTGTGTTCGGGCTACTAAGGAAGTGTTTGATACAGATCCGGGGAGATTATAGAATCCTGGTAGTTGGTAAGTTCATTGATTCAAGGGAGTTTGACGTGGAGGAAGTGCAAGAATGGGTTGATACATGGATAACGAAAGAAAAAATAGTGGTTCATAAAGAAGGTAAGTACTTCCTTTTCTATTGTCAAAATGTTGATGATAGGGAAGATATGCTTGGTCTGCATGCGAATATGAATTTTACTGAAGCTTTGTTAGTTCTTAAGCCATGGATATTGGCGGCCTCGTTCTGATCGTTCAATTTTTCTTAGACTGCTATGTGGGTTAAGGTTGAAGGTATCCACTGTTGCTTTAAGTTCAATGAGATTTCTTTGGTCGACTTCTTGAAAGAGTTGGTAAAGTAATGAGATTTGACGATAAGCCACGTACTGGGTCCAGAAGAGATTCTATAGAGCTCTAGTTTGGATTCGATTGAAAGCATCTACTGGTTCCGGGGAGTATTTGTAGAATTTCAAGAAGGAATATCAATATGGGTAGACTTCCGTTATGAAGGTGTATTTAATTTTTGTAAAAGATGTGGACGTGTTGGTCATAAACAACGATGGTGTGTCAAGCCATGGGTGGTTGCAAAACAAGAAGTTGAGAAAGCCATAGGTAATGCATGCAGGTCTGACTCATGTCTGATGATGGGTCTTGGAAATTCCCCTTTGTACACATCAAAAATATATGGTTTGCCATTTATCCCGACGTTTACAACAACTCATCTTCGATTAGACAGAATAAGATTATCACCGGAATTGATCTCATCGAGTAGTGATGGAAATGGGAACAATTAATCATCAGGCGCCGTCAAAACGTGTGTGTTTCTTGGTGAAAAATATTAGGCAATATGAAAAAGGTGAGAGTAGTAAAAAAAGAAGGAAACACCATGTCTCAAGTGAATTACAGGGTAGAAGCGGTTAGGTTAAAATCTTAGGGAAAATGGGTTCTAATCCCTTTAAAAGAGGTGTAAATAAGAAGATAAAAAAGAAGACATCCAAGACAAGTGGTTGGAAATCACTAAGGGATAGTCAGAAGTGTCGCGAGGGAATTAAAGTGAAGGCTAATCTTGGGAAGTGTGCGAAGGAAATGAAGAGTAAGGGGGGGGAGTGTGCATGGTGGATAGCTGTAAATCCATGTGGAGCCTTGTGAGCCATTTGGATGAAACCTCATCTTTTTTGGACCGAAATTCTAGTGATTTCTTGGCGGAGAGTAAAAAAAGAGGGGTATTATATAATGAATCTAGAGATAAAGATGATTTTCTTTGTACTGTGAGTGTTCTTTTGTCCTCTAGCATTGATTCCCCCATTTCTCATCCACGTGTGAGGAAAACTTCATGTACTATGAACACATCAGCTCCTTCCTCCCTTTTTCCACCCTCTATTTACTCAGATTTACCATTTCATCCTTCTTTTTTTGAGGGAATAGTGGCACCTTTTCCTTCTGAGGTGTCAACCCATGTATCCAACATTCATCAATGGGCCCAACCCGATGTGGAAATACAAGGTACAACGGGTTTAGGGTCGGAAATCCTGATGGAAGGAAGTCTTCAACTTCTGCGGCAAGAATCGTCATTAATTGTCTCATCTGAAGACCAAAGAAGCCAGTGGGCCCACTCATTTGAATCTGACCTAGTAAATGGTGTCATTGACTGGCCTGCTTTTTGGGAATCATATTGGGAAGAGGGAGTTAATGTGAGAAGGAATTCACCACAGTCACCACTTGTTTACCAGGGTATAACTCGTCTCTACAATCAGGCTCATCTAGCTCCTATCACTCCACTTTACCAAATCTCCCAACGGAACAATTTTCACATCTTCAAATCTTCTCGTTTGTGGGGATTCCTTACCATAATTATTTCATGGAGGACCCGTTAATTGAATCAAGAAGTGTAACCCGAGATTCATGGAAATATAGGAGTGTTGTCAATCCATGGAGGGGAAGGAGTTGCTGCTGAAAATCCTGTGAAGAATTCGAGCTTTAAGACGGAACAAATTCAGGAGGATGCGGGGGACGATGCGTTAATTGGTAGACAGCAGGGGATAGCTTCGCAATTCAAGGAGGAGACTGAGAGTGGAATGGTGGGAATTAGGAAAGGAAAAAGGAAGGTAAGTTTTGACATTCCTGATAATGATTTTTTTTATAAAAGGCAAAGAAGAACTGTTACAGGAATTCCACCTAGAAACAAGTATGTTGTTGTTCAAGCATTAAAAAGCAGTAAAAAACGCAGTTTTGATGAATTTGTGCCCAAACTTGATAGAATTATGCAAAAGGTGAATAATGAGTTTAAAGAATGGTTTGAAGAAAAGACTGAAGAAATTGAGGACAGATTCGGGAGTTCAAGTCGGTTGTTTTTGGGTCATGAAGAATTAGCCGAGAGGATGGGCTTAAACAGCCTCAAAGGGAGACATGAAGACCTTGGCATGAAATTGTAGGGGATTGAACTCTTCGGACTCCCCTACAATTCCTTATCTTTGCTGGTTAGTCCGCAAATTTTCTCCGCATGTGTTGTTTCTGATGGAGATAAAATCGGATAGTATTCTAATTTCTAAGCTTTCTAGGTTATTATGGTATGCTAATGTATTATCTAGTAGTGCTAATGGTCTAGCGAGAGGGTTAGCTCTTTTTTGGGATGGTTGTGTAAGACTGGATGTATGTAGTAGCTCTTCTAACTTTTTTGCTTGTAAGATATCAGATGTAAAAAAGGGTCAATGGTATGAATGGAAGCTCATTTTGTTGTATGGATCGCCTTATATTAGCCTTCGACAAGCAATATGGGAGGAAGTTGCAGCAACCATAGATTTAGAAAATGATAAATTTGTGATATGTGAGACATTAAACAGGTTGAATTTGCAGAACATAAATTGGGAGGTTTAAGGTATATTCAAGGGAGGGAAGAGTTTTCAAAATGGAGAATGGAGCTGGGTCTTAATGAAATTCTGTTTATAGGCCCCAAATATACATTGTGTAATAATAGGGAGAAAGAGGAAAGTATATATGAACGATTAGATAGAGCGTATGGATCAGAAGAATGGATTCAATCTCATCCAGAAGCAATAGTGATTAACCTCCCAATAATGGTTTCAGATTATAGCCCTATTATTCTTTTCACTAACCCTCCAGCAACTAAGAAAAAAAGCCTAATTAGAATGGAGGCATGGTGTTTGGAATTTCATGAAGTCAATAAATTAATCCAAGTGAGATGGAATCATAAGATTAAGGGCTCTCCAATGTACAGAGTAGCCAGACAGGCTGCGACAACTAGATTTGAAGTTTTCAAATGGTGCAAAAATTTTAAGGTGAGTCATGGAATTGAGTGGGATGATTTCGTTCAGCAATGTGAGTCAGCACAATTGGACTATTATGATGATGGCTTCGATGATAAAGAAGCTTCGGTAAGAACAGGAACTGCAAGTAAGCTGAATGTTCAGCTGGAGTTCTGGAGGCAGAGAGCTAAATGGGAAATGAGTGACTTTAGAAGATACAAACTGCAAATGGTTTTTCAGGAAAGCTAAATCGAGGAAGAGGAAAAATGAAATTTTGATGCTCAAGGATAGTGATGGAGTTTGAAGAGCGGACAAGAAGGAGATTCGTGAGATAATTTAAAATTCTTTGGAACACTAGTAGAAAAAAGCCCATCCGATCCGGTCAAAACCGAGCTTACAGATCCGATTTTGGTCCGGATCAGATGGGCCCGCAGCAGCTAACAAAAAACGATCCAGGTTAAAACGGGATCGATATAGAAAACGATGCGGTTTTCCAAAATGACCGCATCAGCTTTTTTGTGTTTTGAAAATAAAAAAAAAGTTACCGCCACAAACGAGGAAACCATAACCCAACAAAATCCAACGAACGAAACCAACAAAATCATAACGAAATTCATAACTTCAAAAAACGAAACCAACGAAATCCAAAATTACAACAGACTAAATTAAACAAACGAAATTACAACATATGAACTACAAAATACGAAATAAAAAGGAAAGAATAAATTGCATCCAAAAAATATATAATAAAAACAAACAAAACCCTAATCACAAAAAAAAACCCGAAAAACAAATACTAAATTAAATCGAACTCGTTATACAAAAGGCGAAATTCAATTGAAACCCTAATTACAAAACTACATTTATCGAAAGAACCTACGGTGGCCGTTGATGAACGCGGCGAAATCGAGCAATTTAACTCGAGCAAACTCTACTTCGCGTCTTTTCGCTTCGCCAAGCTTCATCCTTCGCCGGATTCGTTTTAGATCTTGATGTTTCGAAGTGAGGAGGGCGGATTAAGTAAGATGGGGAAGTGGATTGAGTGAGGAGGGCGGATTGAGTGAGATGTTTCGAAGTGAGGAGGGCGGATTCGTTTTAGATCTTGATTTTTTCGTCCACTGAATTTTGAAGTGATGAGGGGAATTGAGTGAAGGAGACACGACTGGGTGAGAAATTTAGGGTTTGGAGTGAAGGAAGGAGGGAGGAGGTGAGAGAGAGGCTACTGTTTTTAGGAGAGGAAGATTGGAAGAGGCGACTGTAGGGAGGTGGAAGGAGGGAGGAGGTGAGAGAGATAACGACTTTAGTGAAATTTAGGGTTAATTGAAGGGTTGGAACTTGGACGCATGCATCTGTTTATAAGGGAATTTGGGCCGTGGACGTGCGTGCTTAACTTATTGGGTCGGGGACGCTTTTAGCTTCTTTTTTTGGACCATCAATCGATGCGGTTTGGATGAGAACCGGATCAGTTTACAAAACTGATCCGGTTCTCTACCAAACCGGATCAGATATTGGCCCAAAAATTTACGCGAAAAAAAAATTAAAGCCCGGATCTGTTATGATGCGGTTTGGATGAGAACCGGACCAGTTTGTTTGTGTCATAAGGTTTTTTTCACTAGTGGAAATATCTTCCAGTGTGGGCAAAGCAACGATTCTCTTGATAGATGGGAAGTACCCGATTAAATAGCAGGCTTAATTCCGAAAATTTCAGTTGAGCATGTAGACTTATTGAAGCATAAGATCACACGACAAGAGATAAAAAGTGTTATTTTTCAGTTGGGACCTCTCAAAGCCCCGAGACCTGATGGTATCCCAGCAATTTTTTACCAAAAGAACTGAGAGGTGGTGAGTCCCGATATTATCGCAACGGTTCAATACTTCTATGATCATGGATATTTGCTTCAGGAGTGGAACTCAACTCTTATTTGCTTAATCTCCAAGGTGGATAAACCGGAAGAAGCGAGCCAATTCAGACCAATAAGCTTATGTAACGTGGTTTACAAAATCATCTCAAAAGTATTGGTTAACAGGCTCAAACCGATCATTGAGAGCTTAGTCTCCCCATTTCAGAATACTTTTATCCCAGGAAGATGGATGTCCGACAACTGTCTAATAGCTCATGAAATGGTCAGTATGATCAAGAAGAGGAAAAGAGGATCCGAGAACCTGGATGCTCTTAAAATTGACATGTTCAGAGCTTACGATAAAGTCAGCTGGAATTTCTTGGATTGGTTAATAGGTAAGATGAAATTTCCTGCCATTTGTAAGCACTGGATAATGCAATGTGTTTCTACTGTTACCTATTCTATTTTAATTAATGGTGAAGCTACAGAGAGATTTAGACCGCCTTGTGGTTTAAGACAGGGAGATCATCTCCCTCCTTACCTTTTCATTCTGGTCATGGAAGCGTTCTCTAGGATGATTATTAAGGCTGAGAAGGATGATCTAGTTAAAGGTATCCAGATCTCCTGAAGGAGCCCCTCTATCACGCATTTTTTTTTGCAGATGACTCTATTATGTTCTTCAAGGCAAATCCGCAATCATGTGTGGCTGTGAAATAAATAATCCAAAGATTCAGCAAGTACTCTGGTGAGGTTATTAATTTTGCAAAATCTGTTATCAGGTTTAGTCCTAATACCCCGCAAAAATTTAAAAGATATATGAGGAGTATCATAGGTACCCTTCAGTGGAAGAGTTGGGTAAATATTTAGGGAATAATATAGAGGAGAATGGTAGGAGCTCAAATAAATTTCGACCGCTAGTGGAGAAGGTACAAAAAAGGATAGGGGATTGGAAACACCTGACGTTATCTCATGCAGGGAAAGTGATTATGATCAATGCAATTTTTGCTTCTCTCTGCCAACATGTCTTATCATTGTTTCGAATCCCAAAGCAAATTGTGGATAGTATAAATAAGATTTTTGCGAGATTCTTATGGAGAAATGTAAATGGCAAGCATCCTATATTATGGAAAAGGAGAAAAGTTATTGAACTCCCAAGAGGAATGGGTGGTTTGGGAATCGAAAATGTGCGTGCATTCAACATGGCATTGCTTGCGAAGCAAGCAGTCAGAATCCACGAGGAAAAGGAGAAGTTGCTTTCAAGAATCATCCACTCAAAGTACAAATGTTCACCTGTTACGTTGCGACTTCAAGGAAAAAAAAGGTCAGGTGCTTTATGGGGATTCAACGGGATGTGTCATGAGGTGTTTGAATGTAGAAAAGGATTCCATGAGGTGATTGCTAATGGTCGTAGTACTAGAATAATGGAAGAGAATTGGGTTAAAGGAAGGATGCTAAGACTCAAGGAGGGAGTTTCCCTTTCTGCGCTGAACTTTGAAAAAGTGGAAGATTTAATGAATGGGGAAAGGAGCAATTGGAATAGCACTCTCATTTGGAAGATATTCCGTTAAGAATCTGCAAATTGAATTTTAGGCACTTATATTCCTTGAGATGGTAAAGTGGTGGATAGTATTATCTGGAGCAGAATTGAAGCTGGAAGAATAAATGCAAAGGATGCTTATGCGCAGCTGATGGAATAATCGGGTCTACGTCATCAACCAAGATTAAATAGGGGTTTTTGGGCCAAGTTATGGGCAATGCCAATTCGACCGAAATGGAAATTGTTCATTTGGAGATTGCTCAATAAAGCTTTAGTTGTTAATGTGAACCTGAAGAAAGGGGTGTGTTAACTCCAGTCCAATGCTATCTTTGTCAGGTGGTGGAAGAATGCGAGGAGCATTTGTTCAGAGATTGTCCTGTGGCCTCAAGAATGTGGATGGGTTCATGGTTGGACATCTAAATACAAAGTCAAATTGCATTCCTCTGAGTGAATGGATTCTAAACTTCATTAATAAGTTGGAAAAATTGAAAAGAAAAGTCCCGACTATAGCCCCTTTGACAAAAACAGTCTTAACTTTAATTTAATATTGAGCAATCCCAGCTTTGAAGGGTGTTTATAAAAGTGGTCCCAGCAGGTTACTTACCTGCTCTAGCAGGTAAACTTATTTTTTTATTTTATAGTGTTCCTATCTTCTTCCTCCTCTTTCTCTCTCCTCCCTCCTTCCTCCTTGCCAAGTCCTTTGCCACCCTCCTCCTCCTCTCCCCTTTCCCCTCTCCCCTGCCACCCATCACTGGCTCTCTAACGTTATAAACATCTAGCCTATTGCAAATGTTTGAAATAAATTTTCCCATTTGCGGAGTCACCATTCCATAAGCATATTCCAAAGCCTCTGTAATAGAGAACAATAGAATTTTCAGAGCATGATCATGACATATCTGAGGGTCTAACAAGTTTTTAAAATAAATTAAAAGTTCAGATTTTCTAAAAAAAAGAAAGAGTACTTGAAAAGGACACAGACCAAGGCCATAATATACATCACTATAGGCATCCTCGAGTTTCTTGCCCCCTTCAGATGTGATAACAGCAGCAAGTGTATCCTGAGAAAACATACATATAAAGAATATCATCTTTTGCATACTAACAAGAATATATGGTTTGCTAAACAATTTTATCATGTCCCTTTAAATAAGTTCTCAAAGTTTCAACATTATAATGGTATGCTGGATGAGAATGGAAGAACGTGATCATCATCACCTTCTTAACATCATTGCAAATATCAATGAGCTCAGATTTGACTTTATGGCGATAATCTCGAATTCGCTCAACATTTACTTTATGGCGATAATCTCGAATTCGCTCAACATTGCAAATATCAACTTCGGCTCAATCAACGAAAGGATTCTCCAAGAAGCTCGTCGAGCTCCGACGACATTTTTGTATCCCACAGAGAGGAGATTACGCACTTCAACTGTTAAATCGACATCGAATTTCGCTGGTTTGGTTTCTTCATTGAATCAACCATATCTACAAAATTCAAGGAAAACATTAAAAAGAACTTCAACATTAAACATAATCGAAGGTCTTGAATTTGAATTTGGAGGTGAGAGAAAGTGAGAAGCGTACCGTCATAACGTTCAGCATGCTCTGCAAGTAAGGAGGGAGGGGATGCTTCATAGTGGTAGAAAAGGGGGGGCTGTGAGGTAGCAGGGGAGGGAGGTGGCAGGGAAGGAAAGAGGGAGGAGAGAGAAAGAGTGAAAGAGGAGGAAGAAAAAAAAGGTCAAAAAGAGGAAATAATTTGATTTTTTACTGCTTTAGTAAGTAACTGGTCAACTCGGACCACCAATGTAAAACACCCCCTAAAGTTGGGACAGATCAATAATAAATTGAAGTTGGGACTGTTTTTGTGAGGGGGGCTATAGTTGGGATTGTCTTTGTCAATTTTTCAAGTGAGAGAAGCTATTGGTTCTGCGCCATCCTTTGGGCATTCTGGCTTCATCGGAATAATGTGGTTTTCCGAGGTATTAAACCAAATCCTTATGACATTCTGCGTAGGGCGGAAGAATTGGTGAAGGAAGAGAAAGAGAAAGTGGGAGGAACGAGCAGATGTAGGGGAAAAGATTCAATCAAGAAGATAGAGACTAGAGAGAATATGAAGTTTTGTGTTGGTTCTTGTACGTGGAATCTGTGTGCTATATCAGTTGACGGGGCACGGAAAAAGGATGTGAGACGAGTCCTTCTGCTGCCATAGGCTGGGTAGGAAGGACTCATGAGGGTAATTATTTCAAAGGTAATGATAAGGTTAGAGCGAATTCAGCACTACAATGTGAAGGCATGGTGGTGATGCGAGGAATGATGGAAGGCCAGCTGAGGAGAGCTAGGAATATAGTAGTCTGCACAGATTCGGAACTTTTGGTCAGAGCTTTATTTAAGCGTATGTTACCATTTCAAATAACAAGTATACTTCAAGACATTTATGATCTTAGTAAGGAATTTGATTACTGTGAGATTAGGAAGGTTGATAGGGCTCTAGTTATATAGAAAGTCATGTGCTAGCTACAGCTGCTAGGTAGGGTAAGGTCGTGTAATTGTTGCTTGTTTATTTCTGTTTGTTCTTGTTACCAAAAAAAAAGAAAAAAAAAAGAAGGGTAATAGAGCACAAAATAGATAATTCATGCTACTCACACCTAAAATGCAACTATATGAACTAATATGCTCTAATAATGCAACCTAAATGTGCCTAAAAACTCTATACAAATATGATTTATCAAATTTCCCCAAGCTAAACCATTGCTTGTCCCGGCCAAGCAGTAAGATATAGACATTGGAAAAGAAAGATGACCTACAAAATGTGACTACGATAGGGCCAAACACTCAATTGAAAGTACGAGAGATATAATGATCACTACACAAACCAAGCATCGAAACAAACTCGAACAAAGCCGCATAGCATGTCATGTAACACAATCGACTCTCCAATCATACCAAAAACCATCTCCCCCAAGCTGGACTTAACCAAACTTTTTAGACCTCACTATAGTTATGTGCACTCTAATCTCTCATGTGTTTAAGGGATAGTATATGACTCTCAACCTAAATCAAGTCGACTTAGATGAAGCATATACTCTTTAACATTGACTTTTTGACTCACTTAATACTCAAGGATACAATACACAATGATTAAGAGCACTTTTAAGGGTTGTAATAGGGCTGAGGTCAAAGGTATGGAAAATAATTTGGGAGTTGTGGTGGAATAACCAAGAAGGGGAATCATCATATAACTGAAAATATGACCGTGAAAGATCACAACAACTCCACGCGACAACCAATAATCTCCAAATATATAATCAACACTTTTTTCATTCAAGAAATTCAAGAATAACCCTTTTCTTTCACTATATTGACAAATCTTTTTTTCACTTTTCTTTTCATTTTTTCACTTTTTTTTTTGTACTTCTTTTTTTCGAACTCTCATTTGATTTCACAAGCTCACTAAACATACTTTTCCATCCATCTAAATCGCAAACAAAGCACCTTAATTTTAATACAAACCATACCAAAACTAATACTCGCTCGCCCAACCTAGGCTTGGGACAAGAATCAAATAAGGTGAAAGGCTTGTAATATAGGTATCAATCAAACACAGTCAGAAAAGGCTCAATGGGGCTAGAGAAAGGATAATATGATAAAAGATTAACTCTGAAGCTAAGATTGTGAAATGAAACGCCTCAATCATATCAAAATGTATTCACTATAAAGTATCAAGGAGTACCAAGTCAAAATCAAGATCAATGCAACAACTAAGGAACTAATCACACATGAAATAACAAAACTGACACATATACGTCAGTTTATAGGCACGGAAGCTCACTTAGGTTAAGTGTCTGTGTAGCAAAGTTAAATCAAGCCAAAGAGAGATCAATCAATCTTACCACATATAATAAATTGTGAAACAATCATGCTGTGAAGAATCATGAACAAGATGAATGATGCTTAGGAATTGTAGTAAAATATCAGCAATTTTCTCAAGAAGTGCTAGCAATAGTCCCATAGATTCAACTAAAATGAGATGAAATCTAATATGAGATGAAATATACTAATGCAACTAATAAAGCAGTACCATTTTTTAGGTTACACGTAAAATCCCACTCCTAGTGAGTGGTATAAACTGTTCAACATCCTATGAAAGTAATAAAAACTACTCTAAATGCAACTAACATGCGCTAAGTATTGATGACAATCATCCTCCCCCAACCTGAATGACACATTACCCCCAATTTGAACAAAGAGGAATTAAATAAGGGAGAGGTACAACTTGTTGGAACATTTATAGGGTAATGGGTTTTAGAAGCTCATATGATTATATACTAGAAGAGGAGGAGGTCTAGTATGCTAAGATTAGAATGCGCAAAATCACGTGAATGAATCAAGCAAGTCAGTAGGCTGGTTGCGGGTCGCGACCAGGAGGCCGTCGCAGGTCGCGACCAGCGCCCTTTTGCGACTCGCGATCTGTATTGCGGGTCGCGACGTGTATACTGACTTGGGCGTGAAATTTTGCGTGGACGGTTTATAACCGTTGTATTGCATACGTTTTTCATATAATGATGATTAAGTATTCTTAATCAGGGGATTAAAGGGAGATCAATGCTGTAACAGCTCTAATCAAGAGGGAATATGTTATATGATCCTTGTCATTCATATGAGAGGGAGAGTGAAAATCAGTTTTCGATATTCTAATCTTCTTGCTTTGCTTGAGAGAAAACTTGCTACTTTCTCTCTAGTGTTCTTCACAAACTACAAACTCAAAGTTCTTGTTGATTCACATAGAAGATCATCTTGTGAATTGTTTCTCTCCATTGTATCTCATTAGTTATTTCGTGTTAACCCGGTAATCCTAGAGGGGTGAAATTAAACTAATAGAAAAGCGTAGTTTCCGTGCCTTGGAGTGGTGTATCCGGTTCCCTTGTTTGATCACACATCTAACAATCTATTAGTTTAATTTCTTCTTTTCGGATATGGCTCCATCACTCAAGGACATGACTATGAACTTCCAAAAGTTGGACAAGTTTGAGGGGGTGGGTTATCGAAGATGGCAAAAGAAGATGCACTTCTTGTTGACAACTTTGAATGTGGTGTATATTCTTTCAACACCCATGCCACCATTCCCGAAAGATGGAGAGGAAGAGTCCGTGGAGACTACAAGGAAGAGAATAAAGTGGGAGAATGATGACTACATTTGCCGGGGTCACATCCTCAACTCTCTTACCGACCCTTTGTTCAATCTTTACCAAAATGTGGAGAGTGCAAAGGAACTTTGGGATGCTCTTGAGGCCAAGTATATTTCGGAAGATGCTTCAAGTAAGAAATTTCTTGTTAGTAATTTTAATTCATTTAAAATGACTAATGATCGGCCTATTATAGAGCAATTTCATGAAGTTCATCATATTTTGAACCAAATAAGATCACATGGTATGGTGATGGATGAGGCTATTGCGGTTGCCTCAATCATTGATAAATTACCACATTCTTGGAAAGAAACTAAGCATTCCTTGAAACATAGGAAGGAAGATATGTCCATGGAGCAATTAGGAACTCATCTTCGTATTGAAGAGGGTATCCGGGCTCAAGATAGGGTTAAGGATACTACTCCTAGTATTCCTAAGTCTACCGTGAATATGGTAGAGGTTGGTGGGTCTAGTGGGACCAAGAAATCCAACAATAACAACTCTAAAACCAACTTTGCAAACAAGAAGAGGAAGACCCTCACTTGTTGGGTATGCAATGGACCTCATCTCAAGAGGGATTGTCCTTCTAAGAAGAAGAAGACAAAGAATGGACAACCTAGTGTTGTTCAAAACCAAGGTAAAGTTGCACATGAAAATGTAATTGAAGAAATGAATTTTGTGGCTATGATTTCTGAAATTATGTTTGTGCAGGTTGATGATTCTTGGTGGATAGATTCGGGGGCCTCTAGACATGTGTGCAATAATAAGCACTTCTTCAAGTCTTTGGAAGAATTGGATGATGGTCCAATCTTGTATTTGGGGAATGATTCTACGGTAAAGGCCAAGGGTATAGGCCAAGTAGAATTGTTGTTAACCTCGGGAAAGACTTTCACTCTCCGGGATGTTGTTTATATACCGGAAGATAGGAAGAATCTTGTGTCGGGGGTCTCTTGAATAAATTTGGTTTTAAAGTTGTATTTGAATCGGATAAGTTTATTGTTTCCAAGGGTGGTATTTTTGTTGGACAAGGATTTTATTGTAATGGGATGTTTAAATTTAGTATTAATAATGCAATTGATACTAGTTCTATTTACATGCTTGATGTTTCTTCTCTATGGCACAATCATTTATGTCATGTAAACTATCGTAGATTATATGACATGTCTAAGCTAGGTTTAATACCTTCTTTCGATTTAAAGTTAGAGAAGTGTAAGACATGCATGCTAAATAAGATTACAAAGAATCCTTATCCTAGTGTGACTAGACAAATGGTATTGCTAGAATTGGTGCATAGTGACTTGTGTGACTTTCATAGTTCACCTTCTTTGGGAAATAAAAAATATATTGTGACTTTTATTGATGATTATTCAAGGTTTTGTTACATATATTTATTATTTACTAAAGATGAAGCACTAGAAAAGTTTATGATTTTTAAGACCGAAGTGGAACTTCAACTTAATGAAAAAGTTAAAAGACTTCGGACGGATAGGGGTGGTGAATACTATAATCCTTGCTATTTTAGTTCCATTGGTGTAATTCATGAAACAACCGCTCCATACTCACCTCAAAGTAATGGTATAGCGGAAAGGAAAAATAGGGTTCTAAAAGAAATGGTTAACACCATGCTTTCTAATTCGGGTCTAAATGACGGTTTTTGGGGTGATGTAATTTTAACTGCATGTTATATATTAAATCGAGTTCCTAATAAGAGGAATAAGACTACCCCTTATGAACTTTGGTGTAACAAAAAGCCTAATCTCAATTACCTTAAGGTATGGGGTTGTAGGGCAATTGTCAAATTGACAGAACCTAAAAGGAAAACTTTAGGTGAAAAAGGAATTGATTGCATTTTTATAGGCTATGCGGTACATAGCAAAGCCTATAGGTTTTATGTCATTGAGCCAAATGATTTTGTTTTATCCATACTGTGATAGAGTCAAGGGATGCAATATTTGATGAGACTCGATTCTCATCTATTCCAAGACCAAAGGACATGATACCTAGTACTAGTTCCAATGTTGTGGATGACATTAACAATGATCATGATACTACAACACCGGAAATTAGGAAAAGTAAAAGAATTAGAAAAGAGAAATCTTTTGGACCGGATTTTCAACTATATTTAGTTGAAGGGTCAAGGGAGTCTATTGTGACTCAAATTTCATATTGTTACAATATGGAGGAGGATCCCAGGACCTTTGATGAGGCTATAAAGTCTCATGATTCTGCTTTCTGGAATGAGGCAGTGAATGATGAAATGGATTCAATAATGGGAAATCATACTTGGATTTTAGCTAATTTACCTCCCGGATGCAAACCTTTAGGTTGTAAGTGGACTTTCGTAAGGAAAAGGAAGATCGATGGAACCATACTAAAACATAAGGCCCGGTTAGTGGTCCAAGGTTTTAGGCAAAGATATGGTATCGATTATGTTGACACTTATGCTCCGATTGCTAGAATAGCTACCATTAGACTTTTGATAGCATTGGCTGCGATTCATGGTCTAGTAATTCACCAAATGGATGTCAAAACTGCCTTCCTTAATGGTGAATTGGAGGAGGAAGTGTACATGAATCAACCTGAAGGTTTTGTGGTCAAAGGTCAAGAGACTAAGGTTTGCAAATTAGTTCGATCTTTGTATGGTCTTAAACAAGCACCTAAGCAATGGCATCAAAAATTTGATGAGGTCATTTTGTCTAGTGGGTTCAAAAATAAATCGATCCGATAAGTGTGTATATAGTAAATTTGATAATAACGGTAATGGAGTTATAATTTGCTTATATGTTGATGATATGCTTATCTTTGGGACTGATTTGGAACAATTGGAAAAAACCAAAGTCTTTCTCTCTTCTAGCTTCTCCATGAAAGATTTGGGTGAATCGGATGTTATTCTAGGCATTAGAATAATGAGAGGTAAAGGGTCAATTTTTTTATCACAATCTCATTACATTGAGAAAGTGATTAAGAGGTTTAATGAATCGAACTCGACTCATTTTGCTACTCCGATGGATCTTAGTGTTCACTCGGTTCCGAGTAATAGTACTCCTATTTCACAATTGGAGTATGCAAGCTTAATTGGAAGCTTGATGTATGCTATGACTAGCACTCGGCCGGATATAGCTTTTGCTCTTGGCAAACTCAGTAGGTATACTAGTAATCCTAGTATGTTGCATTGGCAAGCATTGAGAAGAGTGTTAAGGTATTTGAATAAAACCTTGGATTATGTCATAACTTACAAAGGAGAGCCTTCTATTCTAGAAGTTTACTCGAATGCTAGTTGAATTTCCAACAAGGAAGATTTTTCATCCACAAGTGGATGGGTGTTTCTTCTTGGAGGAGGTGCTATTTCATGGGCATCCAAGAAGCAAACATGTATAACGGATTCCACTATGGCATCGGAATTCATTGCATTGGCATCTTGTTGCCAAGAAGCGGAATGGCTAAGGAATATGTTGAGTGAGGTTGACTTGTGGGTCAAACCTATGTCACCTCTTGTTATTCATTGTGATAGTGCATCAACCATAGCTAAAGCTTATAGTGAAGTCTACAATGGCAAGTCAAGGCACATTGGAGTTAGACATAGCTATGTGCGTGAAATGATAAGGAATAGTTGTATAACTATTAATTTTGTTCGGTCTAGTTTGAACTTGGCGGATACGTTTACTAAACCGTTGTCAAGGGAACTAGTGAACAAAATGAACAAAGGGATGGGTCTTAAGCCTATTGATCAACATTTAGCTAAGGAAAACTCAATTTGATGTCTAATACTACGTTAGATCTCAAATTCAATGACGATAGTACTTTTCTTAAAGGTTGGAAGCACTTGTGTTATTTACATCCCGAGGTTAGTGCTTGTTACTACAATGAAAAGAGGTTGAATTAAGTTTCTTAATAAGTCTTTGATAAAGTGCTCAATTGTAGGAGCATGTGCGTAAAGATTTACCTATATAAGCTAGAGGTTTGGCCGCTTCACCAAGTCTAAAGGCTTGACTTGGAATGCTTATGAATGGATATGGACACCAAGGCGTCATAGGTGTAAGAGGTTAAGAACAAAGTTTATGCTTATGTGTATTAGTGTCTTCAATGATTTGTGGTGGTTATATGATTCAAAATTTTGTCTATCATTATGATCGAAATTAATGTAAAGTTACTTTTATTAAGTGGAGATTCAATCGTAAGATATTTCCATGATGCATAAGCATGTTTTGTTTGTGATTTATAGCAAGTTGGAGAACTTTTCAACATTACCCTATAAATGGGAGGAGGATTGTTGGAATATTTATAGGGTAATGGGTTTTATAAGCTCATATGATTATATACTAGAAGAGGAGGAGGTCTAATATGCTAAGATTAGAATGCGCAAAATCACGTGAATGAATCAAGCAAGTCAGTAGGCTGGTCGCGGGTCGCGACCAGGAGGCCGTCGCGGGTCGCGACCAGCGCCCTTTCGCGACTCGCGATCTGTATCGCGGGTCGCGACGTGTATACTGACTTGGGCGTGAAATTTTGCGTGGACGGTTTATAACCGTTGTATTGCATACGTTTTCCGTTTAATGATGATTAAATATTCTTAATTAGGGGATTAAAGGGAGATCAATGCTGTAACAGCTCTAATCAAGAGGGATTATGTTATATGACCCGTGTCATTCATATGAGAGGGAGAGTGAAAATCAGTTTTTGATATTCTAATCTTCTTGCTTTGCTTGAGAGAAAACGTGCTACTTTCTCTCTAGTGTTCTTCACAAACTACAAACTCAAAGTTCTTGTTGATTCACATAGAAGATCATCTTGTGAATTGTTTCTCTCCATTGTAGCTCATTAGTTATTTCGTGTTAACCCGGTGATCCTAGAGGGGCGAAATTAAACTAATAGGAAAGCGTAGTTTCCGTGCCTTGGAGTGGTGTATCCGGTTCCCTTGTTTGATCACATTTCTAACACAACTTACAAAAGGGGTGGGTAATCAAAGGGAGTGTCAAAAGGCATCGACACCTCCACCACAATCAGTAGTTGTAATGAGGCAATTAACTTAGCAAAAAAACTTGGCTATGCTTGTACCTAACAAAAGACTTCATCACACATTAGCAAAGTTAGTCAAACAAAAAAAAGAGCAAAGTCTGTTGCGTCCAGATAAGCGCTGATTTTTAAGGTCTCGTACGACCCTACTCAAGTAATCATTAATCGGAAGAATCGAACGCCTTGAGTAACTTGTCAAATGCCCCTGCAAACATGTCATTAAGCACTACATGTGGCTTGAAAACAAGCATATGTCTATTCAAAAATAGGGAATAATATGAATTAGAAGAGTTAATAAAATCAAAAGCAAAAGAATTAGAAGAAGAACAAGAAAAATCAAAAGAAAAGGAAAAACAAGAATATTTACCGCTTCCCTCTAATTGTGCCTTAGGCCATGTAAACCTTTCAAACTGATCATCAAGGTTGACTTAGCCTAATGTACCATGCAATGGAGATTTCATTAGAAAGTACGAAGTGTTTAACATAGGGCATGAAGGACAAAGATCAAGCCTCTGTAAAGAAAGGACATGGGGGAAAGTTGGGGTAGGCTCAACAATAATGCTTTTACCTACAATTTCACCTTCACCAATGAGCTCTTCAATACAAGATTCTTCAGCCAAAAGTTCCACAACCACTGAGAGACTCCACAACTAATGGTTCATTCTTCTCCACTACATCTACAACATCGTTCCAACAATCTTCACCATCAAAATCGTTAAGAGATGGAAATATATTTTCCTCTATTGTACTTTCAATCAAAGAGGGGTCGGGAAGCATGATGGGGGATTTAAGAAAAGTGAAATGTCGTTAGGCACATATGTAGATGAAAATTTAATCGAAGAAGTGTTAGACACTTCACTTTCAACTATGGATTCTTCGACATAAAGACACTTACTACCAACTTCACCAATTACACCCTTACCTTCTACTAAATTATCATGAGTGAAATCAACCCTTTTCGCCTCCAAAGTATAATTCTCAACACCAGTATCAGTATCATCAAGTATCACCTGTTGGTTAGTAGATTGCTGCACAACAAGTAAATCAATATATTTTGCCACGTTTTGGTAATCATGAGCTAATTCATTTAAATCTTCATGTTGTTTAACAATATACTTATTCATCATGTTAAAAAGTTCTTTACGCTCTGATGTTTCGGGTTGAAAATAATTATTCACTTCAGGTTGATAACATTGGGTATAATCAGGCACATCAGGCTCATTAGGGTAATGATAATATTCATAGGAATTCATGCACAAATTTTGTAAATTTTGACAATCATATGATGCATCATAAACATAATCATCCGCGTTATAATACCTAAAACATTTATACTGCCCTTGACAATTAGAATAAACTTCCCCAAGTGAATTATAATTATACCACTCCATGACAACACACTAAAACAGAGGAAAAAAAATATGTACAAAAAAATAAATATTATATACAGTTCAGTTTAACCAAGAACAAAAGCCAAAAAATAAAGTCGTCTCCCCGGCAATGGCGCCAAAATTTGATAGGTTGTCGTACATTTATCAAAGTTAAATCCTAGCAAACCTTCTAACAATATAGTAGAGTAAGTAGGGTTAAATCCACAGAGAGATGGTAGTTTCAAATCTAGCTTCTAATGTTTAGAAAAACTAAACAAGACCAGAGATATTTGAATTAAAGTTCTAAACTAATTAAACTACGAAAATCAAACTAAAAAGATCAAGGGTTATCGTTCACCATGTTCATATATATATAATCTATCAAAATATCATCAATAGTTCAATTAATCAGATATCTAGAGCACATGTTAATTCTATGGTCGAGTCTTAATGTTCTCAAATCAACATATGCAGTAGGGTCGCTAACATTATCAGATTTGCTAATTGTAGGTAAGCCTCTAAAGACTACTATCTCTCGATCTATGACTCATTATTTGCAATATTTAATCACACTATTGATAAGGTTGTAAGATTAACAAAATAAACCTAATTAATTAGATTTATCAATGACAAATTAAACCAACAACAGCATCAATAAAGATTCATAGCATATAATTAAACATGGATTCCCAACCCTAGAATATAAATTACTCAAACATGTAATAGAGAATAAAAACTAAATCTAAGAAGGGAAACATAATCAAAAGCAATAGATAAATAAAAGAGAATGAAAAAAATACAAAGACTACATTAATGGAGAAAAACCAGAATTAGGGTTCATGAGAGGAGAAAAGAGAAAACTATGTAATATTAGAATTCTAAAGGAAAATAAAGCATGAGAGAGAAAATAAAATAAATCCCCCTTTATATTTTCTTCTAATCTAATATCTAAATAAGTGAAAGAAACGAAAATAAGAAAATAAACACATAAAGAAAGTTCGATGATTGGTCGATGTATTTTAATGACGTGCAATGCCAAATGATCAAACGAACATGAAAACTCGAACAAGGGGGATGCCTTGCGTACACAAGGCCTGGCCGGACACGCCATTGGCCGCTGGTAGGCCAGTGGGCCAGGCAGCAGCTCGACGATGCGTAGAGTAGCAACCCATTGAGCGCTGGATTTGGGGCAGCTTCCTGGGTGAACTTCCGAGGGCTATATATCTCGAGCTATAGGCATTTTCTATGGGCGTATGACCTATTGTTGTGAAGATCTTCAAGTCTACCTTCCAATGCAACTTGAATCACTTCAATTTAATCTTTAGAACTCGAGTTATGATCAAAAGAGTGCCTGTCAAAAATAATTCCTAACAAACCTTCTAACAATATAGTAGAGAAAGTAGGGTAGAATCGACAGAGAGATGGTCGTTCTAATCTAGCTTCTAAGGTATGGAGAAACTAAAGAAGATCATAAATATGTGAATTAAGGTTCTAAACTAATAAAATTTGAAAATCAAACTAGAAAGATATAGGGCAATGGTTCACCATGCTTTTACCAATTCAATCAATACAATATAATTCAGCAATACTTGGATTGAGGGTCGAGTAATTAGAGTCTTTTGTTATTCCTATGGTCGGGTCTTAACACTCTTAGATCAACATATGCTAGTATGGTCGCTCAACTTAATCAGATCTACCAATTGTATAAAGCCTCTAATGAGTACGATCTTTCAATTCTAACTCCTATTAGGTAAGCATAATCCATTATATTGCGCAATTACATGAACTAAACAATTATAACAAATCAATAGGAATTACTCTAATCCAATCCAATCATTGAAGAACTTTAAATCACAATCAAAGAGATATAAACATGGATTCCCAAACCCTAAAAATAAAAACTACTCAATCATGAAATAAATAACAAAATCTAAATCTACAAAGAAAAACATAATCGAAGAAATCAATGAAAGAAAAGAGACGAAAATAATAACCTTATGAATTAATAAAAACCATGAAAAACTAGGGTTTACAACTAAAAACTAGGGAGAAAAAGGAAGGAAGAAAACTAAAACAAACCTATGAAAAATAAAACTAACGTGTGTGAGAGGAGGAAGAGAAAGAAGAGTTTTTTTTTCCTAATCTAAATAATATCAAATAACCAAATATTACTAGAATAATAATTTACAAGATAAGTAAAGTCTCAAATAAATCATTAAATGGGCGGATTAGTGATCCGCGCGTACGGTAGCAGATTCCAGCAAAAACAGTGCAATCTTCCAAAAGGCATAACTCCTTGACCAGAAGTCTCCTCGGGGCGTGCCACCTATAGTTGGAAAGATCGTCAAGTCTAGTTTCCAAATATGCTGGAATGATTCGATTCTAAGAATCACATCAAAAGTTATGATCAGAAGAGTAGACATAACTCTTTTTTCACATTTCTTCTAATGATTTTCCACTTTGTTTTCGCTCAAACTCGTACTATGACATATTCAAACATCCTTATCATTGTAGCTTCCTTCCAAATTCTCCTAATCCTCGAGTTCAGTTCATTATACTCCAAATACGTTCCCAATTCCTGAAATTCATCAAAAACAAGAAAACATACTGAATAGGAGTAGAATAGCATAACTTAAGAATATAATGCAATAATTAACCGAAAAATGAATCTAAATGCTCTAAAATGCAACCTAAATGCACTTAAAAACTATATATAAATATGACTTATCAAATTCCCCCAAGCTAAACCTTTGCTTGTCCTAAAGCAGTAAGACATTGACATTGGAAAAGAAAGATGACCTACAAAATGGGACTATAATAGGGTCAAACCCTCAATTGAAAGCACGAGAGATATGATCACCACACAAACCAATCATCGAAACAAAATTGAACAAAACCGCATAGTATGTCATGTATCGCAATCGACTCTTCATTCGTACCACAAACCATCTCCCCCAAGCTGGACTTCACCAAACCTGACAGACCTCACCATAATTATGTGCACTCATACTCTCATGTGTTTAAAGGATAAATAATCACACTCAACCTTAAATAAGTCAAGTCAGATGAAGCATATATTCTTTAACTTTGACTTTTTGACTCACTTTTTAGTCAACAATACAATACACAATGATCAAGAGGACTTTTAAGGGTTGTAATGGGGCTAAGGTTAAAGGTATGGAAAATAAGTTGGAAATTGTGGTGGAAAAACCAATAAGGGGGTGCGTCATATGACTGAAAACATGACCATGAAAGACCCATAACAACTCCATGCAACAACCAACAATATTAGTTAAAAATAAACCTTTTCTTTCACTTTATTCACAATTTTTTTTTCACTTCTTTTTTTTCATTTTATTTTTCTCTATTTTTTTCTTTTTGTATTTCTGTTTCACATTTTTAATTCAATTTACTAAACATACTTTTCCATCCATTTAAACCACAAATAGAGCACTTCAATTTAATACAAACCAAACCAAAACTAATACACGCTCCCCCAAGTTAGGTTGGGACAAGAATTAAATGAGGCCAAAGGCTTGTAATGTAGATATCAATCAAATATAGTTAGAAAGGCTCAACGGGGCTAGAGGAAGGATAATATGAAAACAAGAACAATTCTGGAGCTAAGATCATGAAATAGAACACCTCAATCATATCAAAATGTATGCACTATCAAATATCAAAGAGTACCAAGTCAAAATCAAGATCAATGCGACAACTAAGGAACTAATCACACATGAAAGAACAAACCTAACACAGATACATCAGTTTATAGGCACAGAAGCTCACTTAGTTTAAGGTGTCTGCACAATAAAGTTAAATTGAGCCAGAGATAGATCAACCAATCTTACCACAAACAATCAATTGTGAAACAATCATGCTATGAAGAATCATGAACAAGATGAATGATGCTTATAAATGTTGTAAAATATCAACAAAGTTCTCAAAAAGTGTTAGCAATCGTCCCATATATGCAACTAAAATAAGATGAAATATGCTAATACAATTAACAAAGTAGTACAATTTTATTTTGTTACACGTAAACTCCCACTCCTAGTGAGCGGTACAAACCGTGCAACATCCTATAAAGCAATAAAAAACTACTCTAAATGCAACTAACATGCACTAAGTAATGATGACAATCATCCTCCCCCAAGCTGAATGACACATTGTTCTCAATGTGAACAAAGAGGAATTAAATAAGGGAGAGTTACAACTTACAAAAGGGGTGGGTAATCAAAGGGAGTGTCAAAAGGCATCGACACCTCCACCGCAATGGATAGATGTAATGAGGCAGTGAACTTAGCCAAAAAACTTGGCTATGCTTGTATCTAACAGAAAACTTCATCACACATTAGCAAAAGTTAGTAAAAATGAAAAAAAGAAGAAAGTCGGGTTGCCTCCCGATAAGCGCTGATTTTTAAGGTTCGCACGACCATTTAAGATTTATACACCAATTTAGAACAGTTCAATGCTCTAAGAAGCTTATCATATGTTCCTGCAAACATCTCAGAGCATAATATATAAGAGCGAAAAGGAAAAAAGAAAAAAATTAGTCCTAAAAAACTATTAAAACTACAAAAAGAAAAATCAAAGGAAAAGTTATGCCTACAAGAAGAAGAAAATTTGTTAGTACTTTTACATGACTCAAAAGGAAGAAAAAAACCTAAGTGTACATTAGTTACATGATCACAAGAGTCTTTCAAGAGGGGTGAAAGAAGGAACGATGGAGGATATAATATAGGAGAAGAAGGAATAAGATTAGGTTTTTGAGAGAAAGAAACATGAGACTAAAAAACAATAGGTGGAACCGACAAAGACTCATGAATTGTCTCACTCTCAACTTTAGACTTTTCCATGGAAGGGTTTTCAACTAAGGGTTCTTCCTCCTGTAAAACATCCATCACATTCGTGCTTCTCTCAATCTTATCATCATCCCAATAGCTCTCGTTTTCTATCCAACCCTCATCATCATCATAGAAATATGGTTGGGGACAATAATTTTGAGCAGATTGACATTTATATTGGGAACAGGGGTCAAAGCCATAATTTACGGGTGTCACATCACACAAAGAAAAATCGTAAGAAGTATAGTACCTATTTGAAAAAGAAGGATATGGTGTAATGTAAGTCTGGGGTGAATGAATTGTTTTAGTATATAAAAACATCTCCCAGTGGTAAGTATCCCTAGCCAACCACACAATTAAATCCCAACAAGAATCAGGAGATTGGAATAGCAATCTTCTGTTAGACATAGATTATACCACTACCCTAGTTTTTTCATTTAACCCCTTATAAATCACTGGACACATATCCCATAGTTTAATTCCATGATTAGTACCAACAAAATCACCAAGTCTATGATAGTACTTCCAAAACACTTCATTCTTCTTTCAAAAAAACATTTCATTCTCATTTTGAGGAAAAAAAAAATTGCTCTGGAATTACTAGCATGTATATAGGATTCACGAAACATATAAGGTAATTCATGAGAATTCATGCAAAAATTGGGAGTATTTTGATATGATGTACCAAAATTGAGAATATGAGAATCCCAAGAATTACGACTATGTTTCCTATCAAAAGAAGTATCCCCATTATGATGATAATAGACTCCATGATATGAAAAATAAAAAATAAAAAAAAAACTATTCACAAAAAGGAAGGAGATATATACAATTTAGTCTCACCAACAATGAAAACTAAATAAAACAATACCGTCTCCCCGGCAACGGCGCCAAAATTTGATAGGCTGTCGTACACCTGTCAAAAGTAATTCCTAACAAACCTTCTAACAATATAGTAGAGTAAGTAGGGTCGAATCCACAGACATATGGTTGTTCTAATCTAGCTTCTATGGTATGGAGAAACTAAACAAGATCATAAATATGTGAATTAAGGTTCTAAACTAAAATAATATGAAAATAACTAAAAAGATCTAGGGCAATGGTTCACCATGTTTTTACCAATTCAATCAATAAAATATAATTCAGCAATACTTGGATTGAGGGTCGAGTAATTAGAGTATTTTGTTAATCTTATGGTCAGGTCTTAATACTCTTAGATCAACATATGCTAGTACGGTCACTCAACATAATCAGATCTACCAATTATAACAAGCCTCAAATGAGTACGATCTTTCAATTCTAACTCCCATTAGCTAAGCATAATCCATGATATTGTGCAATTACCTGAATTAAGCAATTATAGCAAATCAATAGGAATTACTCTAATCCAATCCAATCATTGAGGAACTTTAAATCACAATCAAAGAGATATAAACATCGATTCCCAAACCCTAGAAATAAAAACTACTCAATCATGAAATAAAAAACAAAATCTAAATCTACAAAGAAAAACATAAATAAAGAAATCAATGGAAGAAAAGAGATGAAAATAATAACCATATGAATTAATGAAGAGCATAAAAAACTAGAGTTTACGACTAAAAACTAGGGAGAAAAGGAAGGAAGAAAACTAAAACTAAACCTATGAAAAATAAAACTAACGTGTGTGAGAGGAGGAAGAGAGAGAAGAGTATTTTTCCTAATCTACATAATATTAAATAACCTAATATGACTAGGAAAGTAATTTACAAGATAAGGAAAGTTCCAAATAAATCATTAAATGGGCGGATTAGTGATCCGCGCGTACGGTAGCAGATTCCAGCAGAAACAGTGCAATCTTCCAAAAGGCATAACTCCTTGACTAGAAGTAACCTCGGGGCGTGCCACCTATCGTTGGAAATCTCTTCTAGTCTAGTTTCCAAATCTTCTGGAATTATTCAATTGTAAAAAGCAAATCAAAAGTTATGGTCAGAAGAGTAGACATAACTCTTTTTCACATTTCTTCTAATGATTTTCCACTTTTCTTTCGCTCAAACTCGTACTATGACATATTCAAACATCTTTATCATTGTAGCTTCCTTCCAAATGCTCCTAATCCTCAAGTTTAGTTAATTATACTCCAAATACGTTCTCAATCCTTGAAATTCATCAAAAACAAGAAAACATACCGAATAGGAGTAGAATAGCATAACTAAAGAATATAATGCAATAATTAACCTATATGAATCTAAATGCTCTAAAATGCAACCTAAATGCACCTAAAAACTATATATAAATATGACTTATCAATAGAATATAATTAAACATGGATTCACTAGTATAGAATCATTGATTTGCATTGGACGCCAGACCCCCATTTGCGTCGCACATGGGTCCGACGCCACGGGTCTCGACGCAAATTTCGGAGACATGATCTGCGTCGGATAAGGACGCGACGCATATTATAGCTATTTGCGTCTTGATGGAAAGCGAAGTCCGACGCACATGACCCTTGAGTCCTAGCATCACCAGCACCATTTGCGTTACATGTTGGTCAATGTTTGGCGCAACTTAACCATTTTTTTTTAAATTAATGACTATTTGCGTCGGACATTGTCTTATATCCGACGCAAATTGTTAAATTTTTTATAAAAAAAAATTAAATTTACGTATTAGCTGCAGAGTTACAGCTCTTATTAGCGACAGAGTTACTGTATCCAGGAATTTAAAAAAAATGAAATAGAATCTATACAAAATAAAAAAAAACGAAATTAGATCGAACTAACATAAAAAAATTAAACCTAATTCTTCTAACATGCAAAAAAGCAGATCGAACTGCTTCAAAAGTTACAAAAACACCTCACTAAAATGACTAGTATTTCTGGACAAAGGACCAGTATCACCGTGTCGTAGTGGAAATATAGACAGTTAAAAACTAAATGATGGAAAAGATTAAGTTAAATGAAGAGGGGGGGGAGGAGTGACAGATAGATTTTGGTATGACAAAGCTACCTCCTTTGATTCATTGTTTCTGTGGATTGAGTATGATTCTTGTTCTGATTATGTTGTATACTAATCCATGTGCAATGCTAAATAAAAATAATATTCTGCCTGTTTAGAAGTCCTCCAAGAATCTTTAAAGCAAAACATGGAAAGTGAAATGCATGCTTCCTTTCTTAATTGTTATTCGATCTATATGGATTTGTTTGGAGTACCCATAACAAATCACTTCAAATTTTTTGACAATTTAATGACGCAACCTCAATGAATTAACATGAGATGATCCAAACAAGCAAAAATTCTAAAAAAATTGAACCTAAAAAAAATAAAATCAGATCTAACATACAAAAAATTGCACCTAATTCTTCTTCCTCATTCTTCTTCCTCCTGCGAATCAGATCAAACTTCAATCGCCAAAATCAGATCGAATTTCAGTCGCCAAAATCAGATCGAACTTTTCTTGAATTCTTTTTCTTCTTCAATTCCGGATTTCTGGAAATTAGAACTTCTCGTTCTTGAATTTGAGAAAAATATCAGTGAATTCGAGCGTCTCCTTCAATTTGGGGAAAATGAATTAAATGTGTTGATGAATGTGTTGATGAATTCGTGAATTGTGAAGGAAAAAAGAGGAGAAGAAGTGGTGGTAGGATATGAGAAAGAGAGAGGGAGAGAGGGAGAGAGAGAGAGAGAGAGAGAGTGACGGTTGGCTTTGGGGAAATTGATTTGCTGTTAGGGTTTGAAAATTAAAGGGAAACGGGCCTCATGTGCATCGCATGGCCTATAAGGTCCGACACACATCGTATACAAATTAAGGCCCTGATGCAATACGTGAATAAGAAACCCATTTGCGGCGCATGTGCTTCCATATCCGACGCAAATCGTTGGATACAACCATTTGCATCGAATTTAACTTACCTTCGACGCAAAATTTTCTTTCATGATTTGCGTCGAACATTGATCGGGGTCCGACGCACATGAATCTCGCACCCATATGCTTTAATTTTTTGCGTCAAATGCGGGACACATACGATGCATATAAATAATGATTTGCGTAGGATGCCATGAATGTCCGACGTAAATGATGCGCTCCTACACTTCTGCATCGTTTTACCTGTTGTGTGACGCAATTCATGAGACGCAAATCAACTTTTTTCTACTAGTGATTCCCAACCCTAGAAATAAATTACTCAAACATGTAATAGAGAATAAAAACTAAGACCAAGAAGGGAAACATAATTAAAAGCAATAGATAAATAAAAGAGAATGAAAAAAAAATACAAAGACTACATTAATGGAGAAAAACAAGAATTAGGGTTCATGAGAGCAGAAAAGAGAAAACTACGTAATATTAATCATCTTCTCTGCCATCACCCCCTAACCATACAGCTAGGGTAGAGTACCTCTCGACTCATGTCCCAGGACTACGGTTCAAGACTTCTACCCAGAGGGCCATCTCGGGCATGGGAAGAAAAGTCGACAGACAACACTTATGCCAAGGATGACTTTCCCAGCACTCTGGTTTAAGGGTTAAGTTGTTTCGTCTTGAATTCAACACAGTAGTCTTTGATGGTGTCGTAGTCGAATTGAGTGCCATGGTCAAACACAATGCACTGCCCACATCCTTGATTTGGCCAGGAAAGACTGCACTGGGGATGAATCACTACACCTAGCAATCGACAACACGAAAACTTTGCGAATCAAGTACAAGCCTGTAATTTCCCTATATGTTCAAAAGACTATAAGAAACCGGATACCTAAAGAAATAGAAGAAAATGAGGACAAGTAAGGACAAACAACAGCTACCTTCAAAGAAGGGTTTCCCGCTCTTGGTCTACTTCTTTCTTCTGGGATAATACCAACCACCTATACAGACTTTAACCACCATTTCTAGAGGCTTGACAGAGTTTAGCTGTATGGAGGGAAGAATTCAAAATCAAAACGTTCTTATGCCTCAACTGGATCAATATACTTATTTCACACAATTCTTCTGGTCATGCCTCTTCTTCTTGACTTTAGCCAGGAGGGTCATAACTTTTCCAAAACTTAGCAAGCTGTTTGACCCCAGCGTACCTTTGATCCGTTGAGCGAGAGCCCTTCCACACGAGACTCCCGGATCATTTAGGTCTCTGAAGTCGACACACACTCGTACTTGTCTGTTCTGTTTTTCAAATTCTAAAGGAAAATAAAGCATGAGAGAGAAAATAAAATAAATCCGCCTTTATATTTTCCTCTAATCTAATCTCTCAATAAGTGAAAGAAAAGAAAATAAGAAAATTAACACATAAAGGAAGTTCGATGATTGTCGATGTATTTTAATGACGTACGACGCAAAATGACCAAACGCACATGAAAACTCGAACAAGGGGGCTGCCTTGCGTATTCAAGGCCTGGCCGGACATGCCATTGGCCGCTGGTAGGCCAGCGGGCCAGGCAGTAGCTCGACGATGCGAAGAGTAGCAACGCATTGGGTTCTTGATTTGTGGAAGCTTCTTGGGTCAACTTCTGAGGGCTATATCTAGAGCTCTAGGCATTTTCTATGGGCTTATGACCTATTGTTGTGAAGATCTTCAAGTCTACCTTCCAACGCAACTTGAATCACTTCCATCCGATCTTTAGAACTCGAGTTATGATCAAAAGAGTGAACATGTGTCAGTTCTTATCACTTCGGAACTAATGTATATCTTCGTTTTCAACTCAAATTCCCTCTCGAAAGATATGTTGCGATCCTCATGGAAGCTATTTCACTTAATATGATTATAAGGATCAAGAGAAGCATCCACGAACATAAATTCATCAATCGAAAACCGCAATTCATCAACTTCCATTACAAGAATTATCCAGTTCATCCAAAATTGCTTCGAAAGCGTACAAATAGCTATGAAACTACCTGAAACATTAAGAAAACCACAAACAAATGGTAATAAAGCACAAAATAGATAATTCATACTAATGACACCTAAAATGCAACTATATGAACTAATACAAACAACAACAACTAAGCCTTATTCCCAAAGTGATTTGGGGTCGGCTAACATGAGTCGTCAACTGAAACCGTTACCAGAGGAGATGGCATCGACAAGAGTGATAAAAAGGTTTTTTTTTTTTTTTTTAAAGAATTTTTAAAGAAGTTTTTATTTTTTTATTTTTTAATTTTTTGAAAACAAGGTTTGCACCAACAAGTTTTAAAAGAGGTTTTCAACAAAAGGTTTTAAGCAAATAAATGCAGTAATCACACCCCTTCCTCCACATGGATACTGCCCCTCCACCCACTTCTATCCAACGTCATGTTCTCCTCAATCCCAAGTAACCTCATATCACTTTCAATTACCTTCATCCAAGTCATCTTAGGTCTTCCCCTACCCCTTACAATTTGGTTACTCCTCCACTCTTCAATTCTTCTCACCGGTGCATCACCTGATCTCCTTTTCACATGACCAAACCATCTTAACCGATTCTCCCTCATCTTTTCTTCAATGGATGCAACTCCAACTTTTTCCCGGATCACTTCATTTCTTAATCGGTCCTTCCTTGTGTGGCCACACATCCACCGCAACATACGCATCTCCGCCACGTTCATCTTATGAACGTGGCATTGTTTCACTGCCCAACATTCGGTGCCATATAACAAAGCAGGCCTAATTGTCGTACGGTAGAACTTTCCCTTCAAGGTTTGGGGAATGCCGGAATCACAAAGGAATCCGGTGGCGCTTTTCCACTTTAACCAACCCGCGTTAATTCTATGAGCGACGTCTCCATCCAGTTCTCCATCCTTTTGGAGAATGGATCCTAGGTAACGAAAGACGTTCGATCCTTGAACCACTTTGCTATCCAAAGTGACCGCCCTCGCCGCTCATTTGTAACCCCACCGAACTTGCACTCCATATACTCCGTCTTACTTCTCGCTCAATCTAAAACCCCGGCTTCTAATGTATGCCTCCACAATTCCAACTTTCTCTCAATACCTTCCTTTGTCTCATCAATCAACACAATATCATCCGCAAACATCATACACCATGGTATATCATCTTGAATTGACCTCGTTAGTTCGTCCATGACTAGGGCAAAGAGAAAGGGACTAAGTGCGAGAACCTTGATGCACTCGATCGTAATAGGAAACTCTTACTCCCTCCCCACCGTAGTCCGCACACTCGTAGTTGCCCCCTCATACATATCCTTGATGATATCTATATATTTTTGTGGAACACCTTTCCTTGCCAACGCCCACCAAAGTATTTCTCTTGGTACTCTATCATATGCCTTCTCCAAATCAATGAAAACCATATGTAGATCCTTCTTCCTATCACGGTAATGTTCCATTGTTTGTCTTAAGAGGTGGATGGCCTCTATAGTCGATCTTCCAGGCATAAATCCAAATTGGTTCTCCGATATCTTCACATGTTTCCTAAGTCTTTGCTCAATCACCCTTTCCCAGAGTTTCATCGTATGACTCATTAGTTTGTACATCGCCTTTGTTCTTATACAAAGGAATCAAAGTACTCTTCCTCCATTCTGATGGCATTTTGTTGTGTCTCCAAATCATGTTGAAGAATGTTGTCGCCATTCGATTCCTCTCCCCCTAAACACCTCCAAACTTCGATAGGTATGCCATCTGGCCCCGTAGCTTTCTTCAATCCCATCTTTTTTAATGCTGCAACGACTTCTCCCTTTTGAATCCTCCTCATAAACTCTCGATTTAACATACTTGGCGGAATGTGTACATCCCCGATGTCTTGTGCTTTATCACCGTTGAACAAGGTATCAAAGTACGACCTCCATCTATCCTTTATCTCCTCATCCTCCACAAGCACTCTTTGGTCCACACCCTTGACACATTTTACCTTTCTTATGTCTCTTGTCTTCTTATCCCTCATACGCGCAATTCTATAAATGTCTTTTTCACCTTCTGTTGTATCCAATCTTGCATAAAGCTCTTTGTTTACCTGTGCTTTAGCTTCCCGTACTGCCTTCTTGGCTTCTTTTCTAGCCTCGTTGTACTTCTCATAGTTCACATCGCTGCTATCTTTTCCCAAAAGTTTATAACTTTCTCGTTTGTTTTTTATCGCTTGTCTCACCTCCTTATTCCACCAAGATGTGTCCTTACTTGATGGTACAGTTCCTTTAGATTCTCCAAGGGCCTCTTTCGCCACTTCCTTTATACCAAGTTCTAGCTTTGTCCATGTCGAATCTACATCCATTTCCGTGTTACAAGACCAAATATTTTTACTAGCCATCTTAGCTAAGAAGTTCTCTTTGTGCTCCCCTTGGAGCTTCCACCACTTGGTTCGCGGCTCCACATTGGGTTTTCGCTTTCTTAAAGACTCCCTACCCCGAAAATCAAGCACGACTAGTCTATGTTGGGTGGTCGCGCTCTCACCCGGTATCACCTTGCAGTTTGTATAACTCTTCCGCCAATCATTCCTTACTAAAAAGAGGTCAATCTAACTCGCGTTACTTCCACTCCTATACGTCACAAGGTGAGATTCTCTTTTCTCAAAACAAGTGTTCATAATACTAAGACCATAGGCTAATGCGAAATCCAAGATACCACTTCCAGCTTCATTTCTCTCCCCATACCCAAAACCTCCATGAATGCTCTCAAAGCCAACTCGACTAGTGCCCACATGTCCGTTGAAATCCCCACCAATGATCTAATAATGCAACCTAAATGTGCCTAAAAACTCTATATAAATATGATTTATATATCATCAACCTAATCAAGTCGACTTAGATGAAACATATTTTGGGTAAGTCCCCCAACACTATGTTTATTATAGCGCATTAGATAACAATAAGTGTTACCCCACCAGAAAATTCTTGGCAAAATGGAACATACAATCAAACACGGCGACGCCAAGATATCGCTAAACTAAATACTCTTTAACTATGACTTTTTGACTCACTTTTTACTCAACAAGACAATACACAATGATCAATAGGATTTTGAAAGGTTGTAATAGGGCTGAGGTTAAGAGTATGGAAAATAATTTGGGAATTATGGTGGAAAAACCAAGAAGGGGGATCATCATATAAGTGAAAACATGACCAAGAAAGCTAAGGTCACAACAACTCCACGCAACAACCAACAATCTACAAATATAACCAATAATGCTTTTCACTAAAGAAATTTAAAATAAACCCTTTTTCTTTCACTTTATTTACATCTCTTCTTTTTTCATTATTCTCATTTCATTTTTTTGACACACTCTATTCTTTACTTTTTTTTTCAAACTTTCAATTCAAATTCCAAGCTCACGAAACATATGTTTCCAACCATCTAAACCACAAATATATCACTTTAATTCAATACAAACTGAACCAAAACTAATACTAGCTCCCCCAAGCTAGGTTTGGGACAAGAGTCAAATGAGTCTTATGGCTTGTAATGTAGGTATGAATCAGACATAGTCAGAAAGGCTCAGTGGGGCAAAAGGAAGGATAATATGAAAGCAAGAATAACTCTAGAGCTAAGATCATGAAATAAAACGCCTCAATCATATCAAAATGTCTGCATTATCGAATATCAAGGAGTACCAAGTCAAAATCAAGATCAATGCGACGACTGAGGAACTAATCGATAGTTGTAAACAAAATCAATCCCTGGAAAGGTACAACTTACAAATGGGGTGGGTAATCAAAGGGAGTGTGAAAAGGCATTGACACCTCCACCACAATCGATAGTTGTAACTTGTAATGAGGCAGTCAACATAGCCAAAAAAAACTTGGCTATGCTTGTACCTAATAAAAGTCTTCATCACATATTAGCAAAGTTAGTCAAACCAAAAATAATGGTGAACAAAGTCGGGTTGCCCCCGACAAGCGCTGATTTTTAAGGTCTTGCACGATCCTACTCAAGTCATCATTAAACAGAAAAATCCAACACCCTGAGTAACTTGTCAAATGCCCCTGCAAACATGCCATGCATTAAACACTACATATGGCTTGGAAACAAGCATATAAATATTAAAAAATAGGGCATAAGATGAATTAGAAGAGTTAATAAAATAAAAAGAAAAAAAATTAGAAGAAGAAAAATAAAAAGAAAAAGGAAATTTTTTACAACTTCCCTCTAATTGCGCCTTAGGACATGCAAACCTTTCAAACTGAGCATCAAGGTCGACTTAGCCCAATTTATCATGCAACGGAATTTTTTTTTGAAAGTATGTTGACTTTAACATAGGGAATGAACGATAAAGATCAAGCTAAGCCTCCACGAAAAATGGACATAGAGGAAAGGTGGGGTAGGCTCAACAATAATGCTTTTACCTACAACTTCACCATCACAAATAAACTTTTCAACACAAGAGTCTTTAGCCAAAAGTTCCAAAACTGATGATTTATAAATCACAAACTCCACAACTAATGGCTCTTTCTTCGCCATCATTCCAAAAATCTTTGCCATCGGAGTCGTAAAGAGATGAAAAAATATTTTTCTCTATTATACTTCCATTCAAAGGGTGGTCGAAAAAGCATGATGGGGGATGTAAGAGAAGTGAAATGTTGGTAGGCTCATATGTAGTAGAAAAATTGATCAAAGAAGTGTTAGACACTTCACTCTTAACTATGGATTTATCAACATAAAGACACTCACTATCAACTTCACCAACTACACCCTCACATTCCACTGAATTATCGTGAGTTAAATCAACGTCTTCCTCCTATGAAGTATAATTCTCAACACCAATATTAGTATCTTCAAGTATCACCAGATGTTTTATATATTGTTGTAAAACAAGTAATTCAATATATTTCACCATGTTTTGGTAATCATGCGCCAATTCATTTATTTCTTCATGTTGTTTAACATTATACCTTGCATCATATTATAAAGTTTCCGACACTCAAATTATTTGTGTTGAGAATAAACATTGACTTCAGGTTGGTAACAAGGGGTAAAAGTAGATACATATACAAGACTCATTAGGGTAATGAGAATATTCATAAGAATTCATGTACATATTTTATGAATTTTGATAATCATATGATGCATCAAACCCATAATCATTCTCGTTATAATACCTAGAATAATCATACTGCCCTTAACAATGCAAATAAACTTCCTCAAGTGAATTATAATTACACCACTCCATGACAATACACTAAAAGAGAGAGAAAAAAATATATGTACAAAAATAAACAGTTCAGTTTAACCAAGAACAAAAGCTAAAAAACTATAGTCGTCTCCCCGACAACGGCGCCACGTACACCTATCAAAGATAAATCCTAGCAAAACCTTCTAACAATATAGTATAGGGTAAGTAGGGTTCATTCCACAGGGAGATGGTTATTATTTTAATCCGGCTTTCAAATTTGAAAAAACTAAACAAAGTCACAGATTTGGGATTGAAGGAATTAAACTAATGGAAATAATGATAATCAAATAAAAAAATATCTAGGGCAATGGTTCACACGTTCATAGTTAACAATCAATCACAATATCATCATCAATTTAAGCACTCACATATCTAGAGCAATTGTTAATCCTAAGGTCGGGTCTTAGCGCTCTCAATTTAACATACGCAGTTTGGTTGCTAGCATAACCAGAATTGCTAATTGTAGGTAAGCAATTAAAAAGTCAATTTTCCAATTCTAACCCTTATTAGCAAGATATCATCATACTACATACATGTTGCAAGATTAACAATAAAAACACTAATCAATTAGAGATATTAATGACCAATTAAATTATCAACAAATATTATTAACGATTCATAGTATAAACATAGATTCCCAAAACCCTAGAAAATAAACTACTCAAAGATGAATGAAATAATGAAAATTAAATCTAAGAACGAAAACATAATTCAAAGCAATAAATTAATAAAATAGAGAAAAGAATAAAATACCTCTAAGTATTTTATTAATGGGGAAACAAGAATTAGGGTTCATGGAAGAAAAGAGAACGTAAAACTATTCTAAGGGAAAATAAAGCATAAGGGAAAATAATAATCCTTTTAAGTATTTATATATTCCCATCATCTAACCTAAAAATAACTAAAAGAAAAAAAAAGAAAATAAACTAATACAAGGAAGCTAGATGATTGGTCGATGATATAAGTATAAAGTTAAACCCTAAACCTAGTTTTTCTCTTTAGACGCCCCCTTTTTTCCCCTTTCCCTTCATCAGTTAGGGGTTGCCATAGATTATCTCATCCATGGTAAGCCCCTTTTACTCTCTTGTTTTCACTTTCTAGTTTGTCCTTTTGTTTTGTTGAATAAGTTAGTCTCACATTATGAGAGTTTCTCGTGCCTTACTATGGGAAATTTAGTCTTCTATGTTGTGGAGGTCTCCTTCTCCGCTGTGGGAGTTTTGAGTCTATCTAGTTTGTTTATTTGTAGGTATGGGAAATATTTCTCATTGGTTGAAGTTCAAGACTATCAACATGAAGGTATTGGAATCTTGGATGTTGTCAACATGGGCAGATCAAGAATGTTCTTCTCCAAACTATGTCAAAATGATAGACGGTTCCATTTATAGTTGCTTGAGACAACAAATACAAGGGACTTATATTCTATTTGGTTCATTGTAGTTTCATCGAAGACAGAGTTGATTTGATATTGTTTGATTGTATCTTGTTTTTCCTTAATATCTATTGTCAATGTCATTTGGCCTTCAATTAATGAAATTTCTCTTTCAAAAAAAGATGATTAGTCGATGATAGTATATGATACATAGCAACCAAAAACGGCCACGGGTCCCTTTTCCTCATCAAAAGCCCAGTCGAGCCGACCATTGGGCGCTGGCAGGCCAGCGGGCCACGCAGAGGTGCAACAGGCACGAAGAAAGTAACACATTGGGCGATGGGTGTCTGCTGGGCAATGACAGCTTCGCTTGGTCATTTTCCGAAGGTCGTATCTCGATCTCTAGGCATCGTCTATTGTTTTATGACCTATTGTTGTGAAACTCTTCAAGTCTAGTTCCCGACGCAACTTGAATCACTTCACAACTAACGTATTTCATTGTCTTCAACTCAAATTCACTCTTGAAATATATGTCGCGATACTCATAAAAGCTATACTTCACTTCTTATGATTGTAAGGATCAAGAAAAACATCCACGAACATAAATTCATCGGTTTTTTCACCATATACCCCTGACTAATTTTTTTTGCACCGTATACCCTCGCAAGTTTCCAAATTCACCATATACCCCTCACGTTTCAAAAAATACATCAACATGCCCTTATGACTAACGGTGTTAGACTTCCGTTAGTCATTATGCCCTAATCCCCCCTAACCCTAATTAACAAACCCTAAACCTAAGCTAAACCCTAACCCTAACCCCCTAATTAACAAACCCCCTAATCTAATAACCTAAACCCAAACCATCCTAACCACCACCCCTCCCCCACCCCTTACCCCTAGCCTGTAATACCCCGATTTTTAATAGCGTTTTAATTAGCGTTAATTGTAATTATAAAGTTAATTATGTTTTGAAAATTCTTATTTTATTTGAGTTTGGAATATTTGTAGTGTTTGTAATATATTTTGTTTTATGAGATTATTAGTATTAATTATATTTTTGGATTTTAAATAACTAAAGTCAGTTTTCCTTCCTTCCATTTATGTTTGTCGGTTTAAGTTGGGAAACAAAACCCCCCATTTTTCTCTCTCACCCTCGTGACCCTCGTGGGAAATCCCAAATACCCCAAAACCCCATTTTCTCTCTCCTTCCTCGTGTTCCCCGTGAGAAACCCCAACCCCATCAAACCCTCACCTCTCCACATCTCTCTCTCTTCCCCTTTGCTGCTGCTGCTACGTTACGATCCTCGCCGGCGCTCGAGCTCACCGGAGTTCGACAAACCGCACCTAGCTCTCCTCCTTTCTTCGATCTCCCTCCTCTGCTCGTTCTGAATCGCTGCTGCCCTTCGCTGCTGCATCGAGATCCGGCGTTCGACGCTCATGTCGCCACCACATCGGTGCTCGCCGCCGTGCGCCCGGTGGTCTTTTCTCCTCCCCTGCTCTTGTTTTCTCTCTCCTCGTCTTTGCTTATGCCTTGTTGGTACTATACCCCTTCTTCTTCTCTTTGACTTTCCTCATGTTAGAGGTGTTATTGAAGATATGATTTCTGAAATTTGGTTATTTATTGTTGATGCCTTAGCTTGGTACTAACCCCTTACTCCTTCCTTTGCTCTTATTCTTATGGTTTCAATTTTTGGATGAGAATTTATGATTTGATTTTGAATTGTGATTGTTAGATGGGTATTGTTGCTAAGGATGTTGAATTTATGGTTTGATTGTGTATTGGAATCTTAAATGGATGTTGGTGTGTTGGATGATTGTATGAAAGTGTTAATTGGATGGTTTTGTTTAAGAAATATATATGATGCAGTGAGGCTAAGTATTTACCAAGAGTCTTAAAATAGACTATGTAATTGAGTTGTTGCTAATGGTTGGTCAAAAACCCGAATTAGAATATTCTTAACGATAATTGATAATCTTAGATGGTTTTAGTTGTATCTTGTAAGACTATTTTAATTATAAGTTATGAACTTGGTTTAAAGGGGTTTGATGGTTCAATATGAATTATAGTTTCTTTGTTGATGGAAGCCATTGAGGTGTAAGTAATAATCAATCACGAAGTAATTGATTAGTGAGTTGGTTTATCGAGGTAATTAAGAGAACATGAACATTTGTGGAGTATAAGGATTGGTAGTATTAGTTAAAGTACTCTTTGTATTTATAATTCTGAATTTCCGTTAGAACACATTTGATAATGTGAATTAGTAATCTTGTTCGCAACTTCTAAATAGTTATTATTCCATTAAAGGATTTGTTAGTATTTCATTGGCCTAGAGAAGTGAGTAAGAAGTACAACTACATCTGAACAAGATCAATGTTATTCTATTTGGATATGGATTTGAGGTTATATGTCTATAAAGCATTTTCTGAACCTTAAACTAGCATATGTCTAATGAACTTCGGATTACCAAGTTAAAGTTAAGTCACGTTAGATAACCTCTAACAGTTGACCTATGCTTATTGTGGTTAATCTTTCATTGAGTTTAAAGTGGTTTAACAATATACACGATGAATGGCTTATCATTAACGAACTAGTATGTCTTATATTTACTGAAATGATCTGAAAATAAGTAAAAATGACTTATGTGTATTTGAATTGTGAGAGGTGAATTATATACTAAGAAATGATATATGTTCATGTATTCTTAATATGTTAAAGTATACCTTTTAACTCTGAAAGTATGAATGACTCTTAAACGATTTAAGATACGAAAATACTGCTATGTTCTGCTATGCTTCTGATATGTTTCTGTTGTTATTCTTAAAAGTACTTTAAGTTATGAGACATGCTTATGATTACTTTCCATGATTAATGTTATGCTTCGCATATGGATTGCGGGAAATGAAATGTTTTGTGACAGTTATGATGATACGATGCTATGAAATGATTATGAATCTGCAGTGATAAATGAACTCAAGTGACGGTTGTGTTTATGAAATGAGTTATTGAAACCACTATGAATGGATTGAGATTATGATGGATGAAATATGTTCACACTGGATTGAACAATGATAACGTAATTGTATACGTGATTTATGTGATGACGTGAATTAAAAGATGTTAATCACGTAAAGTGAAATATCGGAGGGAAATGATGAACAGGTTGCCTCTGTATGAGTGGTTCAATGCCCCTACGGGTTCTCTCGGTTACTATGCTTGATTTTCTACATTACTTGTCTTCCTTCTATCTTGTTGTGATCCAAGTAGAAGGGGTGTGCACACTAGGGACTCTGTTATTATGGCCATTGTGTTATCCGTAGGTGGTTACGAGGGGATTGACCCCGGCCTACAATGTTGAAGTAAGTGGTTACGGGGGATTGACCCAGCTTACTGGCGTTCTCTTTCCTCTCCTTAAATAATCGGATTAATTAAGATTAATTATGTAATTAATCATTGTATATATATCTACATGTGAACGTATGGATTATGTGAATATTGCTATCTTTGTTGTGATATGGTTATGAATGATGTGAACATGTATTGATTACGTGAGAATCGTAGACACCAAAGCATGTTTTAAGAATGTTTTATGGGTTAGTACTCAGCGTTGTGCTGATGTGTATGTCAATGTTTTGTTTTGTCACTACTGTGGCCTGTCACTTGGTGGGTGGCAGTGTTACAATAGTTTCAGGTTGAAGTTCTGAAGCATCTGTTCCAAGACAGAAGCAGTTACGTGCTAAGAGTACAGCTATGATTGTTTTATGTTTCCTTTGAGGCGAAGACGTTCCATTTTGTAATAGTTAGATAATTAATTGATTTAGTTTCATTTCTAGTTTCTGGTTGAGCAATAGTGCTCCTGATTTTCTTTAGCTGGTACTCCGCGAAAGCGTTGAGTTTGGGATTTGGTATATATATTTTATTTGTAACAGGTTTTTCAAACATTTTCCCATTTTGGGTTGTCCAATTTACAAAGGAGACTCTGCCGAAATTTTCAGAAAATATTAATTTATTATTAAAGTATTTCTTTCAAAAAGGGACTAAATGTCCATGTAAGTTAGTGAATAATGTAGCCTTGCATTTATTTCCAAGGAGATAAGTGCGGCGGTAACACGCCCGTTGAGTCGAACCTTCGTGGATTTTCCCCCATCTCGAGTTTTATTAAATGAAAAAGGGTTCGGCTTGGCGGGGGTGTTACATAATGGTATCAGAGCTAAGGTTAGATTTTGGTACGTTATGATCTCCATATCGTGGCGTAAAGGTTTTAAATAGGTTTAATGGGTTGGCTAAAAAGTTAGGTATAAATGAACCAAGCCGTTTGAGAGTTTGCGCTTTTGCGTGTGCAATGTGGACCTGTTTATGTAAAGATGTGGCGCATGTGATTTTTATGTTGATTACTAGTTTATGTGTGATGTATCGTGCATTGACTTGTATTTGTCTATGATATGTATTTATTCAAAGTATGTATTTTACAAAACTTATATGATTTGAGAAACCAACTGAATTTCAAACGAGATCTCACTGAATGAGTTAGTTAGAATTCATTGCCAACAAGTTTGCCCCTTTTGTTTTCTTTGCTCCTCGATTTCGCGAGTCGAGTTGAAGTAGAGATACAAAAGACGATGGCGGAATGGAGGCTGAATTCCTAACGAAGCCATGAGAGCTTGAGATCTTGGTTTTGTCTAAATGAATTTAAGCTTCTTGTTTCCTTGACTAACGTATTGCAAGTTTCGAGGACGAAACTTTTTATAAGGGTGGTAGGATGTAATACCCCGATTTTTAATAGCGTTTTAATTAGCGTTAATTGTAATTATAAAGTTAATTATGTTTTGAAAATTCTTATTTTATTTGAGTTTGGAATATTTGTAGTGTTTGTAATATATTTTGTTTTATGAGATTATTAGTATTAATTATATTTTTGGATTTTAAATAACTAAAGTCAGTTTTCCTTCCTTCCATTTATGTTTGTCGGTTTAAGTTGGGAAACAAAACCCCCCCATTTTTCTCTCTCACCCTCGTGACCCTCGTGGGAAATCCCAAATACCCAAAACCCCATTCTCTCTCCTTCCTCGTGTTCCCCGTGAGAAACCCCAACCCCATCAAACCCTCACCTCTCCACATCTCTCTCTCTTCCCCTTTGCTGCTGCTGCTGCGTTACGATCCTCGCCGGCGCTCGAGCTCACCGGAGTTCGACAAACCGCACCCAGCTCTCCTCCTTTCTTCGATCTCCCTCCTCTGCTCGTTCTGAATCGCTGCTTGCCCTTCGGCTGTCGCATCGAGATCCGGCGTTCGACGCTCATGTCGCCACCACATCGGTGCTCGCCGCCGTGCGCTGGTGGTCTTTTCTCCTCCCTGCTCTTGTTTTCTCTCTCCTCGTGCTGCTGCCTTGTTGGTACTATACCCCCTTCTTCTTCTCTTTTACTTTCCTCATGTTAGAGGTGTTATTGAAGATATGATTTCTGAAATTTGGTTATTTATTGTTGATGCCTTAGCTTGGTACTAACCCCTTACTCCTTCCTTTGCTCTTATTCTTATGGTTTCAATTTTTGGATGAGAATTTATGATTTGATTTTGAATTGTGATTATTAGATGGGTGTTGTTGCTAAGGATGTTGAATTTATGGTTTGATTGTGTATTGGAATCTTAAATGGATGTTGGTGTGTTGGATGATTGTATGAAAGTGTTAATTGGATGGTTTTGTTTAAGAAATATATATGATGCAGTGAGGCTAAGTATTTACCAAGAGTCTTAAAATAGACTATGTAATTGAGTTGTTGCTAATGGTTGGTCAAAAACCCGAATTAGAATATTCTTAACGATAATTGATAATCTTAGATGGTTTTAGTTGTATCTTGTAAGACTATTTTAATTATAACTTATGAACTTGGTTTAAAGGGGTTTGATGGTTCAATATGAATTATAGTTTCTTTGTTGATGGAAGCCATTGAGGTGTAAGTAATAATCAATCACGAAGTAATTGATTAGTGAGTTGGTTTATCGAGGTAATTAAGAGAACATGAACATTTGTGGAGTATAAGGATTGGTAGTATTAGTTAAAGTACTCTTTGTATTTATAATTCTGAATTTCCGTTAGAACACATTTGATAATGTGAATTAGTAATCTTGTTCGCAACTTCTAAATAGTTATTATTCCATTAAAGGATTTGTTAGTATTTCATTGGCCTAGAGAAGTGAGTAAGAAGTACAACTACATCCCGAACAAGATCAATGTTATTCTATTTGGATATGGATTCGAGGTTATATGTCTATAAAGCATTTTCTGAACCTTAAACTAGCATATGTCTAATGAACTTCGGATTACCAAGTTAAAGTTAAGTCACGTTAGATAACCTCTAACAGGAGACCTATGCTTATTGTGGTTAATCTTTCATTGAGTTTAAAGTGGTTTAACAATATACACGATGAATGGCTTATCATTAACGAACTAGTATGTCTTATATTTACTGAAATGATCTGAAAATAAGTAAAAATGACTTATGTGTATTTGAATTGTGAGAGGTGAATTATATACTAAGAAATGATATATGTTCATGTATTCTTAATATGTTAAAGTATACCTTTTAACTCTGAAAGTATGAATGACTCTTAAACGATTTAAGATACGAAAATACTGCTATGTTCTGCTATGCTTCTGATATGTTTCTGTTGTTATTCTTAAAAGTACTTTAAGTTATGAGACATGCTTATGATTACTTTCCATGATTAATGTTATGTTTCGCATATGGATTGAGGGAAATGAAATGTTTTGTGACAGTTATGATGATACGATGCTATGAAATGATTATGAATCTGCAGTGATAAATGAACTCAAGTGACGGTTGTGTTTATGAAATGAGTTATTGAAACCACTATGAATGGATTGAGATTATGATGGATGAATTATGTTCACACTGGATTGAACAATGATAACGTAATTGTATACGTGATTTATGTGATGACGTGAATTAAAAGATGTTAATCACGTAAAGTGAAATATCGGAGGGAAATGATGAACAGGTTGCCCTGTATGAGTGGTTCAGCGGCCCTACGGGTTCTCTCGGTTACTATGCTTGATTTTCTTTACTTGTCTTCCTTCTATCTTATTGTGATCCAAGTAGAAGGGGTGTGCACACTAGGGACTCTGTTATTATGGCCATTGTGTTATCCGTAGGTGGTTACGAGGGGATTGACCCCGGCCTACAATGTTGAAGTAAGTGGTTACGGGGGATTGACCCCGCCATCGGCGTTCTCTTTCCTCTCCTTAAATAATCTGGATTAATTAAGATTAATTATGTAATTAATCATTGTATATATATCTACATGTGAACGTATGGATTATGTGAATATTGCTATGCTGTTGTGATATGGTTATGAATGATGTGAACATGTATTGATTACGTGAGAATCGTAGACACCAAAGCATGTTTTAAGAATGTTTTATGGGTTAGTACTCAGCGTTGTGTTGATGTGTATGTCAATGTTTTGTTTTGTCACTACTGTGGCCTGTCACTTGGTGGGTGGCAGTGTTACAATAGTTTCAGGTTGAAGTTACGAAGCATCTGTTCCAAGACAGAAGCGATTACGTGCTAAAATACGGCTATGATTGTTTTATGTTTCCTTTGAGGCGAAGACGTTCCATTTTGTAATAGTTAGATAATTAATTGATTTAGTTTCATTTCTAGTTTACGGTTGAGCAATAGTGCTCCCGATTTTCTTTAGGCGGGTACTCCGCGAAAGCGTTGAGTTTGGGATTTGGTATATATATTTTATTTGTAACGAGGTTTTTCAAACATTTTCCCATTTTGGGTTGTCCAATTTACAAAGGAGACTCTGCCGAAATTTTCAGAAAATATTAATTTATTATTAAAGTATTTCTTTCAAAAAGGGACTAAATGTCCATGTAAGTTAGTGAATAATGTAGCCTTGCATTTATTTCCAAGGAGATAAGTGCGGCGGTAACACGCCCGTTGAGTCGAACCTTCGTGGATTTTCCCCATCTCGAGTTTTATTAAATGAAAAAGGGTTCGGCTTGGCGGGGGTGTTACATAGCCACCCACCGCCCCACCACCCACCCCCCTCCCCTTCCCATCCACGGCCAATCGCGTCGCCCCTCTCCCCTTCCACGGCCGGTCGCGCCGCCCCCCCACCCCTTAGGCCCTTACCCTTTCCCTATCGCACCACCACCCCAACAGCCCGATCCTCACCACCCCCATTCCCTCCCCCGCTCACCACCCCCATACCCTCCCCATGACCCCCCCCACTCCCCACGCCCCTCCCCCCACCCCGTCGTCGCATCCCCTCCCTCGATTTCCCCTCCCCAGTCGAATTCACTCCCTCCCCCATCGGCATCGATTTTCGTTTTTCCGGGCTCGAATTAGGTGGGGCGTCGAATTTCTAGGCTCGATTTGGTGGGGCTTCGATTTTCTCGGGCTCGATTTGGTGGGGCATCGATTTTCTAGGCTCGAATTTGGTGGGGCGTCGAATTCTCGGGCTCGAATATGGTGGGGCGTCGAATTTTTAGGGTGTCGAATTTTACGGACTCGGTTTGAGTTTCGTTTGATTTTCCGGGCTCGTGGTTTGAGTTACGTTTGTGGGCAGCAAGCTCGTCGGTGGTGGGGCAGCAAGCACGACGGGACTGCGGGGGGAAGGGGAAGGGGTTTGCGTGGGTGGGGGTGGTGGGGGGTTTGCGTGGAGGGGGGGTGCGTGGGACGGGGGAGGGAGGGGGACTGTTGGGGGTGGCGGTGCGGTGGGGTAAGGGGGTGGTGGGGGTGGGGGTGGGCCACTAGGCTAAGGGGGTGGTGGTGTAAGGGGGGGGGAGGGGGTGGGAGAGGGGGAGGTTGGGGTTAGGGTATTGATTAGGGGTAAGGGTTAGGGTTTGACTTAGGTTTAGGTTAGTTAATTAGGAGGGTTAGGGGGGATTAAAGGTTAATGACTAACGGAAGTCTAACACCGTTAGTCAAAAGGGTACTTTGATGTATTCTTTGAAACGTGGAGGGTATATGGTGAATTTTGTTAACTTGCGAGGGTATACGGTGCAAAAAAAAATTAGTCAGGGGTATATGGTGGAAAAACCGTAAATTCATCGAAAAAAAACTGCAATTCATTAACTTTGATTTCAAGAATTATCCAATTCATCCAAAATTGCTTCGAAAGCATCCAAATATCTATGAAACTACCTGAAACATTAAGAAAACCACAAACATAGCGTAATAGAGTACAAAAATAGATAATTAATGCTAGTGACACCTAAAATGCAACTATGTGGACTAAAATGCTCTAACAATGCAACCTAAATGTGCCAAAAAACTCTATATGAAATTGATTTATCATGTAACCCTCGACTTCAAGGGAGATCAGTACATATATATAAATATATAACTAATGATAATGGTTTTTATATAATATTATCTTTGAAATTTAGATTGATGTGTAAGAATATACCCCATGCAGTTAAATTGTGTTTTGGTGTTAATTAGGGAGGTTATTAAAATTTTAAGAGATTTTTTTTAAAAGAATAACAATAAAAGGTAGGACACACTACTATTAATATCATATTAATGAATATTGATTTATACATTCGTATCACAAAATAGAATGTAGCGAATTCCATAACTGGGTTTTTTTATGGGATAAGGGATTACATGGATGCGAACACCCAGGTTCAATTGTTGATCTAGACATTTTGTAATAGCTATTGCTCAACTTGTTAGTTTGTAAGTAACTTCCTAGCAGAAGTGATATCATTTGGTGTGAGGAGGGTGACACTTGGCGCCTGGCGGGCTATAATTATTTGATATATAGTTTTCTTGCTCTAATGTTTATCCCTATATTTTTTATAATAGAAATTTATGATTTTTTTATTTGAGTACCTTGATCAAAGTTGAGTTTGTGTAGATTGGTTAGTTATTCTTGTGGGGGTTACTAAACGCAACCCTACTTTATTAAATGCAACCCTTCAAACACTTATCTTCATATTCTGTCTAAAAAAATATTCTCTCATCCTTCCATGCCTAGAGAAACAGAAAATTGCAAGAGATTAGTTGACTATAATTGAATTTGATCTTTAATGAATGATGATTAGTTTATCCTTTTTCTTTCCGAAAATTTACCAATTCGTGCAACATAAATGAAACCGAAGGCACTATTTCGTGCAGTATACAAGAAATGCTTAACATATGTTATATGAATAGTGCATTAGCTAAAGTGTAAGTCTGTAACAATTTAAAATGATAAAGGTTTGTTTCTAATTTTAGTAATCAATGTTAATAATGTGGTGCTAACTTTTAGCAACAAAATATTAATAATTTGTTGCCATTTGTAGCAACAATCATTCACAACTCGTTGTTAGCTAAACATAACAACAATAGAGTTTACAACAATTGCGCTAAACATAACAACAAACTTGGAAACAATATTTAAATGCATGCAATATGACAACGATATTGTTTTGAATTTAGTAGCTAACATCATAAGGTAATTAACAAAACTTTTATCAACAATAATTTTTTGTTTCCAATTTATATCATTAATTTTGAGCTGTTGCTAAATTGACTTATCCAAGTGTTATATAAGTGGCTAGAAGTCTACATGTATGTTTAGAGGTCGTGGCAAACGGTAAGCGATAATATGGGTTGGGTCATATTCGGGTCAACTTTATGCTCAGCTTAAGTTCGAGTTGGGTCGGGAATGAGTTTGATGCCTCGGGTCAATCTCAGGTTGGGTTTGGATCAGTTTGAGTTGAATCGAGTCTAGTTACTTCGGATTGAATTGGAGCAGGTTAATTAGGGTCATGTTAATTTAGGTCGTGGTGTCGTCGTGTGGAGGTCAGGTCTAGTTAATTGGGGTTGAAACTTGTCGAGTTAATTCGGGTTGAGCGAATTTTGGTGGGGTCAACCTTGAAATATCGGGTCATATATGTGTTTACTTTATAAGTTCAATTTTTAGAGAACCTTTTCAAAGAGATAGTGCTTTTTCAACTCTCTCAAAATGAAATCTATTCCAAACATATATGTCGTGGTTCCTTACTTCGACGGGGTACTTACTCGGCGAGTTATATCCCTTCCCTACCCCCATCAAGAAATAGAACCGCCTAATCCTAAGGCAAAGGGTCGAGAAACTCAATTATCAAAAAAAAAAAGGGTCGAGAAACTCAACGAATGTTAGTGAAGATTATTGCATTACATTACTTTTAACACTGAGATAATGTCCAATACAAGTTTGAGGAATTTTTCGGGGAACAGGTTCATAGCATTATTGTTCAATCTATCTCCAATTAGGTGGATTTAGGTGTCATGATATTTGATTAAAACGTTATTTTTGAATTTGGCTAATTTTGGGCCGAGTTTGTGTCATTATTGTTTGATTCAGGTAGATTCGGATTGAGTTATCTTCGAGTACGAGTCATATTAGGGTCTGGTTGGTTTCGTTCGATTTATTTCGTGTTTGAAAACAGGTCTCGGGTCAGGTAACTTAATACGAGTTGATTTTGCCGGCTTTATGTATGTTGGAGTTGAGTAATTTATATACTATATTGAACCTTTTTTCACAAGTTAATTGATTGATATTCTATTTGGGGTAAAATATCATTCATCACAAGAAAACTCAACTCCTTTGACATTTTACTCCCCAATATATTATTCTCTTGAAGAGAACGAGTCGATTAAAAGTCGTAAAAGAGGACATGAGAGTTCTATTACTTAGATTTAGGAAGGACAAGTAAGTACATTTAACTAGCTTTTCGTACCAAAAGATGAATTGTTACAATTAGTATGTATTTGCCTAAAGTTGTATATGTTGAAATTAATAAAGAATCAAGGAAGTACAAGTTTTAGATCTCACATATAAGTTCAAATAAGTTCGAATTAGTTCTAATAAATTTTAATAAGTGTTAAAAAATTCTCATACCTTATAAACTGAGCTCCAATAAGTTCCAATACATTCTAATAAGTTCAGTTTAAATAAATTGAAAAGAACACAATGTACCTTTGTCCTTTCAGAAAACAAAAAATAACTTTTTTTAAAAAGTAAATTTCAATTCATTACTTTTTCTAAATACTGAACTTATTAGAATCCATAGGAACTTACTTACACTGAACTTATTAAAAAAGAAAAAAGTAATAAAGTTTTTTGAAAGATTTTTGTTAGAGATAACAAAATAAATTTGTGTCTCATATAGGAACGACACATATATTTTTTTCCTTTGCGTGGAAGGCCAAAAAAGATTAAATATTTATTACTTAAGACCACATTGCAACTTTCCGGCAAAAAAAAATCAACTTTCTAGGGTTGACTTCTTTTTTACCTCTTTTTTATCATTTTCTTCAGCATTCTCCAACGAGAAGTAGTATTATAGAGAGTGGTATGTTTCTAAGGCAAATTGCCAAAGAAAGCGACAAAAATTAAGGGAAAATAAGAAGTCAATACCAAAAAGTAAACTTTTTCTACGGGAAGTTACAATATGGTTTTAACTTAAACAACAATTATTTGTTATTATTTGGTCTTTCCGTACAAAACATCTTTTATTTGGTCTTTAATTTCCCTGAAAAAAACCTTTTTATTTTGTCTTATTTGAGAAAAAACTTCTTTCTGTTAATTATACTAGTTTTTTTTTATCGATATACTACTTCTTATTTCATCAAATATCTGATACAAATTCGACATTGGCCTTTTTTTGGGATTGTTTTATTAGGCAATTATCTAAGGTGTTTAGGCATGGAGAAATTGCCTCTTTAACTACAAGATGAGCGGGTTTTGTAAATCAACTGACTTTTTTGTAATTAAAGTACAACTACTATCTTCATAAAACTTACGGTTTTTTCACCATATACCCCTGAAAAGTTTTTTTTTTTGCGCCATATACCCTTTCGACTTTCCAAATTCACCATATACCCCCAGCGTTTTAAAAAATACATCCACTTACCCTTAATGACTAACGGACGTTAACTCCGTTAGTCATTAACCCCTAATCCCCCCTCTAACCCTAATTAACTAACCTAGACCTAAACCAAACCATAACCTTAACCCTAACCACCCAACCACCATCGCTCCCCCGCACTCCTTCCCCCCCCCCCACCCAAACCCTTCCCCCCCAAGCCCCCCCACTCCCCTTCCCCCTTCCCCACAACCGTCGCACCACCGGAACTCGCGAACCCTCGCATCGAACCACACATCGCGAACCGTCACATCGAACAACACATCGCATCGAACCCCGCAACCATCGTACCCCCACCATATGTCCGGGCCGGAACTCGCGAACCCTGGCTGCGGGGGAGGGGGGTTGCGGGATTCGAGGGGGTGGAGGGAGGGGGTTGCGGGATTTGAAGGGGGTGGGGGCGGGGAGAGCTGCGTCTTGGGGGTGGTGGGAAGGGGGGTTTACATGGGTGAGGGTGGTGGGGGGTTTGCGTGGGTGGGGGTGGGGGAAGGGGGGATCTTGGGGGGTGGGGGGGGGGGGGGCTGCGGGGGGTGAGGGAAGGGGTTGGGGGCTGCGGGGGTGAGGGAAGGGGTTGGGGTGCGGGGGTGGGGTGGGGGAGGGTTGGTGGTTGGGTGGATAGGTGGTTAGGGTTAGGGTATTAGTTTAGGGGTTAGGGTTAGGGTTAGAGAAGGTTAGGGTTTAGGGGAGTTAGTGAGGGTTAGAAGGTGGGATTAGGGGTTAATGACTAACGTAAGTCCATCACCGTTAGTCATAAGGGTAGTTTGATGTATTTTTTAAAACGTCGGGGGTATATGGTGAATTTGGAAATGCGAAACGGTATATGGTGCAAAAAAAAATTTGTTAGGGGTATATGGTGAAAAAACCGTAATATATACTTGTTATCTTTTTCTTTCTCTAGAAAAGAAAATTCAATTTACTTTCATATGAAGGCTTGTTTGGTAAATAGAGGTTTGGGGCAAAATTAGAGGTTTGAACTCATATTAGAGGATTTATTTAGTCAATCCTCTAATTTGAGTATTTGGTAAAAAGAGGTTTCAATTAACTGATTGGGCCCAAAAAGTTATTTTTGAAAAAGTTGGGGGGGAGTTTTTTGACATTAGAGGATTAGGAATGAGTGGACCAATTACATTTATGACCTAAAGTTGTTGATAATGACATTAATAAACAATTAAAGGTAATAATATATATGCAGATGTCTTTATTTGTCATTATTTTACACAATTATGTTGCAATAAGCTATTAGCTACTTACCAAACACCTTTACACAAACAACTAATATAATCAACTAGTCAAATCATCTAATACAATCAGCTTACGACAATCCACTAATTGTCAAACATGGCTGAAATATTTGTCAAAAACTACATTTTGAATTTGTCACTTTGTGAACTACAGTCTTCTTAAAAAAGCTGTAAATTACTATATTTTCAACACAATTTGCATTTATTATTGTTAACCATTGTGGATTTTTAATGTACTTTTTATGGGGCCAAAACCCTAATAGCTATGTGATTCGAAAAATTATATACTGATGCAAATCCAAGCCAATATTTGAGTTACATTTAGCCAAGATTCAGTTTTTAGGTTAGGAGATTAATCTTGGAAGTCCAACAAGTGATTCGAACATAAAAAAGAACAAGAACCAGATGTTTCAAGAACTAGCTGAACACTACTAAACTTCTATTAATTGTGTTTCGGTATTGAAACGGTGGCGGACTCAGAGATGTCCGTCTATAAATGAGTGGGCATCCGTGACTCAAAGTCTGCAAGAGAACAAACGTAAACTACCCTCGGGAGGGATGCGAGGAAACCCCCTCCGACGCTCAAGTCAGTATGTGTCCGAAAAGTATATATATATATATATATATATATAGAGAAAGAGAGAGAGAGAGAAAGTTGTGTTTAGAATGTACCTGCAGAATAGTACTGTTTGGCTATTTATAGTAGTATTGTTCACATCACTGGGTGCGTAATCCTTTGACACGTGTATGACTGTGATGAGTCTGATTGGAGGGAAGATTCCCTTATTTTGTCCCTTACTGTGGCCGCGAGCAGCATCTCGGGCTATTATTTAGAAATGGCTTGGATCCTCTTGGTGAGATCGCGTCTTGAGTTATTCATGTCGGCCACAAGAAGTGTGTCCGACATCGACTTAGGAATACCCATACAACAAGCCCCCCAACATCATTGGGGGTCGTGACCGGCATTGATGTTATATTGAGGACGCGAGTGAACTTTGCTGAAGAATTTTCCCGTGCTGCCACGTGTTGATCTGGGGAGAAATGCAGATTTCAAAAAAGCGTAATCATTTCCCTTCTCTAAAATCCCGCTCCTTTTCCCCCTTTTCTTTATTAGGGTAAACCTAGTGGGTGACACTTGGCGTGCATCGTGGAGTGCAGTTGAAGAGTCCTATAGATCTTGGCCGTTGATTTCCGCCTTTAAAAGCGAAATCAGTTTTTCTTTCCTTTATTCTACTCTTTATCTTCAACCTTCTTGAGTTTTCTCTGAGTTTTCTGAGAATTTCAGACCTCTCTTTTTCCTCCAAAATTTATACTTTTCGTTACCAAATTACTCAAAAAGTGCTCTAAGTTACTGTTCGTTCGTTGCATTCGAAGAATTTCGCCATTTTTACCCCGTTTCTTTCTGGGTTTAATCGAGGGTTACATTTGAAGCTTTAAACTTTTCCGGTGAATTTTCGGTTTCTCCGGCGTTGCTTGCTTGGGAATCTTTCGCCCACACTTAGAAATTTTTTGCTGCGCTCTTTCGAGGATTCGTTTGATTTTCCGGTCAATTTTCCGGCGAAGCTTTCTTCTCAGGTACCTGCTCCATCCCCCTTTTAGCCTTATTTCTTTTCTTGCTTAAAATTATGTCGGACCGTTCAGATAGCCAAAAGACCTTGAGTCATAACTTCTTGTCTGAAAATGTGACCCCTCATCTCCCTCCTCCCCTCATGACGGACATTAGTTCATCTACTTCTAGTCCTAGTGAGGGAAAAACTCGTCTATTAGCCGACTTGCCCTTAACTGCCGACAGGGATATGGAACTTAGATCCAAATTTCTTAATGACCGTTCCATTCCTGAACAAGAAAATTTGACCTCTCAATATTTATCCGCGAGGCTGAGCGGTGATAGACAAACTTTAAGAGAATTACGGCATTAAATATTAGCTCGCCGGACCGTTAGGAATCCTCCCTCTGATGCTGTTCCCGGACTTGATGTTCAGCCGTTGACGGAACATGCTTGGCTAGATAGCTTAACAGATGATGGGGTTGTAGTGGCGGATGTTTTTTACGACCGCCTTGCTCATGATGTTGGCCCTTCTCATCCACATGTTGTTGATATAGGTTCAGACAACGACTATCTTGCTACAATGGACGAGACTGATGTTGGTCCTTCTACTTCTGGCCGGGATCGAAGCATTCGTCAAACTGAAATCGCTTTAGGGGAAAGTTCTAGCATGCCCTCTAATTCTCGGCCCGAGCCAATTCCGGACCGAGATGATGTCGAGCATTTCGGGATCTGGCTACCGGTAGATTATTGTAGTGGTCCGAAATCAACGACCATCTGCAATACCTGGTGGCAGCATGCCATAAATCTTAAGTCTTGCGAGGTTGCGTAAAAGTTGTATGCCTTCCCGACCGAATACAAATTGGTGATCCCGGACAAGGAATCTAAGGTGACTGATTGTCCGGCTGGGCACATAGCTGTTTACGCGCACCATTTTGAATTTGGGTTGCGCTTTCCTTTAGATTTGACCTTGGTAAGAATTTTAAAAGCCTTTAACGTCTGCTTGGCTCAGCTGACGAACCTGGCCGTTAGAAATCTGATCGCGTACATTTGGACCTGTCATTATTTAGATTTCCCTGAGACACTTAATCTCTTCCGTCGGCTTCATTGGCTGCGAGGGAATGGATCCACCGAGAATGGATGGTGGTGCTTAATGACGGCCAAGAATAAGCTTATTGTCTACCCTAAGATGACCGGGTTGAAAGGTTGGCAGCCAGCTTTTTATTCGGTTAAAGTGCCGGACAACTTCCCTATTCGCCGCCATTTTACCAAGCCGGTCACCCGGATGGAGGATATACGCTCTTATGGTTTATCTATGGCCGAGCAAATGGCCTTTGACAATTTTGAGTTCGAGCTTGGGACTGTAATTGTTGACGGCGAGGAGGCCGAGGGGAGGATCCCCTGCAAATGGCTCCCCCATGCGAAGTATATATTGGGAAATGAGCCTCTGTCGGCTTTGTTTCTCTGCCGGACCCACCCAGAAGGTTTGCATCTCGACTCATGGTCCGACATAGGACATGTACCTTATTTTTTGTTGATTAACATGACACTAATCCTTGTCGGTTTATTTTGCAGGTCCTAGCAGCTTAGATCTTGAAGAATTGGGACTTGACGAGAACCTAAAGCCAATGACTAAGGCCCCTGAGGATCCTGATTTCGACTATGATACTGTTCACGGCCTTACCAAAGGTCTTCGCGGCGCCATCAATATCCCAGATGAGAGTCCGGTCTGGGAGCCAGTAGTCAATCGTATTTCTCCTCTCAATGCTGCTATTGATAGCATTGGGACGACATTGGGATCTGGCATTGGGACGGCATACGATGTCCTCAGTGCTCCAAGCTTCTTGTCGAACCTGGGTTCGGGAATTTTTTCTTGGATTCATGAATGGATTGAGCATAAGGAAGTGATCCTTAGTACGGCCGTGAAGGATGCGTTCTCTCGTCCTCCGACTACTCCTGGAAGAACTTATCAGCCCCAATGGGACGTAAGGGAGGACGAGTCTCTGTACGCTGACATCCCGGCCAATGGCGGTACTCTGGGTTACCGTCTTCTGAAAGGCCTGCAACTTCCCATTGATTGCCCGGCAGACAAGTTGGTTGCTCCAACAGCCCAACTCGCCCATAATATGGCAGTGGTAATCCTTTTTTTTTTTTTACATTTCACCCATTTGATGCAGACCAACAACTCCACTATTGAGCTAATCGAGCAGTATCTTCACTACCAAAATCTATCCGACAGCCAGGAGAGAACCTTGGGTGAGCTTCAAACTAAATTTGATGCCGCCCAAGCTCGCCCTGACAGTCTACAGCAGGATCTAAATGCTGAAAAGACTGCGAGGGCTGTGGTCGATGTGGAGTTGACAGATCTACGGGTCAAAGCTGGCAAGCTGGAGGAAACCGAGAAGAAAGCGTCCAACTTGGAGAAAGCTTTGGAGGCCGCCAAAGGTGAAGAGGCTGCTGCTATTGAGAAAGCCAAGTCTGATGCCGGCCTACAGGCTGTGGCCAACTTCAAGAAATCCGAGGAGTTTATCGGCCTGCTGGGGGAGAGGTATGATGGCGGCTGGGTGGCTGCTAAAAGATGTGTTTGCTATACCCATCCCTCCTTCAACTGGGAGGAAATGGAAACCGCTTTTGCAGAAGGCGTTCACACACGTCCTCTTAAGGGTGATCCCTTTATCTGCGAGGAGGACGTGATCGCCAACGTTCTTCCTGCCATCCCGGACGAAGAAGCGCCACTTCCTTTTTGTTTTTGGCGGTCATCTCCAGGCTCCTCGGTTGCTTCTAATAGTTGTTAAACTCTTGTAATCTGAATATTTGTGTCTAGCTTTGAATTCGACCCATTATGGCATGTAATTTGAACAAACTTTAATTACAAATACTGTTATGAATTGTTGCATTTTTTGATGGCTGCCCACATTTTTGCCTGTAGTTGGCCGCCATGCCAGTAATTCGTAACAAAGTATCATATTTAAGTTTTTTGCCAATTGTTCCCGTTCTGTTTTTGTTTTCAATTTTGGACGCTATGCCTTTAAAATTAATTGGTCGCGAAGAACTATATCTCGGACATATTGTGTCTGTCATTTGACTAAAGCCAGCTATGTGGTTGTATTATGCCTGTTATATGGCCGTTTTATACTTTGGCATGTTATCTGGCCATTTTTATATTTTGGCCTGTCATTTGGCCTTTGGGGCCTATTATGTGGCCATTTTTGTACCTTGGCCTGTTACATGGCCTTTTGGGCCTGTTATATGGCCGTTTTTGTATTTCACCTGTTATATGGTCGTTAGTGAAATTAGTGGCGTTCATTATAATCGCACACCGGCCATCTATTTTTCTTTTCGTAAAGCAAAAAATAAAAAGATGATGGAACGCTAACAGGTGTTTATATTATTATGGCGAGAAAAACAGTGGTTCTCGGCCTATTACACAAGGTCTAAACATAATATTTCGTTAAAACACTAGCATTCCAGCAATTCTTAAGCTTGACGCCGTCCATGGTCTTCAGAGCAAATGAACCGGGACTAATTTCTTTTGCTATCTGAAATGGCCCCTCCCAATTGACCAATTTCTAACTTTGAATTCGGCCCATTATGGCATGGTCTTCAGACTGCTTCCGACCCGAAAGCTAACTTAAAAGGGCTTTCACCAGTTGCTTCTTTTTCAGTTGTTCTATTGGCCCATAACACTGCTGGGACCATGTCAGCCCAAGCTCCCTTGAATTCGTCCAGCTTCTTCTTGAGAGCTCCCAGAATCTGTTTGTTCGCGGCCTCAGCTTGCCCGTTGCTCTGCGGGTGACATACGGCCGAGAATGCAAATTTTACCCTGAACTCGGATAGGAAACAATTGATTGGTCGACAATCAAATTGAGCTCCATGGTAAAAAACTATTGCAGCTGGTATCCCAAATCTTGTCATTATATTTTGCCAAATAAACTTCTTGACTTGATTTGACTTTATCTTTGTTGTCCGCTCAGCCTCGATCCATTTTGTGAAATAGTCGATACCAACAATCATAAATTTTCTGCCGCCAGTAGCCGTTGTAAATGGTCCGAGGATATCCAATCCCCATTGTGCAAATGGTATCGGACAGAGTATGGGCTGAAGATCATTTGCGGGCCTGTTAATGATAGGAGCGAACTTTTGACACTTATCACATTTCTTGATGTAACTTTGCGCGTCCGGCAACATAATCTGCCAAAAAAACCCAGCCCTCAGAGCTTCTAATGCCAATGCCTTTCCACCAATATGGTTCCCACAAATTCCTTCATGGATTTCTTCCAATATTTTGCCGGACTCCCATGCTGTTGCACATTTTAATAACGGCAGACCGAAGGACTTCTTATACAGCTCATTCTGGTAGATGACATACCAACTGGCTTGCCACTTTAATTTCCTGGCTTCCATAGCATTTTGAGGAAGTGATCCCGTTAACTTATACGCTACTAATTCACTGAACCATTCTCCCTACTGATTGATGGTATTCACGGTCACGATCTTCTCAGAAATGCTTTTCTCCTTAAGAATTTCTACCATGACTGATCTCTCAATGTTCAAACACTCAGAGCTTGCCAGCTTAGAAAGTGCATCTGCTTTGGTGTTGTCTGCCCTTGGGATGGCTTGAATTTCGAAATGATCCAACTGGGCTATCATTTCTTTGGCCTTCTCAACATATTTCTGCATATTCGCTTCTCTGACCTCACACTCTCCTTTCAACTGCCCATTGACGAGTTGCAAGTCCGTCTTCAGAGATACACTCTTAGCCCCAGCAGCTATATACATTCTTAATCCAGCAATCACGGCCTCATACTCTGCTTCATTATTTGATGCTGGAAAGGTAAACTTGATGGCGTACCCAAAAATATTTCCTTCCAGGCTAGTCATCACAATGCCAGCCCCTGATTCGCTCACAGCTGATGAGCCGTCTACTTCTAACATCCATGTTTCCTTTTCGACCTGCTCCTCTTCTTTATAAGATGCCTCTACGATAAAGTCCGCCAATGATTGCGCTTTTATCGCGGTTCTAGGCTTGTACTAGATGTCATACTCGGACAACTCAACTGCCCACTTCAGAAGGCGGCCTGAACTGCCCATCTTTTGCAATGCTTTCTCTAGAGGCTGATTTGTCAAGACATGAATGGGATGACAGTCAAAATACGGCCTGAGCTTTCTTACAGCGATTATTACTGCCAACGCCATCTTCTCGGCCAGCTGGTAGCGGCTTTCCGGCCCATTCAGGATATGACTGACAAAATAAATCGGTTGTTGCCTTTTCTCCTTCTCTACCAACAATACGGCCGCGACGGTTTTTGGCGAGGCCGAGATGAATAGTTGCAGAATATCTCCTATCTCTAGTTGAGAAATGGTAGGAAGAGTCTTCAAATGTTCCTTGACCGCGACGAAAGCTTTGCTCTGTTCTTCTCCCCATTCAAACTTTTTATTTCCTCTTAACAGTGAGAAAAAAGGTAGGGCCTTATCGGCCGATTTTGAATTGAAACGGGTTAACGCAGCCATCCTTCCTGTTAACCTCTGTATATCTTTGACACCTTTTGGTTCCGACAAGTCCATGATTGCACGAACCTTGTCCAGGTTGGCATCAATCCCTCTCTTACTGACCATGAATCCCATAAATTTTCCTGCTCTCACCCCAAAAACACACTTCTTTGGGTTGAGTTTCATCTTGTACCTTCTCAAAGTATTGAAAGTCTCCTTTAGGTCGTCTACATGCTCGCAGTCAGTCTTACTCTTGACGATTGAATCGTCCACATATACCTCTATATTCCTCCCCTTCAGGTCCGCGAACACTTTATCGACCAACTTCTGATACGTGGCTCCAGCATTTCTTAAACCAAAAGGTATTGCTTTATAGTTGTAAACTCCACAGTCTGTGATACAAGCAGCTTTCTTTCTGTCGGCCTCCAGAAGACTGAGTTGGTGATACCCTGAGAACGCGTCCATGAAAGTTAATAGCGCGTGGCCGCTAGTAGAGTCCACCAGCGGGTCAATCCTTGGCAGCGGATAGCAGTATTTCGCACAGGCTCTGTTAAGATCTGTAAAATCTACACACATCCGCCATTAGCCATTTGATTTTTTCACCATAACGACATTCGCCAGCCATTCTGGGTAATCACAGGCTTCAATAAAATCAGCCGCTAGCAACTTATCAACTTCTTCTTTGATGGCCTTGTTCTTCTCGGCCGAAAAATTACTTTTCTTCTGCTTGACGGGACGAATAGCGATGTCGACATTCAAACGATGAACCATCACGGTCGGGTCAATCCCCGGCATCTCATCCGCCGAGAACGCGTATACGTCAGCGTTTTCTTGTAGGAGAGTCACCAGGTTGATCCAGACCTTTGGGTCCATGTCCGTTCCGACAGCCATCGTCCTTTTTGGGTCGTCCGCCAACATTTCCTGCTTAGACTCACCGTCAGGTTTGGGCCTTGGTAAGTCATCTGGCCAAGTTTCCAGTTCTTTCATGGTTATTTCCATGGCGTCTTCATTTCTTTTCTCTGATTGTTCCTCCTCTGCCATAGCTTTCTTTTTAGCTCTTTTCTCTTTTCTTGTTGGCGGACTCAAATCTTCTACAGGGATCCTTCGTTCTGGCTGTTTCAAAGCCGTTAAGTAGCATGACTTAGATGTCTCTTGATTTCCTCTGATCTTTGCTGTCGTACCCTGGTTGGATACGTATAACATTGTAAGATGATAGGTGGACACTACTCCTTACACGTCATGAATGAGTGGCCTTCCTACTATGGCATTGTATGCTCCCGGTACGTCCACTACAAGGAATTCTGCCATTATATCCCTGGCGTCATCATTCTCGCCAACTCTAGCTAAAAGCTTTATAATCCCTACAGAAATTACTGACGCCCCAGTGAACCCTATCACCGGGTAACGTACCGACTGCAAATGCTCTCGCCCAATCATCAGCTTCTCAAAAGTTGAGAGAAATAGGATATTGGCAGAACTTCCTCCATCTACTAAGATTATGTGAATCAAACAGTTTGACACTTTCAGAGTGACCACCAGTGGATCATCATGGGGACATATCACATGCTTTGCATCTTCTACCGAGAATGACATGGCCGACATGGCTGGTGGCTTCTTCCAATGGCAACTCTCATTGAAATTTACCTGATGCCGGATTTCCTTCAAGCTAGCCTATGCCCCACTGACACTTCCGCCATGAATTGGGCCGCCACTAATTACATGAATCTCTCCTATTCGAGACTGGACATTCTGATCCCTAGACTTTACCAAGACACCTTCACTTGTCTGAACTATGTATTGAGTGAAATACCCTTTGCGCATAAGATCCTCTAAATTATCCTTCAAGTTCCTGCAATCCTCAGTTACGTGGTCGTGATCTCCATGGAAATCACACCACTTAGTCTTGTCACGGTTCTTGTGAAACATCTTCCTTGGTCGTTGCCATTTATCACTTTCCTTGTTTATGGTGAATATTTGTGCCCTAGAAGTCGTGAGCTGGGTGTACGCATTAAATTTATCTTTGCGTTCACCTCTCTCTCGGTCACCACGCTCTTGGTCATTACCTTTCTTGACCATATTGGATTCCTTCATTTCATCTCGGCCACGATCACTGTCGTGACCCTTGTCCTTTCGTGACTTGTCCTCTTTTTTCTTATTGGACTCACGATATTGACTGCTTGCTGCCTTGTCATATTCTTCTCCTCTTATGAAATCCTTTGCTTTTTTGCACCGTATACCCTCGCAAGTTTCCAAATTCACCATATACCCCTCACGTTTCAAAAAATACATCAACATGCCCTTATGACTAACGGTGTTAGACTTCCGTTAGTCATTATGCCCTAATCCCCCTAACCCTAATTAACAAACCCTAAACCTAAGCTAAACCCTAACCGTAACCCCCTAATTAACAAACCCCCTAGTCAAATAACCTTAACCCTAACCATCCTAACCACCACCCCTCCCCCCCCCCTTACCCCCAGCCACCCATTGCCCCACCACCCCCCCCCCCCTCCCCTTCCACGGCCGATCGCGCCGCCCCCTCCCCTTCCACGGCCGGTCGCACGCTTCCCCTCCCTCTCCCCCTTAGGCCCTTACCCTTTCCCCTACTGCACCGCCACCACCCCAACAGCGCCCCGATCCTCACCACCCCCATTCCTCCCCCGCGGCCCCCTCTCCCTACTCCCCCGAGCCCCTCCCCCCACCCCGTCGTCGCATCCCCTCCCTCGATTTCCCTCCCCATCGAATTTCGCTCCCCTCCCCCATCGACATCGATTTTCATTTTTCTGGGCTCGAATTAGGTGGGGCGTCGAATTTACGGGCTCGATTTAGTGGGGCTTCGATTTTCGGGGCTCGATTTGGTGGGGCTTCTATTTTCTCGGGCTCGAATTTGGTGGGGCGTCGAATTTCGGGGCTCGAATATGGTGGGGCGTCGAATTTTGGGGCGTCGAATTTTCGGGGGCTCGGTTTGAGTTTCGTTTGATTTTCTAGGCTCGTGGTTTGAGTTCCGTTTGTGGGCGCACAAGCTCTTCGGTGGTGGGGCATCGAAGCACGACGGATCTGCGGGGGAAGGGGAAGGGGGGGTTTGCGTGGGTGGGGGTGGTGGGGGTTTGCGTGGAGGGGGGCTGCGGGGGATGGGGGGGAGGGGGGGACTGTTGGGGTGGCGGTGCGGTGGGGTAAGGGGTGGTGAGGGTGGGCCGCCCTTTGGGGTAAGGGGGTGGTGGTGTAAGGGGTGGGGGGAGGGGGTCGGGGAGGGGGAGGTTGGGGTTAGGGTATTGATTAGGGGTTAGGGTTAGGGTTTGACTTAGGTTTAGGTTAGTTAATTAGGAGGGTTAGGGGGGATTAAAGGTTAATGACTAACGGAAGTCTAACACCGTTAGTCAAAAGGGTACTTTAATGTATTCTTTGAAACGTGGAGGGTATATGGTGAATTTGGAAACTTGCGAGGGTATACGGTGCAAAAAAAATTAATCAGGGGTATATGGTGAAAAAACAGTAAATTCATCGAAAAAAAACTGCAATTCATTAACTTTCATTCCAAGAATTATCCAATTCATCCAAAATTGCTTCGAAAGCAGCCAAATATCTATGAAACTACCTGAAACATTAAGAAAACCACAAACGGAGCATAATAGAGTACAAAAATAGATAATTAATGCTAGTGACACCTAAAATGCAACTATGTGGACTAAAATGCTCTAACAATGCAACCTAAATGTGCCAAAAAACTCTATATGAAATTGATTTATCATGTAACCCTCGACTTCAAGGGAGATCAGTACATATATATAAATATATAACTAATGATAATGGTTTTTATATAATATTATCTTGAAATTTAGATTGATGTGTAAGAATATGCCCCATGCAGTTAAATTGTGTTTTGGTGTTAATTAGGGAGGTTATTAAAATTTTAAGAGATTTTTTTTAAAAGAATAACAATAAAAGGTAGGACACACTACTATTAATATCAGATTAATGAATATTAATCTATACATTCGTATCACAAAATAGAATGTAGCGAATTCCATAAGTGGGTTTTTTTCTGGGATAAGGGATTAAATGGATGCGAACACCAAAGTTCAATTCTTGATCTAGACATTTTGTAATATCTATTGCTCAACTTGTTAGTTTGTAAGTAACTTCCTAGCAGAAGTGATATCATTTGGTGTGAGGAGGGTGACACTTGGCGCCTGGCGGGCTATAATTATTTGATATATAGTTTTCTTGCTCTAATGTTTATCCCTATATTTTTTATAATAGAAATTTATGATTTTTTTATTTGAGTACCTTGATCAAAGTTGAGTTTGTGTAGATTGGTTAGTTTTTCTTGTGGGGGTTACTAAACGCAACCCTACTTTATTAAACGCAACCCTTCAAACACTTATCTTCATATTCTGTCTAAAAAAATATTCTCCCATCCTTCCATGCCTAGAGAAACAGAAAATTGCAAGAGATTAGTTGACTATAATTGAATTTGATCTTTAATGAATGATGATTAGTTTATCCTTTTTCTTTCCGAAAATTTACCAATTCGTGCAACATGAATGAAACCGAAGGCACTATTTCGTGCAGTATACAAGAAATGCTTAACATATGTTATATGAATAGTGCATTAGCTAAAGTGTAAGTCTGTAACAATTTAAAATGATTAAGGTTTGTTTCTAATTTTAGTAACCAATGTTAATAATGTGGTGCTAACTTTTAGCAACAAAATATTAATAATTTGTTGCCATTTGTAGCAACAATCATTCACAACTCGTTGCTAGCTAAACATAACAACAATAGAGTTTACAACAATTGCGCTAAACATAACAACAAACTTGGAAACAATATTTAAATGCATGCAATATGACAACGATATTGTTTTGAATTTAGTAGCTAACATCATAAGGTAACAAAACTTTTATCAACAATAATTCTTTGTTTCCAATTTATATCATTAATTTTGAGCTGTTGCTAGATTGACTTATCCAAGTGTTATATAAGTGGCTAGAAGTCTACATGTATGTTTAGAGGTCGTGGCAAACGGTAATATGGGTTGGGTCATATTCGGGCCAACTTTATGCTCAGCTTAAGTTCGAGTTGGGTCCATCCGGATTTCGGTACTTCTCGTGTCCGTGAAATTTTGGGTCGGGTATGAGTTTGATGCCTCGGGTCAATCTCAGGTTGGGTTTGGATCAGTTTGAGTTGAATCGAGTCTAGTTACTTCGGATTGAATTGGACCAGGTTAATTAGGGTCATGTTAATTTAGGTCGTGGTGTCGTCGTGTGGAGGTCAGGACTAGTTAATTGGGGTTGAAACTTGTCGAGTTAATTCGGGTTGAGCGAATTCTGGTGGGGTCAACCTTGAAATATCGGGTCATATATGTGTTTACTTTATAAGTTCAATTTTTAGAGAACCTTTTCAAAGAGAGAGTGCTTATTCAACTGTCTCAAAATGGAATCTATTCCAAACATATATGTCGTGGTTCCTTACTTCGACACGGTACTCTACCGCTGAGTTATATCCCTTCCCTACCCCCATCAAGAAATAGAACTGCCTAATCCTAAGGCAAAGGGTCGAGGAACTCAATTATAAAAAAAAAGGGTCGAGAAACTCAACGAATGTTTGTGAAGATTATTGCATTACATTACTTTTAACACTGAGATAATGTCCAATACAAGTTTGAGGAATTTTTCGGTGAACAGGTTCATAGCATTTTTGTTCAATCTATCTCCAATTAGGTTGATTTAGGTGTCATGATATTTGAGTAAAAGGTTATTTTTGAATTTGGCTAATTTTTGGCCGAGTTTGTGTCATTATTGTTTGGTTCAGGTAGATTCGGATTGAGTTATCTTCGAGTAGGAGTCATATTAGGGTCTGGTTGGTTTCGTTCGATTTATTTCGTGTTTGAAAACAGGTTTCGGGTCAGGTAACTGAATACGAGTTGATTTTGCCAGCTTTATGTATGTTGGAGTTGAGTAATTTATATACTATATTGAATCTTTTTGCACAAGTTAATTGATTGATATTCTATTTGGGGTAAAATATCATTCATCACAAGAAAACTCAACTCCTTTGACATTTTACTCCCCAATATATTATTCTCTTGAAGAGAACGAGTCAATTAAAACTCGTAAAAGAGGACATGAGAGTTCTATTACTTAGATTTAGGAAGGACAAGTAAGTACATTTGACTAGCTTTTCGTACCAAAAGATGAATTGTTACAATTAGTATGTATTTGCCTAAAGTAGTATATGTTGAAATTAATAAAGAATCAAGGAAGTACAAGTTTTAGATCTCAAATATAAGTTCAAATAAGTTCGAATTAGTTCTAATAATTTTTAATAAGTGTTACAAAATTCTCACACCTTATAAAATGAGCTCCAATAAGTTCCAATACATTCTAATAAGTTCAGTTTAAATAAATTGAAAAGAACACAATGTACCTTTGTCCTTTCAGAAAAAAAAAAATAACTTTTTTTTAAAAAGTAAATTTCAATTCATTACTTTTTCTAAAAACTGAACTTATTAGAATCCATAGGAACTTACTTACACAGAACTTATTAGAAAAGAAAAAAGTAATAAATTTTTTTGAAAGATTTTTGTTAGAGATAACCAAATAAATTTGTGTCTCATATAGGAACGACACATAATTTTTTTTCTTTGCGTGGAAGGCCAAAAAAGATTAAATATTTATTACTTAAGACAACATTGCAACTTTCCGGCAAAAAAAATCAACTTTCTAGGGTTGACTTGTTTTTTACCTCTTTTTTTATCATTTTCTTCAGCATTCTCCAACGAGAAGTAGTATTATAGAGAGTGGTATGTTTCTAAGGCAAATTGCCAAAGAAAGCGACAAAAATTAAGGGAAAATAAGAAGTCAATACCAAAAAGTAAACTTTTTCTACGGGAAGTTACAATATGGTTTTAACTTAAACAACAATTATTTGTTATTATTTGGTCTTTCCGTACAAAACATCTTTTATTTGGTCTTTAATTTCCCTAAAAAAAACCTTTTTATTTAGTCTTATTTGAGAAAAATCTTCTTAAATTTTTGTTAATTATATTAGTTTTTTTTTTATCGATATACTACTTATTTCGTCAAATATCTGATACAAATTCGACATTGGCCTTTTTTTGGAATTGTTTTATTAGGCAATTATCTAAGGTGTTTAGGCATGGAGAAATTGCCTCTTTAACTCCAAGATGAGCGGGTTTTGTAAATCAACTGACTTTTTTGTAATTAAAGTACAACTACTATCTTCATAAAACTTACGGTTTTTTCACCATATACCTCTGACAATTTTTTTTTTGCACCATATACCTTTCGACTTTCCAAATTCACCATATACCCCCAGCGTTTTAAAAAATACATCCACTTACCCTTAATGACTAACGGACGTTAACTCCATTAGTCATTAACCCCTAATCCCCCCTCTAACCCTAATTAACTAACCTAGACCTAAACCAAACCTTAACCTTAACCCTAGCCACCCAACCACCACCACTCCCCCACCCCCACCCCTTCCCCCACCACCCCAAAGCCCCCTTCCCCACCCCCGAAGCCCCCCTCCCCCTCCCCTTCCCCCTTCCCGGGTAGTCCCATGACCCCCTCCCCCTCCCCTTCCCCGCAACCGTCGCACCACCGGAACTCGCGAACCCTCGCATCGAACCACACATCGCGAACCGTCACATCGAACCACACATCGCATCGAACCCCCGCACCATCGTACCCCCCACCATATGTACGGACCGAAACTCGCGAACCACAAACTGCGGGGGAAGGGGAGGTTGCGGGATTCGAAGGATGTGAAGGAGGGGTTGCGGGATTCGAAGGGGTGGGGGGGAGGGGTGCGGGATTTGAAGGGGGTGGGGGCGGGGAGCTGCGGGCCGGGGTTGGTGGGAAGGGGGGGGTTTACATGGGTGAGGGTGGTGGGGGGGTTTCCGGTGGGCGGGATGGGGGAAGGGGGGATCTTTGGGGGGTGTGGGGGTGGGGGGCTACAAGGGTGAGGGAAGGGGTTGGGCTGCAGGGGGTGAGGGAAGGGGTTGGGGCTGCGGGGGTGGGGTGGGGGAGGGTTGGTGGTTGGGTGGTTAGGGTTAGGGTATTAGTTTAGGGGTTATGGTTAGGGTTAGGGTTAGGGTTAGAGAAGGTTGGGTTTAGGGGAGTTAATGAGGGTTAAAAGGTGGGATTAGGGGTTCATGACTAACGGAAGTCTAACACCGTTAGTCATTAGGGTAGTTTGATGTATTTTTTAAAACGTCGGGGGTATAAGGTAAATTTGGAAAGGCGAAGGGGTATATGGTGCAAAAAAAAATTTATCAGAGGTATATGGTGAAAAAACCGTAATATATACTTGTTATCTTTTTCTTTCTCTAGAAAAGAAAATTCAATTTACTTTCATATGAAGGCTTGTTTGGTAAATAGAGGTTTGGGGCAAAATTAGAGGTTTGAACTCATATTAGAGGATTTGTTTAGTCAATCCTCTAATTTGAGTATTTGGTAAAAAGAGGTTTCAATTAACTGATTGGGCCCAAAAAGTTATTTTTGAAAAAGTTGGGGGGGGAGTTTTTTGACATTAGAGGATTAGGAATGAGTGGACCAATTACATTTATGACCTAAAGTTGTTGATAATGACATTAATAAACAATTAATGGTAATAATATATATGCAGATGTCTTTATTTGTCATTATTTTACACAATTATGTTGCAATAAGCTATTAGCTACTTACCAAACACCTTTACACAAACAACTAATATAATCAACTAGTCAAATCATCTAATACAATCAGCTAACAACTATCCACTAATTGTCAAACATGGCTGAAATATTTATCAAAAACTACATTTTGAATGTGTCACTTTGTGAATTACAGTCTTCTTAAAAAAGTTGTAAATTACTATATTTTCAACACAGTTTGCATTTATTATTGTTAACCATTGTCCATTTTTAATGTACTTTTTATGGGGCCAAAACCCTAATAGCTATGTGATTCGAAAAATTATATACTGATGCAAATCCAAGCCAATATTTGAGTTACATTTAGCCAAGATTCAGTTTTTAGGTTAGGAGATTAATCTTGGAAGTCCAACAAGTGATTCGAACATAAAAAAGAACAAGAACCAGATGTTTCAAGAACTAGCTGAACACTCCTAAACTTTTATTAATTGTGTTTCGGTATTGAAACGGTGGCGGACTCAGAGATGTCCGTCAATAAATGAGTGGGCGTCCGAGACTGAAAGTCTGCAAGAGAACAAACGTAAACTACCCTCGGGGGGGATGCGAGGAAACCCCCTCCGACGCTCAAGTCAGTATGTGTCCGAAAAGGATTTAGAGAGAGAGAGAGAGAGAAAAAGTTTTGTTTAGAATGTACCTGCAGAATAGTACTGTTTGGCTATTTATAGTAGTATTGTTCACCTCACAGGGTGCGTAATCCTTCGACACGTGTATGAATGTGATGAGTCTGATTGGAGGGAAGATTCCGTTATTTTGTCCCTTACTGTGGCCGCGAGCAGCATCTCGGGCTATTTTTTAGAAATGGCTTGGATCCTCTTGGTGAGATCGTGTCTTGAGTTATTCATGTCGGCCACAAGAAGTGTGTACGACAGCAAACTTGGGAATACCCATACAACAAGCCCCCCAGCATCATTGGGGGTCGTGACCGGCATTGATGTTATATTGAGGACGCGAGTGAACTTTGCTGAAGGATTTTCCCGTGCTGCCACGTGTTGATCTAGGGAGAAATGCAGATTTCAAAAAAGCGTAATCATTGCCCTTCTCTAAAATCCCGCTCCTTTTCCCCCTTTTCTTTATTAGGGTAAACCTAGTGGGTGACACTTGGCGTGCATCGTGGAGTGCAGTTGAAGAGTCCTGTTGATCTTGGCCGTTGATTTCCGCCCTTAAAAGCGAAATCAGTTTTTCTTTCCTTTTTTCTACTCTTCATCTTCAACCTTCTTGAGTTTTCTCTGAGTTTTCTGAGAATTTCAGACCTCTCTTTTTCCTCCAAAATTTATACTTTTCGTTACCAAATTACTCAAAAAGTGCTCTAAGTTAATGTTCGTTCGTTGCATTCGAAGAATTTCGCCATTTTTACCCCTTTTCTTTCTGGGTTTAATCGAGGGTTACATTTGAAGCTTTAAGCTTTTCCGGTGAATTTTCGGTTTCTCTGGCGTCGCTTGCTTGGGAATCTTTCGACCACACTTAGAAATTTTTTTGCTGCGCTCTTTCGAGGATTCGTTTGATTTTCCGGTCGATTTTCCGGCGAAGCTTTCTTCTCAAGTACCTGCTCCATCCCCCATTTAGCTTTATTTCTTTTCTTGCTTAAAATTATGTCGGACCGTTCAGATAGCCAAAAGACCTTGAGTGATAACTTCTTGTCTGAAAATGTGACCCCTGATCTCCCTCCTCCCCTCATGACAGACATAGTTCATCTACTTCTAGTCCTAGTGAGGGAAAAACTCGTCTATTAGCCGACTTGTCCTTAACTGCGGATAAGGATATGGAACTTAGATCCAAATTTCTTAATGACCATTCCACTCCTGAACAAGAAAATTTGACCTCTCAATATTTATCCGCGAGGCTGAGCGGTGATAGGCAAACTTTAAGAGAATTACGGCATTAAATCTTAGCTCGCCGGACCGTTAGGAATCCTCCCCCTGATGCTGTTCCCGGACTTGATGTTCAGCTGTTGAGGGAACATGCTTGGCTAGATAGCTTAACAGATGATGGGGTTGTAGTGGCGGATGATTTTTACGACCGCCTTGCTCATGATGTCGGCCCTTCTCATCCACATGTTGTTGATCTAGGTTCAGACAATGACTATCTTGCTACAATGGACGAGACTGATGTTGGTCCTTCTACATCTGGCCGGGATCGAAGCATTCGTCAAACTGAAATCGCTTTAGGAGAAAGTTCTAGCATGCCCCCTAATTCTCGGCCCGAGCCAATTCCGGACCGAGATGATGTCGAGCATTCCGGGATCTGGCTACCGGTAGATTATAGTAGTAGTACGAAATCAACGACCATCTGCAAAACCTGGTGGCAGCATGCCATAAATCTTAAGTCTTGCGAGGTTGCGGAAAAGTTGTATGCCTTCCTTTAGAATACAAATTGGTGATCCCGAACAAGGAATCTAAGCTGTTTACGCGCACCATTTTGAATTTGGGTTGCGCTTTCCTTTAGATTTTACCTTGGTAAGAATTTTGAAAGCCTTTAACGTCTGCTTGGATCAGCTGACGCCCCTAGCCGTTAGAAATCTGATCGCGTACATTTGGACCTGCCGCTATTTAGATTTCCCTGAGACACTTAATCTCTTCCGTCGGCTTCATTGGCTGCGACGGAATGGATCCACCGAGAAGGGATGGTGGTGCTTAATGACGGCCAAGAATAAGCTTATTGTCTACCCTAAGATGACCGGGTTGAAAGGTTGGCAGCCAGCTTTTTATTGGGTTAAAGTGCCGGACAACTTCCCTATTCGCCGCCATTTTACCAAGCCGATCACCCGGATGGAGGATATACCCTATTATGGTTTATCTGCGACTGAGGAAAAGGCCTTTGACAATTTTGAATCCGTGCTTGGGACTGTTATTGTTGACGGCGAGGAGGCCGAGGGGAGGATCCCCTGCAAATGGCTCCCCCATGCGAAGTATATATCGGGAAATGAGCCTCTGTCGGCTTTGTTTCTCTGCCGGACCCACCCAGAAGGTTTGCATCTCGACTCATGGTCCGACATAGGACATGTACCTTATTTTTTGTTGATTAACATGACACTAATCCTTGTCGGTTTATTTTGCAGGTCCTAACAGCTTAGATCTTGAAGAATTGGGACTTAACGAGAACCTAAAGCCAATGACTAAGGCCTCCGAGGATCTTGATTTCGACTATGATACTGTTCACGGCCTTACCAAAGGTCTTCGCGGCGCCATCAATATCCCAGATGAGAGTCCGGTCTGGGAGTCTGCAGTCAATCGTATTTCTCCTCTCAATGCTGCTATTGATAGCATTGGGATGGCATTGGGATCTGGTTCTTCCATGCGCCAGAAGATTTACGATGTCCTCAGTGCTCCAAGCTTCTTGTCGAACCTGGGTCCGGAATTTTTTTCTCAAATTCATGAATGGATTGAGCATAAGGAAGTGATCCTTAGTACGGCCGTGAAGGATGCGTTCTCTCGTCCTCCGACTACTCCTGGAAGAACTTATCAGCTCCAATGGGAAGTAAGGGAGGACGAGTCTCTGTACGCTGACATCCCGGCCAATGGCGGTACTCTGGGTTACCGTCTTCTGAAAGGCCTGCAACTTCCCATTGATTGCCCGGCAGACAAGTTGGTTGCTCCAGCAGCCCAACTCGCCCATAATATGGCAGTGGTAATCCTTTTTTTTTTTTTACATTTCACCCTTTTGATGCAGACCAACAACTCCACTATTGAGCTAATCGAGCAGTATCTTCACTACCAAAATCTGTCCGACAGCCAGGAGAGAACCTTGGGTGAGCTTCAAACTAAATTTGATGCCGCCCAAGCTCGCGGCGACGATCTACGACGGGATCTAAATCTTTGAAAAGGCTGCGAGGGCTGTGGTCGATGTGGAGTTGACAGATCTACGGGTCAAAGCTGGCAAGCTAGAGGAAACCGAGAAGAAAGCGTCCGACTTGGAGAAAGCTTTGGAGGCCGCCAAAGGTGAAGAGGCTGCTGCTATTGCGAAAGCCAAGTCTGATGCCGGCCTACAGGCTGTGGCCAACTTCAAGAAATCCGAGGAGTTTATCGGCCTGCTGGGGGAGAGGTATGATGGCGGTTGGGTGGCTGCTAAAAGATGTGTTTGCTATACCCATCCCTCCTTCAACTGGGAGGAAATGGAAACCGCTTTTGCATAAGGCGTTCACACACGTCCTCTTAAGGGTGAACCCTTGATCGCCAACGTTCTTCCTGCCATCCCGGACGAAGAAGCACCTCTTCCTTGATGTTTTTGGCGGTCATCTCCAGGCTCCTCGGTTGCTTCTAATAGTTGTTAAACTCTTGTAATCTGAATATTTGTGTCTAACTTTGAATTCGGCCCATTATGGCATGTAATTTGAACAAACTTTAATTACAAATACTGTTATGAATTTTTGATGCATTTTTTGATGGCTGCCCACATTTTTGCCTGTAGTTGGCCGCCATGCCAGTATTCGTAACAAAGTATCATATTTAAGTTTTTTGCCAATTGTTCCCGTTCTGTTTTTGTTTTCAAATGTGGACGCTATGCCTTTAAAATTAATTGGCCGCGAAGAACTATATCTCGGACATATTGTGTCTGTCATTTGACTAAAGCCTGCTATGTGGCTGTATTATGCCTGTTATTTGGCCATTAGGCCTGTTATATGGCCGTTTTATACTTTGGCATGTTATCTGGCCATTTTTATATTTTGGCCTGTCATTTGGCCTTTGGGGCCTATTATGTGGCCATTTTTGTACCTTGGCCTGTTACATGGCCTTTGGGGCCTGTTATATGGCCGTTTTTGTATTTCACCTGTTATATGGTCTTTAGTGAAATTAGTGGCGTTCATTTTAATCGCACACCGGCCATCTATTTTTCTTTTCGTAAAGCAAAAAATAAAAAGATGATGGAACGCTAACAGGTGTTTATATTATTATGGCGAGAAAAACAGTGGTTCTCGGCCTATTACATAAGGTCTAAACATAATATTTCTTTAAAACACTAGCATTCCAGCAATTCATAAGCTTGACGCCGTCCATGGTCTTCAGAGCAAATGAACCGGGACCAATTTCTTTAGCTATCTGAAATGGCCCCTCCCAATTGACCAATTTCTAACTTTGAATTCGGCCCATTATGGCATGGTCTTCAGACTGCTTCCGACCCGAAAGCTAACTTAAAAGGGCTTTCACCAGTTGCTTCTTTTTTAGTTGTTCTATTGGCCCATAACACTGCTGGGACCATGTCAGCCCAAGCTCCCTTGAATTCGTCTAGCTTCTTCTTGAGAGCTCCCAAAATCTGTTTGTTCGCGGCCTCAGCTTGCCCGTTGCTCTGCGGGTGACATACGACCGAGAATCCAAATTTTACCCTGAACTCGGATAAGAAACTCTTGATTGGTCGACAATCAAATTGAGCTCCATGGTCAAAAACTATTGCAGCTGGTATCCCAAATCTTGTCATTATATTTTGCCAAATAAACTTCTTGATTTGATTTGACTTTATCTTTGTTGTAGGCTCAGCCTCGATCCATTTTGTGAAATAGTCGATACCAACAATCAAAAAATTTCGGCCGCCAGTAGCCGTTGTAAATGGTCCGAGGATATCCAATCCCCATTGTGCAAATGGTATCGGACAGAGTATGGGCTGAAGATCATTTGCGGGCCATTTAATGATAGGAGCGAACTTTTGACACTTATCACATTTCTTGACGTAACTTTGCGCGTCCGCCAACATACTCTGCCAAAAAAACCCAGCCATCAGAGCTTTCAATGCCAATGCCTTTCCACCAATATGGTTCCCACAAATTCCTTCATGTATTTCTTCCAATATTTTGCCGGACTCCCATGCTGTTGCACATTTTTATAACGGCAGACCGAAGGACTTCTTATACAGCTCATTCTGGTAGATGACATACCAACTGGCTTGCCACTTTAATTTCCTGGCTTCCATAGCATTTTGAGGAAGTGATCCCGTTAACTTATACGCTACTAATTCAGTGAACCATTCTCCCTACTGATTGATGGTATTCACGGTCACGATCTTCTCCGAACTGCTTTTCTCCTTAAGAATTTCTACCATGACTGATCTCTCAATGTTCAAACACTCAGAGCTTGCCAGCTTAGAAAGTGCATCTGCTTTGGTGTTGTCTGTCCTTGGGATGGCTTGAATTTCGAAATGATCCAACTGGGCTATCATTTCTTTGGCCTTCTCGACATATTTCTGCATATTCGCTTCTCTGACCCAGCAGCTATATACATTCTCAATCCACCAGCTATATACATTCTCAATCCAGCAATCACGGCCTCATACTCTGCTTCATTATTTGATGCTGGAAAGGTAAACTTGATGGCGTACTAAAAAACATTTCCTTCCAGGCTAGTCATCACAATGCCAGCCCCTGATTCGCTCACAGCTGATGAGCCGTCTACTTCTAACATCCATGTTTCCTTTTCGACCTGCTCCTCTTCTTTATAAGATGCCTCTACGATAAAGACCGCCAATGATTGCGCTTTTATCGCAGTTCTAGGCTTGTACTGGATGTCGTACTCGGACAACTCAACTGCCCACTTCAGAAGGCGGCCTGAACTGTCCATCTTTTGCAATGCTTTCTCTAGAGGCTGATTTGTCAAGACATGAATGGGATGACAGTCAAAATACGGCCTGAGCTTTCTTGCAGCGATTATTACTGCCAACGCTATCTTCTAGGCCAGCTGATAGCGGCTTTCCGGCCCATTCAGGATATGACTGACAAAATATATCGGTTGTTGCCTTTTCTCCTTCTCTACCAACAATACGGCTGCGACGGTTTTTGGCGAGGCCGAGATGAATTGTTGCAGAATATCTCTTATCTCTAGTTGAGAAAGGGTAGGAAAAGTCTTCAAATGTTCCTTGACCGCGACGAAAGCTTTGCTCTGTTCTTCTCCCCATTCAAACTTTTTATTTCCTCTAAACAGTGAGAAAAAAGGCAGGGCCTTATCAGCCGATTTTGAATTGAAACTGGTTAATGCAACCATCCTTCCTGTTAACCTCTGTATATATCTTTGTCACCTTTTGGTTCCGACAAGTCCATGATTGCACGAACCTTGCCCAGGTTGGCATCAATCCCTCTCTTACTGACCATGAATCCCATAAATTTTCCTGCTCTTACCCAAAAAACACACTTCTTTGGGTTGAGTTTCATCTTGTACCTTCTCAAAGTATTAAAAGTCTCCTTTAGGTCGTCAACATGCTCGCAGTCAGTCTTACTCTTGACAATTGAATCGTCCACGTATACCTCTATATTCCTCCCTTTCTGGTCCGTGAACACTTTATCGACCAACTTCTGATACGTGGCTCCAGCATTTCTTAAACCAAAAGGTATTGCTTTATAGTTGTAAACTCCACAGTCTGTGATAAAAGCAGCTTTCTTTCTGTCGGCCTCCAGAAAACTGATTTGGTGATACCCTGAGAATGCGTCCATGAAACTTTATAGCGCGTGGCCGCTAGTAGAGTCCACCAGCCGGTCAATCCTTGGCATCGGATAGCAGTCTTTTTCGGACAGGCTCTGTTAAGATCTGTAAAATCTACACATATCCGCCATTGGCCATTTGATTTTTTCACCATAACGACATTCGCCAGCAATTCTGGGTAATCACAGGCTTCAATAAAATCAGCCGCTAGCAACTTATCAACTTCTTCTTTGATGGCCTTGTTCTTCTCGGCCGAAAAATTCCTTTTTTTCTGCTTGACGGGACGAATAGCGCTGTCGACATTCAATCGATGAACCATCACGGTCGGGTCAATCCCCGGCATCTCATCCGCCGAGAACGCGTATACGTCAGCTTTTTCTTGTAGGAGAGTCACCAGGTTGATCCAGACCTTTGGGTCCATGTCCGTTCCGACAGCCATCGTCCTTTTTGGGTCGTCCGCCAACATTTCCTGCATTGACTCACCGTCAGGTTTGGGCCTTTGCCCCACTGACACTTCCGCCATGAATTGGGTTGCCACTAATTACATGAATCTCTCCTATTCGAGACTGGACATTCTGATCCCTAGACTTTACCAAGTCACCTTCACTTGTCTGAACTTTGTATTGAGTGAAATACCCTTTGCGAATAAGATCCTCTAAATTATCCTTCAAGTTCCTGCAATCCTCAGTTACGTGGTCATGATCTCCATGGAAATCACACCACTTAGTCTTGTCACGGTTCTTGTGAAACATCTTCCTTGGTCGTTGCCATTTATCACTTTCCTTGTTCATGGTGAATATTTGTGCCCTAGAAGTCGTGAGTTGGGTGTAGGCATCAAATTTATCTTTGCGATCACCTCTCTCTCGGTCACCACGCTCTTGGTCATTACCTTTCTTGACCATATTGGATTCCTTCCTTTCATCTCGGCCACGATCACTGTCGCGACCCTTGTCCTTCCGTGACTTGTCCTCTTTTTTCTTATCGGACTCACGATATTGACTACTAGCTACCTTGTTAAATTCTTCTCCTCTTATGAAATCCTTTGCTTTTTTGCACCGTATACCCTCGCAAGTTTCCAAATTCACCATATACCCCTCACGTTTCAAAAAATACATCAACATGCCCTTAAGACTAACGGTGTTAGACTTCTGTTATTCTTAATGCCCTAATCCCCCCTAACCCTAATTAACAAACCCTAAACCTAAGCTAAACCCTAACCCTAACCCCCTAATCTAATAACCTTAACCCTAACCATCCTAACCACCACCCCCCCCCCCACCCCTTACCCCTAGCCACCCACCCCCCAACCACCCGGCCCCTCCCCTCCCCTCCCCTTCCACGGTCGATCGCGCGCCCCCCCCCCCTTCCACGGCCGTCGCGCCGCCCCACCTCCCTCACCCCTTAGGCCCCCACCCTTTCCCCTGCTTGCCTGCCACCACCCCAACGGCCCGATCCTCACCACCCCCATTCCACTCCCCGCGGCCCCCTCCCCTACTCCCCCGCGGACCCCCCCCCCACCCCGTCGTCGCATCCCTCCCTCGATTTCCCCTCCCTCGATTTTCCCTCCCCCCATCGGCATCGATTTTCGTTTTACGGGCTCGAATTAGGTGGGGCGTTGAATTCACGGGCTCGATTTGGTGGGGCTTCGATTTTCCGGGCTTTATTTGGTGGGGCTTCGATTTTCCGGGCTCGAATTTGGTGGGGCGTCGAAATTCAGGCTCGAATATGGTGGGGCGTCGAATTTTTGGGGCGTCGAATTGTGCGGGCTCGGTTTGAGTTTCGTTTGATTTTACGGGCTCGTGGTTTGAGTTACGTTTGTGGGCGGCAAGCTCGTCGGTGGTGGGGCGGCAAGCACGACGGGGGCTGCGGGGGAAGGGGGAGGGGGTTTGCGTGGGTGGGGGAGGTGGGTGGGTTTGCGTGGAGGGGGCTGCGGGGAAGGGGGATGGAGGGGGATTGTTGGGGTGGCGGTGCGGTGGGGTAGGGGTGGTGGGGGGTGGGTTGGCCCTTGGGGTAAGGGGGTGGTGGTGTAAGGGGTGGTGGTGTAAGGGGTGGGGGAGGGGGAGGTTGGGGTTAGGGTATTGATTAGGGGTTAGGGTTAGTGTTTGACTTAGGTTTAGGTTAGTTAATTAGGAGGGTTAGGGGGATTAAAGGTTAATGACTAACGGAAGTCTAACACCGTTAGTCAAAAGGGTACTTTGATGTATTCTTTGAAACGTGGAGGGTATATGGTGAATTTGGAAACTTGCGAGGGTATACAGTGCAAAAAAAAATTAGTCAGGGGTATATGGTGAAAAAAACTTAAATTCATCGAAAAAAACTGCAATTCATTAACTTTCATTTCAAGAATTATCCAATTCATCCAAAATTGCTTCGAAAGTAACCAAATATCTATGAAACTAACTGAAACATTAATGCTAGTGACACCTAAAATGCAACTATGTGGACTAAAATGCTCTAACAATGCAACCTAAATGTGCCAAAAAACTCTATATGAAATTGATTTATCATGTAACCCTCAACTTCAAGAGAGATCAGTACATATATATAAATATATAACTAATGATAATGGTTTTTATATAATATTATCTTTGAAATTTAGATTGATGTGTAAGAATATACCCCATGCAGTAAAATTGTGTTTTGGTGTTAATTAGGGAGGTTATTAAAATTTTAAGAGATTTTTTTTAAAAGAATAACAATAAAAGGTAGGACACACTACTATTAATATCAGATTAATGAATATTGATTTATACATTCGAATCACAAAATAGAATGTAGCGAATTCCATAAGTGGGTTTTTTTATGGGATAAGGGATTAAATGGATGCGAACACCCAAGTTCAATTCTTGATCTAGACATTTTGTAATAGCTATTGCTCAACTTGTTAGTTTGTAAGTAACTTCCTAGCATAAGTGATATCATTTGGTGTGAGGAGGGTGACACTTGGCGCCTGGCGGGCTATAATTATTTCATACTTCCTCCGTTCCAAAAATAAGTGAAACACTTGTCTCAAAAAGCTCTCACATAAATGAGAGAAGTGTTTCACTTATTTTGGAACAAGTATATAGTTTTCTTGCTCTAATGTTTATCCCTATACTAGTGGAAAAAAACGCAAGGGCTGCGGTGCAAGGGCTGCGTTTATTGAAAACGCAGCCCTTAATAGTGAAGGGCTGCGGTTTTTAAGAAAACCGCAGCCCTTTAGTGAAAATAGACTCCTTAATCTGTTCCCACGCACAAAGCGACTTTAAAGTTTAACCTAAATTTCTAATCTCAGTCTCGCCTCTCTATAACCTCTTCCTACCTCTCACTTCCTCTCTCCTCTTCGGCGCCAGTGACGCTCAACCGGCGACGCTTCCCTCACTCTACAGTGGTTGTTCATCATCGCGATGTCGGCTCGCCGAAGATCGGCACTGCTCTTCTCTCTCTTTCCTCTGTTCGTTGTGCTGCTGTTCTTCCCCCGCCGTTGCTCGCTCACCGCCGTCGCAAGCCGGCGCCAAATAACCGGGCCGAATAATCCACGCTTCCCGGAGTAAGCTTAGGGCCGCAGATTGACCGGGTTTAGGTTGCCTTGCTGAGGCCATCAGGAATTATGAGGATGCTTATGGAAGGGCTCACCTCAGATTAGTCTCTTTGCTCATTAGGTCACTATTCCTTTATTTTATTAATTCATTCATAATAATGGAATTGTTGATTCATTGTTTTTGTAGATCTCAGTTTATGCCAATTGGATTTTGTTGCTATCTCATGAATTTTTCCTGGTTTAATTTTGATTGATTAGCTGTTAATTTGGTTTATGTGGTGGACAGTGTTGACTATGTTGTCATGCTCATTATTTCGTTTTCAGCATTATGGGCAACTTTTTGGTTGGCAGTGTGATTGATTGAGTGTATAGATGGTGTTACCTTGTACATTGCTGAGTTGTTGTATGCTTCAATAATGTTATGATTTAACAGCCATTAGTGAGTGATTTCAGCAGTTGTGATTTTCTAATTGACTAATCTAATTTCATTTGCTTGAGCGACATATGGATGTGGATTCTACGAATTGTTTGGTCCGGCTCTATTCTGGTGGTGCATTCTCGTTTGGTTAGGTTTTCTTTCAGTATCTCTTCGATTAATTGGTAATTCGACTAAATTTTCTTTTCTAATTTTTCTAATGGTTAGGTTTTCTTTCCGTATTTCTTCAATTAATTGGTTTGGTTTTTGATGTAATCTTTCTACTTGTTTTTTGCTGTGATTTGATGATTTTCGTTTTGTTATTTGAGTGAAACCCTAGAATTACTGTAAAATTGTTGAAATGAGGTGTGTTAGTAGTTGATGTGTTTTTATTTGTTCGTGATAATTTAGGGATTTTGATTCTATGTCTTTTAATTCTTGAATGTCTTCTGCATTTTAGATTTTGGTAGGTTAGTTTGACAATTAAACATAATTTATCTACTAAAAGAGTTAACTGCCAAATTCAACAGATGGTGCAACTTAGAGCAGACACTTCTGCATTCTAGATTTCGTTTTAGGTTTCTTTGTTAGTTTGCTATATATAACCATTGTCGTGTTGTCTTATGGGTTGTTTTTATGTATATAAATGATAATGTTTATAGATTATTGGATTATTCATTGTAAAGTAGTCATTTGGATGAAACTAGTCAATTAGGTATGTGGTAATTTGAATTAGAATGCTCAATTGGTCAATTAGGTATGTGGAAGTGGATTGGTTAAAAATATGAGAGTGGATGGTTTTGGGAGGTGATTGTTGATATTTTTATGTGTATGATATATTCTTTATTTGTGTATAGAGTATGATTGATTATGCTTTAAGTGGAAATCGGACGAACTTTTGAAGATTGATAATGAGGGACTCTACATATGAAGCGAAGAGGAGAGAATTGTTGCATATTCACTTTTTATGTATCTCTTAAGTATGAGAAAAGGTATGTCTTATTCTCATTCTTTTTATCAAGTTTTGTTTTGGAAATTAGAACCCTTAATCCGAAGTTGATTGTTCGAGGATGAACCTTATATATCCCCTTTCCCTCTTAGTTGAAGATGATTGTTCGAGGAATTAGTATGGGCATTGTAGCCCCTTTTGGGATCATGGTGCTGGTTTTGTTCAATTGTTTTTTTTACCCTTTTATTGCTTGCTTTTATGCTTAAAGTTCGTGAATTTAGTTAGTGTTTGATTTGGCATGTCATTTAACTATCATCTTGGCCCTATTTTATAAGTTGTCTTGTCATGCTCTCTCACTACTCGAAGGATATTTGCATACCTCATAAAGCATCTTCATATGTTCTCGAAAGAATTTCTCCATGTCAGATTCTTCCAAATCATGATTGGATGCACACCCTTGCGGATCTTTCTCAAGTTTAGGTTTTGACTCGGTCCAAGATGCCTAGTAATAGGAATTGCAGTCAATAGTTAACATGAACTCGCCACTGATCTAATGAGAGTGCTAGAAAAACTCAATTTAAACAACTAGAATGCAAATACACAATCAAAGGGACATAGATAAAACATATGAGAAGTCGAGATGTTAATTCATAAGATAAAAGCATCCACATAATTTAGCACACAATTACTTCAAGGTGACAATCTTTATAAAAAGGTTCACAGATTGTGCAATGAACCACTGAACCATGATTAATATATGGAGCTATGTAACTCCAATATTTTCTATTTGGTGGTTAGTCTTGCACTTCTGAAATGGGCGGACAAGGAACATAAATGACAACACTAAATAGCAATCTGGTAACCCAAATTTTACCTCAGAACTTTTTATTTTCTCATCTAGCTAGTAATGCTTGATATGATGCAGCTGCTTCCTTTCTACGAACCTTCAATCTTACTCTTTCCATCTCTTGCTCATCCTTTTTCTTTCTGTTTCGAAGCTCTCTCTCTTTCTTTCAACTTTTCCTGCAAATGTTGCATTTGCGCAACACATTGAAGACCCCCAAAAGCATTAGAAAATTTTCAACCGAACAATCACACTAAAGAAAAGCTAAGAACGTCTCACTAGCACTCTAACTAGCCTAAAAATTTATACAGAAAATGAGAAAACCCTAAGTTGAATGATTCCGAAGGCTCCATCATCTCGCTTTGTCGCCATTCTAAGTCTCTCCACTTCATGCTTTAACACTTCATTCAGGGCTGAATATAAATCCATGAAATGATTCAGTGACCTTAGAAACGATTTAGAAGGTCAAATGTTGATGTATCAACCTCTAACTATATAGAAAGGGGAAAGACACTCCCAGAGTCACAATTAACGTGGGTATTCTTGTGAAAATTTCTTGTTTTTAAATGGAATCAAGATACTTGAGATATTTATATACTCGAGAGTTTAATATTGCCTCGATCTTTGAATCATTGTTCAAACCTTGGTTTGCTCTTGTCCCCTGTTTAAAGATATACTATACGGATCAAACGGGGCATGAGACTCACCATCTCAACCGAGCTTGTTGTTCCATGGCATGTAATCGAAGCTTGAGTTCTGTGTTTTCACTTGATAGACCAGTTGTGTCTCTAAACAACAAAATTATAGAAAAGTAAGCACATACGGAATTACCAGTGAGGATACTTAAATGCCTTAAACCTCCAAGATACTACAAATTTGTAATTGTACGTCTATAAAAGGGATGAATTAACAAGCAAATCTGTGAAGTTACCTATGAGATGTATGGTATGAGTCCAAAGAAATATACCCGATACAAAGTGAGCTGTGCAGAAAGAGTGGTTGATCTTTAATATAACATCGACCTTTAATAAGTCATCATATAGCCAAGATTTTGTACCAATTGAATCCAGACTAAACATACACACTTTTAATTAGCATTAAAATAGTCTTCACTGTATAGTTAGTAACTGCCACCCACATGTTTTTGTACATTTCTTGTTGCTGGGAATTTTCCAATTGTGAGGCAATAGGGGTCAAATGCTTTCAATTGGTATGTTATGTGGTGTAATTTGTAAATTTTATATTCTTTTAAGGATTATTATTAGGTGCCTTTGCCACTACATTAGAAAATTTGAAGTTCTCATAACTAAGTTATACCAAGATTGATGATATTTGATGCTGTTTCTGATAAAAACTTGCAGTGGAGAACATGTGAAGGTAAGGAAGACAAGGTCGGTGTACTTGTCCAACTATCCTGCTAGCTATTGTGTTCAACAGGAACCATTTCTTGCGAGGCTTAGCAAGATCCTTTGCATCTTATGCATGTGGTGTATCACTATGCTTAATGTAAGACAGGTTCATGTTTGTATAACAATAATTAGAATGTAAGTAAACGTTTTGTCAATATTTTTGCAGTATGTTCTGTACACATGTAATTTAATCTATATTTGTGTAAAAAACATTATTTGCAATGAAAAATGATACTTATATATATATAAATTGTTTGGGAACATTTAGGACTAAAAATGCAAAAAAAAAATTATTTTTTTTTATTTTTTTTGGGTCACAAGGGCTGCGGTTTTTGCCCCAACCGCAGCCCTTAACGCGCTAAGGGTTGCGGTTAAAAACCGCAGCCCTTCCTAAATGCCAAGGGCTGCTAGTCTAATGGTTGCGGTCAAAAAACGCAGCCCTTGGGCCGATTTTGACCGCAGCCCTTGGGCTTTTTTCCTCTAGTTATATTATATAATTATATTTATGATTTTTTTATTTGAGTACCTTGATCAAAGTTGAGTTTGTGTAGATTGGTTAGTTTTTCTTGTGGGGGTTACTAAACGCAACCCTACTCTATTAAACGCAACCCTTCAAACACTTATCTTCATATTCTGTCTAAAAAAATATTCTCTCATCCTTCCATGCCTAGAGAAACATAAAATTGCAAGAGATTAGTTGACTATAATTGAATTTAATCTTTAATGAATGATGATTAGTTTATCCTTTTTCTTTCCGAAAATTTACCAATTCGTGCAACATGAATGAAACCGAAGGCACTATTTCGTGCAATATACAAGAAATGCTTAACATATGTTATATGAATAGTGCATTAGCTAAAGTGTAAGTCTGTAACAATTTAAAATGATTAAGGTTTGTTTCTAATTTTAGTAATCAATATTAATAATGTGGTGCTAACTTTTAGCAACAAAATATTAATAATTTGTTGCCATTTGTAGCAACAATCATTCACAACTCGTTGTTAGCTAATCATAACAACAATAGAGTTTACAACAATTGCGCTAAACATAACAACAAACTTGGAAACAATATTTAAATGCATGCAATATGACAATGATATTGTTTTGAATTTAGTAGCTAACATCATAAGGTAATTAACAAAACTTTTATCAACAATAATTTTTTGTTTCCAATTTATATCATTAACTTTGAGCTGTTGCTAGATTGACTTATCCAAGTGTTATATAAGTGGCTAGAAGTCTACATGTATGTTTAGAGGTCGTGGCAAACGGTAATATGGGTTGGGTCATATTCGGGTCAACTTTATGCTCATCTTAAGTTCGAGTTGGGTCCATTCGGATTTCGGTACTTCTCGTGTCCGTGAAATTTTGGGTCGGGTATGAGTTTGATGCCTCGGGTCAATCTCAGGTTGGGTTTGGATCAGTTTGAGTTGAATCGAGTCTAGTTACTTCGGATTGAATTGGACCAGGTTAATTAGGGTCATGTTAATTTAGGTCGTGGTGTCGTCGTGTGGAGGTCAGGTCTAGTTAATGGGGTTGAAACTTGTCGAGTTAATTCGGGTTGAGCGAATTCTGGTGGGGTCAACCTTGAAATATCGGGTCATATATGTGTTTACTTTATAAGTTCAATTTTTAGAGAACATTTTCAAAGAGATAGTGCTTTTTCAACTCTCTCAAAATGGAATCTATTCCAAACATATATGTCGTGGTTCCTTACTTCGACAGGGTACTCTACCGCTGAGTTATATCCCTTCCCTACCCCCATCAAGAAATAGAACTGCCTAATCCTGAGGCAAAGGATCGAGAAACTCGATTATCAAAAAAAAAAAGGGTCGAGAAACTCAACGAATGTTAGTGAAGATTATTGCATTACATTACTTTTAACACTGAGATAATGTCCAATACAAGTTTGAGGAATTTTTCGGTGAACAGGTTCATAGCATTATTGTTCAATCTATCTCCAATTAGGTAGATTTTGGTGTCATGATATTTGAGTAAAAGGTTATTTTTGAATTTGGCTAATTTTGGGCCGAGTTTGTGTCATTATTGTTTGGTTCAGGTAGATTCGTCGGATTGAGTTATCTTCGAGTAGGAGTCATATTAGGGTCTGGTTGGTTTCGTTCGATTTATTTCGTGTTTGAAAACAAGGTTTGGTCGGAATGCGGAATACGAGTTGATTTTGCCGGCTTTATGTATGTTGGAGTTGAGTAATTTATATACTATATTGAACCTTTTTGCACAAGTTAATTGATTGATATTCTATTTGGGGTAAAATATCATTCATCACAAGAAAACTCAACTCCTTTGACATTTTACTCCCCAATATATTATTCTCTTGAAGAGAACGAGTCGATTAAAACTCGTAAAAGAGGACATGAGAGTTCTATTACTTAGATTTAGGAAGGAGAAGTAAGTACATTTGACTAGCTTTTCGTACCAAAAGATGAATTGTTACAATTAGTATGTATTTGCCTAAAGTAGTATATGTTGAAATTAATAAAGAATCAAGGAAGTACAAGTTTTAGATCTCACATATAAGTTCAAATAAGTTCGAATTAGTTCTAATAAATTTTAATAAGTGTTAAAAAATTCTCATACCTTATAAAATGAGCTCCAATAAGTTCCAATACATTCTAATAAGTTCAGTTTAAATAAATTGAAAAGAACACAATGTACCTTTGTCCTTTCAGAAAACAAAAAATAACTTTTTTTAAAAAGTAAATTTCAATTCATTACTTTTTCTAAAAACTGAACTTATTAGAATCCATAGGAACTTACTTACACTGAACTTATTAGAAAAGAAAAAAGTAATAAATTTTTTTGAAAGATTTTTGTTAGAGATAACCAAATAAATTTGTGTCTTATATAGGAACGACACATAATTTTTTTTCTTTGCGTGGAAGGCCAAAAAAGATTAAATATTTATTACTTAAGACCACATTGCAACTTTCCGGCAAAAAAAAATTAACTTTCTAGGATTGACTTCTTTTTTACCTCTTTTTTTATCATTTTCTTCAGCATTCTCCAACGAGAAGTAGTATTATAGAGAGTGGTATGTTTCTAAGGCAAATTGCCAAAGAAAGTGACAAAAATTAAGGGAAAATAAGAAGTCAATACCAAAAAGTAAACTTTTTCTACGGGAAGTTACAATATGGTTTTAACTTAAACAACAATTATTTGTTATTATTTGGTCTTTCCGTACAAAACATCTTTTATTTGGTCTTTAATTTCCCTAAAAAAAACCTTTTTATTTAGTCTTATTTGAGAAAAAACTTCTTTTTGTTAATTATACTAGTTTTTTTTTATCGATATACTACTTCTTATTTCGTCAAATATCTGATACAAATTCGACATTAGCCTTTTTTTGGAATTGTTTTATTAGGCAATTATCTAAGGTGTTTAGGCATGGAGAAATTGCCTCTTTAACTCCAAGATGAGCGGGTTTTGTAAATCAACTGACTTTTTTGTAATTAAAGTACAACTACTATATTCATTAAACTTACGGTTTTTTCACCATATACCCCTGACAATTTTTTTTTTGCACCATATACCCTTTCGACTTTCCAAATTCACCATATACCCCCAGCGTTTTTAAAAATACATCCACTTACCCTTAATGACTAACGGACGTTAACTCCATTAGTCATTAACCCCTAATCCCCCCTCTAACCCTAATTAACTAACCTAGACCTAAACCAAACCTTAACCTTAACCCTAACCACCCAACCACCATCGCTCCCCCCCCACCCCTTCCCCACCACCCCAGGCCCCCTTCCCCACCCCCGAGCCCCCTCCCCCTCCCCTTCTCCCCTTCCCACGCAGTCCATGACCCCTCCCCTCCCCCTTCCCCCGAAACCGTCGCACCACCGGAACTCGCGAACCCTCGCATCGAACCACACATCGCGAACCGGTCACATCGAACCACACATCGCATCGAACCGCCGCAACCATCGTACCCCCACCATATGTCGGGACCGAAACTCGCGAACCACTAGCTGCGGGGAAGGGGGGTTGCGGGATTCGAAAGGTGTGAAGGAGGGGTTGCGGGGATTCAAAGGGGTGGGGGAGGGGGTTGTGGGATTTGAAGGGGGTGGGGCGAGGGAGCTGCGGGGCTGGGGTGGTGGGAAGGGGGTTTACATGGGTGAGGGTTGTGGGGGGTTTCCGTGGGCGGGGTGGGGGGTGGGGGGCTGCGGGGGGTGAGGGAAGGGGTTGGGGCTGCAGGGGTGAGGGAAGGGGTTGGGGTTGTAGGGGTGAGGGAATGGGTTGGGGTGCGGGGGTGGGGTGGGGGAGGGTTGGTGGTTGGGTGGTTAGGGTTAGGGTATTAGTTTAGGGGTTAGGGTTAGGGTTAGGGTTAGAGAAGGTTAGGGTTTAGGGGAGTTAAGGAGGGTTAAAAGGTGGGATTAGGTTCATGACTAACGAAAGTCTAACACCGTTAGTCATAAGGGTAGTTTGATGTATTTTTTAAAACATCGGGGGTATATGGTGAATTTGGAAAGGACAAAAGGGTATATGGTGCAAAAAAAAATTTATCAGAGGTATATGGTGAAAAAACCGTAATATATACTTGTTATCTTTTTCTTTCTCTAGAAAAGAAAATTTAATTTACTTTCATATGAAGGCTTGTTTGGTAAATAGAGGTTTGGGGCAAAATTAGAGGTTTGAACTCATATTAGAGGATTTGTTCAGTCAATCCTCTAATTTGATTATTTGGTAAAAAGAGGTTTCAATTAACTAATTGGGCCCAAAAAGTTATTTTTGAAAAAGTTGGAGGGGGGAGTTTTTTGACATTAGAGGATTAGGAATGAGTGGACCAATTACATTTATGACCTAAAGTTGTTGATAATGACATTAATAAACAATTAAAGGTAATAATATATATGCAGATGTCTTTATTTGTCATTATTTTACACAATTATGTTGCAATAAGCTATTAGCTACTTACCAAACACCTTTACACAAACAACTAATATAATCAACTAGTCAAATCATCTAATACAATCAGCTAAGAACTATCCACTAATTGTCAAACATGGCGGAAATATTTGTCAAAAACTACATTTTGAATGTGTCACTTTGTGAACTACTGTCTTCTTAAAAAAGCTGTAAATTACTATATTTTCAACACAATTTGCATTTATTATTGTTAACCATTGTCGATTTTTAATGTACTTTTTATGGGGCCAAAACCCTAATAGCTATGTGATTCGAAAAATTATATACTGATGCAAATCCAAGCCAATATTTGAGTTAAATTTAGCCAAGATTCAGTTTTTAGGTTAGGAGATTAATCTTGGAAGTCCAACAAGTGATTCGAACATAAAAAAAGAACAAGAACCAGATGTTTCAAGAACTAGCTGAACACTCCTAAACTTTTATTAATTGTGTTTCGGTATTGAAACAGTGGCGGACTCAGAGATGTCCGTCAATAAATGAGTGGGCGTCCGAGACTGAATGTCTGCAAGAGAACAAACGTAAACTACCCTCGGGGGGGATGCGAGGAAACCCCCTCCGACGCTCAAGTCAGTATGTGTCCGAAAAGGATTTAGAGAGAGAGAGAGAGAGAGAGAGAGAAAGTTGTGTTTAGAATGTACCTACAGAATAGTACTGTTTGGATATTTATAGTAGTATTGTTCACACCACAGGGTGCGTAATCCTTTGACACGTGTATGACTGTGATGAGTCTGATTGGAGGGAAGATTCCCTTATTTTGTCCCTGACTGTGGCCGCGAGCAGCATCTCGGGCTATTATTTAGAAATGGCTTGGATCCTCTTGGTGAGATCGCGTCTTGAGTTATTCATGTCGGCCACAAGAAGTGTGTCCGACAGCAAACTTGGGAATACCCATACAACAAGCCCCCAGCATCATTGGGGGTAGTGACCGGCAGTGATGTTATATTGAGGACGCGAGTGAACTTTGCTGAAGGATTTTCCCGTGCTGCCACGTGTTAATCTGGGGAGAAATGCAGATTTCAAAAAAGCGTAATCATTGCCCTTCTCTAAAATCCCGCTCCTTTTCCCCCTTTTCTTTATTAGGGTAAACCTAGTGGGTGACACTTGGCGTGCATCGTGGAGTGCAGTTGAAGAGTCCTGTTGATCTTGGCCGTTGATTTCCGCCTTTAAAAGCGAAATCAGTTTTTCTTTCCTTTTTTCTACTCTTCATCTTCAACCTTCTTGAGTTTTCTCTAAGTTTTTTGAGAATTTCAGACCTCTCTTTTTCCTCCAAAATTTATACTTTTCGTTACCAAATTACTCAAAAAGTGCTCTAAGTTACTGTCCGTTCGTTGCATTCGAAGAATTTCGCCATTTTTACCCCTTTTCTTTCTGGGTTTAATCGAGGGTTACATTTGAAGCTTTAAACTTTTTCGGTGAATTTTCGGTTTCTCCGTCGTCGCTTGCTTGGGAATCTTTTGCCCACACTTAGAAATTTTTTGCTGCGCTCTTTCGAGGATTCGTTTGATTTTCCGGTCAATTTTCTGGCGAAGCTTTCTTCTCAGGTACCTGCTCCATCCCCCTTTTAGCTTTATTTCTTTTCTTGCTTAAAATTATGTCGGACCGTTCAGATAGCCAAAAGACCTTGAGTGATAACTTCTTGTCTGAAAATGTGAACCCTCATCTCCCTCCTCCCCTCATGACGGACATAGTTCATCTACTTCTTGTCCTAGTGAGGGAAAAACTCGTCTATTAGCCGACTTGCCCTTAACTGCCGACAGGGATATGGAACTTAGATCCAAATTTCTTAATGACCGTTCCACTCCTGAACAAGAAAATTTAACCTCTCAATATTTATCCGCGAGGCTGAGCGGTGATAGGCAAACATTAAGAGAATTACGGCATTAAATCTTAGCTCGCCGGACCGTTAGGAATGCTCCCCCTGATGCTGTTCCCGGACTTGATGTTCAGTCGTTGAGGGAACATGCTTGGCTAGATAGCTTAACAGATGATGGGGTTGTAGTGGCGGATGATTTTTACGACCGCCTTGCTCATGATGTCGGCCCTTCTCATCCACATGTTGTTGATCTAGGTTCAGACAACGACTATCTTGCTACAATGGACGAGACTGATGTTGGTCCTTCTACTTCCGGCCGGGATCGAAGCATTCGTCAAACTGAAATCGGTTTAGGGGAAAGTTCTAGCATGCCCCCTAATTCTCGGCCCGAGCCAATTCCGGACCGAGATGATGTCGAGCATTATGGGATCTGGCTACCGGTAGATTATAGTAGTGGTCCGAAATCAACGACCATCTGCAAAACCTGGTGGCAGCATGCCATAAATCTTAAGTCTTGCGAGGTTGCGGAAAAGTTGTATGCCTTCCCGACCAAATACAAATTGGTGATCCCGGACAAGGAATCTAAGGTGACTGATTGTCCGGCTGGGCACATAGCTGTTTACGCGCACCATTTTGAATTTGGGTTGCGCTTTCCTTTAGATTTGACCTTGGTAAGAATTTTGAAAGCCTTTAACGTCTGCTTGGCTCAGTTGACGCCCCTGGCCGTTAGAAATCTGATCGCGTACATTTGGACCTGTCGCTATTTAGATTTCCCTGAGACACTTTATCTCTTCCGTCGGCTTCATTGGTTGCGACGGAATGGATCCACCGAGAAGGGATGGTGGTGCTTAATGACGGCCAAGAATAAGCTTATTGTCTACCCAAAGATGACCGGGTTGAAAGGTTGGCAGCCAGCTTTTTATTGGGTTAAAGTGCCGGACAACTTCCCTATTCGCCGCCATTTTACCAAGCCGGTCACCCGGATGGAGGATATACCCTCTTATGGTTTATCTGCGGCCGAGCAAAAGGCCTTTGACAATTTTGAGTCCGAGCTTGGGACTGTTATTGTTGACGGCGAGGAGGCCGAGGGGAGGATCCCCTGCAAATGGCTCCCCCGTGCGAAGTATATATTGGGAAATGAGCCTCTGTCGGCTTTGTTTCTCTGCCGGACTCACCCAGAAGGTTTGCATCTCGACTCATGGTCCGACATAGGACATGTACCTTATTTTTTGTTGATTAACATGACACTAATCCTTGTCGGTTTATTTTGCAGGTCCTAACAGCTTAGATCTTGAAGAATTAGGACTTCACGAGAACCTAAAGCCAATGTCTAAGGCCCCTGAGGATCCTGATTTCGACTATGATACTGTTCACGGCCTTACCAAAGGTCTTCGCGGCGCCATCAATATCCCAGATGAGAGTCCGGTCTAGGAGTCTGCAGTAAATCGTATTTCTCCTCTCAATGCTGCTATTGATAGCATTGGGACGGCATTGGGATCTGGTTCTTCCATGCGCCAGAAGATTTACGATGTCCTCAGTGCTCCAAGCTTCTTGTCGAACCTGGGTCCGGGAATTTTTTCTCGGATTCATGAATGGATTGAGCATAAGGAAGTAATCCTTAGTACGGCCGTGAAGGATGCGTTCTCTCGTCCTCCGACTACTCCTGGAAGAACTTATCAGCCCCAATGGGACGTAAGGGAGGACGAGTCTCTGTACGCTGACATCCCGGTCAATGGCGGTACTCTGGGTTACCGTCTTCTGAAAGGCCTGCAACTTCCCATTGATTGCCCGGCAGACAAGTTGGTTGCTCCAGCAGCCCAACTCGCCCATAATATGGCAGTGGTAATCCTTTTTTTTTTTTTTTACATTTCACCCTTTTGATGCAGACCAACAACTCCACTATTGAGCTAATCGAGCAGTATCTTCACTACCAAAATCTGTCCGACAGCCAGGAGAGAACCTTGGGTGAGCTTCAAACTAAATTTGATGCCGCCCAAGCTCGCGCTGACAGTCTACAGCAGGATCTGAATGCTGAAAAGGCTGCGAGGGCTGTGGTCGATGTGGAGTTGACAGATCTACGGGTCAAAACTGGCAAGCTAGAGGAAACCGAGAAGAAAGCGTCCGACTTGGAGAAAGCTTTGGAGGCCGCCAAAGGTGAAGAGGCTGCTGCTATTGAGAAAGCCAAGTCTGATTCCAGGCCTACAGGCTGTGGCCAACTTCAAGAAATCCGAGGAGTTTATCGGCCTGCTGGGGGAGAGGTATGATGGCGGCTGGGTGGCTGCTAAAAGATGTGTTTGCTATACCCATCCCTCCTTCAACTGGGAGGAAATGGAAACCGCTTTTGCAGAAGGCGTTCACACACGTCCTCTTAAGGGTGAACCCTTTATCTGCGAGGAGGACGTGATCGCCAACGTTCTTCCTGCCATCCCGGACGAAGAAGCGCCTCTTCCTTGATGTTTTTGGCGGTCATCTCCAGGCTCCTCGGTTGCTTCTAATAGTTGTTAAACTCTTGTAATCTGAATATTTGTGTCTAACTTTGAATTCGGCCCATTATGGCATGTAATTTGAACAAACTTTAATTACAAATACTGTTATGAATTTTTGATGCATTTTTTGATGGCTGCCCACATTTTTGCCTGTAGTTGGCCAACATGCCAGTAATTCGTAACAAAGTATCATATTTAAGTTTTTTGCCAATTGTTCCCGTTCTGTTTTTGTTTTCAATTTTGGACGCTATGCCTTTAAAATTAATTGGCCGCGAAGAACTATATCTCGGACATATTGTGTCTGTCATTTGACTAAAGCCTGCTATGTGGCTGTATTATGCCTGTTATTTCGCTATTAGGCCTGTTATATGGTCGTTTTGTACTTTGGCATGTTATCTGGCCATTTTTATATTTTGGCCTGTCATTTGGCCTTTGGGGCCTATTATGTGGCCATTTTTGTACCTTGGCCAGTTACATGGCCTTTGGGGCCTGTTAAATGGCCGTTTTTGTATTTCACCTGTTATATGGTCGTTTGTGAAATTAGTGGCGTTCATTTTAATCGCACACCATCTATTTTTCTTTTCGTAAAGCAAAAAATAAAAAGATGATGGAACGCTAACAGGTGTTTATATTATTATGACGAGAAAAACAGTGGTTCTCGGCCTATTACATAAGGTCTAAACATAATATTTCTTTAAAACACTAGCATTCCAGCAATTCTTAAGCTTGACGCCGTCCATGGTCTTCAGAGCAAATGAACTGGGACCAATTTCTTTAGCTATCTGAAATGGCCCCTCCCAATTGACCAATTTCTAACTTTGAATTCGGCCCATTATGGCATGGTCTTCAGACTGCTTCCGACCCGAAAGCTAACTTAAAAGGGTTTTCACCAGTTGCTTCTTTTTCAGTTGTTCTATTGGCCCATAACACTGCTGGGACCATGTCAGCCCAAGCTCCCTTGAATTCGTCCAGCTTCTTCTTGAGAGCTCCCAGAAACTGTTTGTTCGCGGCCTCAGCTTGCCCGTTGCTCTGTGGGTGACATACGGTCGAGAATGCAAATTTTACCCTGAACTCGGATAGGAAACTCTTGATTGGTCGACAATCAAATTGAGCTCCATGGTCAAAAACTAGTGCAGCTGGTATCCTAAATCTTGTCATTATATTTTGCCAAATAAACTTCTTGATTTGATTTGACTTTATCTTTGTTGTCGGCTCAGCCTCGATCCATTTTGTGAAATAGTCGATACCAACAATCAAAAAATTTCGGCCGCCAGTAGCCGTTGTAAATGGTCCGAGGATATCCAATCCCCATTGTGCAAATGGTATCAGACAGAGTATGGGCTGAAGATCATTTGCGGGCCTGTTAATGATAGGAGTGAACTTTTGACACTTATCACATTTCTTGACGTAACTTTCAATGCCAATGCCTTTCCACCAATATGGTTCCCACAAATTCCTTCATGGATTTCTTCCAATATTGCCGGACTCCCATGCTGTTGCACATTCTAATAACGGTAGACCGAAGGACTTCTTATACAGCTCATTCTGGTAAATGACATACCAACTGGCTTGCCACTTTAATTTTCTGGCTTCCATAGCATTTTAAGGAAGTGATCCCGTTAACTTATACGCTACTAATTCACTGAACCATTCTCCCTACTGATTGATGGTATTCACGGTAACGATCTTCTCAGAAATGCTTTTCTCCTTAAGAATTTCTACCATGACTGATCTCTCAATGTTCAAACACTCAGAGCTTGCCAGCTTAGAAAGTGCATCTGCTTTGGTGTTGTCTGCCCTTGGGATGGCTTGAATTTCGAAATGATCCAACTGGGCTATCATTTCTTTGGCCTTCTCGACATATTTCTGCAAATTCGCTTCTCTGACCTCAAACTCTCCTTTCAACTGCCCATTGACGAGTTGCGAGTCAGTCTTCAGAGATACACTCTTAGCCCCAGCAGTTATATACATTCTCAATCCAGCAATCACGGCCTCATACTCTGCTTCATTATCTGATGCTGGAAAGGTAAACTTAATGGCGTACTCAAAAACATTTCCTTCCAGGCTAGTCATCACAATGCCAGCCTCTGATTCGCTCACAGCTGATGAGCCGTCTACTTCTAACATCCATGTTTCCTTTTCGACCTGCTCCTCTTCTTTATAAGATGCCTCTACGATAAAGTCCGCCAATGATTGCGCTTTTATCGCGGTTCTAGGCTTGTACTGGAAGTCGTACTCGGACAACTCAACTGCCCACTTTAGAAGGCGGTCTGAACTGTCCATCTTTTGCAATGCTTTCTCTAGAGGCTGATTTGTCAAGATATGAATTGGGATGACAGTCAAAATACGGCCTGAGCTTTCTTGCAGCGATTATTACTGCCAACGCCATCTTCTCGACCAGCTGGTAGCGGCTTTCAGGCCCATTCAGGATATGACTGACAAAATATATCGGTTGTTGCCTTTTCTCCTTCTCTACCAACAATACGGCCGCGACGGTTTTTGGCGAGGCCGAGATGAATAGTTGCAAAATATCTCCTATCTCTAGTTGAGAAATGGTAGGAAGAGTCTTCAAATGTTCCTTAACCGCGACGAAAGCTTTGCTCTGTTCTTCTCCCCATTCAAACTTTTTATTTCCTCTTAACAGTGAAAAAAAAGGTAGGGCCTTAGCGGCTGATTTTGAATTGAAACGGGTTAATGCAGCCATCCTTCATGTTAACCTCTGTATATCTTTGACACCTTTTGGTTCCGACAAGTCCATGATTGCACGAACCTTGTCCAGGTTGGCATCAATCCCTCTCTTACTGACCATGAATCCCATAAATTTTCCTGCTCTCACCCCAAAAACACACTTCTTTGGGTTGAGTTTCATCTTGTACCTTCTCAAAGTATTGAAAGTCTCCTTTAGGTCGTCTACATGCTCGCAGTCAGTCTTACTCTTGACGATTGAATCGTCCACATATACCTCTATATTCCTCCACTTCTGGTCCGCGAACACTTTATCGACCAACTTCTGATACGTGGCTCCAGCATTTCTTAAACCAAAAGGTATTGCTTTATAGTTGTAAACTCCACAATCTGTGATAAAAGCAGCTTTCTTTCTATCGGCCTCCAGAAGACTGATTTAGTGATACCCTGAGAATGCGTCCATGAAACTTAATGGCGCGTGGCCGCTAGTAGAGTCCACCAGCTGGTCAATCCTTGGCAGCGGATAGCAGTCTTTCGGACAGGCTCTGTTAAGATCTGTAAAATCTACACACATCCGCCATTGGCCATTTGATTTTTTCACCATAACGACATTCGCCAGCCATTCTGGGTAATCACAGGCTTCAATAAAATCAGCCGCTAGCAACTTATCAACTTCTTCTTTGATGGCCTTGTTCTTCTCGGCCGAAAAATTCCTTTTCTTCTGCTTGACGGGACGAATAGCGCTGTCGACATTCAAACGATGAACCATCACGGTCGGGTCAATCCCCGGCATCTCATCCGCCGAGAACGCGTATACGTCAGCGTTTTCTTGTAGGAGAGTCACCAGGTTGATCCAGACCTTTGGGTCCATGTCCGTTCCGACATCCATCGTCCTTTTTGGGTCGTCCGCCAACATTTCCTGCTTAGACTCACCGTCAGGTTTGGGCCTTGGTAAGTCATCTGGCCAAGTTTGCAGTTCTTCCATGGTTATTTCCATGGCGTCTTCATTTCTTTTCTCTGATTGTTCCTCCTCTGCCATTTCTTTCTTTTTAGCTCTTTTCTCTTTTCTTGTTGGCGGACTCAAATCTTCTACAGGGATCCTTCGTGCTGGCTGTTTCAAAGTCGTTAAGTAGCGTGACTTAGATGTCTCTTGATTTCCTCTGATCTTTGCTGTCGTACCCTGGTTGGATACGTACAGCATTGTTAGATGATAGGTGGACACTACTCCTTAAACGTCATGAATGAGTGGCCTTCCTACTATGGCATTGTACGCTCCCGGTACGTCCACTACAAGGAATTCTACCATTATATCCCTGGCGTCATCATTCTCGCCAACTCTAGCTAGAAGCTTTATAATCCCTACAGGAATTACTGTCGCCCCAGTGAACCCTATCACCGGGTAACGTACCGACTGCAAATGCTCTCGCCCAATCATCGGCTTCTCAAAAGTTGAGAGAAATAGGATATTGGCAGAACTTCCTCCATCTACTAAGATTATGTGAACCAAACAGTTTGCCACTTTCAGAGTGACCACCAGTGGATCATCATGGGGATATATCACATGCTTTGCATCTTCTACCGAGAATGACATGGCCGACATGGCTGGTGGCTTCTTCCAATGGCAACTCTCATTGAAATTTACCTGATGCCAGATTTCCTTCAAGCTAGCCTTTGCCCCACTGACACTTCCGCCATGAATTGGGTTGCCACTAATTACATGAATCTCTCCTATTCGAGACTGGACATTCTGATCCCTAGACTTTACCAAGTCACCTTCACTTGTCTGAACTTTGTATTGAGTGAAATACCCTTTGCGAATAAGATCCTCTAAATTATCCTTCAAGTTCCTGCAATCCTCAGTTACGTGGTCGTGATCTCCATGGAAATAACACCACTTAGTCTTGTCACGGTTCTTGTGAAACATCTTCCTTGGTCGTTGCCATTTATCACTTTCCTTGTTCATGGTGAATATTTGTGCCCTAGAAGTCGTGAGCTGGGTGTACGCATCAAATTTATCTTTGCGTTCACCTCTCTCTCGGTCACCACGCTCTTGGTCATTACCTTTCTTGACCATATTGGATTCCTTCCTTTCATCTCGGCCACGATCACTGTCGCGACCCTTGTCCTTCCGTGACTTGTCCTCTTTTTTCTTACCGGACTCACGATATTGACTGCTAGCTGCCTTGTCAAATTCTTCTCCTCTTATGAAATCCTTTGCTTTTTTAAGCACTGGCCCTAGTGACGTGAAAGTCTTTCGGCCGAGATAGCTCCTAAATGCATATCCTTCTCTCAGTCCCGTCATCAAGGCCATGACCGCTACATCCTGCTGCAACCTAGGAATGGATATAGCCTCAACATTGAAGTGTCCAATGTAATCCCGGAGAGACTCTGCTTCTCCTTGCTTAATTGACAATAGCTCCCCAGTAGTACGCTCACGGCGTCTATTGCTCACAAAGTGAGTACTGAACATAGATGAAAGCTGAGAGAAACTGGATACATTACCAGGTTTGAGACTCTTAAACCATGTCTGAGCGATGCCAATGAGAGTGGACGGGAACACCTTGCACCAGATAGCGTCCACTTGTGTGTACAGATACATGTGCCCCTCATAGGTTGCGACGTGATCGTCAGGATCTGAACTGCCGTCATATTTGCATGATGGCATTTTGATTCTCGGCATCGGGTGATTCAGAATTTCTGGCACGAATGGAGAGAGTTTGGGCTTTATTAACAAATGTCCGCCAGCCGAATAGTTACTAACACTATTGGTGTTGTACTCTCGGTGGGAGCGACTTTGATTCTCATCTTCTAAATTATTAAGATCCTCGATTTCCAAGACAGCTTCCTCATATTATGGGTCATCAATTTGTCTCTCCATCTGGCGTTCCTCTTGAGTAAACGTACGCATCCTCCTTAATGGTGTACCGCCAGCGTTTCTACCGGCCAGAGCCAGTGATCGTTTACGGTGTTGAACGCTTCTATTATTAGGAGTAGAAATGTTATTAGGCTGAGGAGTGCCCGCTTGTAACATTTGGATGAAGGACGCTACAGTTTGTATTGAGTCAGGTTGAATGGAACGCCACCAGTCTTCACCTGAGTTACATTATTCTCAGGAGTACGTTGGTCGTTGTTGCTCTCGGGCACATTATGGTTGAACTGTGGTGTAATAGCCTATTTTTCTAAGTAGCTTTAATTAAGAATTAATCATATTTTATTAGTCTTGATTACGATAATGTTTGTATGACTTTGAGAAATATGAGTTTATACTAATTTTATTGAGCATTTGTATTTTTAAAAAAAATATATATATAATGTAAGTGAGTATTTAGTTTAAATTGAAAAAAAAAATAAGAAAGGATTCCTATCTCTCTCTTTTGATCTCGTGGCTTTATGTAGAAATGCCACCTTATTGTTTTGCTGTCCAACTCTCATCTCATCTCAAGAAAATAAATGGAACCCAAAGAAAACCCCAAACCCCATCACTTTTCTCTCCCGGTGAAACCTCAAAATGAAACCCCAACCCAGTTTCTCTCTCTTCCCTCGTTCCTTCTCGTCGGAGCCCTAACCTCGCCGGAGCGTTCTCTCCTCCGTCCGCGAGTGTCTGCCGTCGGTGCTGCTCGCATGCCACCGCGGTGCTGTTGTTGTTTCGTTGCTGCTACTGTGATGTCGGCGGATTTTCTCTCTCCTCTGCTTTGGGTTTACGGTGTTCTTTGCGCCGTGTTTCTTTCGCCTCCGCCTCGATTTCCCGGTGGTGGGTTCTTGCCGTCGTTGACGTGGTCCGTCGCTGCATGTCCCAAGTGGTGCGGTGTTGGTGGTGGTGGCTCTGCCATTGTTAGAGCTGCTACTTCATTCCTTCTACTCTATAGTGTACTAATAGAGGTATAAAGTAAAGACTTTTATTTCATTTTTTTTTCCTTTGAATTACTAAGCATAAATTCAGATTTCCATTGGTTTAAGAATCAAATTATTAAATTTAAATAGTTGGTTTGATATTGAGAATAAAGATTGAAACTTTGTTTTAAACAATTGATTGAAATTTTGTTTTGGAGTTGAAAATCTCAGTAAGTTTGTTAAATTAGATTTTGTAAGTTAAATTCCTTATAATTTAAATCCAATTTGTAATTTCATGTCCAAAATAAGCATTGTGATTGTCTAAATAGGAGTAATCAGAGTTAAAGTTAGAGATTAATGCCTTGAATTAGATTAATTAAAGGTTTGCATATGAGGATTTGTAGTGATTCATGGAAGAGTTTAGAATTGTCTTGATCTTCATATCACGGCATATGAGTTGAGATAGGTTTTGAGATTGTTTAATAGTTAAACGTATATGAATTATATTGGTTGATAGGCTCGGAGGTTCGAGTTTCGATCTGCGGAATTAGGAGGTTATGCAGGTTATTGAGTTATTCGGAGGTAAATGTTAAGAGTTTGAGTTTAAAGGTTTGATAGTCATGCGAGTAAGCATATGGGAAATTAAGTGAAATGGCTTCTATTGAATTGGGATATTGTTTGGAGTATGCATGTTGGTTTGGTTATGGACATATATTGTTATACGAATGGAATATAGATCATTAAAATTTAGTTAAGTAAAGTTGCTATTTAATGGAAACTAGTATTCGATGTGGTGACATGTTTTGAGAACTCAAAGTGACTAGGTTTGGTTGATGAGAATTTATTATCTAAATTTAGTGATACGACATGGCCAATTTTGTAATGTAAATGTTAATGTGAATTTTAATCTTCAAGTGTCTAGGGAAAAGTTAAATAAGTAAACATAAAAGCTTAGAGCTATAATGGAAATTTGAAGTATATGAATGACTCGGGATTAGTCGTCTTGGTTGAGTTAAGAAAGGTATGGAGAATTTAGTTGTAAAGTTGTGATCTTATCCGAATGAGAAAATATTTTATGTGGTGTTATGGTCTTGAACAATTAATTAATGTGTAATTTGTTATGAATTGTGAAGTAACGTGCAGAGGAATTTAGGGATAAGTGAAATGTATTGAGAATCCAGAGCAGGAGTGTTAGAGCTATGATTTATGGATGATGGATGAAATGATTTATTTTAGAATATATTGATAATGATTTGGAATTAGTTGATTATTATGGTTACTCAAACTAAGTATTCGCATTTGGAGAGAAAAATTGATATTTTGAGTCAAGACTTGAGTCGTTATGGAATATGTATAGTGAGGATTTGATATTTCCTAGTTAGTTATCAGAACCCTGACGATCGTGTGCTGAGTACGCCACCTAGCGAGGGGTGAAAGATATTTGGGATTGATTAAAATTAAATTGGGTTATTGCTTTGATAAGAATTGAGGAATAGAGATTCGGATATTGAAGGTTGAGTATTAAGATTAAAAATTGCAAAAGTGAAAAGTTCTATTGGGTTTTAGTTTTGAGTGGCTATTAGAGAATGATCGAGGCTTATTCATTGAGATTGTGGAGAATTTGGATTCGAGATTTAGTGAATATTGGTTTCGGGAGCATTCATTTGTTGAGGTATTGAAGTTAAGTTAAGAATTGAATTTGATTTGATTTTTCGTTAAAAATGTTTTTTTTTGTGAACTTATTTGCTTCCAGATGTTCTGAAGTTTCTTTATTGTTTTGTTTTCAAGTTTCGAGGACGAAACTTTTTTCTAAGGGTGGTAGATTGTAATAGCCTATTTTTCTAAGTAGCTTTAATTAAGAATTAATCATATTTTATTAGTCTTGATTACGATAATGTTTGTATGACTTTGAGAAATATGAGTTTATACTAATTTTATTGAGCATTTGTATTTTTAAAAAAAATATATATATAATGTAAGTGAGTATTTAGTTTAAATTGAAAAAAAAAAAAAAATAAGAAAGGATTCCAATCTCTCTCTGTTGATCTGGTGGCTTTATGTAGAAATGCCACCTTATTGTTTTGCTGTCCAACTCTCATCTCATCTCAAGAAAATAAATGGAACCCAAAGAAAACCCCAAACCCCATCACTTTTCTCTCCCGGTGAAACCTCAAAATGAAACCCCAACCCAGTTTCTCTCTCTTCCCTCGTTCCTTCTCGTCGGAGCCCTAACCTCGCCGAAGCGTTCTCTCCTCCGTCCGCGAGTGTCTCCGCCGGTCTTTGCTCGCATGCCACCGCGGTGCTTGTTGTTGTTTCGTTCTTCGGCCTTGTGATGTCGGCAGATTTTCTCTCTCCTCTGCTTTGGGTTTCTGGTGTTGCTGCCGCTGTGTTTCTTTCGCCTCTGCTTCGATTTCCCGGTGGTGGGTTGCTGCCGTCGTTGACGTGGTCCGCTGCTGCATGTCCGGCAATGGTGCGGTGTTGGTGGTGGTGGCTCTGCCATTGTTAGAGCTGCTACTTCATTCCTTCTACTCTATAGTGTACTAATAGAGGTATAAAGTAAAGACTTTTATTTCATTTTTTTTTCCTTTGAATTACTAAGCATAAATTCAGATTTCCATTGGTTTAAGAATCAAATTATTAAATTTAAATAGTTGGTTTGATATTGAGAATAAAGATTGAAACTTTGTTTTAAACAATTGATTGAAATTTTGTTTTGGAGTTGAAAATCTCTGTAAGTTTGTTAAATTAGATTTTGTAAGTTAAATTCCTTATAATTTAAATCCAATTTGTAATTTCATGTCCAAAATAAGCATTGTGATTGTCTAAATAGGAGTAATCAGAGTTAAAGTTAGAGATTAATGCCTTGAATTAGATTAATTAAAGGTTTGCATATGAGGATTTGTAGTGATTCATGGAAGAGTTTAGAGGGTATAAGCAAGTAAATTAGTTATCTGAATTGTTGTGAAGATGAATATTAATGGTTGTCATTATTATTATGAGGTAAACTCTGTGGATCCGAGTATAATATGGGTAAGGAGATATTGGACTCTCGAAGATTATGATGGAGTCGAGTTCTATTTGAAGATGCATAGAGGTACACACATGTCCTCCATTTTTGAACTAGAGATTGGTACTTTGTAAAAATACATGAATTCCTTGCATTGAGTTGATATGTTATTATATATTATAAAACGTGGATTACCTAAAAGTCTAGTTTGTGCATCTACTGATTTATGGTGTTGTTATTTGAACTTGTTATTTTGGAACTATGTTTTCTAAAATGATGTATTAATAACTGTAGCTACAAGTATTTGAGCTAGAACTTTCGATATTTTTATAATTACACGAGATACCAATTTGCGAACCTATGAAGTACCGGTTATGTTACTTTTATCGAACTTGATTTCGATCTAAGCTGTAGTTGTATTCGAAGGCTTTGGAACAAATGAAATGATTTTTGGTCAAAGTATGTTTGACTTATGATTTTGATGTATATCAATGATTTGCGATGTAAGTTTTATATAGAAATTATGAAGTATATGGGAAAAGTGTATATATGGTACGAGATTTCGATGACATATAGTCAATTAAAGTAAGCTATGAATTTGAGTGGTGGGAAAATATGGATTTGTGAAATTATTAGTTATGATGGGGAAGAAACTGCAGCAGCAGTGATGAACACATCGTGGTATGTGTGTATTATGAAATGATGGGACATATGTCCTGGGAAATAAGCCTTGCAAGCAGTACAAATATTATTAGGGAGAGACGTCTCCATGAGTTTAGAGGTGGAGGCATAGTCCCCTCTATTCGTATTTTTCTTCCCCGGATAGTTGTAAGTCGTTGTTGCATAACTCATAGAGTAGTTATGAACTATAAGTTCGTATGGAAACTCAAGAGCAAAAGCTTTTGTCTTGTACAATTAACAAATTTATACTATGGGTTTCTTTCTATGATAGTTATACTAAGAGTTATGATTCCAATGCAATGATGTTTCGGACTTGTTGGATGGATGTTTCTATTGTATTTGAAATTATAGTTAAGGAGTATCTGTTTTAAGTTTATATTTCGCCTTCGAGAGGGCTAAGATTGTGTTATTGAGTTTTCATATGTATTTTCAAAACCCTATTAAGTAGAATAAACTATGAGTGATAAAAGATGGATTACTTTGCTATTCGAGATCATGTAATGTGGATATTGTGAATTCAATTATCATGTATAAGAAATATATTTTAAGCCACTAAAATTAATTTCTGGTTGGACAGTGTGTGTACTCAGTTTTTCTGATTTTGTTCTTGGAACCTGTCCTGGTGGGGGCAGAGTCCGTTGGTGGAAATTTCGCAGGTTTCTCTTGAAAGTTCGAAGTGGATTTTAAGCGAAAGTTGGTTATGAAGTTGTAATTAGATTAATGATTCAGATGTTGTGACTAGAAGTATTCAAGTATGTATTTGAGTATAAAATATTCTTTGTTTGGGAATCGTGTAAGGTATTATGTAATCTGTTATTTGTTTTGGAGATGACTTGTTGTGGGCCCATAACCCACAGGTCCAGGATCGTTTTATAGGTTATGTTTCCGCTGCGAGTAAATGTAATTTGGGTTTATTAAGTGGTAATTGAGGTTTATGAATATTAAGTGTGACTAGTTAGCAGCTCGGAGGTGCGGGCTGTTACAGATGGTATCAGAGCAAGGTTATTTTAGAATTGTCTTGATCTTCATATCACGGCATATGAGTTGAGATAGGTTTTGAGATTGTTTAATAGTTAAACGTATATGAATTATATTGGTTGATAGGCTCGGAGGTTCGAGTTTCGATCTGCGGAATTAGGAGGTTATGCAGGTTATTGAGTTATTCGGAGGTAAATGTTAAGAGTTTGAGTTTAAAGGTTTGATAGTCATGCGAGTAAGCATATGGGAAATTAAGTGAAATGGCTTCTATTGAATTGGGATATTGTTTGGAGTATGCATGTTGGTTTGGTTATGGACATATATTGTTATACGAATGGAATATAGATCATTAAAATTTAGTTAAGTAAAGTTGCTATTTAATGGAAACTAGTATTCGATGTGGTGACATGTTTTGAGAACTCAAAGTGACTAGGTTTGGTTGATGAGAATTTATTATCTAAATTTAGTGATACGACATGGCCAATTTTGTAATGTAAATGTTAATGTGAATTTTAATCTTCAAGTGTCTAGGGAAAAGTTAAATAAGTAAACATAAAAGCTTAGAGCTATAATGGAAATTTGAAGTATATGAATGACTCGGGATTAGTCGTCTTGGTTGAGTTAAGAAAGGTATGGAGAATTTAGTTGTAAAGTTGTGATCTTATCCGAATGAGAAAATATTTTATGTGGTGTTATGGTCTTGAACAATTAATTAATGTGTAATTTGTTATGAATTGTGAAGTAACGTGCAGAGGAATTTAGGGATAAGTGAAATGTATTGAGAATCCAGAGCAGGAGTGTTAGAGCTATGATTTATGGATGATGGATGAAATGATTTATTTTAGAATATATTGATAATGATTTGGAATTAGTTGATTATTATGGTTACTCAAACTAAGTATTCGCATTTGGAGAGAAAAATTGATATTTTGAGTCAAGACTTGAGTCGTTATGGAATATGTATAGTGAGGATTTGATATTTCCTAGTTAGTTATCAGAACCCTGACGATCGTGTGCTGAGTACGCCACCTAGCGAGGGGTGAAAGATATTTGGGATTGATTAAAATTAAATTGGGTTATTGCTTTGATAAGAATTGAGGAATAGAGATTCGGATATTGAAGGTTGAGTATTAAGATTAAAAATTGCAAAAGTGAAAAGTTCTATTGGGTTTTAGTTTTGAGTGGCTATTTGAGAATGATCGAGGCTTATTCATTGAGATTGTGGAGAATTTGGATTCGAGATTTAGTGAATATTGGTTTCGGGAGCATTGATTTGTTGAGGTATTGAAGTTAAGTTAAGAATTGAATTTGATTTGATTTTTCGTTAAAAATGTTTTTTTTTGTGAACTTATTTGCTTCCAGATGTTCCGAAGTTTCTTTATTGTTTTGTTTTCAAGTTTCGAGGACGAAACTTTTTTCTAAGGGTGGTAGATTGTAATAGCCTATTTTTCTAAGTAGCTTTAATTAAGAATTAATCATATTTTATTAGTCTTGATTACGATAATGTTTGTATGACTTTGAGAAATATGAGTTTATACTAATTTTATTGAGCATTTGTATTTTTAAAAAAAATATATATATAATGTAAGTGAGTATTTAGTTTAAATTGAAAAAAAAAAAAAATAAGAAAGGATTCCTATCTCTCTCTGTTGATCTGGTGGCTTTATGTAGAAATGCCACCTTATTGTTTTGTCGTCCAACTCTCATCTCATCTCAAGAAAATAAATGGAACCCAAAGAAAACCCCAAACCCCATCACTTTTCTCTCCCAAGTGAAACCTCAAAATGAAACCCCAACCCAGTTTCTCTCTCTTCCCTCGTTCCTTCTCGTCGGAGCCCTAACCTCGCCGAAGCGTTCTCTCCTCCGTCCGCGAGTGTCCGCCAGTCGGTCTTTGCCCGCATGCCACCGCGGTGTCGTTGTTGTTTCGTTGCCGCTGCTTTGTGATGTCGGCAGATTTTCTCTCCTCTCGCTTTGGGTTTCGGTGTTGCTTGCCGTGTGTTTCTTTCGCCTCGCTTCGATTTCCCGGTGGTGGGTTGCCGCCGTCGTTGACGTGGTCCGTCGCTGCATGTCCGGCAATGGTGCGGTGTTGGTGGTGGTGGCTCGCCATTGTTAGAGCTGCTACTTCATTCCTTCTACTCTATAGTGTACTAATAGAGGTATAAAGTAAAGACTTTTATTTCATTTTTTTTTCCTTTGAATTACTAAGCATAAATTCAGATTTCCATTGGTTTAAGAATCAAATTATTAAATTTAAATAGTTGGTTTGATATTGAGAATAAAGATTGAAACTTTGTTTTAAACAATTGATTGAAATTTTGTTTTGGAGTTAAAAATCTCAGTAAGTTTGTTAAATTAGATTTTGTAAGTTAAATTCCTTATAATTTAAATCCAATTTGTAATTTCATGTCCAAAATAAGCATTGTGATTGTCTAAATAGGAGTAATCAGAGTTAAAGTTAGAGATTAATGCCTTGAATTAGATTAATTAAAGGTTTGCATATGAGGATTTGTAGTGATTCATGGAAGAGTTTAGAGGGTATAAGCAAGTAAATTAGTTATCTGAATTGTTGTGAAGATGAATATTAATGGTTGTCATTATTATTATGAGGTAAACTCGTGGATCCGAGTATAATATGGGTAAGGAGATATTGGACTCTCGAAGATTATGATGGAGTCGAGTTCTATTTGAAGATGCATAGAGGTACACACATGTCCTCCATTTTTGAACTAGAGATTGGTACTTTGTAAAAATACATGAATTCCTTGCATTGAGTTGATATGTTATTATATATTATAAAACGTGGATTACCTAAAAGTCTAGTTTGTGCATCTACTGATTTATGGTGTTGTTATTTGAACTTGTTATTTTGGAACTATGTTTTCTAAAATGATGTATTAATAACTGTAGCTACAAGTATTTGAGCTAGAACTTTCGATATTTTTATAATTACACGAGATACCAATTTGCGAACCTATGAAGTACCGGTTATGTTACTTTTATCGAACTTGATTTCGATCTAAGCTGTAGTTGTATTCGAAGGCTTTGGAACAAATGAAATGATTTTTGGTCAAAGTATGTTTGACTTATGATTTTGATGTATATCAATGATTTGCGATGTAAGTTTTATATAGAAATTATGAAGTATATGGGAAAAGTGTATATATGGTACGAGATTTCGATGACATATAGTCAATTAAAGTAAGCTATGAATTTGAGTGGTGGGAAAATATGGATTTGTGAAATTATTAGTTATGATGGGGAAGAAACTGCAGCAGCAGTGATGAACACATCGTGGTATGTGTGTATTATGAAATGATGGGACATATGTCCTGGGAAATAAGCCTTGCAAGCAGTACAAATATTATTAGGGAGAGACGTCTCCATGAGTTTAGAGGTGGAGGCATAGTCCCCTCTATTCGTATTTTTCTTCCCCGGATAGTTGTAAGTCGTTGTTGCATAACTCATAGAGTAGTTATGAACTATAAGTTCGTATGGAAACTCAAGAGCAAAAGCTTTTGTCTTGTACAATTAACAAATTTATACTATGGGTTTCTTTCTATGATAGTTATACTAAGAGTTATGATTCCAATGCAATGATGTTTCTGGACTGTTGGATGGATGTTTCTATTGTATTTGAAATTATAGTTAAGGAGTATCTGTTTTAAGTTTATATTTCGCCTTCGAGAGGGCTAAGATTGTGTTATTGAGTTTTCATATGTATTTTCAAAACCCTATTAAGTAGAATAAACTATGAGTGATAAAAGATGGATTACTTTGCTATTCGAGATCATGTAATGTGGATATTGTGAATTCAATTATCATGTATAATAAATATATTTTAAGCCACTAAAATTAATTTACGGTTGGACGAGTGTGTGTACTCGGTTTTCTCGATTTTGTTCTTGGAACCCGTCCCGGGGGGGCAGAGTCCGTTGGTGGAAATTTCGCAGGTTTCTCTTGAAAGTTCGAAGTGGATTTTAAGCGAAAGTTGGTTATGAAGTTGTAATTAGATTAATGATTCAGATGTTGTGACTAGAAGTATTCAAGTATGTATTTGAGTATAAAATATTCTTTGTTTGGGAATCGTGTAAGGTATTATGTAATCTGTTATTTGTTTTGGAGATGACTTGTTGTGGGCCCATAACCCACGGAGTCCAGGATCGTTTTATAGGTTATGTTTCCGCTGCGAGTAAATGTAATTTGGGTTTATTAAGTGGTAATTGAGGTTTATGAATATTAAGTGTGACTAGTTAGCGACTCGGAGGTGCGGGGCCATTACGAGATGGTATCAGAGCAAGGTTATTTTAGAATTGTCTTGATCTTCATATCACGGCATATGAGTTGAGATAGGTTTTGAGATTGTTTAATAGTTAAACGTATATGAATTATATTGGTTGATAGGCTCGGAGGTTCGAGTTTCGATCCGCGGAATTAGGAGGTTATGCGGAGTTATTGAGTTATTCGGAGGTAAATGTTAAGAGTTTGAGTTTAAAGGTTTGATAGTCATGCGAGTAAGCATATGGGAAATTAAGTGAAATGGCTTCTATTGAATTGGGATATTGTTTGGAGTATGCATGTTGGTTTGGTTATGGACATATATTGTTATACGAATGGAATATAGATCATTAAAATTTAGTTAAGTAAAGTTGCTATTTAATGGAAACTAGTATTCGATGTGGTGACATGTTTTGAGAACTCAAAGTGACTAGGTTTGGTTGATGAGAATTTATTATCTAAATTTAGTGATACGACATGGCCAATTTTGTAATGTAAATGTTAATGTGAATTTTAATCTTCAAGTGTCTAGGGAAAAGTTAAATAAGTAAACATAAAAGCTTAGAGCTATAATGGAAATTTGAAGTATATGAATGACTCGGGATTAGTCGTCTTGGTTGAGTTAAGAAAGGTATGGAGAATTTAGTTGTAAAGTTGTGATCTTATCCGAATGAGAAAATATTTTATGTGGTGTTATGGTCTTGAACAATTAATTAATGTGTAATTTGTTATGAATTGTGAAGTAACGTGCGAGAGGAATTTAGGGATAAGTGAAATGTATTGAGAATCCAGAGCAGGGAGTGTTAGAGCTATGATTTATGGATGATGGATGAAATGATTTATTTTAGAATATATTGATAATGATTTGGAATTAGTTGATTATTATGGTTACTCAAACTAAGTATTCGCATTTGGAGAGAAAAATTGATATTTTGAGTCAAGACTTGAGTCGTTATGGAATATGTATAGTGAGGATTTGATATTTCCTAGTTAGTTATCAGAACCCTGACGATCGTGTGCTGAGTACGCCACCTAGCGAGGGTGAAAGATATTTGGGATTGATTAAAATTAAATTGGGTTATTGCTTTGATAAGAATTGAGGAATAGAGATTCGGATATTGAAGGTTGAGTATTAAGATTAAAAATTGCAAAAGTGAAAAGTTCTATTGGGTTTTAGTTTTGAGTGGCTATTTGAGAATGATCGAGGCTTATTCATTGAGATTGTGGAGAATTTGGATTCGAGATTTAGTGAATATTGGTTTCTGGGAGCATTGATTTGTTGAGGTATTGAAGTTAAGTTAAGAATTGAATTTGATTTGATTTTTCGTTAAAAATGTTTTTTTTTGTGAACTTATTTGCTTCCAGATGTTCTGAAGTTTCTTTATTGTTTTGTTTTCAAGTTTCGAGGACGAAACTTTTTTCTAAGGGTGGTAGATTGTAATAGCCTATTTTTCTAAGTAGCTTTAATTAAGAATTAATCATATTTTATTAGTCTTGATTACGATAATGTTTGTATGACTTTGAGAAATATGAGTTTATACTAATTTTATTGAGCATTTGTATTTTTAAAAAAAATATATATATAATGTAAGTGAGTATTTAGTTTAAATTGAAAAAAAAAAAAATAAGAAAGGATTCCTATCTCTCTCTCGTTGATCCGGTGGCTTTATGTAGAAATGCCACCTTATTGTTTTCTTTGTCCAACTCTCATCTCATCTCAAGAAAATAAATGGAACCCAAAGAAAACCCCAAACCCCATCACTTTTCTCTCCCTAAGTGAAACCTCAAAATGAAACCCCAACCCAGTTTCTCTCTCTTCCCTCGTTCCTTCTCGTCGGAGCCCTAACCTCGCCGAAGCGTTCTCTCCTCCGTCCGCGAGTGTCTGCCGTCGGTGCTGCTCGCATGCCACCGCGGTGCTGTTGTTGTTTCGTTCTTCGCCTGTGATGTCGCAGATTTTCTCTCTCCTCTCGCTTTGGGTTTACGGGTGTTGCCGCCGCTGTGTTTCTTTCGCCTGCGTCGATTTCCCGGTGGTGGGTTGTCTGCCGTCGTTGACGTGGTCCGCCTTGCCGCATGTCCCGAGCAATGGTGCGGTGTTGGTGGTGGTGGCTCTCGCCATTGTTAGAGCCGCTACTTCATTCCTTCTACTCTATAGTGTACTAATAGAGGTATAAAGTAAAGACTTTTATTTCATTTTTTTTTCCTTTGAATTACTAAGCATAAATTCGGATTTCCATTGGTTTAAGAATCAAATTATTAAATTTAAATAGTTGGTTTGATATTGAGAATAAAGATTGAAACTTTGTTTTAAACAATTGATTGAAATTTTGTTTTGGAGTTAAAAATCTCGATAAGTTTGTTAAATTAGATTTTGTAAGTTAAATTCCTTATAATTTAAATCCAATTTGTAATTTCATGTCCAAAATAAGCATTGTGATTGTCTAAATAGGAGTAATCAGAGTTAAAGTTAGAGATTAATGCCTTGAATTAGATTAATTAAAGGTTTGCATATGAGGATTTGTAGTGATTCATGGAAGAGTTTAGAGGGTATAAGCAAGTAAATTAGTTATCTGAATTGTTGTGAAGATGAATATTAATGGTTGTCATTATTATTATGAGGTAAACTCGTGGATCCGAGTATAATATGGGTAAGGAGATATTGGACTCTCGAAGATTATGATGGAGTCGAGTTCTATTTGAAGATGCATAGAGGTACACACATGTCCTCCATTTTTGAACTAGAGATTGGTACTTTGTAAAAATACATGAATTCCTTGCATTGAGTTGATATGTTATTATATATTATAAAACGTGGATTACCTAAAAGTCTAGTTTGTGCATCTACTGATTTATGGTGTTGTTATTTGAACTTGTTATTTTGGAACTATGTTTTCTAAAATGATGTATTAATAACTGTAGCTACAAGTATTTGAGCTAGAACTTTCGATATTTTTATAATTACACGAGATACCAATTTGCGAACCTATGAAGTACCTAGTTATGTTACTTTTATCGAACTTGATTTCGATCTAAGCTGTAGTTGTATTCGAAGGCTTTGGAACAAATGAAATGATTTTTGGTCAAAGTATGTTTGACTTATGATTTTGATGTATATCAATGATTTGCGATGTAAGTTTTATATAGAAATTATGAAGTATATGGGAAAAGTGTATATATGGTACGAGATTTCGATGACATATAGTCAATTAAAGTAAGCTATGAATTTGAGTGGTGGGAAAATATGGATTTGTGAAATTATTAGTTATGATGGGGAAGAAACTGCAGCAGCAGTGATGAACACATCGTGGTATGTGTGTATTATGAAATGATGGGACATATGTCCCTGGGAAATAAGCCTTGCAAGCAAGACAAATATTATTAGGGAGAGACGTCTCCATGAGTTTAGAGGTGGAGGCATAGTCCCCTATTCGTATTTTTCTTCCCTGGATAGTTGTAAGTCGTTGTTGCATAACTCATAGAGTAGTTATGAACTATAAGTTCGTATGGAAACTCGAGAGCAAAAGCTTTTGTCTTGTACAATTAACAAATTTATACTATGGGTTTCTTTCTATGATAGTTATACTAAGAGTTATGATTCCAATGCAATGATGTTTCTGGACTGTTGGATGGATGTTTCTATTGTATTTGAAATTATAGTTAAGGAGTATCTGTTTTAAGTTTATATTTCGCCTTCGAGAGGGCTAAGATTGTGTTATTGAGTTTTCATATGTATTTTCAAAACCCTATTAAGTAGAATAAACTATGAGTGATAAAAGATGGATTACTTTGCTATTCGAGATCATGTAATGTGGATATTGTGAATTCAATTATCATGTATAAGAAATATATTTTAAGCCACTAAAATTAATTTCCTGGTTGGGACGGTGTGTGTACTCGGTTTTCCGATTTTGTTCTTGGAACCCGTCCCGGTGGGGGCGGAGTCCGTTGGTGGAAATTTCGCGAGTTTCTCTTGAAAGTTCGAAGTGGATTTTAAGCGAAAGTTGGTTATGAAGTTGTAATTAGATTAATGATTCGAGATGTTGTGACTAGAAGTATTCAAGTATGTATTTGAGTATAAAATATTCTTTGTTTGGGAATCGTGTAAGGTATTATGTAACTGCTATTTGTTTTGGAGATGACTTGTTGTGGGCCCATAACCCACAGGTCCAGGATCGTTTTATAGGTTATGTTTCCGCTGCGAGTAAATGTAATTTGGGTTTATTAAGTGGTAATTGAGGTTTATGAATATTAAGTGTGACTAGTTAGCAGCTCGGAGGTGCGGGGCACATTACGTGATGGTATCGAAGCAAGGTTATTTTAGAATTGTCTTGATCTTCATATCACGGCATATGAGTTGAGATAGGTTTTGAGATTGTTTAATAGTTAAACGTATATGAATTATATTGGTTGATAGGCTCGGAGGTTCGAGTTTCGATCTCATGAATTAGGAGGTTATGCGAGGTTATTGAGTTATTCGGAGGTAAATGTTAAGAGTTTGAGTTTAAAGGTTTGATAGTCATGCGAGTAAGCATATGGGAAATTAAGTGAAATGGCTTCTATTGAATTGGGATATTGTTTGGAGTATGCATGTTGGTTTGGTTATGGACATATATTGTTATACGAATGGAATATAGATCATTAAAATTTAGTTAAGTAAAGTTGCTATTTAATGGAAACTAGTATTCGATGTGGTGACATGTTTTGAGAACTCAAAGTGACTAGGTTTGGTTGATGAGAATTTATTATCTAAATTTAGTGATACGACATGGCCAATTTTGTAATGTAAATGTTAATGTGAATTTTAATCTTCAAGTGTCTAGGGAAAAGTTAAATAAGTAAACATAAAAGCTTAGAGCTATAATGGAAATTTGAAGTATATGAATGACTCGGGATTAGTCGTCTTGGTTGAGTTAAGAAAGGTATGGAGAATTTAGTTGTAAAGTTGTGATCTTATCCGAATGAGAAAATATTTTATGTGGTGTTATGGTCTTGAACAATTAATTAATGTGTAATTTGTTATGAATTGTGAAGTAACGTGCAGAGGAATTTAGGGATAAGTGAAATGTATTGAGAATCCAGAGCAGGAGTGTTAGAGCTATGATTTATGGATGATGGATGAAATGATTTATTTTAGAATATATTGATAATGATTTGGAATTAGTTGATTATTATGGTTACTCAAACTAAGTATTCGCATTTGGAGAGAAAAATTGATATTTTGAGTCAAGACTTGAGTCGTTATGGAATATGTATAGTGAGGATTTGATATTTCCTAGTTAGTTATCGAACCCCGACGATCGTGTCCGAGTACGCCACCTAGCGAGGGTGAAAGATATTTGGGATTGATTAAAATTAAATTGGGTTATTGCTTTGATAAGAATTGAGGAATAGAGATTCGGATATTGAAGGTTGAGTATTAAGATTAAAAATTGCAAAAGTGAAAAGTTCTATTGGGTTTTAGTTTTGAGTGGCTATTTGAGAATGATCGAGGCTTATTCATTGAGATTGTGGAGAATTTGGATTCGAGATTTAGTGAATATTGGTTTCGGGAGCATTGATTTGTTGAGGTATTGAAGTTAAGTTAAGAATTGAATTTGATTTGATTTTTCGTTAAAAATGTTTTTTTTTGTGAACTTATTTGCTTCCGATGTTCCCAAGTTTCTTTATTGTTTTGTTTTCAAGTTTCGAGGACGAAACTTTTTCTAAGGGTGGTAGATTGTAATAGCCTATTTTTCTAAGTAGCTTTAATTAAGAATTAATCATATTTTATTAGTCTTGATTACGATAATGTTTGTATGACTTTGAGAAATATGAGTTTATACTAATTTTATTGAGCATTTGTATTTTTAAAAAAAATATATATATAATGTAAGTGAGTATTTAGTTTAAATTGAAAAAAAAAAAAATAAGAAAGGATTCCTATCTCTCTCTGTTGATCTGGGTGGCTTTATGTAGAAATGCCACCTTATTGTTTTGTCAGTCCAACTCTCATCTCATCTCAAGAAAATAAATGGAACCCAAAGAAAACCCCAAACCCCATCACTTTTCTCTCCCTAAGTGAAACCTCAAAATGAAACCCCAACCCAGTTTCTCTCTCTTCCCTCGTTCCTTCTCGTCGGAGCCCTAACCTCGCCGAAGCGTTCTCTCCTCCGTCCGCGAGTGTCCCAGTCGCTCTGCCGCCGCATGCCACCGCTGTCTTGTTGTTGTTTCGTTCTTCGTCGCCGTGATGTCGGCGATTTTCTCTCTCCTCTGCTTTGGGTTTCGGGGTGTTCTGCCGCCTGTGTTTCTTTCGCCTCGCTTCGATTTCCCAAGTGGTGGGTTGCCGCCGTCGTTGACGTGGTCCGCCTGCATGTCCGGCAATGGTGCGGTGTTGGTGGTGGTGGCTCGCCATTGTTAGAGCCGCTACTTCATTCCTTCTACTCTATAGTGTACTAATAGAGGTATAAAGTAAAGACTTTTATTTCATTTTTTTTCCTTTGAATTACTAAGCATAAATTCAGATTTCCATTGGTTTAAGAATCAAATTATTAAATTTAAATAGTTGGTTTGATATTGAGAATAAAGATTGAAACTTTGTTTTAAACAATTGATTGAAATTTTGTTTTGGAGTTGAAAATCTCAGTAAGTTTGTTAAATTAGATTTTGTAAGTTAAATTCCTTATAATTTAAATCCAATTTGTAATTTCATGTCCAAAATAAGCATTGTGATTGTCTAAATAGGAGTAATCGTAGTTAAAGTTAGAGATTAATGCCTTGAATTAGATTAATTAAAGGTTTGCATATGAGGATTTGTAGTGATTCATGGAAGAGTTTAGAGGGTATAAGCAAGTAAATTAGTTATCTGAATTGTTGTGAAGATGAATATTAATGGTTGTCATTATTATTATGAGGTAAACTCTGTGGATCCGAGTATAATATGGGTAAGGAGATATTGGACTCTCGAAGATTATGATGGAGTCGAGTTCTATTTGAAGATGCATAGAGGTACACACATGTCCTCCATTTTTGAACTAGAGATTGGTACTTTGTAAAAATACATGAATTCCTTGCATTGAGTTGATATGTTATTATATATTATAAAACGTGGATTACCTAAAAGTCTAGTTTGTGCATCTACTGATTTATGGTGTTGTTATTTGAACTTGTTATTTTGGAACTATGTTTTCTAAAATGATGTATTAATAACTGTAGCTACAAGTATTTGAGCTAGAACTTTCGATATTTTTATAATTACACGAGATACCAATTTGCGAACCTATGAAGTACCGGTTATGTTACTTTTATCGAACTTGATTTCGATCTAAGCTGTAGTTGTATTCGAAGGCTTTGGAACAAATGAAATGATTTTTGGTCAAAGTATGTTTGACTTATGATTTTGATGTATATCAATGATTTGCGATGTAAGTTTTATATAGAAATTATGAAGTATATGGGAAAAGTGTATATATGGTACGAGATTTCGATGACATATAGTCAATTAAAGTAAGCTATGAATTTGAGTGGTGGGAAAATATGGATTTGTGAAATTATTAGTTATGATGGGGAAGAAACTGCAGCAGCAGTGATGAACACATCGTGGTATGTGTGTATTATGAAATGATGGGACATATGTCCCCGGGAAATAAGCCTTGCAAGCAAGACAAATATTATTAGGGGAGAGACGTCTCCATGAGTTTAGAGGTGGAGGCATAGTCCCCTCTATTCGTATTTTTCTTCCCCGGATAGTTGTAAGTCGTTGTTGCATAACTCATAGAGTAGTTATGAACTATAAGTTCGTATGGAAACTCAAGAGCAAAAGCTTTTGTCTTGTACAATTAACAAATTTATACTATGGGTTTCTTTCTATGATAGTTATACTAAGAGTTATGATTCCAATGCAATGATGTTTCTGGACTGTTGGATGGATGTTTCTATTGTATTTGAAATTATAGTTAAGGAGTATCTCGTTTTAAGTTTATATTTCGCCTTCGAGAGGGCTAAGATTGTGTTATTGAGTTTTCATATGTATTTTCAAAACCCTATTAAGTAGAATAAACTATGAGTGATAAAAGATGGATTACTTTGCTATTCGAGATCATGTAATGTGGATATTGTGAATTCAATTATCATGTATAAGAAATATATTTTAAGCCACTAAAATTAATTTCTGGTTGGACAGTGTGTGTACTCAGTTTTTCTGATTTTGTTCTTGGAACCTGTCCTGGTGGGGGCAGAGTCCGTTGGTGGAAATTTCGCAGGTTTCTCTTGAAAGTTCGAAGTGGATTTTAAGCGAAAGTTGGTTATGAAGTTGTAATTAGATTAATGATTCGAGATGTTGTGACTAGAAGTATTCAAGTATGTATTTGAGTATAAAATATTCTTTGTTTGGGGAATCGTGTAAGGTATTATGTAATCTGTTATTTGTTTTGGAGATGACTTGTTGTGGGCCCATAACCCACAGGTCCAGGATCGTTTTATAGGTTATGTTTCCGCTGCGAGTAAATGTAATTTGGGTTTATTAAGTGGTAATTGAGGTTTATGAATATTAAGTGTGACTAGTTAGCAGCTCGGAGGTGCGGGCTGTTACAGATGGTATCAGAGCAAGGTTATTTTAGAATTGTCTTGATCTTCATATCACGGCATATGAGTTGAGATAGGTTTTGAGATTGTTTAATAGTTAAACGTATATGAATTATATTGGTTGATAGGCTCGGAGGTTCGAGTTTCGATCTGCGGAATTAGGAGGTTATGCAGGTTATTGAGTTATTCGGAGGTAAATGTTAAGAGTTTGAGTTTAAAGGTTTGATAGTCATGCGAGTAAGCATATGGGAAATTAAGTGAAATGGCTTCTATTGAATTGGGATATTGTTTGGAGTATGCATGTTGGTTTGGTTATGGACATATATTGTTATACGAATGGAATATAGATCATTAAAATTTAGTTAAGTAAAGTTGCTATTTAATGGAAACTAGTATTCGATGTGGTGACATGTTTTGAGAACTCAAAGTGACTAGGTTTGGTTGATGAGAATTTATTATCTAAATTTAGTGATACGACATGGCCAATTTTGTAATGTAAATGTTAATGTGAATTTTAATCTTCAAGTGTCTAGGGAAAAGTTAAATAAGTAAACATAAAAGCTTAGAGCTATAATGGAAATTTGAAGTATATGAATGACTCAGGGATTAGTCGTCTTGGTTGAGTTAAGAAAGGTATGGAGAATTTAGTTGTAAAGTTGTGATCTTATCCGAATGAGAAAATATTTTATGTGGTGTTATGGTCTTGAACAATTAATTAATGTGTAATTTGTTATGAATTGTGAAGTAACGTGCGAGAGGAATTTAGGGATAAGTGAAATGTATTGAGAATCCAGAGAGCGGGAGTGTTAGAGCTATGATTTATGGATGATGGATGAAATGATTTATTTTAGAATATATTGATAATGATTTGGAATTAGTTGATTATTATGGTTACTCAAACTAAGTATTCGCATTTGGAGAGAAAAATTGATATTTTGAGTCAAGACTTGAGTCGTTATGGAATATGTATAGTGAGGATTTGATATTTCCTAGTTAGTTATCAGAACCCTGACGATCGTGTGCCGAGTACGCCACCTAGCGAAGGTGAAAGATATTTGGGATTGATTAAAATTAAATTGGGTTATTGCTTTGATAAGAATTGAGGAATAGAGATTCGGATATTGAAGGTTGAGTATTAAGATTAAAAATTGCAAAAGTGAAAAGTTCTATTGGGTTTTAGTTTTGAGTGGCTATTTGAGAATGATCGAGGCTTATTCATTGAGATTGTGGAGAATTTGGATTCGAGATTTAGTGAATATTGGTTTCGGGAGCATTGATTTGTTGAGGTATTGAAGTTAAGTTAAGAATTGAATTTGATTTGATTTTTCGTTAAAAATGTTTTTTTTTGTGAACTTATTTGCTTCCAGATGTTCTGAAGTTTCTTTATTGTTTTGTTTTCAAGTTTCGAGGACGAAAACTTTTTTCTAAGGGTGGTAGATTGTAATAGCCTATTTTTCTAAGTAGCTTTAATTAAGAATTAATCATATTTTATTAGTCTTGATTACGATAATGTTTGTATGACTTTGAGAAATATGAGTTTATACTAATTTTATTGAGCATTTGTATTTTTAAAAAAAATATATATATAATGTAAGTGAGTATTTAGTTTAAATTGAAAAAAAAAAAATAAGAAAGGATTCCTATCTCTCTCAGTTGATCCGGTGGCTTTATGTAGAAATGCCACCTTATTGTTTTGCTTTGTCCAACTCTCATCTCATCTCAAGAAAATAAATGGAACCCAAAGAAAACCCCAAACCCCATCACTTTTCTCTCCCGGTGAAACCTCAAAATGAAACCCCAACCCAGTTTCTCTCTCTTCCCTCGTTCCTTCTCGTCGGAGCCCTAACCTCGCCGAAGCGTTCTCTCCTCCGTCCGCGAGTGTCCGCGTCGTCTTTCGCCGCATGCCACCGCGGTGCCGTTGTTGTTTCGTTCTTCTTCGCCGTGATGCCTGGCAGATTTTCTCTCTCCTCTCGCTTTGGTTTTAAATTGCCGCCGCCGTGTTTCTTTCGCCTCGCTTCGATTTCCCGGTGGTGGGTTCTTTGCCGTCGTTGACGTGGTCCGCCGCCATGTCCGAGCAATGGTGCGGTGTTGGTGGTGGTGGCTCTGCCATTGTTAGAGTCGCTACTTCATTCCTTCTACTCTATAGTGTACTAATAGAGGTATAAAGTAAAGACTTTTATTTCATTTTTTTTCCTTTGAATTACTAAGCATAAATTCAGATTTCCATTGGTTTAAGAATCAAATTATTAAATTTAAATAGTTGGTTTGATATTGAGAATAAAGATTGAAACTTTGTTTTAAACAATTGATTGAAATTTTGTTTTGGAGTTGAAAATCTCAAGTAAGTTTGTTAAATTAGATTTTGTAAGTTAAATTCCTTATAATTTAAATCCAATTTGTAATTTCATGTCCAAAATAAGCATTGTGATTGTCTAAATAGGAGTAATCAGAGTTAAAGTTAGAGATTAATGCCTTGAATTAGATTAATTAAAGGTTTGCATATGAGGATTTGTAGTGATTCATGGAAGAGTTTAGAGGGTATAAGCAAGTAAATTAGTTATCCGAATTGTTGTGAAGATGAATATTAATGGTTGTCATTATTATTATGAGGTAAACTCGTGGATCCGAGTATAATATGGGTAAGGAGATATTGGACTCTCGAAGATTATGATGGAGTCGAGTTCTATTTGAAGATGCATAGAGGTACACACATGTCCTCCATTTTTGAACTAGAGATTGGGTACTTTGTAAAAATACATGAATTCCTTGCATTGAGTTGATATGTTATTATATATTATAAAACGTGGATTACCTAAAAGTCTAGTTTGTGCATCTACTGATTTATGGTGTTGTTATTTGAACTTGTTATTTTGGAACTATGTTTTCTAAAATGATGTATTAATAACTCGTAGCTACAAGTATTTGAGCTAGAACTTTCGATATTTTTATAATTACACGAGATACCAATTTGCGAACCTATGAAGTACCTAAGTTATGTTACTTTTATCGAACTTGATTTCGATCTAAGCTGTAGTTGTATTCGAAGGCTTTGGAACAAATGAAATGATTTTTGGTCAAAGTATGTTTGACTTATGATTTTGATGTATATCAATGATTTGCGATGTAAGTTTTATATAGAAATTATGAAGTATATGGGAAAAGTGTATATATGGTACGAGATTTCGATGACATATAGTCAATTAAAGTAAGCTATGAATTTGAGTGGTGGGAAAATATGGATTTGTGAAATTATTAGTTATGATGGGGAAGAAACTCTGCGAAGAAGTGATGAACACATCGTGGTATGTGTGTATTATGAAATGATGGGACATATGTCCTCGGGAAATAAGCCTTGCAAGCAAGACAAATATTATTAGGGAGAGACGTCTCCATGAGTTTAGAGGTGGAGGCATAGTCCCCTCTATTCGTATTTTTCTTCCCCGGATAGTTGTAAGTCGTTGTTGCATAACTCATAGAGTAGTTATGAACTATAAGTTCGTATGGAAACTCAAGAGCAAAAGCTTTTGTCTTGTACAATTAACAAATTTATACTATGGGTTTCTTTCTATGATAGTTATACTAAGAGTTATGATTCCAATGCAATGATGTTTCGGACTCGTTGGATGGATGTTTCTATTGTATTTGAAATTATAGTTAAGGAGTATCTCGTTTTAAGTTTATATTTCGCCTTCGAGAGGGCTAAGATTGTGTTATTGAGTTTTCATATGTATTTTCAAAACCCTATTAAGTAGAATAAACTATGAGTGATAAAAGATGGATTACTTTGCTATTCGAGATCATGTAATGTGGATATTGTGAATTCAATTATCATGTATAAGAAATATATTTTAAGCCACTAAAATTAATTTCCCGGTTGGACGTGTGTGTACTCAGTTTTTCTGATTTTGTTCTTGGAACCTGTCCTGGTGGGGGCAGAGTCCGTTGGTGGAAATTTCGCAGGTTTCTCTTGAAAGTTCGAAGTGGATTTTAAGCGAAAGTTGGTTATGAAGTTGTAATTAGATTAATGATTCAGATGTTGTGACTAGAAGTATTCAAGTATGTATTTGAGTATAAAATATTCTTTGTTTGGGAATCGTGTAAGGTATTATGTAATCTGTTATTTGTTTTGGAGATGACTTGTTGTGGGCCCATAACCCACAGGTCCAGGATCGTTTTATAGGTTATGTTTCCGCTGCGAGTAAATGTAATTTGGGTTTATTAAGTGGTAATTGAGGTTTATGAATATTAAGTGTGACTAGTTAGCAGCTCGGAGGTGCGGGCTGTTACAGATGGTATCAGAGCAAGGTTATTTTAGAATTGTCTTGATCTTCATATCACGGCATATGAGTTGAGATAGGTTTTGAGATTGTTTAATAGTTAAACGTATATGAATTATATTGGTTGATAGGCTCGGAGGTTCGAGTTTCGATCTGCGGAATTAGGAGGTTATGCAGGTTATTGAGTTATTCGGAGGTAAATGTTAAGAGTTTGAGTTTAAAGGTTTGATAGTCATGCGAGTAAGCATATGGGAAATTAAGTGAAATGGCTTCTATTGAATTGGGATATTGTTTGGAGTATGCATGTTGGTTTGGTTATGGACATATATTGTTATACGAATGGAATATAGATCATTAAAATTTAGTTAAGTAAAGTTGCTATTTAATGGAAACTAGTATTCGATGTGGTGACATGTTTTGAGAACTCAAAGTGACTAGGTTTGGTTGATGAGAATTTATTATCTAAATTTAGTGATACGACATGGCCAATTTTGTAATGTAAATGTTAATGTGAATTTTAATCTTCAAGTGTCTAGGGAAAAGTTAAATAAGTAAACATAAAAGCTTAGAGCTATAATGGAAATTTGAAGTATATGAATGACTCGGGATTAGTCGTCTTGGTTGAGTTAAGAAAGGTATGGAGAATTTAGTTGTAAAGTTGTGATCTTATCCGAATGAGAAAATATTTTATGTGGTGTTATGGTCTTGAACAATTAATTAATGTGTAATTTGTTATGAATTGTGAAGTAACGTGCAGAGGAATTTAGGGATAAGTGAAATGTATTGAGAATCCAGAGAGGGGAGTGTTAGAGCTATGATTTATGGATGATGGATGAAATGATTTATTTTAGAATATATTGATAATGATTTGGAATTAGTTGATTATTATGGTTACTCAAACTAAGTATTCGCATTTGGAGAGAAAAATTGATATTTTGAGTCAAGACTTGAGTCGTTATGGAATATGTATAGTGAGGATTTGATATTTCCTAGTTAGTTATCAGAACCCTGACGATCGTGTGCTGAGTACGCCACCTAGCGAGGGGTGAAAGATATTTGGGATTGATTAAAATTAAATTGGGTTATTGCTTTGATAAGAATTGAGGAATAGAGATTCGGATATTGAAGGTTGAGTATTAAGATTAAAAATTGCAAAAGTGAAAAGTTCTATTGGGTTTTAGTTTTGAGTGGCTATTAGAGAATGATCGAGGCTTATTCATTGAGATTGTGGAGAATTTGGATTCGAGATTTAGTGAATATTGGTTTCGGGAGCATTGATTTGTTGAGGTATTGAAGTTAAGTTAAGAATTGAATTTGATTTGATTTTTCGTTAAAAATGTTTTTTTTTGTGAACTTATTTGCTTCCAGATGTTCTGAAGTTTCTTTATTGTTTTGTTTTCAAGTTTCGAGGACGAAACTTTTTTCTAAGGGTGGTAGATTGTAATAGCCTATTTTTCTAAGTAGCTTTAATTAAGAATTAATCATATTTTATTAGTCTTGATTACGATAATGTTTGTATGACTTTGAGAAATATGAGTTTATACTAATTTTATTGAGCATTTGTATTTTTAAAAAAAATATATATATAATGTAAGTGAGTATTTAGTTTAAATTGAAAAAAAAAAAATAAGAAAGGATTCCTATCTCTCTCTGTTGATCTGGTGGCTTTATGTAGAAATGCCACCTTATTGTTTTGCTGTCCAACTCTCATCTCATCTCAAGAAAATAAATGGAACCCAAAGAAAACCCCAAACCCCATCACTTTTCTCTCCCGGTGAAACCTCAAAATGAAACCCCAACCCAGTTTCTCTCTCTTCCCTCGTTCCTTCTCGTCGGAGCCCTAACCTCGCCGAAGCGTTCTCTCCTCCGTCCGCGAGTGTCTGCCGTCGGTCTTTGCTCGCATGCCACCGCTGGTCTTGTTGTTGTTTCGTTGCTTCTGCCGTGATGTCGGCGATTTTCTCTCTCCTCTCTTTGGGTTTCGGTGTTGCCGCTGCCGTGTTTCTTTCGCCTCGCTTCGATTTCCCGGTGGTGGGTTGCTTTGCCGTCGTTGACGTGGTCCGCCGCCGCATGTCCCAAGCAATGGTGCGGTGTTGGTGGTGGTGGCTCTGCCATTGTTAGAGCTGCTACTTCATTCCTTCTACTCTATAGTGTACTAATAGAGGTATAAAGTAAAGACTTTTATTTCATTTTTTTTTCCTTTGAATTACTAAGCATAAATTCAGATTTCCATTGGTTTAAGAATCAAATTATTAAATTTAAATAGTTGGTTTGATATTGAGAATAAAGATTGAAACTTTGTTTTAAACAATTGATTGAAATTTTGTTTTGGAGTTGAAAATCTCAGTAAGTTTGTTAAATTAGATTTTGTAAGTTAAATTCCTTATAATTTAAATCCAATTTGTAATTTCATGTCCAAAATAAGCATTGTGATTGTCTAAATAGGAGTAATCAGAGTTAAAGTTAGAGATTAATGCCTTGAATTAGATTAATTAAAGGTTTGCATATGAGGATTTGTAGTGATTCATGGAAGAGTTTAGAGGGTATAAGCAAGTAAATTAGTTATCCGAATTGTTGTGAAGATGAATATTAATGGTTGTCATTATTATTATGAGGTAAACTCGTGGATCCGAGTATAATATGGGTAAGGAGATATTGGACTCTCGAAGATTATGATGGAGTCGAGTTCTATTTGAAGATGCATAGAGGTACACACATGTCCTCCATTTTTGAACTAGAGATTGGTACTTTGTAAAAATACATGAATTCCTTGCATTGAGTTGATATGTTATTATATATTATAAAACGTGGATTACCTAAAAGTCTAGTTTGTGCATCTACTGATTTATGGTGTTGTTATTTGAACTTGTTATTTTGGAACTATGTTTTCTAAAATGATGTATTAATAACTGTAGCTACAAGTATTTGAGCTAGAACTTTCGATATTTTTATAATTACACGAGATACCAATTTGCGAACCTATGAAGTACCGGTTATGTTACTTTTATCGAACTTGATTTCGATCTAAGCTGTAGTTGTATTCGAAGGCTTTGGAACAAATGAAATGATTTTTGGTCAAAGTATGTTTGACTTATGATTTTGATGTATATCAATGATTTGCGATGTAAGTTTTATATAGAAATTATGAAGTATATGGGAAAAGTGTATATATGGTACGAGATTTCGATGACATATAGTCAATTAAAGTAAGCTATGAATTTGAGTGGTGGGAAAATATGGATTTGTGAAATTATTAGTTATGATGGGGGAAGAAACTGCAAGAAGAAGTGATGAACACATCGTGGTATGTGTGTATTATGAAATGATGGGACATATGTCCTGGGAAATAAGCCTTGCAAGCAGTACAAATATTATTAGGGAGAGACGTCTCCATGAGTTTAGAGGTGGAGGCATAGTCCCCTCTATTCGTATTTTTCTTCCCCGGATAGTTGTAAGTCGTTGTTGCATAACTCATAGAGTAGTTATGAACTATAAGTTCGTATGGAAACTCAAGAGCAAAAGCTTTTGTCTTGTACAATTAACAAATTTATACTATGGGTTTCTTTCTATGATAGTTATACTAAGAGTTATGATTCCAATGCAATGATGTTTCTGGACTGTTGGATGGATGTTTCTATTGTATTTGAAATTATAGTTAAGGAGTATCTGTTTTAAGTTTATATTTCGCCTTCGAGAGGGCTAAGATTGTGTTATTGAGTTTTCATATGTATTTTCAAAACCCTATTAAGTAGAATAAACTACGAGTGATAAAAGATGGATTACTTTGCTATTCGAGATCATGTAATGTGGATATTGTGAATTCAATTATCATGTATAAGAAATATATTTTAAGCCACTAAAATTAATTTCTGGTTGGACAGTGTGTGTACTCAGTTTTTCTGATTTTGTTCTTGGAACCTGTCCTGGTGGGGGCAGAGTCCGTTGGTGGAAATTTCGCAGGTTTCTCTTGAAAGTTCGAAGTGGATTTTAAGCGAAAGTTGGTTATGAAGTTGTAATTAGATTAATGATTCAGATGTTGTGACTAGAAGTATTCAAGTATGTATTTGAGTATAAAATATTCTTTGTTTGGGAATCGTGTAAGGTATTATGTAATCTGTTATTTGTTTTGGAGATGACTTGTTGTGGGCCCATAACCCACAGGTCCAGGATCGTTTTATAGGTTATGTTTCCGCTGCGAGTAAATGTAATTTGGGTTTATTAAGTGGTAATTGAGGTTTATGAATATTAAGTGTGACTAGCTAGCAGCTCGGAGGTGCGGGCTGTTACATGTGGTGCACCGACAGGTCCGGTGATAACAGGTTGAGAAGACCCTTGGCCGACTCAAACCCTAGTGGACCACAACTTGAGTTACCAGTTTTATCCATGACTGCTTCATAGAGATGGGAGGCCCCTCCTTCTAGCGCCAAGTTGTTTCGGTATTGAAATGGTGGCGGACTCCGAGATGTCCGTCAATAAATGAGTGGGCGTCCGAGACTGGAAGTCTATAAGAGAACAAACGTAAACTACCCCCGGGGGGGATGCGAGGAAACCCCCTCCGACGCTCAAGTCAGTATGTGTCCGAAATGGATTTAGAGAGAGAGATAGAGAGAGAAAGTAGTGTATAGAATGTACTTGCAGAATTGTACTGTTTGGCTATTTATAGTAGTACTGTTCACCTGACAGGGTGCGTAATCCTTTGACACGTGGCCGCGAGCAGCATCTCAGACTATTATTTAGAAATGGCTTGGATCCTCTTGGTGAGATCGCGTCTTGACTTATTCATGTCGGCCACAAGAAGTGTGTCAGACAGCGAACTTGGGAGTACCCATACAAATTGAATCTCTGAATCAACGTAGACTACTTTGAACTACGTAATCATATCAGAATCATTAACCTTAATCACTGTTGATTAAAAGATTAATGGAAGCAGCTCAAAATAATTCACATGTAACGCATAAAGCATAAACTAATTAAAGATTATGTTGATCGAGCGCTTGTCAATGCTGTTGATCTCCTATGCATTGTTGCTTCAGATGTGTCAACCACAAAGATGAGTTATTGAACATATTCAGATGTGTCAGATAAATTGCTTATTTTCTTAGGTTCTCTCCTTGTTTTGTGTTGTTGTTCAAGCTCTTAAAAGCTAGAGAGAAGAGATAGGTCTAGTTACTACTTGTTATATGACGTTGTTCATATCATATTATCCCTGTACATGTTTTAAAAATATGTTCATTGGTAATTAGGTTTGTTTTTAGTTGTTGATATATTTTGCTATTCTTGTATGTATTTAGGATCGTCACTCCAACTGATATGGAATTTGTACCTCTGCAAGTTATACAAGTTCCGATTTCAAGCGATTTTAAATGGCTTTATCCCTGCAACGTCATATCTTCTAGCAAATTGTAATCAATAAACCTTGAACAAATTATAAGAAATCAAAACAACATACAAAATTTATGAGAAATCCCAGACTATGTCGTTGAACATTGGAGAAAATTTATCAAGCCAACTCTTGGACAAGCTAAAACAAATAATACAAGTACAAAGAAAAACAATGCCTGCTTTGAGTCCTAATTTTGTTTGCTGCTATTTAGATCATTTAAAAAATATCCAACGATCATCGGAGATAAAATCTTGACCTTCATGATATATTGGAGCTAGTAAGGTTATGACATTGTTGATATTGTAAATAACTGTCCGACTCCGAGTTTATACATCTATGGGAGCAGTCGGCAACTCAAAATAGCAAAGTGGACAAAAATGGTTGATCTTCAACCATTTTTCAACACAACCCACATGGAAAATGTGGTCACAAGGCAAAATCATAACTTCTTCTTCCTTAGCCCACGTTTCAAGGCAAAGCGAACAAACTTCATCATTGAGATTAGCCATTATTTCTTCCACTTTTACCCTCTTCAAACTTACTAGAGTCGAGGTGTCTGTTGGTACCATGGCTCTAGATGTTACTTCATCCGCAGGAAATATAATATTCAACCGTTCTATATAGTTTTATTCCATTGCGTCGATGTTGATGAAAGAGACAATCAGCTCGTTGAGCACTTCCATTTGAGGTTGATTAACTAAGATGTTTGCAACAAACTCTTGAAAATTGTAGTCAACATGTATCGGATTTAGTTAAAACGTTGATCTTGGCTTGATGACATTATTGCTATATACTATTATTATCTTAAAGTAGTTCTATACGAATAATCTAATTATAATCTTGAAATTCTAAAACTTAAAGATCAAGTAGTTTTATTGTTTTGGAGGAAGGAAGGTCAGGCACTTTGATTATATAACGTTAAGTTTGTGTCCAAATGTGACTTCTAAAACTAATCGGATTATAAGAAGGAACCCTTACCTTTAAGAATCCTATCTTAATAATGGTATTGTGATATGTGATTAAAAGTGGTGTCGTACGAATCTAAATGTTTGATTTAAAAAATTAAGGATCCGCGATCTGGAGATAATGGCCAAGTTCCATTCAAATACAACTAGCATTTTTTTTTTCATACTCTGTGTGCGTGTCATATTGAAGTTTTTTTTTTCTCAATTAGTTATTTCAATGTTTAAAAAAATATAATTCGAACATACATTTATAATTATTTTATAATATATTTTTTCCTAAATCAATGTTTCTTTGGTTTTTTTTGTTATGTGTTCATCGTTATTCAATTATAGTATTGAGAGAAGGAAATATAAAAGTAGAAGAAAGCTTGTGCTCAAATAAAGTGCAAGAATTTGTGTATCAGGTTCAACAGTTGAATATTAATAAAGATTACCGAATAATAATCAACATTTGGGTTTTAAAATATTATCAATATAATTATTAATATGAAATCATAGAACAACTTAGGGACTTAAAGGAAGATTCATAAACCTAATTGGATATGGAAAATCATTGAACAACTTAGGGACTTATCCAATGTAATATCCCCGTCATGACTCCATTAATAGTCAATGAACCATAGATTGAGTTCGGGGGTGAGGGTACGAACACGGTCATGAACCACGTTCGCTCATTACTGGCCTACTTAATATCGATTCACAACAAGTTTTATGCCAAAGAATAACCAGAGAATGTTTTAATGCAATCTGAATATTAATCTATGTTAGTTCATTAAAGAAACAAAAGACTAATTTTTGGTGATATGTTATTATGCAATCAAATTACAGGGAACCTAACAGGTTGTCCAATTATCTGAATTTAACGTTAGAATAGTTCTTAGATCTTTGATTAGCAAAAATAATCATGTGAGGTGATGAAAGCATTAAACATTCAATTATGCATAGGCATATGAATAATAATAAATAATATAATATAAAAATGAAATATAAAAAAAATAGAGATTAGGGAAGAATTTACTGTATATAACTTTAATTCTTTGATGAAGATCTACATCATGACAAGTAGATTGTTAGTAAAACAAGAATTAAATTGGAATTGACCCTCAGAAATTATACCTTTGTCGCCTAGGTCTTATGCAACGATCTTCAGGATGAGCAATCTTGAAGCTTGAAATAAGAAATTCGAAGGTATGAATGTGTTTGAATGTATTTGATGATGTGTTTGAATATGAATTTGAGTATGGGAGAGTAAGTGTAGAAGTCGTAGGAAAGCATTCTAAAGCCTTGTGAAAAGTCATTCAAAGAAACGAGGTATTTATAGGCAAAACTAACCGAAAACGAATCGAAAAGATAAAAATACAATTGTGCTTTGGGCTTTATTTTGAAATTGGGCTTGGATTTAATAAATAGATTTTATATTTTCGAATTGCTTTTGGGCTTAGCTTGTTCGATTGCTCTTCCTTTAGACCGGACCAATTAGGACGACGGTATGTTTCGTCAATGGGTACTCGATGGGGAGACACGATGTTGTGTCTACAACTACCAATTCTTCTTAATTGATTAGTCCATAATAAATTACTCCCTAACTTTTCCTCTTAAATCACCCATGACCAATTCTTGTAAGAGACTTCCTAATTTTTATTCAAAATTAGACAATGGCTCAAGCCCAATATTAAGAAGAGAATGAAACATCTTCCTGAATACAGTGACTAGTTTAATCTATTTAGTGACCAGTTTAATCTAATTAGTGACCAGAATAGTCCATTCAATAATCATATTCTTTAATCCATTTAGTGACTAGTTTAATACATTAAGTAAGACTGCCAGATTATTTTTTAAAAGTTGTCTAAAGCAATTCGAGATTCAAAGAGAAACAAAGGAAGGAGAAGAGAATGGACTACTAGGTTGGTGCGTGATGTCCAGGAATAGTGTTAGGTTAAAGCTAAATGGAATGGGCTTGTTAGCTTGGGAGAATGTAGGCTTGAGCTTGTCTAATATTATGTTAAAATTGGGCCATCTATTCTAATAATTGCTGGTAACCAAAATTGCCCGGCCATTAACCTGTTGTATCTTTGATTTATACGTTTCAGTGATATCCTACAAATTCTGTAACAATGATGTTTGATTTGATTAAAGAAACTCGTTTGATGTCCTAGAAATTCCTTATGAAAACTTGTTTTGTAAAGAGAACTAGTTGTTGGCCCTGACGATGCCCCCAGTCATTTAACATTGTGAATTTTGAAGAAATTAAAAAAAAAGTGTTATAGACATTGAATTTTGTGAGGAAATGATCTTTAGTTTCTTTTAAAGAAAACAACATAATAATTTAGCATGGTGAGTTGCATGACTTATGGTGTTTCAAGTCACACTCCTCTGGTAATTAATCTCACTACTGAAAATCCGGAAGGTGATAGGCCTTTCAAGTTACTCAACATTCTTATATAACATGAGAATTTCATAGCTATTGTAAAAGAAGCTTGGGAGTCTACTGGTGCTCAGTTCAAGCTGAAGAATATTTGGGTGAAGCTAAGGTTGCTAAACACAGCTGTGAAAAATCTTCATTCTTCTCATTACTCCAAAGCTCACATGAAAATGAAGGAATATAGGAGGAAAGTTATTGCAATACAGGTTATGCCTGACATTAATGAGATTGAAGAAAGGCAACTAGAGAGAAGGATTTGTGTGGAAAAATGAGGCATTGGTCAAGGGTTGATAAGAGTATATTGAGACAAAAAGTAAGGATTAATTGGCTTACTCTTGAGGACTCTAACTCCAAGTTCTTCTTCACTGCTATGAAAATCAGGAAACCCAGGAATAAAATTGCTTTGCTTTCGACTGCTAATGGTGATGTCCCGACTATTAGTGCTACAATTTAAAGTGAGATTGTAGGGTTCTATAAAGCTTTGATTGGGTCCTATGCTACTCCCATTTTAGCTATGGATTTGACTACCATAAGAACTGGAAATAGGTTGAGTTTAGGGTCCGCAACTGCTTTAATTCAGCCGATCACTCACAATGAGATTGATAAAGCCTTATTCTCTATTGATGATTCTAAAACCCGGGCTGGGATGGGTTCAAATCAGTCTTTTTTAAGAAGAGATGGGATATAATCAAACATGGTGTATATGTTGGGGTTCTTGAATTCTTTCAGCAAGCATTCATTCACAAGCCTATGAAGATTACTGCAATTACTTTGGTTCCCAAGGTCTTAAATGCAGTTTATGAAAAGGCTTCAGGCTAATTGCCTGTTGTTAGGTTTTATCTAAGATCATTACTAACATGCTACATATGGTGATTAATGATGTGGTGAGTCCCTATCAGTCAGGTTCTATACCAGAGAGACATATTGCAGACAATATTTTGTTGGCAGTTGATCTTATTAGGGGGTATACAAGGGCTAATATGTCTCCTAGATGCTTAATCAAGGTAGATATTAGGAAAGCCTATGACTATGTTGAGTGGTGTTTTTTGGTGCATGTGTTGACTGAACTTGGCTTTCCTACAGAATTTATTTCATGGATTATGGCTTGTGTGAGGAGTGTTTCCTACTCAATTTTGCTTAATGGCTTTTCTTCTCCTCCTTTTCAGGCTAAGAAAGGGTTAAGGCAGGGAGACCCCCTCTATCCTTTCCTTTTTGCCCTCTGTATGGAATACTTAGGCAGATGTCTTAAATTACAGCTTAACCCTGACTTTTTAATTTTCATCCTCAGTTTGAGAGGATACAACTAACGCACCCTATGTTTGCTGATGATTTCTAGAGCAAATCATAGTTCTATAACAAAAATCATGGATGCTTTTTAGAAATTACTAGAGCTTCAGTTTTAGAAGCAAGTGTGGAGAAAAGTTGTGTTTATTTCTCTGGTGTCACCGAGGTTAAAGCAAATAACTTAGCCGCAACTGTTCACATGCCTATCGGAGAACTACCTTTTAGGTACCTATGTGTAGAGGTGGTAATGAGCCCGACCTTTTCGTGAACAATTCGATCTCGGCTCGGTCAAAGTTTGATCAAATCTCAGATCGTTGTGGCTCAGCTCGAGTTCGAATTCGGTTCGAGTCCTTAACGAGTCGAGCTGAGTTATGACAAGCTCGGCTCGAAAAGGTCATGAACGGGCTCGATTATTTTTTTATATATGGAAATAGTGTGTTATATATGTATATATAAATATATTTTTTTCTATATATTACACAATAATAAGTTAATACTTTTATTGTCAAAGAATAAACTCAAAAAACAAAATTATTAAAGAAAGAAATATAAAGAAGACGAGTATTAAACCCAAGTGATCTTTTCGTCGGCATCTTTCCTCGATTCAATCGGGGGATCTAATTGATTATAGACACATGAGTTTAATTAGTCGATTTATTAGGGAACAAGGAAATTTTTTATCTAGGCGAGTAAATAGATTGACCTTGAAACAACAAAGATTAATTACTATTGCAATAAAACAAGCTCGTATTTTATCTTTGTTACCTTTTCTTAAAAATGAGAAACAATGAAAGAATCGAGTCGACTACTAGAACTGTGAGTTATAGTACCAGAAATGAATAAAATAATAGACTTATTATTTATTTAGTTGATAATTGAAATGAAAAAGATAATATTAGGTCAAACTTGTGCGTGAACCAGTTCGATAACTGCTCGGTCAACGCTTGGTCAAATCTCGACTTGGTCACAGCTCGATCGTTAAATTTCGAGTCCAACTCGATTTCGAGTAAACTTAAATGAATTCATACCTAGGTGTACCATTGTCTTCAAAAAAGCTTAGCTTTGGTCAATGTAAGCTTCTTATTGACATAATTACAGAAAGGGCTCAAGGGTGGATGGTTAAATCTCTCTCATATGTTGGTAGGCTTCAATTAATTAGAAGCACCGTCAGTAGTATGCAGAATTACTGGGGTCGCATCTTACCCCTCCCTAAGAAAGTGATTAAGGTTGTTGAGACAGTATGTAGGAAGTTTAATTATAAGGACATGCCTTGCTATTGACTCGAAAATGCTCCTATTGCTTGGACTACCTTTGTAATCCCCCGTAAATTTATGAATTTCATAAATATATTTTAATGTATATTTATATATTTTAGTATATTTTAATATTTAAACGATTTATTCTTGAAGGGTTGACTATTTGAAAGTCAAACAAATTATTTAATAAATTGAAGAAGTCAAACATTTTATTTAGTCATACTTTGAAATATATATTTGAAAAGTTTAAAACACTTTTTGGGTTGTGAAAAGGATTTTAAATTGGTAATGAGGAACCCAACCACTCAATTCATCAACCATTAAATAATACCTTTAGCCCAATCACCCTTTTCCTAAGCCTAAAAGGGAAACATATATAAACTCCCAAAACTCCAATTTTTCCACACTTATTTTCTCTCTCTTCCTCTTCTCCCAAAATTTTCGGCCCCCTCCCTATTTTCTTCACTCTTTCTTTTTCTTCCTCTGCCTTTCCGTCGGCTCTCATCCTCTCCGTTCGCCGGACTACCGCAGGCCGACCGCCGCCAGCAGCCCCACCGGACCGCCGGCAACTGCGCTCCTCGGGTCGTGCGTCCTCTCCTCTTCTTTGCTTGGTTGTTTTTCTTCCTCCTCAAGTTATTTTAATGCAAAGTTTGTATTTTAAGGGTTTGTTTTAATATGTTTATGTTTAAAAGCTATAATTTGATGATTTGATTATGAATCTAAGATTATGTAAATTGTTTAATGAAGTTAGAAAATTTCAGATTTACTTATTATGTTAAAATAGGGTTTTAAAATATCAAAGCATGGATTTTTAGGGTTTTATAAGTTGAAAAATCATAGTAGTATATTATAGTTTATGAAATTGAGAATTCTTATGATTTTAATTATGTTTAAGTATGTTTAAAGAGGGTTTTATTATATTATAAGTTGCTGGAAATTTATGATTAAAAGTTGAGTTTTAAAGGTTTTAAATGACTAGTATAGTAGTACTATACTAGGGAGTTCTAATGATTGAAGTTTTAGTGATGGGAAGGTTTTTAAACACTTTTAAAAAGGGTTTAAAGTATTGTATTATTGCTAGAAATTTATAGGGTTTTGATTGGTGGATTATATTGGTTATTATAGGCGGAGATTTCTCTTTAGGCGACTTTTAAGGTTGTGAAAGTGGCCTCTCGATTTGTCTACACAAAGTACGTACATACCTATGTGTTGATTGGACTAGTATCATGTCCTAAGGATGAGAATTGTGTAGTATCATGTATAGTGAACTATTTTCAGTTCATATGTGATTTCTATTAAGTTGGTTTTGCATGTTTTATGCCGTTGTGTGAAGCATGTTGGTTATGATATGTATATTATGTTTGTATGGAAGATTGATGCAAGCATATGGGATTTGGGAACTTTATTTTATTAATTCACATGAGGGATTAATATTTATGTCGATAGTAGATCATGATTGAATCATGTTGTTCCCTTTGGATTATTTAATTACTTTATGAGGACCGAGGGCCTTATTTGGTAAGTTGATTTTTATACCTATGAAAGGTTGGTTGGTTGTTGACTTGGTTCAACAAATAAATAAAGGTTATGGATTTAATATTGGAATTGTTCTTGGGTTGTTAAGTTGATGATCACTTATCTAATCCTAAGATAAAAATGAAAGTTTATGATTACTTGATGACTCTATTGTTTGTTCTACTTGTGAGTCATAACAAGTAATAAATTATTAATCATGTAAAGTGAAACGTGGATAGCAATAGCTTTAGACTTGTGCACGTCTGAAGTGTTGGACTAGTATGAGTTGGAGTACATGGTGGTAGCCCATGGCTTTTCTTGGGACCAGATTGATCACCGTGTCCTATTTTTATTTAAAGGTTCCTCGATATTGTAGGTCAGGGGAGTACGAAGTCGCGCCCGTACTTCGTCTTCTAAATTGAAGACAGGTTTTGGTTAGACAACTCGTTCCATTGACTATTCCATCTAAATTAATTAACTTACTAGTTGTGGAGTGTAGTTCAGTAAGAGTAGTCTGATATGTTGTTATACGATTATTTGTCCCTGCTTAATATTTATTAGTATCATGTTAGGATTGTTTATTTATATACTATGTAGTACTCAGCTTTGCTGATTCTGTGCTTTGTGTGTATGTGTTGATCATGGTTGTGCCTTATTGATCTTGTGATGACCCATTTGGTGAGCAGTCTCTAGGGATCAATAGTGCATCATCATTTACAGGTTTGACAATGATGCATCATGGGTTCTGGATTGGAGAGATTGTGTTGACTTTACATTTGACTTTGACTTTATGCTTTTCTAGTTGACTTTGACTATTGTAGTTGACTTTTACTTTGGAGGTTGACTTTTGACTTTATGTTGGTTTGACTTTTAGAGTTGACTCTTTGGGTTGACTAAGTTTTATTTCTAAAGTTTATTTATTATGTTTTCAGCTGCAAAATTCTGAATAAGCCGATACGTCTTCACACGGACGATAATACTTTGATAATTCTCTAATTTTTATATTAAAAGGTATTTTAGAAAAGAGAGAATTGTCGAGGTTTTACAAAGTGGTATCTTGGAGCTTTAGGTTTTTATTGGCCTTCTGTGCCAACTTTAAATTTTTTAGGCGCCTAGCTAGCTAGTTACTTAAAATGAATTTCTTAGAAATCGAGCTCCTACTTATTCGTTTTGTTCAAATCACTTTTCGAAACATTTTTTCTAGATCCAAGATTTTGATATTTATTTTTTTTTTCCGAATTATTGAAAAGTCCGAATTTTTTTTTATTTGGTTCGAAAATTTCGAACTTCTTCATTTTTATTTATTTCGATTCTTTTCTTTTTTTATATAATTTAGAAAAAAATGAATATATTAATTACTTATTTATTTAATTAATTATTTTAATACTTCTAGTTTATTTTGGTTACTTTATTATTTTGTGAGAGATGGGTAGTATAGAAATGGGCATATAGGACAGAAATATTATATGTCTGCATTAAACAGTTAGTTCAGCATGTTTATGTTTTTATATTATTTCTATGCTTTGAGTTGTTGGTTATTCTTGCTTAGGGTTTATTGTTGGGAATACACGCTAAGTGAGAGTATCAATTACGTATAGATGTTGTATTTATCTGTTATAGGATCTCTAGTCATGTCTGATAGAGGAGCTACTAGAGTAGGTATCTACTACAACCCGATTGTGTTGAGTGAAGATGAGAGTGATGGAGGATCCGGGTCTGAGTCTGATGGGGATAACTACATTAAAGAGTTGGAAATGCATCGTATTCTAAAGGTTAGCAGTCCAGATAGTGATGATGAGGTCATTCGGGAGCTTGATCGTGCTGGGAGTCAAACTCGGAAGGATATCTACTATGCTGTGATGAGGAGTGTCTTTGGTGAGCCGAGATATGATGTAGCAGATGAGGATGATGAGGACATTGAAGATTTTGAAGATGAAGTTTTCACTCCAGAGAAGTACACGGAATCTAAGGATAAGACTGATGATGTATCACCCTAGTTTATGTATTTATGCTTTGAGAATAAATGTTGGATAATTAGTCAAGCAATGGTTTAAATAAATTTCTTTGGTACTTTATTTTGTTTAGGAAAAAGTATAGTTATTATAGATTGAAAAGTGTTACTATCATCATTTTGAGGAATAAAAGTAAAGATTTAGCTACCCAAGTGAGCAAGAATTTATTTTGGGCACGTGAATGGGAATATTTTATTCATTTGTTATGACTGATATTTTATTTGATCCTCACACGTGTTTATTATTGACGTGAATATTATTCATGAATGATTATATGATTGGTGATGATGTCCTCTATGGTATTATTATAACTTCATGAGAATTGTATGTTGATGCGATCTTTATGGTCAAATCAAATGTTGCCTTCGTGGAGAATGGCATGTAAGTTATGTATCGAAACCTAAAGTAGAGTTCCGTTAATTTCAGGTCGCGCAGTAGAATGGCTAATAACAGTAACGATTTAGCTTCTGCTATTCGCCTATTGGCGGAGAATTTAACTCGCGAAAGAGCTGAGTGTCCCGATCCTGCTGGGACATGTTTGAAAGATTAGCTAAGATTAAAGCACCGTACTTTAAGGGGCAAGCTGACCCTACCTTCTTAGAGAGTTGGATTAGGGAATTTGAAAAGATTTTCGGGGCTGTGAATTTTCCTGATGCTATGAAAGTAGGTCAAGTCGTATTATACCTGAAAGATGAGGCTAACTTATGGTGGAAAGAGAATGGGGCTAGGCTGAGTGTTGTTGAGGGGTTTAATTGGGATTCCTTTATTGCTGCTTTAAGAGGAAAATGTTACCCTGCTTTTATGAGGAAACAGAAGGCCCAGGAATTCATAAACCTTAGGATGGGGAGCATGACCATCTCGGAGTACTATAGTAAGTTTATAGCATTGTCGAGATTTGCACCTGAAGTAGTGACTACTGAAGAGTTAAAGGCTCAAAGATTTGAGCAAGGTTTGACTGAGGAAATCCAACTGAGGTTAGGTGGTGAGACTTTTGCATCCCTAGATGTTATGTATGGAAGAGTCGCCCATATTTATGGTCTTCAGTCGAGGCGTGTCAAGAAGAATGTCGTAGTGTGTGGAAAAAAAAGAAAGGATTTCAATGCTGGAAGAAATCAGGGCACTTTAACAATAATAGAAATGGGAATGGAAATTTCCAAGGAAGGAATGGTCAAGGCTTTATTGGTAAGGGCCAGTCTGAGAGGAGTTACAACTGTGAGAAGTGTAACAAGAACCACCTTGGTAGAGACTGTAAAGGAGATCTAGTAACCTGACATTACTGCCGACGTAGTTTCTGGTACTTTTTCCTGTTAACTTCGTTTTAGTTAAAGCGTTATTTGATTTTGGAGCGACCTATTCGTTTATTTCTTCGTCCATTATAAGAAGTTTGGGGATAGTAGACATTGAAGTAATTGACCTGCCTATTAGTATACCTACTAGAGAAGTCATAAGGTGTACCAAGTTGTTTAAAGATTTGCCTCTGAAGATAGGAGACTGTGTATTTCCTTCTAATTTGATAGAGTTCAATCTGGGAGACCTAGATGTTATTCTTGGGATGAATTGGTTAGGTTTCTATAAGGCCAAAATAGACTGCGGAGCTCAGAAAGTAGTGTTAAGAAGCCCTTTGGGGAAGTTGACTTCGTATCGACGTTTTGGGAAGCCTAAGAGCTTTGGGGTCATTTTTGCAATGCAAGTGAAGAAGTTGATGAAGAAGGGGTGTGAGCTATTTTTCTAGTAGTGTGCAAGATGTGATTAAAGAGGTTGGATTGAAGATCGAGGATGTTCCAATCGTGAACGAGTTTATGGATGTGTTTCCAAGCGAGATTTTTGGTATGCCGCCTGCAAAAGCCGTTGAATTCACCATAGACTTAGTTCCTGGTACTGCACCTATTTCTAAAGCACCTTATAGAATGGCACCTCCTGAGATGAGTGGGTTAAAGACGCAATTGCAAGAACTGTTGGATAAGGGTTATATTAGGCCTAGTGCGTCACCTTGGGGAGCTCTTGTGCTATTTGTAAAGAAGAAATATGGGAGTATGAGATTGTGCATCGACTATAGGGAGTTAAACAATGTAACCATCAAGAACAAGTATCCTTTAACTAGGATAGATGACCTGTTCGACCAGTTGAATGGAGTGAGCATGTTCTCGAAGATTGATTTGCGTTCGGGGTATCACCAGTTGAGGGTAGCTGATAAGGATATGCCTAAGACTGCGTTTAGGACGCGTTATGGTCATTATGAGTTTACTGTGATGCCGTTTGCATGGACTAATGCTCCGGCGATATTTATGGACTTGATGAATAGAATTTTCTATGAGTTTTTAGATAAATTCGTTGTGGTATTCATTGATGATATTTTGATCTATTCGAAGAGTGAAGAAGAGCATGATGATCACTTTAGGATTATATTGGAGACTCTTAGGAAGAACCAATTGTATGCCAAGTTCTCTAAGTGTGAGTTTCGTTTGGAGAAAGTAGCATTTTTGGGTCACTATGTGTCAAAAGAAGGAGTTTCTGTGGATCCTGCTAAGATTCAAGCTGTTCGTGAGTGGCCTACTCCAAAGAATGTGTCAGATATCAGGAGTTTTCTGGGTTTAGCTGGTTATTATAGGATATTTGTGAGAGATTTCTCGAAGATAGCGAGGCCAATGACTAGTCTAATGAAGAAAGAATGAAAATTTGAGTGGAGTGAGAAATGCGAGGAAGCTTTTCAGATTTTGAAGGAGCGTTTAACCTCTGCACCCGTTTTAACCCTACCTATGGAAATGAGTGATTTGAGGTGTATAGTGATGCTTCGAAGAATGGTTTGGGATGTGTTCTGCAGCAGAATGGGAAGGTGATCGCGTATGCATAGCGTCAGTTGAAACCGTATGAGGCTAATTACCCTACCCATGATCTAGAGTTAGCTACGATCGTATTTGCCTTAAAAATTTGGAGACATTACCTTTATGGGGCAACTTGTAAGATCTTTACCGACCATAAGAGTTTGAAGTACATTTTAACCCAGAAAGATCTCAATATGAGGCAGAGGAGATGGTTAGAGTTGATTAAGGATTATGATTTAGATATCCAGTATCATGAAGGGAAGGTGAATGTAGTTGTTGATGCTTTGAGTAGGAAGTCGAGCCATAGCATGAATGCCTTGGTAGTTCCTGAGGAATTGTGTCGAGATATGCAAAGGCTTAGCCTAGAAATATTAAATCCTGGGGAGATCGAGGCAAGATTGAGTGTTTTATCATTGGGATTGTCAGTTTTCGATGAGATCAAAGAGGGTCAAGTTGGAGACGAGAACCTAGATAAGATAAAGGAGAAGATGAAGCAAGGTAAGGAAGTCGACTTTAAGATCCATGATGATGGAAGTCTGAGGTTCTAGGGAAGGTGGTGTGTACCACAAAAATGCGATGTGCTTAAGATACGTCTTTTGGATGAGGGGCATAATACTCCATATTCTGTGCACCCTGGGGGTGATAAGTTATATAAGGATCTTAAGGAAATATATTGATGACCAAATATGAAGCGTGAGGTCACTGAATTCGTGTCTAAGTGTCTAACCTGTCAGGAAGTAAAGATTGATCATAAGAGAGTAATGGGAAAGTTTCAATCCTTAGAGGTAATACAACAATAGTTATCATGCGAGCATCAAGATGGCTTCTTTTGAGGCATTGCATGGAAGGAAATGAAGAAGTCCCATTTGCTGGAATGATTTTAGTGAGAATATAGTATTGGGGACAGAATTTATTGAGGAGACTGTTAAGAATGTTAAGTTGATTCGGGCTAGAATTCAAGCTGCTCAAGATAGGCAGAAGAGTTATGCCGATTTAAAGCGAAGAGAAGATGAATTCGCAGTAGGTGATAAAGTGTTTTTGAAAGTATCACCAACTAAGGGAGTGATGAGATTTGGGAAAAAGGGCAAATTAAGTTGGCCCATATGAGATTTTGCAAAGAATTGGGAAGGTAGCTAATAAATTGGCGTTGCCGATGGAATTTGAGAAAATGCACGATTTGTTTCATATTTCCCAACTCAAGAGATATATCCCTGATGAGCGTCATGTTTTGGAGCCTGGAATAATCCAAATCGGTAGTAGCCTCACACATGAGGAAAGGCCTGTAAGAATTCTCGATAAAAAGGTGTGTAGTACACGCAATAAGGATGTGAATATCGTGAAAGTGCTTTGGTCTAACCATGAGACTGAAGAGGCAACGTGGGAAGCTGAAGACGAAATGAAGAAGAAGTATACTGAGTTATTCCTTGAGGTGAGTTACGAGGGCGTAACTCGTTTTCTTTCAGGGGGGTAGAATGCGATATAATTTCGCGCTTTTTACCTTATTTTCTTGTATTTTAATGCATTTTTATGCTTATTTTGGCGATTTGCACATGTTGGTGCAAAATAAATAGATTCTCCGCATAGAAAAGGTGTTCATGAGTAACACAAGTGGTTTTAAAGTTGGCAAAAGTGTGCACATGTGTGACACAAGTATTTTTCAATTGAAAGTTGAGTCAAAAACTTTGAAAATGTGTGAGTTTTCGTGCCAAGTTTCGGGACGAAACTTCTTTTAAGAGGGGTAGACTGTAATCCCCCATAAATTTATGAATTTTATAAATATATTTTAATGTATATTTATATATATTTTAGTATTTAAACGATTTATTCTTGAAGAGTTAACTATTTAAAAGTCAAAGAAATTATTTAATGAATTGAAGAAGTCAAACATTTTATTTAGTCATACTTTGAAATATATTTGAAAAGCTTAAAACACTTTTTGGGTTGTGAAAAGGATTTTAAATTGGGAATGAGGAACCCAACCACCCAATTCATCAGCTATTAAATAATACTTTTAGCCCAATCACCTTTTTCCTTAGCCCAAAAGGGAAACCTATATAAACTTCCAAAACCCTAATTTTTTCCACACTTATTTTCTCTCTCCTCATCTTCTCCCTATTTTCGTCCCCCGGCCCTCCCTATTTTCTTCTCTCTTTCTTTTTCTTCCTCTCCCTTTCCGTCAGCTCTCCTCCTCTCCGTTCGCGGACCACCGCAGGCCGACCGCCGGCAGCAGCCAGCGCTGCTTGTTCTCCTCGGGCCGCGCGTCCTCTCCTCTTCTTTGCTTGATTGTTTTTCTTCCTCCTCAAGTTATTTTAATGCAAAGTTTGTATTTTTAGGGTTTGTTTTAATACGTTTATGTTTAAAAGTTATAATTTGATGATTCGATTATGAATCTAAGATTCTGTAAATTGTTTAATGAAGTTAGAAAATTTCAGATTTACTTATTATATTAAAATAGGGTTTTAAAATATCAAAGCATGGATTTTTAGGGTTTTATAAGTTGGAAAATCATAGTAGTATATTATAGCTTATGAAATTGAGAATTCTTATGATTTTAATTATGTTTAAGTGTGTTTAAAGAGGGTTTTCTTATATTATAAGTTGCTGAAAATTTGAAAAGGATGTTGATGATGGAGTTTTATGATTAAAAGTATGAGTTTTAAGGGTTTTAAATGACTAGTATAGTAGTACTATACTAGGGAGTTCTAATGATTGAAGTTTTAGTGATGGGAAGGTTTTTAAACACTTTTAAAAAGGGTTTAAAGTATTGTATTATTGCTGGAAATTTATAGGGTATTGATTGGTGGATTATATTAGTTATTTTAGGTGGAGATTTCTCTTTAGGCGACTTTTAAGGTTGTGAAAGTGGCCTCTCGATTTGTCTACACAAGGTACGTACATACCTATGTGTTGATTGGACTAGTATCATGTCCTAAGCTAGTGCTTCTGGTGTCTGTATCTGGTGGCCTTTGTTTGGCTTTTGGGTTTGTTTGGATGATGATTTAGGGCTGTATCATCTACTTTTTTGTTATCAATAATAACTTTGAATTGCCAAAATAAAGGATAGATATTGAAGATAGAGAGAATCATGTAAAAAAATTTAGTTTGATTGATTTTGAAATGAAAACTTTTTGTGTAACGGTATCTTATATAAGAATTTTCATGTTCTTACCTATAACTTGTGGAGTTGTGGTATAGCTAAGACAAACTCAAAATAATATTCTAAAAAGAATAAAATCATTGGACTAAATGAAAAAGCCTCCGCTTTCATACTAAAACTAGTTTTTAGTCCCGGGCTATACCCCGGGTACTTATATATTTCATTTATTAGTATTTTACATTGAAATTATAACACTAAATATTACTTGGTTTAGTAGTTAAGACATTGTATAGAAGCTTGAGGTCAGGGGATCAAATCTTATACCATGCATAATCTAATTTTTTTTATTGCATGTGGAGTACATGAAGTCAAAACTTTAAGGTATAGCGCCACGTGGCATAGTTCCTTGTTGAGGAACACCTTTTAATATATTAGTATAGATGCTAAAAATAAACGGAAACTAGTCTAATTATTACTTGCAACCTTGACTCATAAAATAAGCCAAACCAAATAATTTAAAAAATCAACTAATTTTATTATATTGAATCTCCTTGTCTTCTTTATACCATATTACCTCCATAATTTAAAAATATCTACACCATCCTTTTTTATTATGAAATCATTTGGCAAAAAAGGATTCGTCGAAAAGTTAACAAAGACTACCAATAACAGGTAATGTGTTTTAAAAGGTAGTAATTCAAAATTTTCTCATATTAATAAAAAGGCTATAAATTATAAATAACATATTAACAAGGTAACAATAGAAAAAAATGTCCGAAATATGAAAGATGGTCGTAATTCTCGAAGATAAACTGTATAATATGGTAAGAATAAGCACAATAAAGTCTTAGATAATTATATTCCCTCCGTACGTATTTACTTGCTACATTTTCTTAGTTTTGTCTTAATGTATAGATACATAATATCAATTTTTCATAAATTTTAATTGTACGAAATAAAAAAATTTATGGTTAAAGAAACGACTTGAAAAACTCTGCAAAGGCAGTGTAGTCCGTAAAAAAAAAAGATTTGAGGGCAACTCGGGAAGTAAATAAAGATGGAGGGAGTAATGAGTAGAAGGGAAAGAGAAATCAATCGTCCGAAAATCAAAGAAATACTCCTAGAGTTGGAATTGAAGAGGAGAGAGAAAAATGAAGCAAGTGCCAGCGGAATACTTGGCGGAGATGGAGGAGCATGGGTCGACAATGGCGATGGATGTTGACGACGTCGACCCTCTCGAGGTTTTCGGCGAAGGATTGATGACTCCTGACAACAACAAGCTTGCTGATGCTGATTTCTTCAACTCTTTCCCCGATGATTTCGACGACGCCGATATCAATTAATCCTACCTTTTCCTTTCTCTCTCCTAGGTTTTCGTCAAATCAACTCTCTAATGTCTTTCTTTCTACTTCTAATTACCAATTACTACTTTCATTTTGCCTCTCTTGTTTGTTCATTCAAGATGATATTAGTTGCTTGGACAATTTACGGATGGTTAAATTATATATATATACTATGAACTTTTTCCGCTATGTTGTTGAATTTAGTTGCGTTTATGTACTATATGTGAGTTTATAGAAAACATTACAGCACTACTGATTATGAATATGTTGGAAATGAAGGGTTTGTGATTTGTCCTGGACGAGCCGCTTTCGAGCTGTAATGCAAGGGTAATGGTGTGTACATCCAAGGCCTTAGTTAGTTTGCCCTAGGTGGGGGATTGGGGAACCTTATGTGAGGCATTAGGGTGATGGTCATTGTAGACTTTGTATATTGCTGATTAATCTTCTAATATGTTACTTCTCTTGGGTTTTTTGGAATCATGAATTAGGTTTTGTTATGATTGCTAATGTAGTGGTATGTATTGATGACCGGATTGGTGCGTGTTTCGTGATGGTTTTACTGTTAGGGCTGGCCGGCTAAATAGTGTAGTTGGAAGAGTGTTCAGAGTGAAAGACACTGATTATATAATAGCAACAGAATATGTTGCGAAGTTAGTGAGGAATTTGGAGATGGTCTGTATGAAATATGCGGAGCCTCTGTGACTAATATTCTGGCTACTTAGAATGGTTTTCTTTAAACTCATCTGTTTTGTTCTCATATACTGTTAGCAAACTATAATTTGAAAGGAAAGACTGAAATTCATAGATATTTGACAATTATGGGTGTAGCACAGTAGCAGGCTAGTTTTCCTTATCTTAAATAGTTGTGTCGTAGTGCATAAATTGTTTTGACTGACCTGAATGGTGTGTTTACATTTATAGAAATTGGATACAAGGTCCTAGAAGGCTAGAACAAACCGCTACAGTATTTAGCTCTCTCTTATTTCAATAAATCCGAAGTCTGTTTAAAAATCTCGCTAGGCGGAAAACAAGAGACTTCGAAATAGTTAGTAATACTGCAGATGAAGGCAAGCACACAAGAACAATGGCCAACCACAGTGACGTAGCTGATGTTAGAGCGTACATACTGCTCACAAAGGCTATTAAGGTTGCATAGAAAGACAGTTGAAGAATATGGATGCTCAAAGACAGTAGAAATCTTGGCTCATCATCTCGCTGAGCAAGCATCATTGCCCAAAGAGAACTGAACAGCACAAATGTGTAGCCACACATAGCAGCTGCATTTGACAGCAAGAACACCTTGAAAACAGTCTCCCTCGTCAAAACAGCATGACCACTTGTATCAATCCCACCTGGGATTAGGGACCCTGCTGCAAAAGTAACAGCTGCTAAAAGTGTAGCTATAATTCCAAGTGTGCTGAACCTTTTCTGCATTCTTTCATTGGCATTCTCTGGGCAAAGTACAGTTTGTTGGATCACTTGAGGTCGAGTTTCAGGCTGAGTGGGTGCTTCTTTGTCACTGGAATGCACTACTATCTGGTAGGCTATATCTGCCTGCGATAGAATAGCAAAAAAGTCACCTCATTGCTGTCACATGCAAAACTGATCATACCCTACCCAATAGCTGACTGTACCTGAAATTGCATGACCCAATTTTGACTTCGACCAAAATTGACTTGACTCGACCCGAAATTCCTGCGACTACTATTGATTCATTTTTAGTAAATAAGCTATTTTACCATGGACTATGACCCGACCCATATTGACCCTAGAATGAAATACAATGACTCTTCACCTAAATATGACCTGAATGCAATTGACTTAACAATTTGCTCACATGATCTATTTGCCACCTCCAAGCAAAATGTTCAGTACATATTAGTAGATGACATGAAATGTAGATAGAACTACACTTACCATATTTTCAGAGAGTTCTTGCTGTAGTTTGATTAAATCCCAGGGTGTGGAACCTTCTTTATTCCGCAGATTAATCCCTGTCTTATCAGTATCTAGTATCACCTTAGCCTTGATATGGTCAGAGTTACTAGCTGCTAGATGTAATGGAGTATTTCCTTCTAGATCTGGTATGTTAATGAGCCTTTTCAGTGCTGGAATCGCAATCATTTCTATGCCTTCTTGATAACTTCCCAATTTCATAAGGTGTAGTGCAGTCTTACAATTAGTATCACAAATTGCAGCTGACTGTGGACAATGAAGAAGGATTGCACGAACAGCTTTTAACTGTCCGAGACTGGCTGCTACGAGTAATGGAGTCAGGCCATTCTCATCGCGTAGGTGTGCACATGATTTTTCGTTCAGTAATATTGCCTCCACGTGTGCCTCTTTATTTGCTACTGCTGCGTAGAATAAAGCTGTTTGTTTGTGCTTTTCTGCTTTCTTGGTTAATTCTGGGTGTTTCTCTAACAAGAGTGTTGCAGCACCCTCTGTAACAGCATAGTTGATATACTTAGGTGCATGGAGAAAACAAACGCTGTTTATGGATCTTAGGACATTGTTTATGGAGTACTAGCATAATGAGAGTGCTAGGGTGAAATTGAATGTCATATTTCAGGTTTGACAGTTTGATTGTTTTTCTGTTTTCTCCTTTCTCCTGCTTGAATGCTTTATATTCTCTGAGGTTGTGCTCAGGGAAAAAAAACGCGGTCGCGTTTTTGTGGGAACGGCCCGTAACGGCCAAATAGAACGTTTTGCGGCCGTCGCGGCGTGAATTTTGTGAAAAAATTCACATAAGCAGCGTTTTAACTTTGTTTTGTTATCAATACAATATTTGGGGTACTTTTGATGATATTTAAACACACAAGTCTTTACAAGAGCTCGTGTACAAGTAAAATGGAAAATACTCATGTTTTTTTTGGCGCAATAGTAAAGGTGTGTGACTGAGTGTGGGAATAAAAAGAAAAAGAGAATAAAAAAAGGGATAAAAAAGAGAAAGGGAATAAAAAATAAAAAAAGGAAGAAAAGAAGACAGAGAACGAGCGAGATATTTATCTCAGTTCTCAGTTCTCACTTCTCACGTGACTCGCAGTCACAATAACTCACAAAATAAAATGAAAAAGAGAAGAAAAAAGAAGAGAGAGAAAAGAAGAAGAATCATTAGATCGATAAAAGAGGAGAACTAACCTGCTTCAACAACGGGCGCTGTCCACCGGCGGCTATGATGCCAGAAGCATCCGAAGGTATATCGCCGGCATTTTCTGCCGTGACCGGCGAAGCAAGGGCCATCATTTACCTCCCACACGCATATTAGGGTTTTTTTTAAAATTAGGGTTTCCATTTTAGACTGCAATCTGAAGTAATTAAATGAAATTACTTGAGGGGTTTTGATCGAAATTGAGGTCTAATGATCAGGTAAGATTTAAATTTTCAGTTTAAGTTAGATCTAATGATCATGAGCCTCTTTTTTCTTTCGCTTCTTCTTCTTCCTTTATCTTTTTTCAGAAATAACGGGCGTTCTTATATAAAAACCGTTACAGAACGGCGTTCTACCGTTACGGAACGGCGTCGCGGCGAGTTTGGTGTGAATTCCAACTCCCGGCGTTATAACGGCGTTTCTCGGAACGGTGGGTCTGAAATCCGTTACAGAACGGCCGTTCTGTAACGGAACGGACGAGTTTTTGATTAATGGTTGTGCTAGTATTGCTAGTTCATAAAAAAACTAAAGCATTTTATAATTTGTGCAGTCTAGCCTGATGTGTTGTATTGCTGATAATGAATAGAATAAATAGATAAAAGGAAGGTGAGAGTATTTTTAAACTAGAAAAAATCAACTTATGTTGAACTTATTATGAGGTCGATTGTTGTTGTTTCTAGTATACTTTGTTCTGTTAGAATGGTTTGGAGAGAAGGGAATATGTTTTGTTTGGGTTCCAGTTATTTGTGGGGTAAAAGAACTGTCTTACAGCAGGATTTGGTATTATAAACTAGTACACATTGCAGTTGAAGTACGAGAATGAAAGTCATACCTGTGCAACTGTGTACCACTGCGTGTAGTGGAGTCAACCCAGACGGCCCACTTAAGCTGTAGGGAACCTCAAAGGTTAATATCATCTCTAGAACTTGCTCATGACCATACGCTGCTGCAAGGAAGAGGATTCCCTCTGAAGCATTGTTAACATAATTGGCCAATCTCGGTTCCACCTCGAGGAGGTACTTTGCTACCTCCTCATATCCATTCTTGAGAGCCACATGTAATGGTGTGTTTCCACTTGAGTCCTGAGCTACCCATGGCTCGACGCTGGTGCCTTCTTCAACCACAATGAGGGATAGCAAGGTGGATCTCACCTTTTTCTCTTTGACATCCTGCAAGTGCGCCTTGTAGGAATTAACTAGCACTTGCACTATATCAATGTGCCCTAACTGAGCCGCAATGTGGAGTGGGTTTTCCCCTCGAGAGTTACTCCGGCAGATCAGCAGCACTAGTGCTGGAATTTTCTGCAGAGCCTTCCCTATGAAGCCATGTCGGTCCCGACTAGCAGCCAGGTGAAGAATGTTCTCCCCGTCTGGCTTTTCACTGAGGAAGTAGCTCTCATCAGGAGTTGCATCTCCGTTCTGTTCTTCTGTAGCATTTACTCGAATGTCGTTGAGGTAATCTTCATTCCCTTCTGTGGCAGCTGTTTGGAGATAGACATCCATGGGTGTTCTCATCTCTGCTTGGCTTGTTTTTTCTGGTTTTGTTCTTAACCTTACACTTTACTCTGTTTTTAAGCAGTGCATGGACTTTGTCCACGTTCTGCTCACTAAGTGTAGTGTCAATTATTTGCAGTGGTATGTATTTCGAAAAATTAGGAGAATAATATATTGTACAAAGAAAAGTTTATTAGATAATGGGACGTACATGCAAATTTATCATTCAGCTTTGTGCATGATAGTCAATGAAGTTGAATTAGATGGTTGTTACTCGACAAATGGTTGATCACTGCACGTCCAAAATATTCCTAGCTTATTTTGGGCTTTATGATTCTCAACACACAAACATGCGCAGAATGTCTTTCATTTCATCGAATATCAAATTAGCTAGCAATCAAGATCAATAATGAAATTATGTAATATGCATATGACACCAAATTTTAAGGAAAAAAAAGTTAAAAACAAAATAGACATCAAAAAATTGATTCTACTGGGTTTTGTTTCAAGCCAAAAGTCACCCGCATGCCAAACTATGGGATCCAAAATTGAGTAGATTTGAACAATCAAATATTAGGTTGAGCACCTATTTTATTTAAAGAAAATTAATATCTATATTAATATCTATATAAATATATTAAAAGGTGTTCCCATCAAAAGAATGGTGCCATGTGACACTCTTCTCAAGCTTCTAAAACACATGTTTATGATCTCATTAAAAAAATATTAACAATGTGTAGCTACTAGGAATAGAACACATGACCTTTGAAATAAAACGTGAGAGTTTAACCACCAATCTACAACAATATTAATGTTTGATGTTTCAAAGTAAAAAATAACAAAGTCTTATAATTATATGTAACTATAAAGACATAGACAAACTTTTTGATCTCTAACACTTTTATTAAGGTAAGAACATTACATTGACATTGTTATTTTTATCCCCAATTCCTTGGAAGTTTTTTTTTCCTAAAACAACTTATCATGCCGTAACATTCATTTTTCAATTTCGCACTAGAAAGAAAATTACGAAAAGCTAATGAAATCAATTAAGAAACTTATGAATAATAATATATTTGATAATTATAACTGTCTGGGGAATCGCCCGGGCCAAAAATACTAGTTAATATATTAAAAAGCGTTCCTAAACAAGAAAAACGGGGCCACGTGGCACTCTTCATTAGCATTTTTTAATCCATGCAATTCACATACAATAAAAAATATTAGAAATGTCGTGTATAAGATTTGATCCCATGACTTGAAACTCATATATTAAAGTCTTAACTACTAAACCAAATCATATTTAGTGTTATCATTTAAAAGTAAAATATTAATAAATGAAAAATGTCATTACACAGGGCGTAACCCTGGCCTAAAAACTAGTTATTTATTGGAAAATTGATTCTAATTGCGTCTTTTCAATAAGAAACCGAAAAATCTTTATTTCCATTTTTCTTTTTCTCAATTTCAATTATAATCCCACCTTTACACGGTATTCTTAAAACAATTCCACCTTTGAACAATCTCAGAATAAGCCAATCTTTAGATGACATCTTCTTTCAACCGTCCAAAAAACATGTGACCAACAATATAAGTTAAAAAATATCTGATGTGGTTTATTTTCCTTAAAACCCATTTAATTATGACACATGCCACTAGTTTATTGGCTATTTCATTTAATCATAATTTCATCCCTTCACTGAGCTTCTTCATCTTACTTTGGCCATCTCCTGCTACATACCTCCATAACCACCACCACATCAACACATGTCTTCTTTCTTTTTGTTCCAATTATGAAAAAAATCGAATAAAAAATAAATAGAATATTTTACGATTTTTTCACCAGGTACCCCTGTGGTATTTCAAAATTCAGGGGGTACTCCTATTGTTTGAAAAATGCACCAGGACCCTTACTTTGGCGGTGAAATGCACGAAATGTCCTTAATGACTAACGATGTCAAGTTTCCGTTAGTCATTAGGGTTAATTAACCCCTCTAACCCTAATTAAACCCTGATTAGCCCTAATTAACTAACTAAACCCTAACTTCTAACCCTACCCTAACCCTAACCCCTAACTTCAAACCCTAACCTAACCTTAACCCCCTAACTTCAAACCCTAACCCTATCACCACCCAACCACCACCTCCTCTCCCCCCTTCCCCATCCCGTAGCCCCGCAGCCAGGACTCCCTCCCCCCACCCCCGCAACACCCCCTCCCCCCCCCCCGCAAAGCATCCCCCCTCTCTCGCCCTCACCCGTAGCACCTCCTCCCCCCACCGGCACGACATCAACAACACCGACAACAACATGAGCAGCACAACCAGTGGCGGATCCGAGCGTGGGTTCGGTGGGTTCAAGCGAACCCACGCGGATCCAGGAGAAAAAATGAAAAATAAAGGAAAACTGGATAAGGGTTATATACGATACACGCGGCTTAATATACTGAATTAGGAAATAGCTCAGCGGTCGAGTGCGCGTGTATATTGCGTTAAGGTCGCGGGTTAGAAACCTCATAGAGCAGTTTTATTTCCTTGCCTTTCGTTTTTTTCCCCTTTGTCTTTGTTCAACTGCAGCATATTGTTATTTCTTCGTCTTCTCTTTGCTTTTCTTTATCCTTCCTTTATTCTTTTAGCTCCTGCCTGTTAGAATCCTCAAAGGCACTTTTATTTCTCTGTCTTTTTTTTCCCATTTTTTTCCCTTTGTCTTTTATTACTACAACATATATTATTATATTTATTTGTTGGGCTTCTCTTTCCTTTTCTTTATAGTCCCTCCATTCTTTCAGCTCTCCTTTTCTTTATATAAATCTCTTCCTTTCCCCCAAGTACTTATACAATAATAGGTAACTTAATATTATATATACATCAGGTACACAAGAAATTTATTGTAAAACTATTTTACTTTTAGCCAATATATATGAGTCACTTTAGATTTCATATTTGTGCTAATAGCTAGTGTTTCATTTTCTTCATCGTTTGGTGTCATAGATAGATTTAAACTTTTAACACTTAATTGAAAGGTTGAATCATGAAAAAAGTGTTACTAAATTGGTGCTTCGTAGTTTTTTTTATAAGAAATTGATAGCCTTTGTTAGTACATGTATTTAATTAGTTAGTTAATTTTATAATTATGCAATTAGAATGATAAGCTCCACTAGGTATAGTTGTTGAAAGGTTTGTTTTTTTTTTTTTTTTTTTTAAATGTAAGTCAATACAGTAATATATAATTTCGAATTTATGTTCGATTAACTCCGAACCCACGTGGCCCAATTCCTGGATTCGCCACTGAGCACAACCCCACCGACGACAGCACAACACCGACAACCGCGAGAAGAAGAGAGAGAGGAGAGCAGCGGCAACCACAACCGCACCGACGACAGCACGAACATAAGAAGGAGAACAAGACCAGCAGTAGGGAGATGAAAGAAAAGAGCGCAGCTCGGGCGACAATACCGACAACCGCGAGAAAAGAGCAGTTTCAGGAGGGAGATGGGACGCCGAAGCAAAAGGGAGGTAGGCGCAGCTCCGGCGAGCGTCGAACGCCGACGAGAAGAAACGATGGGAAAGAGAAAACCGGGTGTGGGGGGTGCTGCGGGGGGGAGGGAGGGGGAGGGGGGTCTTGCGGGGGGGTGGGGGAGGGGTTGCGGGGGGGGGGGGGAGGGCGGCTACGGGGGTGGGGGGTGGGGCTGCGTGGGCGGGGGAGGAGGGGGGGGGGAGGGTAAAAGGGGGGTTGTGGTGGTTGGGTAGTTAGGGTTAGGGTTTAGGGTGGGGGTGAGGTGTTAGAGGGTTAGGGGTTAGGGGGTTAGGGTTTTGGGGTTAGGGGTAGAGGGTTTAATTAGGGTTAGAGGGGTTAATTAACCCTAATGACTAACGGAAACTTCACACCGTTAGTCATTAAGGGCATTTCGTACATTTCACCCCCAAAGTAAGGTTACCTGGTGCATTTTTGAAACAACAGGGGTACCTCATGAATTTTGAAATACCACAGGGGCACCTGGTGAAAAAACCAAATATTTTATCAAGTAGAAAAAACGACAAATTAAATCACCAAAAAAACTTAATTCTAATTTAAGAATTCTGCTTTAAAAAATAAACAGGACATCAATCATGGCAAACTCGCGATTCACTTCTCGCCGGAAAACATCGCCAGGCAATAATTCCCATCGTTGTGTGCCCTTTTGGTTACCCATCTCATCGCAAAACATCAAGGTATCACCACTCATATTGACACCAACTCATAGCTCAAAATTTCTCTCTCACTCACTCGTGTTCCTTGATCATTTCTTCACATTTTCTCTCTCCAGTTTAATCATTCACTTCCCTTGCACTTTTTTTCCAGTTCTTGTTATTAATTTTCACTTTATTTTCTTCTCTCATATTGGATTGGTCTTTGTTCGTTTAGGCTTAATTTTATTGACCATGTTGTTCTAATTTATGAAATGAAATTACCCCATTAATTTTAGAATTTGGATACTTTTGATTTCATTTCTTGGGGTTCATTTGACAAGATAGGTTGATCGAATGTCAGATTGTGGTGGAGTGATAGGTTTTTGGAAAGATGCGACAACAGAAGCAGGGAGGTGTTATGTTTATGCGTGATGGTTAGGGTGATTGTGGTGGTGGTTGGGTGGATGTGATGGGTTTGGATTAAGGTAGGAGAAATAGAGAATCATCATAAAGATGGGAAGAGGATAGAGAAAGGGGGCTGGGGAGGGGAGAAGGGGGGGTTTTTTTTTTTTTTTCCTCTTTTTTGATAAAATATTATTTATTCTAGTTGACAAATCTGAAAATAACACATGTTATGGTTTACCAATTATACAGGTTAGCAACAGCTTAAGGACTGATCTGGGAAGGTACTATCTTATAGTGGGATTATTCTTAATTAATCTAAAGGTAGGACTGTTTCAAGAATACCAGCTAAAGGTGGGATTATTTGAATCAATTTTTCCTTATTTATTTGGATATAAACACATGCCCTTTGGTTGAAACTACATTGTCAAATGAGTGAGAAAGATTGGATCTTATTTTTTTTTATTCGTGGAAACGTCATGAAGAGCAAACCAATTTATAATATGAAGAATAAATAAGGAGACGGTTATTGCAGAATGCATCAAAGAAGAATGTTTTTACAAAGGCATAAATTCTTTGAAATTAGGAACGTAAGGATTGAAAGATTTCTCATAACCAAGTTTCCAGATAAAGAAGTGGCTCGTCCCCACCACTAATGACCTATAAGGAACATATTTTGAAAGGTCAAGGCAAGGATGTTAATCCACAACATGTGACTCTGCCATCCTTTTAACCTATTTGTTTTGGATAAGTTGATGTTGATTGATGCTGCAAAAACACTTTCTCTTGTCAAATTCTAAACGAGCGAGAGGTTTCTCATTCTTTTTTAATCATCTTGAGGCCGAATGTATGACACCCTCAACTCGAGCAAAAGTGCGATGTGTTTGAACACTCATGATCATATATGAATTCGTCTAACTAAGAATGTTACAAGCAACCGAAGGAAAAGTGTGAATGTTTTTCACAATTGTTGTTAGTTAGGCCCTCGCTATAAGAAGTGAGAAATCAAGAAGATCAAACATGAGAAATGGACGAGCTTCAAGGATAGACGCAAGAACCGTGTGATAGAATATATAAATATATGTAAAATATTTTTATATTAGGATATAGTTTGTGTAAATAGAATTCTATTCAAATTAGATTTCCTAATATGTTTAGGATATCTTTAGGTTGTATCCTATATATTTGTGATCAGCACTAGTGGAAAAAACATCAAGTGCTCCGGTTAAAACCCGTACAAGTGCTCCGTATTTGACCCATAGCAGACGCCATAGGAGCACTTGAGTATTTATCAAGTGCTCCGATTGAAAACCGGAGCACTTAGGTTACAAGTGCTCCGGTTGTCATAAAAACCGGAGCACTTGTAAATTTTATATGTCCAAAATACATCAAGTGCTTCGGTTGTTAAGAGAAAATCGGAGCACTTAAGAGTCAAGTGCTCCGGTTTTCTCATACAACCGGAGCATTTGACTCTTTTTTTTTAAAAAAAAAATCGCTGCTGCTGTACAGCAACATGGATAACAGGTCTAAAAAAACAGAATTGCAGTAGTGTAGTAGTAGTGGAGCAGCAGTATAACAAATATACATATTATTCACCATATCATATATACATATTATTCACCAGCCCTAGTTTATTAAAATAAATCATATTATTGTATCAAAGATTTTATTAAAAAACACCACGCGGAAAAAAGAACAGCTAATACCGAATCAAAGTGAAGCAGTTTGCCCACATTAAGAGCCAAGTTAAAGTGATCTCAACAGAGATTCCGGCCTTTTTCTCTATACATAGAGATTGCATGAGGAGTGAAATTAAGGGTACATGCCACAAGGACATCAGATTTGAACATTTTAAATCATACTTTCCCAGCATTTACAGTGATCACATGAGGAGTGAAATTTGCACCGACGAAATACGCAAGTAGATCGCCTGGATAACTTCATATATTAGAATTCATGAACCATTACTGATTACCGAATCAAAGTTTCTATAAGTTATGATCACAAGAATGCACTATAGTATAAGCCTAGTGGCAGATTGGGTAAGAAATGTAAAATGAGAAACACATATCAGAGAAGGGGCACTCACAATCAGTGCCATTACACACCAACATAGTTAAAACACTAATGACACTCATCAACAACATATAAACACCAAATCCATATGGCAACGATAAAGCATAATCTGTCAGATCTTTGACATAATTGCAAGCCAGATTGTGATGCATTCATATGTGATAAAGTCCATATAATTAAGAGCTTCATTATTGTAGGTAATCACTAGTAGTAGGAAGCTCTTTGCAAAGGTGGATTGGAGTTGGATCAGATCTGATTAGATTAAACTCAAAGTCATTGCATTGGATCAGCTCTTGAGATTAATTCAGTGGTGATCAGATCATAATAAGAACTATTCATTCCAAATTTTGATTTGGACGCGAGTTTAACAGCCTGTCTACAAAACTTGATTGGTTAGGTTTAAGGGTACCCACATTTAGACCTCCCAAATTCCATCATTGGCAGGATCATACATGATGCAAATTTTATATTCAGCCACATCAACTTTTTTCTAAAAATTCTATATGATCAGATAATTGTTGACAGTTAGGAAGTTAGGATCATTGACAAAATTCGGCAACAGACCAAGGGAAAGAAAAACTAACAAAACACTATCGATAAAACTTGAATTCAACCTTTCTCACTCTTACACACAATAAAATTAAGACCAAGTTTCAATAACAATTGCAAAACATAACACATACCTTCAGCAAATTCCATATTAAATACTTCTCCAAAACCAAAATTGGCCATAAAGAGCAGCGGCTTTACTTTTCTTTGTCGAATTTAGATTTTTTCAGAAGTACTTAAGGAAACACATCAATCTTTATGTCTTGTTAACTATAACATACTTCCATTTTATAGAGATCAAGCCAACACTAATAGACAAACAGCAGCGATGATCATCTGGCCACACGAATTTATTCCCAACCAAAAAACAAACAAAGAAAAAGCTACACAACACAGTGTTCTTCCAAAACTATTGAGCCAAAGCATCACATATCAAATTTTGCAGGTACATAACAGGAGTAGCACATGAAATCCTGAACATATAAAACCAGATGATGATCCTGAACAAAGAGTTCGCACCTAGTTTCCATATGTGGACACAAGCAAATTAAGCATCACCCATCGAATTTAATCTCCGCCATTGAACAATACCAAATCACATTCAATCTTGAAACATAACCAGAACATGAAATAGGAAAAGCTGTCAATTTCATTCATATGAAATAATTTGGTTACTATTTTGAAAAGATCCTTTGGGGGCTAGGGGTAGAGCAACAAATGCATTCCTATTTCAGACATCCTTAAGGCAAATTTAACCTCCATTTCACTAAACATCAACCAAAACAAATTGCAGGAAAATAGAAGAACAACATGAACTATAATGATTTAGCTTAAACGGTCGCTTTATTCACGGGGAAAATGCTATAGAGCAGCCGCAAAGACAATTACATATAGTCATTCATCGCAGAAAATAGAAAAATATAATGCTATAATGATTTAGCTTAGACGGCCGCTTTATTCACGGGGAACAATATGAACTATAATGATGTTCCTAGTATCTGATATCCAGTTTTCAATATACCCCTGAACCATAAATAAATTAAATTTAAATTCATCACTAATTTGCGTACTATGCCCTTTACATTTCACAAGATACACGTTGCCTCTCTTAATTATGTTTAGCCAATGAAGATGTTTATAAGAGACAGGGAGTACAAGTGAAGCCAAGCCAAACATGTGCTAAAGAAAATATCATAGCAAGAAAACTTACTCTTTCTAGTCGTCTCGAGGTGTTCCTTCCAGATGTCTCAAATATCCAGCTAGCATTCAATAAAACTTCTGTTCCACCGGCGACAACGTTACCCTTACTTGTACCAAAAACATAAATTTCAGCCGCTTCCTCTGAGTTTCACAGGAACTTTGACTTCCGGTTCCTAGTTTGAATAGCCTTAATTCCACAAGCTCACGGCTGGTTGATTTAAACAGCTTCATGTGAACGATTAGATGAAGTGTGTTTGATGGAATTTCATTGTTTTTTTTTCTCTATTTGCAAGAGAGTCCATGAAATTGCTCACATCATATACAGTGGGTAAATGACCTTATTTACATAATGGATGACTAAGTCGACACAGGACAGGAACACCGAGATTTAGATTCGTGCTTCACTGATGAAGAGCCAAAAAGATTGATTAAAGGACAAGGTAGCTCACCCCAGGTCAACTCCATTTGAAACTAGTAACCTTGGACTTCCAAAGAGTAAAACATCATCATGTTGTGGATTCTTCATATTTCCAAAGAATGCAGGTAGATCATCTAAGTTCTACATGCCATCAGTGTGTAGATTGTATGTCAAATATACTTGATAGTGATGAAACCAATGTAATCACAAAGAAAAGACAATCACTATTACCTTGACATCATAAAGTGAAATCTGCTACAACTCAATCTTCAGTTTCCAATCTAGAACAGGATCTGCTGCTAGGAAATCTTCAAGAGTAGCAAACAACGAAGGTCAATCATATTCTACCATCTTCTTCCACAAATATAACAGTTGCTTGAGTCTGTTCCTCAATAATGAAGTAAACAAAGGGGACTGTGAATCCTCAATGTTATCATTAGCTGACCATCAACCATCACCGTAAGTATACCTAATGTGTAACAACCAGTTTCACCAGATCCTGTAGAACGGTTTCCATATCCCCAAATCTGATCATCAGATTGGATCTGCTCCCTGATGGGTGACCTCTTCAAAACTTCTAAGGCAAGAAGAGCAAGTTCTATCATTTCATTTAGAAATCCTGCAATACCATAAATAAAGTCACTACAAATAGGCCTCCCTTTTAAAAAGTATTATAACAACACACATGCACACGAGGCATTGTCCACAAATGCTAAAGCTTTAAGGAATTATTATATTGATACTATGACATAGATATTAACCATAAGTTCTATGGTGTAAAAACGAAATTTGGAGATAGGATGACATACTATGTATTATCAAAAAATTAATCCCAACACAACTAACCACCAACATAAAAAACAAACACAAATAATCAAGAAATTCGAGCAAAAAGAGGCAAAATAAAAAGCCCTAATTCGATTTCTAGGGTTCGAGTTTTCAAACAAAATAAATCAAAAATCGAAAAAAAGAAAACAAATTCGAGCCACTTACTTGTTTTAAGGAAGAATGGGGGAAAATGCGAGTGAAAATTGAACTGGGAACCCTAGAAATGGGGGATCGAGTCGAATTCAGAGCTTCCATGAAAACAATGGTGATGATAACGAGAAGGAGACAACGGGAGAAGGAGGGCAAAAATAAGGGCTTGAGACCAATTGAGCAGATGACGGAGGGATGGAGCGAGGGACGGAGGAGTCAGGTTCGCGGGTCAAAATAAAGAGAGGGTCGAGAGAGCGGTGGACTTGGGAGGGAGAACAACAGACTTGTTATGAGAGAGAGAGCCCAGACGAGGGTTTCATGATGTATTGATATGAGAGAGACCAAGTGCTCGGGTTGACTAACCGGAGCACTTATTCACAAGTGCTTGGGTTGATTAATCAACCGGAGCACTAGATATTAAGTGCTCCGGTCGACAAATCAACCCAAGCACTTGTGAATTTTTTTAATTAAAATTTTCACAAGTGCTTGGGTTGATTAGTCAACCGGAGCACTTGACAAGTAGCACATGGAGTTTTTTCCACTAGTGCAATGATATGACTCATCTTAGGGAGTTTACCAAATCTAACATGGTATCACAACCTTAAGAAAAATTAAAACACCAAGATTCAATTTTTTTCTTTTTTGATCCTAGCCTTTCTGTTCGGCCCTCCTCCACCGTGTGCCCCCCTGATTTCCGCCGACCACCATGACCAAGGACGCCGAAGTCAGCGACCCAACTCCACCTCCTCCTTCTAGTACTCCCACTTACCATCCGACTTTGCCGGTTAGTAATATCAAGAACGACATCCCTTTGATTCTTGAACGAGAGAAGGTACAATACTCAAATTGGGTCGAATTATTCGAGATTCACTGTCATGCTTAAGATGTCTTCGATCATATTGATCCCACCAAGCCCCGTCCTTCTGATATCTCTGACACTCTATGGAATCGCCTTGACTCCGTAGTAAAAAAGTGGATCTTTGGCACTATTTCACCTGATCTTTTGCAAACCATATTATATAAGAGACATGGAATAGATTAAATGCAATTTTTCAAGAAAATAAACACACATGTGCCGTGTATCTGGAGAATCAATTTAGCGCATTGCAGCTCACCAATTTTCCTGACATCACTGCTTATTGTCAACAACTGGTTTTACGGTGAGTCGCGGGATCAGTCAACACTGATTTTGACACTGTCGCCTCAATGATACAACAAGTGGAGCCCCTCTACTCCTTTGAAACGGCACGATCCGTCTTCTTCTTGAAGAATCCCACAAAGCTAATGACACATTGTCATCCTCCTCTTCCTTTGTGGCGCAAACCACCGATCACACTGGTTCCACTGTGGCACCATCATCTGCGCCCCCTACTCAGCAGCGCTCTAGCAGTTCTGGTACGGGCCGTGGTGGCGACCGGGGATGCGGTGGCAACCGCCACGACAGACAAGGTCGGGGGCGTGGTCGTGGTGGTCAAAACCGCTCCAACAACACCCAACCCACTCACAGGTACTGCTGCCCCCCCTAATTAGGTCGGTCCATTACCCACGCCCCAGCAATGGGCCTCGTTCCAGCAGTGGTCCGAGCAGAATCGGGCCTGGGCCTTCCCTCCAGCTCACTACCCTGACACTGCTACACAGCAGCTCGGCAGATCTACTGGGCCTCATCTAGCCCAGCCCGCATACCCAGCTGCTGCACCCCAGCACACTTACCATGCTGGTCCGATCTCTCCCACATCCCGACGATGCTTGATACATGGACTCTCCCACATCCCGACGATGCTTGATACATGGACTCTGGCGCGACATTTCACATGACTCATTCGTTAGGTAATCTCTTTCCCTTGTTTAATTTAAGCACTAAAAATCATATTTTAGCCGTTCCAATAACGGGTTATGGACATACTACCCTACCCAACCAACCCCTTGTCCTTCGTGATGTATACCTAGCCCCTCAAATCATAAAGAACTTAATTTCAGTCCGTAAATTTACATCTGATAATTCTGTGTCTATTGAATTTGATCCATCCGATTTTTCCGTGAAGGACCTTCGAATAGGAAAAATTATAACGAGATGTGAGCGCTTGGGGGACCTCTATCCTGTCACAAAACCATCTACTTGCCTTGCCACTGCTTTAGCTGCTATTCCATCCACCACTTGGCATGATTACTGTAGGCGTGTTTTTATTTCGCCTAAGCGGTATGAGCGCGTAATAGATTTGACTACCCCACTGTTAAGGTTTTATTGAAAATTGTTTTGTATTGAAAGAAGTCGCCAACAATTCTTTTTAGGAAGAATCATAAACCTAATTGGATATGGGAAAAAACATAGGGACAAATTATCCAATGTAGATTTCCTCATCATGACTCCATAGATGGTCAAAATGAACCAAAGATTGAGTTCGGGGGTGAGGGTACGAATATAGTCATAATGAACCACATTCGCTCAGAGTTGGCCTCTACTAAATATCGATTCATTACAGATTTTATGCCAAAGAATAATCATATAATGTTTTAAACACCCAAAAAATATTTAGTCTAAATTGGTTCAGGAAACACATAAAAAGACTATTTTTAGTGACATGTTATTAGACAATCAATATTACAGGGTACCTAGCAGGTTGTCCAAGTTAATCTGATTAATATTAGAACATTTATTTAGGTCTTTGATTAGCAAAAATAACATGTGGGTGATAAAAGCATTGAAACAGGACAATCATATAATAGGCATAGAATGATCAGGCAGGCATATAATATACAAAGGCATTAATAAATATACTATGAATATGAAATAAAAGAAAGTATAGAAAAGAGGTTAGAATATACAGTAGAGCGATTTTACATGAAAGATCTACTTCAATATAAAAATAATTTATTTAAGGACCCTCAGGATTATACCGTGGCTTGGGTCTGCGAGATTGACAACCTTCGGGACGAGCAATCGTGAAGCCTGAAAATCTGAATGTATGAAAGTATGTAGGTTGAATGTATTTGTGTTTGAAAGGTATGAGTTTTGTAAAGAAGTTTCGTAGTTCGCAGAGAGAATTCGTAAGTATTCGTCGAGTGTTATATGTAAAAATCCGTCCCTTTTTATCTGTACGGAAATCAGGCCTATTTATAGGGAAAACGACACTGCGCTTCACGCGCCATCTGCGGCATGACCAGTAAAAAGTGTACACGTGGTACGCGCTTTTTTAAAAGATAAGAAAGAAATCCGCGTCTCAAGCAGAGAGTCGCGCTTGACGCAAGACTCTGAATGAGTCAGAAATCCACGTGTCAAGTGCAGATTAGTGCACCTGACACAGGTGGACAGATCTGAGCCTGACGCACAGACGTGCGCCAGGCGCAAGTTTGTGCGCTAGGCGCACCAGCCTGGCTCCTGTCGTGCCTTTGCCAGCTTTATTTAAAACGTGTTTTAATAGATTTCTTTTATCCTTTAATTACGGATATCTGATTTTACGGGATATAATCTGATTTTAACTTATAAAAAATATCTTTTGAAAATATTTATTTTTTAAAATAAATCAATTAATTATCAATTAATTGGGCTTTTCAAAGAATTGGGCTCAAATACAATTATTTATCATGAATAAATAATTGGGCTTTAAAATAGGACTTTAACACTTTTCGAAATGGTTTTGAATGGCTTTTCAGACTGTTATGCCCTTGGGTCGGACCAATTAAAACCACAGTATGTTTCATCATCGGATCCTTAAATGGGGAGACACGATTATGTGTCTACAATCGGCTAGGACATCTAGGAGCTCAAGCTATGACTTATCTTAGAAATAATAACTCCATAGACTCTAGTTTTTGTCATTCTTGCCAAATTGGGAAATATACTAAACTTCCTTTTTATGATTCAAATAGTACTACCACTTGTGCTTTTGATATTATACATGCCGATCTGTGGACATCACCTATTCGTAGTAGTTCAGGACATAAATACTATTTGGTTCTTGTTGATGATTTCAATCATTATGTGTGGACTGTTCCCCTCTCCCATAAATTTTGTGCTTACCAATCCCTCCTTGATTTCCATGCTTATGTCCAAATTAAAAACTCAATTTGAATGCCCTATCAAAGCTTTTCAAAGTGATCATGGTCGTGAATTTGACAATACTCCCTTCAAACAATTTTGTATCACTAATGGAATGGTTTTTAAGTTCTCATGCCCACTCACATCATCTCAAAATGGTAAAGCTGAAAGAATGATTCGCACACTAAAAACCATCAGTAGAACCATGCTCCATCATGCTTCCATACCCTTTACTTTTTGGGATTATGCACTTGAAACTGCTACATATCTCCATAATATCCTACCTACAAAGACTCTTCCCAACATCACCTCTTTTCAGGCATTATTTTTCAAACCACCTACATATGATCATTTACGAGTTTTGGGTGTTTATGCTATCTAAATTTGTCATCAACTTCTTGTAACACCCCGACAATTCTCTATTTTCCAAAATACCTTTTTAATACAAAACTTAGAGAATCATCAAAGCATTATCGCCCGTGTGATAACGTATCGGCTTACTCAGAATTTTGCAGTGAAAATAAATAACTTTGAAAATAATAAACTTAGTAAACCAAAAGTCAAACTCCAAAAACCAAAGTCAAAGTCAACCAAACCAAAGTCAAACTCAAACCATAAACTAAAAGTCAACTATAATAATAAAGTCAACACAAGCTCCCCACGAAAATCCCGAACCCATGATGCATCATCTTCGAACCTGAGATGGACAATGCACTAATGATCCCGAGAGACTGCTCACCAAATGGGTCATCACAGGATCAATAAGGCATAGCCATGATCAACATATACACACAAAGCACGTAATCAGCAAAGCTGAGTACTACATAATAAATAAATATAAAACTTAACATGATACAAATGAACATTAAGGCAAAGATAAATAATAATATAGTAACATTGCAGACAACTTTTCTGAACTTGACTCCATAACTCAAATTAATTATAACTTAGATTGAATGGGCAATGGAAAGAGTTGTCCAAACCAAACCAGCCTTCAATTTAGAAGACGAAGTATGGGCGCGACTCCGTACTCCCCTGACCAACGATATCGAGGACCCTTTTAAATAAAATAGGACACAGTGATCAATCTGATCCCAAGAAAAGCCATGGGCTACCACCACGTACTCCAACTCATACTAGTCCCACACTTCAGACGTGCACAAGTCTAAAGCTTATTGCTATTCACTTTCCACTTAAAGAGATTAATAAATTATCTATTGTTATGACTCACAAAGGTAAGACAAACAATATAATCATCAAAGATACATAAACTTCCATTTTTATTTTAGGATTAGATAAGGTGATCATGAACTTAACAATCTAAGAATAATTCCAATTATAAATTCCATAATCATTATTTATTTGTTAATTCAAGTCAACAATCAACCAACCTTTCATAGGTTAAAAAACCGACTTACCAAATAAGGCCCTCGGTCGTGATAAAGTAATTAAATAATCCAAAGGGAACAACATGATCCAATTCATGATCCAATAACAACATAATTATTAATCCCCCATGTGAATTAATAAAATAAAGTTCGCAATCTCATATGCTTGCATCAATCATCCATACAAACATAATACAACCAACATAGACAACATGCTTCACACAACGACATAAAACATGTAATTCTACTTGAATATAAATCACATATGAACTATACATAGTTTCCTTATACATGATACTACATCAATCCTAATCTTAGGACATGATACTAGTATACTAACACATAGGTATGTACGTACCTTGTGTAGACAATATGAGAGACCACTTTATCAACCTTAGAAATCACCTGAAGAGAATTCTCCGCCTACCAAATATCAATACAACCACTAATCAATACTCAAATAAAATTCCAGCAATTTTAAAATATTTTAAACCTTCTTTAAAAGTGTTTAAAACCCTTTTTAACCATTAAAACTTCAACTATTAATGTCTCCTAGTATAGTACTACCATACTAGTCATTAAAAACCCTCAAAGATCCATACTTTGACATTTAAAAATCCATCATAAGCATACTAATAAAAATTCCAGCAACTTATAATATGTTTAAAACCCTTTAAAACATACTTAAACATAATCATCAACATTAGAGTACTCAATTTTCATAAACCATAATATAGTACTACAATTTCCAACTCATAAAACCCTAAAAATCCATACATTGATACTTAAAACCCTAACTTAAACATAATTAATAAATCTAAAATTTAATTACTTTATTAAACAAATCATAAAATCTGAAATTTATATTTAAATCATCAAAACTACAAACTTTAACCATGAAAACATTAAATCAATCCTTAAAACATAAACTTAACATTAAATAAAATAGAGGAGGAAGAAATAACCAAGAAGAAGAGAGGGGAAAAGACACGGCAAGAGGGAGGAGGGCCGGCAGCTGCTGCAGCGGCGGCGGCGCTGCTGCTGCGGCGGTGGTCCGAAGAGTGGTCGGCGGTGCTGGGCGAAAGAGGAAGAAGACCAAAGGGGAGGGGGAGCTGAGTGAGAAGAGAGAGAGAAAAGAAGAGAGGAGAGAAAATTAGGGTGAGTGATTTTTAATATGGGAATTTTGGGTTTAGTTTGGGTTTATATAGGTAACCCATTGTGGGCTTAGGGAAATGTGTTTAGGCTTTTAATAATCAATTAATGATTGGGTGCTTGAGTTGAGTTGGGCTCCTCTAATCCATTTTAAAATCTTTTACACTACAACTCAAAAATAATTAAACTATTAAATAACTTTCAAAGTATGACTAAATAAAACATTAAATAATCCCTTTGACTTTAAAATAGTCAACACTTAAGAATTTAATTATTTATATACTAAAATATACATAAATATATTTTAAAAAATATATATATATATATAATTCATAAAATTGTGGGGGATTACAGTCTACCCCTCTTAAAAGAAGTTTCGTTCCGAAACTTGACACGAAAACCCTCTCAGCTTCAAAACTTTGACTCAAAACTTCCATTTTGAAATATTTGTGTCACAATGTGTGCACACTTTTACCAACTTTAAAACCACTTGTGTTACTCATGAACACATTTTCCATGCGAAGAACCATTTATTTTGCACCAACATGTGCAAATCACCAAAATAAGCATTAAAGGATAGGAGTTAGCTCAAGTGGGAAGAGCACTCCCCCTTGGCCCCTGAGGTCAGGGGTTCGATCCTTACCCCCAGCATTATGCTGGGGTATTTCCTTAGCATGCTATGCATGCCTTACCAGCCAATGTGTTGGTGTTTCCTACAGGCTAGTAGCCTTGTAGGGGTTAGCCCTTAGGCTGACTTAATTTCCTAATCAAAAAAAAAAAAAAAATACCATAAAATAAGGCAAAAAGCGCGAAATTCTATCGTATTCTACCCCCTTAAAGAAAACGAGTTACGTCCTCGTAACTCACCTCAATAAATAAATCTGGATACTTTTTCTTCATTTCATCTTCGGCTTCCCACGTTGCCTCTTCATACTCATGGTTAGACCAAAGCACTTTTACAATATTCACATCTTTATTGCGTGTACTACGCACCTTTTTATCCAAGATTTTCCCAGGTCTTTCCTCATACGTGAGGCTACTATCAATTTGAATTCTTTCAGGCTCCAAAACATGATTCTCATCAGGGATATATCTCTTGAGTTGGGAAATATGAAATACATCGTGCATTTTCTCAAATTCCATTGGCAACGCCAAGTTATAAGCTACCTTCCCAATTGTTTGCAAAATCTCATATGGGCCAACATATTTAGCACTTAATTTGCCCTTTTTCCCAAATCTCATCACCCCTTTAGTCGGCGACACTTTCAAAAACACGTTATCACCAACTGCGAATTCATCTTCCCTTCGCTTCAAATCAGCATAACTCTTCTGCCTATCCTGAGCAGCTTGAATTCTAGCCTGAATCAACTTGACGTTCTTAATAGTCTCCTCAATAAATTCCGTCCCCAATACTATATTCTCACTAAAATCATTCCAGCAAATGGGACGTCTACACTTCCTTCCATACAACACCTTAAAAGGAGCCATCTTAATGCTCGCATGATAACTATTGTTATACGAAAACTCAATCAAGTCTAAGTGATCTTCCCAACTACCTTGGAAATCAATTGCGCACGCTCTCAACATATCTTCCATAGTCTGATTGGTCCTTTCAGTTTGACCATCGGTCGCAGGATGAAAAGCAGTGCTCATTTTCAACGTTGTTCCAAGATTGAACTGGACCTTTTGCCAAAATTTCGAGAGGAATCTCGAATCACGATCCGAAATAATGTCCGTCGGGACTCCATGCAGTCGCACCACATGCTTGATGTATGTCTTTGCAAGTTGCTTCCTCTTCCATGTCTCTTTGATCGGAACGAACACGGCGGACTTCGTTAGACGGTCCACGATAATAGTATCATTGCCATTTCTCGTCTTCGGCAAAGCAGTCTTAAAATCCATGGATATAGAATCATACTTCCATCCAGGAACCTCTAAGGATTGAACTTTCCCCATTGGCTTTTATGGTCTGTCTTCACTTTCTGACAGGTCAGACACTTTGACACGCACTCAGCGACTTCACGCTTCATATTCGGCCACCAATAAATCTTTCAGCTAGAGGGAAATAAACAGAACTAAATTTTCATTAATTCAGTAAAAACAATAGGACCCTACACTACACAAATTCTTAAAAAAGACGGTCTCAAGTTAGTGTTAACGTGAGACCAACTGATGTTATGCTAACAGTGGAATTAGTTAAGCGCTTGGACCTATTAGCTATGCTAGTAAAACCATCACATTTCTCTCTCAATTTATATTTTCTCTCTACTCTGGCAACCCTCATTTCTCTCTCCTATCCCCCTCTCCTCTACCAACTCTCATTTCTCTCTCCTCTACCCCTCCCGTTTCTCTCTCATCTGCACTGCCATTTCCCTCTCCTCCACCCAACTTCCATTTCTCTCTAAAGCCTACATCGCTTTCTTTTTATTTCTTTTCGTTTTCGAATATTCGAAACTTTCAACTAATGTCCTTTTTCATGTCTTCTTCAATCATAATGATGAGAATTTGATGATGATTAGTTTAGTTTCTCCCGCTTAAACAATACGACATTGTTGCATCAAAGTCAAGTAAGTATATTCTTAATTTTCCTAAAAAAAGTATATTCTTAATTCTCAATAAGACATTTGATGATCATGCAAGGTACTCTTTCCCTACATCCTAAAGCCGTGAGATATGATATTTTAAAAACCTTGTTTGTGTCTTTTTTGCTGGTTGTGGATGATAAGAACTGGTAAAAAAGATATGTTAATTTTGATGATAAAACTGGTAAAAAAGTCGTATATTAATAGAGGGAAATAAACTGAACTAAATTTTCATTAATTCAATAAAAACAATAGGACCCTACACTACACAAATTCTTAAAAAAGACGGTCAAGGTGGTATGAGGAAGGAATGGCAAAAGTATATTAATAGAAGTTTCTTCCTCCGGCAGAACATCCATCAGATTAGCGCTTCTCTCAATCATATCATCATCCAAATAGCTCTCATTAAATATCCACCCCTCTTCATCATCATAAATAAACGGTTTGGGGTTAGAATTTTGAGCAGATTGACAATCATATTGGGAAGAGGGGTCAAAGCCATTTAACAATGTCACATCACATGAAATAAAATCATGAGAAGTAGACTGACAATTAGAACAATAAGGGGTGGTGTCATGTAAGTTTGGGGTCAAAGAGCATATGAAGACATCTCCCACTCGTAAGTATCCCTAGCCAACCACACAATTAAATCCCAACAATAATCAGGTGCTTGGAATAGAAATCCTCCATTACACATAGATTCTACCACCATCCTAGTTTCTTCATTTAACCCCTCATAAACCACTAGGCACATATCCCACAGTTCAATTCCATGATTAGGACCAATAAAATCACCAAGCCTATGATTATACTTCCAAAACACTTCATTCTCATACGGAATAAAAGAAAAACTTGCTCTAGAATTACTAACATGTACATGGGGTTCACAGAACATATGAGGTAATTTAGGAGAACTCATGCAAAAATTGGGAGGATTTTAATATGATGCATCAAAACTGAAAACATGAGAATCCCAAGAATTATTACTATATTGCCTAGCAAAAGAATTATTCCCATCATCAAAATAGCATGACTCCATGATACAAATTAGTTATAAAAAAATAAAAATAAAGAATATTCACAAAAGGGAAAAAAACTATATACAGTTTAGTTTCACCAGCAATAAAAACTAAATAAAACTATACCGTCTCCTCGGCGTGAAAGAGTACCTTGCATGATCATCAAAATTAATAGAGAGAAATAAACTGATAAAACAAAGAATATGTGAACTTTGAGAATTAAGAATATACCGGTGGATGATAAAACTAAGAATATGTGTCTTTTTGCTGGTTGTGGATGATAAAACTGGTAAAAAAAATATGTTAATTTTGATGATAAAACTGGTAAAAAAGTATATTAATAGAGGGAAATAAGCTGAACTAAATTTTCATTAATTCAGTAAAAACAATAGGACACTACACTACACAAATTCTTAAAAAAGACGGTTTCAAGTTAGTGTTAATGTGAGACCAACTGATGTTATGCTAACAGTGGAATTAGTTAAGCGCTTGGACCTATTAGTTATGCTAATAAAACCATCACATTTCTCTCTCAATTTATATTTTCTCTCTACTCTGCCAGCCCTCATTTCTCTCTCCTATGCCCCTCTCCTCTACCAACTCTCATTTCTCTCTCCTCTACCCCTCATGTTTCTCTCTCCTCTGCACTGCCATTTCCCTCTCCTCCACCCAACTTCCATTTCTCTCTAAAGCCTACATCTCTTTCTTTTTATTTCTTTTCTTTTTCGAATATTTGAAACTTTCAACTAATGTCCTTTTTCATGTCTTCTTCAATCATAATGATGAGAATTTGAAGATGATTAGTTTAGTTTCTCCCGCTTAAACAATACGACATTGTTGCATCAAAGTCAAGTAAGTATATTCTTAATTTTCCTTAAAAAAAAGTATATTCTTAATTCTCAAAGCTCATTGTTTCCCTGTATCAATGGGTCTAAACTGTAATGTATCTCTTATTATATGAGTTATGGTTTTTAGGTAGATAGTTATAGTTTTCGTCTTAGTAAGTAGGTTAATAATTATGTTTTTAGTTATTAGTAATTGTTTACACTTTATTAGTTATAGTTTTCATGTTATTGGTTATAGTTTTGGTACTGGGTTAATAGTAATATTTCTAAGGTTAATAGGTATGGTTGTAGTTATTAATTATTTACACATTATTAGTTATAATTTTCGAGATAAAGTATGGTTTTGGATGGATACTAAATAGTTATGGTTTACTTGTTATTTGTTATGGATTCCGGGTTAATTGTTATTGTTTTGGATTGTTAGTTATAGGTTTAGATAAAAAGTTATTGTATTTGGGCTTTGATTATGGTGGTTTGGTTGATGTTATGGTTTATTGGTTAATAGTTATGCGTTTTAGTTTATTAGTTAACATATTTTCATTGAATAGTTGCACAATTTTTGCAATTGGTTAAAAAGTTTTATAGTTTACTTATCAAATTGGTTGTTACTGATTTCCACTCTTCAAATTAAACCACTGATTACTTTTAATGATCTATATAGTAATTCCCATGTAATTGAATTGCCATGTTGTGGATAGAGAACAGAGGCGGAAAACAATGCAGGTTTAACGACTTCTCGATGGATTAGAGAAGAAGTAGAGAATGATTTATGCGTGATACTGAAATTAGGGCAAATAAAATGTGTTATAATCTGGTTTCTATGATATAACAAATATACTTCAACGCTTAACTAATATATAGTCCCGAAACTTGACACGAAAACCCTCACAGCTTCATAACTTTGACTCAAAACTTCCATTTGGAAATATTTGTGTCACAATGTGTGCACACTTTTACCAACTTTAAAACCACTTGTGTTACTCATGGACATATTTTCCATGCGGAGAACCATTTATTTTGCACCAACATGTGCAAATCACCAAAATAAGCATAAAAATACCATAAAATAAGGCAAAAAGCGCGAAATTCTATCGCATTCTACCCCATTAAAGAAAACGAGTTACGCCCTCGCAACTCACCTCAATAAATAAATCTGGATACTTTTTCTTCATTTCATCTTCGGCTTCCCACGTTGCCTCTTCAGACTCATGGTTAGACCAAAGCACTTTTACAATATTCACATCTTTATTGCGTGTACTACGCACCTTTTTATCCAAGATTTTCACAGGCCTTTCCTCATACGTGAGGCTACTATCAATTTGAATTCTTTCAAGCTCCAAAACATGATTCTCATCAGGGATATATCTCTTGAGTTGGGAAATATGAAATACATCATGCATTTTCTCAAATTCCATTGGCAACGCCAACTTATAAGCTACCTTCCCAATTGTTTACAAAATCTCATATGGGCCAACATATTTAGCACTTAATTTGCCCTTTTTTCCAAATCTCATCACCCCTTTAGTCGGCGACACTTTCAAAAACACTTTATCACCAACTGCGAATTCATCTTCCCTTCACTTCAAATCAGCATAACTCTTCTGCCTATCCTGAGCAGCTTGAATTCTAGCCTAAATCAACTTGACGTTTTTAACAGTCTCCTCAATAAATTCCGTCCCCAATACTATATTCTCACTAAAATCATTCCAGCAAATAGGACTTCTACACTTCCTTCCATACAACGCCCTAAAAGCAGCCATCTTAATGCTCGCATGATAACTATTATTATACGAAAACTCAATCAAGTGTAAGTGATCTTCCCAACTACCTTGGAAATCAATTGCGCACGCTCTCAACATATCTTCCATAGTCTGATTGGTCCTTTCAGTTTGACCATCGGTCGCAGGATGAAAAGCAGTGCTCATTTTTAACGTTGTTCCAAGATTCAACTAGACCTTTTGCCAAAATTTTGAGAGGAATCTCGAATCACGATCCGAAATAATGTCCGTCGGGACTCCATGCAGTAGCACCACATGCTTGATGTACGTCTTTGCAAGCTACTTCCTCTTCCATGTCTCTTTGATCGGAACGAACACGGCGGACTTCGTTAGACGGTCCACGATAATAGTATCATTACCATTTCTCGTCTTCGGCAAAGCAGTCACAAAATCCATGGATTTAGAATCACACTTCCATCCAGGAACCTCTAAGGATTGAACTTTCCCTATTGTTCTTTTATGGTCTATCTTCACTTTCTGACAGGTCATACACTTTGACACGAACTCAGCGACTTCACGCTTCATATTCGGCCACCAATAAATCTCTTTAAGATCCTTAAACAACTTGTCACCCCCAGGGTGCACAGAATATGGAGTATTATGCCCCTCATCCATAAGCCTTCTTTTAAGCTCTTCACATTTTTGTGGTACACACCACCTTCCCTTGAACCTCAAGCTTCCATCATCATGAATCTTAAAGTCAACTTATTTTCCTTGCTTCATCTTCTCCTTAATCTTATCTAGGTGCTCGTCTCCAACTTGACCCTCTTTGATCTTGTCGAAAACTGACAACCCTAATGACAAAGCACTCAATCTTTCCTCGATCTCCCCGGGATTTATAATTTCTAGGCTAAGTCTTTGCATATCTCAGCACAATTCCTCAAGAACTACCAATGGCTCGACTTTCTACTCAAAGCATCGGCAACTACACTCGCCTTCCCTTCATGATACCGGATATCTAGGTCATAGTCCTTGATCAATTCTAACCATCTTCTCAGCCTCATATTGAGGTATTTCTGGGTGAAAATGTACTTCAAACTCTTAGGATCAGTAAAGATCTTGCAAGTCGCTCCATATAGGTAATGTCTCCAAATCTTCAAGGCAAACACAATAGCAGCTAACTCTAGGTCATGGGTAGGGTAATTAGACTCATACGGTTTCAACTGACGCGATGCATACACGATCACCTTCCCATTCTGGTGCAGAACACATCCCAATCCATTCTGCGAAGTATCACTATATTCCTCGAATCCTTCATTCCCATAAGGCAGGGTTAAAACAGGTGTAGTGGTCAAACGCTCTTTCAAAGTCTGAAAAGCTTCCTCGCACTTCTCACTCCACTCAAACTTTGACTCTTTCTTCATCAAATAGTCATTGGTCTCGCTATCTTCGAGAAATCTCTCACAAATCTCCTATAATAGCCAGCTAATTCCAGAAAACTCCTAATATTTGACACATTCTTCGGTGTAGGCCACTCACAAACAGCTTGAATCTTTGCAGGATCCACATACATTCCTTCTTTTGACACATAATGACCCAAAAATGCTACTTTCTCCAAACGAAACTCACACTTAGAGAACTTGGCATACAATTGGTTCTTCATATGCGTCTCCAAGACTATACTCAAATGCTCATCACGCTCTTCTTCACTCTTTGAATAGATCAAAATATCATCAATGAACACTACAACAAATTGATCTAAAAACTCATGGAATACCCTATTCATCAAGTCCATAAATATAGCCGGAGCATTGGTTAATCCAAACGGCATCACAGTGAACTCATAATGACCATAACGCGTTCTAAACGCAGTCTTAGGTATATTCTTATCAGCTACCCTTAACTGGTGATACCCCGAACGCAAATCAATCTTTGAAAACATACTCGCTCCATTCAACTAGTCGAACAGGTCATCTATCCTAGGCAAAGGATACTTGTTCTTAATAGTCACATTGTTTAACTCCCTATAGTCAATGCACAACCTCATACTTCCATCTATCTTCTTCACAAACAACACAGGAGCTCCCCAAGGTGACGCACTAGGCCTAATATAACCTTTATCCAACAGTTCTTGCAACTGCGTCGTCAATTCGCTCATCTCAAGAGGTGCCATTCTACATGGTGCCTTAGAAATAGGTGCAGTACAGGAACTAAGTCTATGGTGAACTCAATGACTCTTTCAGGCGGCATACTAGAAATCTCGCTTGGAAACACATCCATAAACTCGTTTACAATTAGTACATCCTCGATCTTCAATCTAAACTCTTTATACTTACATCTTGCACACTACAGAAAAACAACTCACATCCCTTCTTCACCAACTTCTTCACTTGCATTGCAGAAATAATCCCAAAGCTCTTAGGCTTCCCAAAACATCGATACGAAGTCAACTTCCCTAAAGGGCTTCTCAACACTACTTTCTGAGCTTCACAGGCTATTTTAGCCTTATAGAAACCTAACCAATTCATCCGAAGAATAACGTCTAGGTCTCCCAGATTGAATTCTATCAAATTAGAAGGAAAAACACAGTCTCCTATCTTCAAAGGTAAGTCTCTATACAACTTGGTACACCTTATGACTTCTCTAGTAGGTATACTAATAGGCAAGTCAATTACTTCAAAGTCTAGCAACCCCAAGCTCTCAATAACGGACGACGAAATAAACGAATAGGTCGCCCTAAAATCAAATAATGCTTTAACGAGAACGGAGTTAATAGAAAAAGTACCATAGACTACGTCAGCAGATTTCTCAGCTTCATTGCGACTCATCACGAACAGCTTCCCCGGAGCTTTACTCTAGTTGTTATTGTTTTCATTAGCAGGCTTACTGTAGCTTCCTTGGTTGTTCTGCGATCCCGTAGGCTTCGACCCTTGGTTGTTCGCTTGGTTGAATCCAGACCTTCCCTCTTTACCACTCCCATTACCATTTTGCTATTTCCTTTTCTTGGTGAAGCACTCAAACTCTCTATGCCCCATCTTTTGGCAATAATGACAGGTCACTAAATCTCCTTTACAGTCTCTACCAGGGTGGTTCTTGTTACACTTCTTACAATTGTAACTCCTCTCAGACTGGCCTTTACCATTAATGCCTTGGCCATTCCTTCTTTGGAAATTCCCATTCCCATTTCTATTCTTCTTAAAGTTCCCCTGATTTCCACCAGAATTGAAATCTTTTCTTTTCTCGCCTACTACAGCATTTTTCTTATCACGCCTCGACTGAAGTCCATAAATATGGGCGGCTCTCCCATAAACAACATCCAAGGACACAAAAGTCTTACCACCTAACCCCAATTGGATTTCCTCAGTCAAACCTTGCTCAAATCTCTGAGCATTTAGCTCCTCAGTAGCTACAACTTCAAGTGCAAATCTAGATAATGCTATGAACTTGCTATAATACTCAGAAATGGTCATACTCCCCATCCTAAGATATATGAACTCCTGAGCCTTTTGCTTTCATATAAATGCAGGGTAAAATTTTACTCTTAAAGCAGCAATGAAGGAATCCCAATTAAACCCTTCAACAACACTAAGTCTAGTTACCTTATCTTTCCACCATAAGTTAGCCTCATCTTTCAGATATAACACAGCTTGACCTACTTTCATAGCCTCAGGACAATTTACAATCTCAAAATCTTTTCAAACTCCCTAATCCAACTTTCTATGAAGGTAGGTTCAGCTTGCCCCTTAAAATACAGCGACTTAATCTTAGCTAGTCTTTCAAACATGTCCCCAGCAGGATCGGGACGCTCAGCTCTTTCGTGAGTCAAATTCTTTGCCAATAGGCGAATAGCAGAAGCTAAGGCATTATCGTTGTTTGCCATTCTACTTCGCGGCCTGGAATTTAACGTAAATCTACTTTAGGTTTCGGTTCACAATTAATTGCCATTCTCTACGAAGGCATCACTTGATTTGACCATACAAGGTCACATCAACATACAATTCTTTATGAAATCACAACAACATTAAGTTCATACACTATGAGCCATAACAACCATATACTCATCCATGAATAAATATTCACATCACCAATTCATATATATATATATATATATATATATATATATATGAGGATCAAATAAAATTCAATCATAACAATAAAATAAAATATTCCCCATTCGCGTACTACAATAAATTCTTGCTCACTTGAATAGCTAAATAATCACTTTTATTCCTCAAAAAGATGATGATAACATTTTTCCACTCCATAACAACTATACTTATTCCTTGACCAAGATAAAGATACTAAAGCAAGAAACTTAAACCATTATTACTTGACTATTTATCCAACAACTAATCATAAAGCATGAGTAAAAAGTCTATGGAGATACATTATCAGTCTTATCCTTAGTTTCTTTGTACTTCTCTGGAGTGAACATCTCATCTTCAAAATCTTCAATGTCCTCACTATCATAGTAGAAGCAATATGAAATTCTAGCTCTAGTAGATCTTCAAATCTTCTTAGGTTGAGGCTCGTCCTCTTCTGACTCAGAATCACTCTCAGCCCTCAAAACAGCATGGTAGATGTCCATTCTGGTCTGTCCTCTAGCATGATCAAACTCCTGAATGACCTCATCATCACTATCAGGAATGCCTACTTTTAATACATGACGCATGATGACCTCTAAGCTTCCCTACCCCTTACTTTTTGGGATTATGCTCCATCATGCTTCCCTACCCCTTATTTTTTGGGATTATGCTCTTGAAACTGCTACATATCTCCAAAATATCCTACCTATAAAGACTCTTCCCAACATCACCTCTTTTCAGACATTTTTTTTCAAACCACCTCCATATGATCATTTACGCGTTTTGGGTGTGTATGCTATCCAAATTTGTCATCAACTTCTTGTAACACCCCGACAATTCTCAATTTCCAAATACCTTTTTAATAAAAAACTTAGAGAATCATCAAAGCATTGTCGCCCGTGTGATAACGTATCGGCTTAATTAGAATTTTGCAGCGGAAATAAATAACTTTGAAAATAATAAACTTAGTAAACCAAAAGTCAAAGTCCAAAAACCAAAGTCAAACTCAAACCATAAACTAAAAGTCAACTATAATAATAAAGTCAACACAAGCTGAGATGGACCCGTGATGCATCTTATTCGAACCTGAGATGGACAATGCACTAATGATCCCGAGAGACTGCTCACCAAATGGGTCATCACAGGATCAATAAGGCATAGCCATGATCAACATACACACGCAAAGCACGTAATTAGCAAAGCTGAGTACTGCATAATAAATAAATATAAAACCTAACATGATACTAATGAACATTAAGCCAAAGATAAATAATAATATAATAGCATTACAGACAACTTTACTGAACTTGATTCCATAACTCAAATTAATTATAACTTAGATTTAATAGGCAATGGAAAGAGTTGTACAAACCAAACCAGTCATCAATTTAGAAGACGAAGTACTAGCGCAACTCCGTACTCCTCTTACCAACGATATCGAGGAACATTTTAAATAAAAGAGGACACGGTGATCAATTCGGTCCCAAGAAAAGTCATGGGCTACCACCATGTACTCCAACATATACTAGTCCAACACTTCAGACGTGCACAAGTCTAAAGCTTATTGCTATTCACTTTCAACTTTAAGTGATTAATAAATTATTTATTGTTATGACTCACAAAGGTAAGACAAACAATATAATCATTAAGGATACATAAACTTTCATTTTTATCTTAGGATTAGATAAGGTGAACATCAACTTAACAATCCAAGAATAATTCCAATTATATATTCCATAATCATTATTTATTTGTTGATCCAAGTAAACAATCAACCAACCTTTCATAGGTTAAATAACCAACTTACAAAATAAGGCCCTCGGTCCTCTTAAATTAATTAAATAATCCAAAGGGAACAACATGATCCAATTCATGATTCAATAACAACATAATTATTAATCCCCCATGTGAATTAATAAAATAAAGTTTCCAATCCCATATGCTTGCATCAATCATCCATACAAATATAATACAACCAACATAGGCAACATGCTTCACACAACAGCATAAAACATGTAATTCTACTTGAATATAAATCACATATATATTAACTATAAATAGTTCCCTTATACATGATACTACATCAATCCTAATCTTAGGACATGATACTAGTCTACTAACACATAGGTATGTACGTACCTTGTGTAGACAATATGAGAGATCACTTTATCAACCTTAGAAATCGTCTAAAGAGAATTCTCCACCTACCAAATATCAATACAACCACTAATCAATACTCAAATAAAATTTCAGCAATTCTAAAATGTTTTAAACCCTCTTTAAAAGTGTTTGAAATCCTTTTTAACCATTAAAACTTCAACTATTAATGTCTCCTAGTATAGTACTACCATACTAGTCATTAAAAACCCTCAAAAATCCATACTTTGACATTTAAAAATCCATCATTAGCAAACTAATAAAAATTTCAGCAACTTATAATATGTTTAAAACCCTTTAAAACATACTTAAACATAATCATCAACATTAGAGTACTCAATTTTCATAAACCATAATATAGTACTACAATTTCCAAATCATAAAACCCTAAAATCCATGCTTTGATACTTAAAACCCTAACTTGAACATAATTAATAAATCTGAAATTTAATTACTTTATTAAACAAATCATATAATCTGAAATTTATATTTAAATCATCAAAACTACAAACTTTAACCATGAAAACATTAAATCAATCCTTAAAACATAAACTTAACATTAAATAAAATAGAGGAGGAAGAAATAACCAAGAAGAAGAAAAGGGAAAAGACACGGCAAGAGGGAGGAGGGCCGGCTGCTGCTACGGCAGTGGTTAGGCGAGTGGTCGGCGGTGTTGGTCGAAAGAGGAAGAAGACCGAAGGGGAGGGGGAGACGAGTGAGGAGAGAGAGAAAAGAAGAGATGAGAGAAAATTAGGGTGAGTGATTTTTAGTGTGGGAATTTTGGGTTTATATAGGTAACCCCTTTTGGGCTTAGGGAAATGTGTTTAGGCTTTTAATAATCAATTAATGATTGGGTGCTTGAGTTTAGTTGGGCTCTTCTAACCCATTTTAAAATCTTTTACACTACAACTCAAAAATAATTAAACTATTAAATAACTTTCAAAGTATGACTAAATAAAACATTAAATAATCCCTTTGACTTTAAAATAGTCAACACTTAAGAATTTAATTATTTAAATACTAAAATATATATAAATTACTTTAAAATATATACGTATAATTCATAAAGGGGATTACACTTCTCCTCACAAACTTGCTCCAAGATCCACATCCTGTATTTTCTTGGGTTACCCTAACAATCATAGAGGCAATAGATTTTTTGATTATTCTACATATAAAATTATAATTTCAAGGCATGTTACGTTTGTAGAACATTATTTTTCATTTAGCAAATCAGCCCAAACTCATTCGGCCTCTTCCCCAGCCCATGATGAAATTTCCCCTCTTCAAAACCCAAATATTCGCCACTTCTTAATAAGCCCAACCCCCCTATTGATGGCCGCGCCCAACATTTCACCCCTCCTGCTGGGCCTTCGCCCACGCGACAGGCTCACGGGTCAACTGGGCCTGTGCCCAGTCCGTGGCGCGCCCCCAGATCCAGGCTTGCAGCCCCCTTCCCCCTTGGCAGGCAGCCCAACACCATTATCTCCCACCCTTCCCCATGTGTGTCCAGCCCTATATCTTACCTCACCCCAACTTCGACCCACGAGCTCCCCTCAGCGTTATACGCCCCCTCACCAATGCAGCCCACCTACCGCGACCCCAGCCCACCCTCCTCTCTCACCTCATATAGCCACCTGAGCTCGACACGGCATTCGCAAACCCAACCCAAGGTATACCATGCTTGCTCCCACTCCTATTTCTCGCTCACCCCTTCCAAAAAATCACAAAATTGCCTTGTCTGACCCAAATTGGAGTGGAGCTATGAACGATGAATATAGTGCTTTAATTAAAACAGGGACTTAGGATTTAGTGCCTAGGCCTATGGGGGTGAAAATTGTGAATTGTATGTGGCTTTTTCGACATAAAGAAAATCTAATGGTGAACTTGAAAGGCACAAAGCTCGTTTGGTTTGTGATGGCAGGTCACAGAACAAGGTGTAGATCCTCTCCTCTGCGTAGATTGTGGTTGTTGATTGCCTCATCATTATTAGGTTATTGTTGCTTCTCCGTTCGATCTTGGGTTATCCTATTATCCTTCATCGTCCGATGCATGATTCAGATCTAGTCTGAGCGTCCGACTTTCTCCCGCTAAAACTGCGGGGGTGTGATAGAGAATATACATAGAATATTCTCTTCCTAGATTTAGGATATTTGTTTGTCAAATATTATCTTCACAAGTCTTGTTAGTTTTCCTAATATGATTTGGACTATCATTGTAACCCTATAAATATTGATCAATCGAATACAATAGAGACAGGGAGTTTACCAAATCTAACGTAGTCCCAGGTTATAGGAGAGCGTTGCTGGCCAGAGGAGAAGGATGCGCGCGAGTTGCAGATTTGGGCTAAGTTGCGGAAAGGAAGATAAGGCTTTCGTCGAGGAGGCATTGTTGCTGTAGGAGAAACAAAAATAGAACTACCACTAATTATATTCCTAATAGGAAACAACTAAAACACTTAATGTCCCACTTGGACAGTAAAAAAAAACATCAAACACACTGGGAGGAGCTGCCTTGCACAAATTTCGATTGAAAAGCCTTGCGCTGACTGAGCTGCAAACGGCGTAGAAGATGGCGGCTTGTGTTACTACGGAGGAACAACACGTTTTGAGAACTCCAAATGGTAGAACACATAACTGAAAACCTTGTTGCTGCATCCACGAGAAATACCTTGCAGTGGCTTCAACTATTATGACGGGTTGAAGGACGATCCAACAGTGGAGGTGGGTGGGGCTTAGCTAGGCAATATTGGTATAAAACAATGGTGTGTTGGTGTAAAAAAACATTATGTTTTAAATTTTCTTCTGGAGAAGATAAACCAAGCAATGACATTGCACAACGACAACATAATAGTGCACGTTCTTCGAGGAAAGTAACAACTTCAAAACCATAATAATTCGAAGCTGGATCACCCATGGCAGTAAAAGGATGAGAGAAAAGAAAGAAACAAACAAACATCACCTCCCAAAAACCAAAAATGTCAAGTCATGGTTTCCACCAGACGTAGTAATGGATCCATCTCTTCTAACAACACCACCAACAATAGTACGAATAGTATCAGCAACCGGCTAGTGAAAAAAATCTGTATTTTAGTATACGTAAATCCGGCCGATGGGATTGACTTCGACACCCACTGGCCGATAAAATTTATGCGGAAACGTAGAATTAATCCAATAAATTGGATGGCTCAAATACCATGTTAGATTTGGTAAACTCCCTGTCTCTATTGTATTCCATTGATCAATATTTATAGGGTTACAATGATAGTCCTAATCATATTAGAAAACTAACAAGACTTGTGAAGATAATATTTGACACAAATATATCCTAAATCTAGGAAGAGAATATTCTATTTATATTCTCTATCATTGTTGTTTTCTTGGTGACAACTTAATTTCCTGGCAGTCTAAGAGACAACCCACCTTATCTCGATCTAGTGCAGAAGCTGAGTATAGAGGCGTCGCAAATGTTGTTGCAGAAGCTTCATGGTTGCATAATCTTCTTTTAGAGTTACATTGTCCTCTTCGGCAGACAATCATTGTTTATTGTGATAATGTCAGTGCTATTTATATTTCTCGCAATCCCGTGGATATTCATTTTGTTCGAGAAAAGATTGTTATTGGTCAAGTACGTGTTTTGCATGTTCCTACTAGGTATCAGTTTGCTGAAATCTTCACCAAAGGACTTTCGCGACAGTTATTTTTGGAGTTCAAGTCCAGTCTTAGCGTTCGCCCTCCTCACGCTATGACAGCGGGGTGTGATAGAATATAAAGTTACATGTAAAATATTTTTATATTAGGATATAGTTTGTGTAAATAGAATTCTATTCTAATTAAATTTCCTAATATGTTTAGGATATCTTTAGGTTGTATCCTATATATCTATGATCAATGATATGACTTATCTCAGGGAGTTTACCAAATCTAACACCATGCTTTTGGAAAAGTGGCTATTATTATCTTTAATGGCTTGAAGGCCGACGGTATAAATTTTCGTTAGGGTCACATGTACAGTTCAATACATGATATGTTATAATCATATGTTTCATTGTATTAAATCATTACAACACAAAAAACAAAGTTACTGTCAAAGGCTTTGAAGTTAGGATTACCCGTGTTTTAATGATTTTAACACGTCAAGTATTGAACTGTGCATGTGGTGCTGATGGAAAATTAAAATCGCTATCTTTAGGTCACTGAAGTTGGATTATTTTGTATCCTATCCCCACTAAACATGAAAAAGCCGGAGCGCTAATATTGAACTAGGCCATACTTTAGGACAATAACCTTGACATGTTCCTAGAAAGTAAGAAGATCCAAAAGAAATAAAGTGAATTCAAAAACTACTTGACTTAACCCGAAATGACCAGACTCAAAAACAACGGTAATGTTAGTGGTGTCAAAACAGGTTCTCAAACACGTTTTGGGTATACCCACGACGAACCAGGTCAGACCTGAACAGGTTAGGATTCTGACAGTCAGTGCCCCAAGTCGTGATTGGTCAGGTTTTGTTCAACAGGGTCGATCACATTTGAATCATGAGATTGCCGGGTGCCAGACAGGTCTGAGCGTTCCATTTATAAGTCGATCCATTCCCGAGTATGATCGCCCGTGGACATTTTTTAACCGGGTTTGCGCAGGTCGTATTTGGGTTTCATGTACGTTTGGGTAGAGTCAAGTGTACTCGGGTTGAATCACTAATGACCTTAGTTCGATCATTGTGAAGCATCGAGTCCATTCGCTATTGAACGTCAACTCGATTACAATTAACTCCTGGTCGGGTCAATTTGATTTTGTTATGGATTTGTTAATGAATCATAGTATTAAAAGTATTAAGATCGACATATATATACATATGTCATATGTGTGTGTGCAATAAATATATGGATGATAACGAAAAATTAATATAAACACTATATTATTTAGCGTGATGTTTAGTGTATTCTCTTAGTCAAATCTTATTTCGACTAATCAACTGCGTAAAACCACTCTAATAAGTAAAGGAGTACAACGACTCTTCATATGTTCTAATATTATATATTACAATCAACGACAATAAAAACGAGTATGCGGTCAATTCCAAGCTTTTATATAAATGATTTATTATTATTAGCATTATGATTGATATATAAGTTTGTAAATAGCTATGATGATAATGAGAATAATAATAACAATTAACATAAAGCAATGATGATAATAATAATAATACAAATAATAATAGTACTAGTAACAATGCTAACAATAGCAATAGTAATACAAATAAGAACATGAATACTAACAATAATAATAGCAATAACAATATAAATACTAATAGTAATAATAGTAGCAACAATGCTAATAATAGCAATAATAATAACAAACATAACGCGGTATATATGTATATGTTGTGACTATATATGATAAAGTATAAACAAACTATTTTATCAATATGTTTAAATATTTTAGTACTACATTGGTATCAAAATAATTGTAAAACCACTCTAATACTCTATTGGTTATAAATTAGTATAACGACTCTTGATATGTTATATTATTATAAAAAAAGACGATCATATGTTTATAACTACCGTTCATATGAGGCCTAAGTGATTAAAATGAGGGTTCATATGCTGTACAATAATAATAAACATAACAACAATTTATATAAATGAGTAAAGTTACTAAACTAAGACTTAGATTATTGGCTAATGACTTATTGCATTTATGTGTTACTCCAACGGAGTATATAATTAAACAATATACATTAAAGTCACTAATGATCAATCATCAAAAGATGAAGTCAAATCAACTTGTGTGAACATTCAGTTACAAGTTTATCTTACTAAAATCCCAATTTCTTTTATTCTTTCTAAAATCCTAACTTGTTAAAGATCAAAATCAAGAAGTTAACTGTTAACAAGGCTAATCTACCATAAGCTAATAAGTTAATAAGTACTCACTACATAATAACTTGTTAACAATCATATAGTAACTTAGCACTTAGTCAGTTACTCACTTAGACCTATTAACTCAGTAATTCACTCACTTATTAGTTGTTAATTGTTACTAAGTATAAAAATACTAATTAATAGATAATTGATAAAATTATAACATATTAGTGATATTACAAAGTTAACACAATAACAAGTATCAACAATAAGACATAAGTCAAATTGTAAATGTAATTATTAAGACATTAATTAAGTCCTAAATCCTAATATCGGGCCATCGGCAATAATCGACTAATTGTTATTGTGTTACGTCTTACTTGTTAGCATTAAATTAATCCCTAATCACCACATATAACATGTTTACATATTTCTAATTTATAAAATTAAAATAATAATTTCTTAAAAATCAATAATACTAATTTAATTTTGAAAGTTTATAATTTCTATTAATTTCTAATAATACTACTAATTTTTAAAGTTACTACTAATAATATTATAATTAGAAATTTAGAATACTCAAATCAAAATAATATCAAAATACAATACTAGTTTATTAGTAGTTTAGGCCATTGGTTATAGAAAGATGAAAATCCAACCATTGATTAAGTTAACAATCCATGTTATTGACCACTCTCAATTCTCATTGGTCAAAAAATAATGTCATGGATTATTAATTAAGACCATTGATTTGTAAAAGATCAAAATCCAACCATTGAATCCCTCCCTAACCCTAAACCCTCCCTCTTTCCTCTCATAATCGTTCCTCACGGCTCACAGCCACCCTCTTCATTTTCCTCAATCATCTTCCATCTCTCTCGTACATCTTCTCTCTCCCCTAACTCCTCTCACCCTCTTTCTACACCACCACCACCACTGTAGACACATGATCGTGTCTCCCCATTTAAGGGTCCAATGATGAAATATGCCGCGGTATTAGTTGGCACGGCCCAATGGAGGAGCAGTCCGAATAACCGCGGTTTTGAAATAATATTATAAGATCCCAATTAATTATCCATGATGATTAATTGCAAATTAAACCCGTAAAATATTTTAAGCCCATTTTTAAAGCCCAATTGAATATTTATTATTTTGATAAATATTTTCATAAAAGTTTTTATTATTTTTAAAACATAAATCAGATTTTTAACCCGTAAAATTCGATCTCCGGATTTTTAGGGATAAAACTGGCATCTTAAAAGCACACGTAGAATAAAAAGCGAATATTCCGGAATATGCGCCGGACGCGCGGCTACGCTCAGCGCGCCACGTGCGTCCAGCACATTGGCCATATCGCGTCAGGCGCGCAAAGAAGCACCTGACACGTGTACTTGTGACTCACACAGAGTCCTGCGCCTGGCGCAAGTCCTGTGTGAGACGCAAGATAAACTTTTATCTTTTCGAAAATGCGTTTCCACATGTAAGTTTTTTACTGGTTGGACCACGTCAGGCAGGCCAATCTGCGCTTGACGCGTGTCTTGCTCCTGCCACGTAGGCCTGCGCCTGGCGCAGGTCTTGCGTGGAGCGCACGTTTTTGTTTGCCTATAAATACGGGCTGATTTCCCGAATTTGAGACGACTTCGAATTATTATTTTACGAACACGAATTCTCTCGAATATTTCTGAAACACACTTCGACTCTCCCAATACTCAAACACCTTCAATCTTGCAAATCAATTCTTGTTTCTGATCATACTATATTCCTGGTTTCATAATTGCTTAGCCTGAAGGTCGTTACGCTCTCAGATCGAAACCGCATAGGTATAATCCTGAGGATCCTTGAATAATTATATTTTATTTTATTGAATTTACTAACCTTTTCTTGTTATGATGTTGATTTTTAATTAATAATCGCGTCTTCTTGTAAATTCTAACCTCTTTTTTCTTTTATTTCTGTATATAATATTCATGTTATTATGATTTTCCTGCATGTTTTTATCACCCACATGTTATTATTGCTAAATAAGACCTAAGGAACTATCAATTAATTCAGATAAATTGGACAACCTGTTAGGAACCTTGTAATATAATTGCATAATAACTTGTCACTAAATAATTAGTCTTTTTATGTGTTTCCTGAACCAACCTAGATTAATTTTTTTTAGGGTGCTTAAAACATTATTTGATTATTCTTTTGCATAAAATCTGTTGTGAATCAGTATTTAGTAGAGGCCAGTAATGGGCAACATGGTTTCTAACTGTGTTGTACCCTCACCCCCGAACTCAATCTTTGGTTCATTTTGACCATATATGGAGTCAAGACGGGGAAATCTACATTGGATAAGTTCCTAAGATGTTCCTACCGTTTCAATATCCAATTAGGTTTATGATTCTTCCTCTAAAGAATTGTTAGCGACTTCAAAACGAACTTCAAATAAAACCTTAACAATGGGGTAGTCAAATAAACGTGCTCACACTGCGTGTAGGCATTAAAGGAATGAAAAATCTACGCCTACAATTTGGCGACTTCACTGGGGAGGATTTTAAAAAATTAATTTTTTTAAAATGAGTGGGTGAAACTTGAAAAATACGATTCATTCTTATTTTTATGCCTTAGAATAATATATTGTTTTGCATGTGCATGGCTATTGTTCAGCCACCATAAGGACAATCTACCTTCCCTCATTAGCACATGTTCTATGTGTGAGGTCACACCCGGGGGTTTGCGCTTTGTCCTTCCAAAAAACTTCCTGAGCGATAGTGTTGGATCATAGTCATAAGCAAACCTACCCAACCATGGCATTGTTCTCTTGTTCCTGACTTGAGACTAGAGTGCGTCTTACACGTGGCCATCTCTTTAAGCAGGGGTACGAAGCGTGGGATCAATCTCTTAGTCATGGACCCTTTTAGCCTTAACCTAAACCTGACCAATAGTTGAATGTAGAACTGGACTTTAGGTTGAGAACTTTTGCATCCATGTTACTTGACATTTATGTGTGATTGCAATTTTTTGCCTGCTCATATTTTATTAACATGTTGATATGTATTGCGCCTAAAATATAATGCAACTCGCGTCTAAAAACTGTCGTCGTTTTCTCCCGAACATTCGTCAAATTACCAATATGCATGCCGCAGAGCATTGCGCCAAACGCATTAAGTTGCGCCTGGCGCAAAGCTCCTGCGCCCGACGCAAATCCCACGTGTCGTGCACATCTGTTGCGTGACACACAGTCTTTTCGTCCCATGCATTTTGGTCTTTTGACCACTGTTCGCGTCAACACTTTGCGTCAATTGGTGCGTCTTAAATTTAGTGCGTCATAAACTGTCGATATAATTAGTGCGTCAGTCTTCGCGTCCTGAAATTATACCAAATTTATCAAGACATCGCCTAAATTGTCGGTATTGTTTTTTTTGGAGAAAGTCAGATAATCCAATCCTCCCAACTTACCCCATCATTTTTTAAAAAAAAAACACAACACAATTTTTCATTTTTCCTATTTTTTCTAAAACTGCATTTTGATTGGTGACAAACTCTTGCCAATATATCATTATCCATTTCCCTCCACAAAATAAATTCATTTCCATAAATATCCATAACATCCAATATATCATTATCCATTTCTCTCCACAAAATAAATCCATTTCCATAAATATCCATAACATCCAATATACCATTATCCATTTCCCTCCATAAAATAGATTTCCTTCCATAAATATCCTCTCCTTTTGGCAAAAGTTTCGAACAAATTAAAATGATCTTTTCGAAAATGTTTTTGTTCCTCCTTCGTTTCCATTCCTTACCCTATCCATTTTTGGAGTGTGTCCTAAGTCAATGTGTCTTTGTCAAACAAGTAATTGAGAAAACATTTTCGATAGCTCGTCCACGTGCGCGAAAGGCTAGGTCTGTTCCACCGGCTAAAAAACGGTTAACTGTTGAAGCAATGATGGGTGATGAAAAGGTTACTAAGTTGACTAATATCATTGAACGAATGGCTAAGAACTTGGAGGAGGTTACTCTCCGTCTGCACCAAGTTGAAAGCGGTGAAAATGCTGGATTCGCCAAACAAATGAAAAATGTTGTTCAAAAAGTCACCAATAAGGAGTCCTACTTCGATTTGGATGAGAACAACAAATTTAAGGGAAAGCTACCTGAAAAGTTTTCCACGAGTGACTTTCCTAAGTTCATGCCCACTGACAATCCCAAGTATCACTTGAGAAACTTCAAGGCCACTATGATCATTAAGTCTGTGGACCCTGAACTTTATCCAACGGTGTTCCCGATGTCGTTGGACCCTGCCTGTCAAAACTGGTTTTACTCCCTGGACCCCAAACATGTCGAAACATGGGGTGATATCACTAAAGACTTCATGAAGCAATATGAACATAACACTGTAATCCAAACCTCACTAAGGGAATTGGAAGTGTTGAAGCAGGATAACAATGAAGGCTTTACCACCTACCTTAATAGGTGGAGGGAAAAGTCTGCTTACATGGTCTCCAGACCCGCCGACAAGGATCTCATCCGCATCTTCGTCAACAACTTGTTACCCAAGTACAAAACTCATCTCAAATACTTGGGTATCGATAATTCACTAAGCTATACAACATCGGTGTGCAAATCGAAGATGACTTGTTGAAAAATGCCCAAAATGACAACAATCGTTATAAGGGCAATAATAACAACAAGAAGAATGATTACGGATCCACTTCTAAAGGTGGAGAGGTGAACGTTCTTGAGGCACCCCAGAGATCCTTCCAGAGGACTGTAAGGAGGACATTCACTCCAATAGGCATGACGTATGCCACCGCTTTTGATCGCCTCAATTCAAAGGGCTCTTTGTTTCCCATTGGACCGACTCCCGATCCGGAAGAAAGTAAGAAAAGACCGAATTGGGACAAGAATGCTTACTGCAAGTACCATAGAGGGAATGGTCACAAAACGGAGAACTATTACAGACTATAAAATGCCATTCAAGACATGATTGATGATGGTAGACTCCCCATTCCTCCTGCGGGGAAGAAGCCTAAAAATCAAGATAGGCCGCTAACCCAAGTTCTGGCTATCTCTGAAGATCAATACTGTTATAATCCATACTTCTTGATTACACCAATTGGGGATCCAGTCCCCACTATCACTATTGATGACACATCACCAGATATCAATGGCATCTGGGATAGTGATGAAGAAGACGAGTATGTCACAGAAGAAAGTGACTACATCCAGGGAACATGCATCCCTCCACCCCCAGGATTATATGACAACGATGAAGTCGTTGATCTTCAAACCGATCGCATCACTTTAGCGATGGATTGGTACAAAAGTGATAAAGAGGAAGCAGTACGAGTGCTTACCCGAACTGGAAGGCTAACTCCACCTGTTTAAGATGACCCTCCCAAATCGTCTGCATCTCCTGAAGGAGTTCTTCCCAGAGAGAACTCTCTCATTCAACAGCTCATGAAAACAAAGCTGACATTAACATTTGGCAATTGATAGCTTCCTCTCACGAGCATCGCATGGCATTACTAAATGCCCTCACAAAGATGAATGTGTCATCTGATACCTCACCTGAAGGGTTGGTCAGTTTCCTAACTACTGATAAACCAATCCAAGGAAATATTATTTCCTTTACTGATGATGACCTTCCTTTTGAAGGAAGTAAGCACAACAAAGCTCTGCATCTTACTGTAGCATGCATGAGTATGAATGTCCCCATGACATTAGTAGACAATGGATCTGCCATTAATATGTGTCCATTGCGAACTGCGCGCCGCCGAGGTTTCAAAGATGAGGATTTCAGTCCTTCTCATCAAGGCATCCGAGCATACGACAATTCCCGTCGTCAATCCTTGGGAATTATAGCCCTAAACATCTCTGCAGGGGTTATAGAAAAGCGCACGATTTTCCAGGTCATTGATATTAAGGCCTCATTCAACTTACTATTAGGAAGACCATGGCTTCATGAGCTTGGTGCGGTCCCATCTTCCTTGCATCAAAAGGTCAAGATGATTGTGGATGGCATTCCTATAACTCTCGATGCCTCTACAATGAAGGTAGAAGTAATAGACAAACCTCTCATCCACATAGACCATGATGATGAGGATGAAGATCTTCGAGGGTTCGTTCCCGAAGAGGTAGCCCTCATTGAAGAGGATTTAGCGCCATTTGACTTTGATTGCTTCTCCAATCTAGCAGTCAACTACATCATGCACAAGAAAGGACACTTCCCAGGCATGTCACTGGGTAATAAGAAGTTTATAGCACCTCCTGTCGCTGACTCTATTTCAGTGGAAAATTTGTTTGGCTTAGGATACAAGCCCACCAGGAAAGAGCTCAGAGAACGTATTGCACAACGCATGGCATACCGCAAAACCAAAGACAAGGACAGTATCCCTTTTCCTCCCTATCAACCCACTCTGAATGGGCAATTTCTGAGGGAAGGAGAAGATTATCCTTGCTATGAATTCCCTGAACCATTCTATCAGGCTCAGGAGGGAGTGATCTACCCCGGATTTGAAATATTTTTGGACTGTCACTTTCTGGAAGAAGGGATTCCTGATCCCAATATTAAACAGTTCACTGAAGACTGTCTAGACTACAAGGCATTGGAACTTCTATTCGGTCAAGAACGAGTCAAATGCCTAGATAATACTGCTCATATCAAGGCTGTGCTACAAAACGAGGACTTCGACCCTGCTATGCTGATAACTCCTGCAAGGGGCACCATGCAAGGATGGAGGAAGACTATCAAGTTGACTACCCCAGACGAAAAGAATATGATCTTCACCACCGGGGAAGGGCCAATGTTTGAAGAGTTTGAGTCATCTGAGTCAGAGTCTGAGTCTGAGTCCGGGTCTGTCGAGTCTAGTGTCCCAGATAATCCTAGTGTACAAGTAGAGTCTTTAATTTCTGCCGAGTCATTGTTCAACTCTATGATTTTTGATTTGAATAATATGAACTCATTTGCTTATGACTTGTGCAATATCTTTACTTCTTCTTCTCCTTTTCCATCTGATCGCAACAATGAATCTGAAAAAGAAATAATTAAAGCAATGGAAGAACATGAAAATAAGACTCCAATCATCGAGGAAACAGAAAAAATCAATCTTTCAGATGATAATGAACCAAAGGAGGTAAGAATTGGATTAACTTTAAGCGAATGCGAGCGCGCTCAATTAATCAAAACGTTAGTTGAATATATTGACGTATTCGCATGGTCCTACCAAGACATGCCAGGCATTGATCGCGAAATTGCTCAGCATACCATTCCCCTAATCGAAGCGATGAAACCTGTCAAACAAAAGTTGCACAGAATGAAGCCAGATGTAGCTCTCAAAATCAAAGAAGAAGTCATTAAACAACTTAATGCCGGTTTTATTAAAGTAGCTAACTATCCTGATTGGATTGCTAACGTTGTGCCTGTGCCGAAAAAGGATGGGAGAGCTAGAATGTGTGTTGACTATAGAGACCTCAATAAGGCAAGTCCAAAAGACGGCTTTCCCCTACCTCACATAGACGTCCTAGTAGACAACACTGCCAATCATGCCCTTCTCTCTTTTATGGACGGGTATGCGGGGTATAATCAGGTAAAAATGGCCGAGGAAGATATGGAAAAGACTACCTTCATCACACTGTGGGGGACCTTTTGCTATACTGTTATGCCTTTTGGGTTAAAAAACACTGGGGCCACCTATCAAAGAACTACGACTACCCTTCTCCATGACATGATGCATAAAGAGGTAGAAGTTTACGTAGATGACATGATAGTCAAGTCCAAATATAAAGAGGGGCACCATACCGCCCTTGAGAAGTTCTTCATGAGACTTCGCAAATACAACATGGGACTCAATCCACAAAAATGCGTCTTTGGGGTCACTTCCGGGAAACTCCTAGGTTATGTCATCAGTTCTAGAGGGATTGAAATTGACCCTACTAAAATAATGGCCATCATGGCCATGCCTCCACCTAAGAATGAAAAACAAATAAGGGGGTTCTTAGGCAAAATCCAGTACATCAGTAGGTTCATCTCTAAACTGACCATGGTGTATGAGGCCATTTTTAAAAAGCTTAAGAAAAGTGTCGCTGCCGAATGGGATGAGGATTGCCAAAAAAGTCTTTGACAAAATCAAAGAATATTTATCCTACCCACCTGTCTTGGCACCTGCCTTGCCAGACATGCCTTTAATTAAGGCTCTATTTGATTGTGACTAAGACCGCAGCTGGGGCTATATTGGCACAAGAGGTTGATGGGAAAGAGTGTGCCATTTACTACCTTAGTAAAAAGCTCTTAGACTACGAATCCCGTTACACTCCCTTAGAAAAGCTTTGTCTCACACTGGTCTGGGCCACTAAGAAGCTTAGGCATTATATGCTTACTCACACAATCCATATAGTGTCACGACTAGATCCTCTTAAGTTCTTGTTCGAAAAGCCAACCCTCAATGGTAGACTCTCCCGCTGGGTAGTAATGTTGGCCGAATTTGACTTAAAATTTATCCCTCACAAATCCATTAAAGGCAACGCTGTTTCAGACTTCTTAGCAGATTTCTCTGTAGATGAATCTCGCGAAAAGTATGAATTCCCTGATGAAGACCTTCTCATGACGGAAGATGAAAGTTGGGCACTATACTTCGATGGTGCTTCCAACCAAAAGGGATGTGTCGTAGGGGTAATCCTGGTATCACCTGAAGGCGAACACACTCCTCTCTCTGTTAAACTCGACTTCGATGTTACTAATAACGCAGCTGAATACGAAGCATGTATCATAGGGCTCCAGGCCGCAATGTCCCTCGACATCAAGAAACTAAGAGTATATGGTGATTCATCCCTGATCATCAACCAAATCTCTAAAAGATGGAAAGTTAGAAATGAAAGCCTCTTGCAATACCAAACTCATCTAGAAGCCATCGTTGAACAAATCCCTGAAATACAATATACATACCTTCCCCGAGAAGAAAACCAATTTGCTGGCGCTTTGGCCCGCTTAGCCTCTATGATTAGGATTCCTCGCACCATGCCAGAAATGCCCCTTATCATTGAGAGAAGGCAAGAGCCTGCTTATGTTCACACCTTAGACCCTGAGCCAGATTCTATTCCTTCTGAACCCTGGTTTACTAACATCCTCAACTACCTAACCAAAAAAGAATATCCACCTGGAGCTTCAACAAGAGCCCAGCCTGCCTTAAGGCTCTTGGCCTCCTAATATGTCGAGTATAATGGGACACTGTACAAAAGAACACCACAAGGCGTGCACCTACTCTGCATCGATAAACTAGACCCCATGACGGTTATGGATCAAGTCCATAATGGAATATGTGGCACGCACATGAACGGACGCATGTTAGCCCAAAAGATCATTTGCTTAGGTTATTACTGGACTACAATGGAGAAAGACTGTTACCTCTATGCCAAGACCTGTCCAGAATGCCAATTATGCGCTAACTTTCAACATGTCCCACCCTGATTATTATATACCTTTACCTCACCTTGGCCATTCTCAACTTGGGGTATTGACATCATTGGAAAAATAACACCACCTGTTACCAGGGGGCATGAATTCATCCTTGTGGCCATAGACTACTTCACTAAGTGGGTAGAAGCAGCATTCGATGCCAAATTGACATCCAAGCATGTAGCTGCCTTCCTAGAAAAGACCATAATTTGCCGCTATGGGGTTCCCCACGAGATCATAAGTGACCAAGGTACCCACTTCCAAGCCGAATGTGAACAAGTCCTTGAAAAATATAGCATCAAGCACCATCGCTCCTCCCCATATAGACCCCAGGCTAACGGTGATGTGGAGGCTGCTAACAAAAACATCAAAGTCATCATCTAGAAAATGATCGAAAATTATAAGGATTGGCCATATAAGCTACACTTTGCCTTATGGGGCTATCATACCTCTATTCGCACATCCACCGGAGCTACACCTTATTCTCTTGTATATGGCCTCGAGGCTGTCCAACCAATTGAACTCGAAATACCATCCTTACGCATTGTCTTGGAAAGTCAAATTCCGGAAGCAGACTGGGTCAAAGCTAGATTCGAAGAGCTCATCTTGCTCGATGAACGAAGGTTAGCTGCCTTGCATCATGTGCAAGTTTATCAAAATCGTATCGCACGATCTTTCAATAAGAAGGTCAAACCCCGAAATATTAAAGAGGGTGACTTAGTGCTCAAGGCATTAAGGAAAAATGTGTTAGATCCCCGAGGTAAATTCAGACCTACTTGGGTCGGTCCATATATTGTCAAGACAATCCTATCTGGAGGAACATCTCAACTTATTGATATGGATGGCACTGAATTTCATAATCTAACCAATCTTAATCAACTCAAGAAATTTTATGTGTAAAACACAACCAATTCTTTGATTGGTAAAAGTAATCCAATTCTTTAGCATGAACTATGTGCGACATGATTCCTATTTGGATACGTAGGCAACCTTATATAAGGTTCGACCCCTTCATTAATCAAAACCTCCTTCGGTTCATACGAGTCTAAAGCTAAATAATAAAAAATGTTCAAATCACTATTCGCGCCAGATGCATGAAAGTTGCGCCCAGTACAACACAGTGCGCCAGACGCAGCTCTTCGCGTCTAGCGCACTACTCTGCTGTGCTGCTGGTTCGATTGTTCTTCCGGCATTCGTTAAGATGCTAAAAATTAATACGACAACATATTTTTGCGACATATTTAGGCTCACTTCGGTCTAAATAAAAATAAACTTTGTTTTTATTTATATTGCTGAATGGAAAATAAAACATGAAACATAAGTTATGACTACTCTATAAAATAACTATGTGGCATCCAAGCCTTATTGAAAGCAAGAAATCAACATAAAAACAACAACTCAAAACAAAAATAAAGCAGGAAATAATCTAAAGGCATTGTTGCAATCAGTCCTTCTTTTCCTTCCCCTTCTCAGCCTTTTCTTCCTCCCTTCCCTTGGTAGAAGTTTATCCCTTTTCCATCTGTAGCTTTGGTCTAGGTGCCTTCCTTTTTTCCCAATACACCATAGGTTCCTTCCCTTTGCATGTAGGAGTGTCTGTCTGTCGAGTCGTCCATCCTGCGTCAGTTCTTTCCCTGATTACCACCCCCCCCAAGCATAGTCTTCTATTTGTCGGTGTCATCCGTGGCCCAAGTCTTTCCCGCATTGGTGCTACCTTTGGCCCTAAACGTTCCTTCATGGAGGAAGTTTTAGTAACGGGTTTCTGGCTGCTCTTTCCTGCAGATGAATTTCCAACTGGTCTCTTGCCCCTGTTATCCAAAGTCTCTAAAAGTTTTCCCCACGGTTCGTGGAGTAAACTTCCTCTTCTTAGTCACTTCAGAGATCTCCTTCTCCCTCATCTCTTTCCTCATAGCAGGGTCTCTAGTCAACATCCATACTATATAGCTCTTAGACACCTTCTCAGATTCTAATCTCTCCTGGGTATACCAAATTGGGCGCTCTCCCCAATATCTCTCCCACTTCCTAATTCCACTCCAAGTCAGACCATATATTTTGGGTGCAATAGTGTCCTCAGCAGGAATTAATTGACAGTACTCATACTGTCTCAATACCCTCGAAGGAAAATAAAAGGTCATGGTATATAGACTACACAACCTCACATAGGGCGAATCGTCACGAATACCTACCATAGACCCAATTCTCCACCATGGCACTACCCATCTGACACTCAGCTCGTCATCTCCAAAGAAAAAGGTACAGTCCTCAAACGATTTCTTCGTAAAAATCTTCTTCCTGTCGATGAAGCCCTTTTTATTATACCTCTCCATGTTCTCTGGAGGATCAATCAGTCTCAAATGTTCCATCAGCCAGATCTGCATCAACAGATAAAATATATTATTATTCCTTCCCGACGAGTAATAATACATATATACATACTCTTTTATTATTGCTTCTTAAAGAGTAATAATACAGCCAATACCTTTTCATTACAACTTCCTCACGAATAGTAGCATGAAAGAGTCATCATGTACGCAATATTGCTTCCTAACGAGTAATACCAATTACGACGCATATTATTATTGCTTCACAACGAGTAATAATAATCGTGCCACCTGACGTGCGCCTAACGCAGAGAGGCTGCGCCAGACGGCGCCCATTGCGCCAGACGCAGCACGCTGCACCCAGCGCACGTTTCTCTCCGATGTTTTTTATTATTATTTTTGTTCTGTTGGGATGTAATATCATAATTCCATTATTCATTCTAGACCTATTAATCTGAAAAATTATTATATATTATTACTTCACATAGAGTCATAATATGTCCAAATATACAAGGAAAAATAAAATCTTTGGTTCATGACTATAAATATTTTTACCTGCAATAGTAGGGGGCTCCCTGAAAATTGCCCTTTTGGGTCCTTCTTCACAGCATCCAGACTAGAGATCATCTCCCCTACACACAGCGGCATCGGAGTTCGGCCTACTTCCAGTTGCTCTGCCACAGTAATCAGGGAAGAAAATCCAGCACCATTGTCCCCGTTCACAAATAAAAATCGACTAAGCAGACAAAATACCAACGCCTGCATGCGATATGTCTGTCTAGCACTTTCAGTAGGAGGACTATACATTGCAGCTAATCTAGTCAAATTCACCCTCCTCCCATACACATCCTTCAAATCCATGAACCTTTCAAAGTACTTAAAAAAATAATCCTCGAGACTAGGGACACAAGGTAATTGACTTCAAGGCCAACCAATTATAGCACCAAATTCCTCAGGCAAAATAGTTAACTCATGGTTCCCAAAGCAAAAACAATGATTGCTAACATCCCAAAAATTAACAACTGCATAAAGGAAATTATAGTCCAATTGCACAAACCTTAGGGATGCCAGCACATCCATATGTCGCCTTCCCAGTTCGTGTTTCTCAGCTTTGGTTAGCGACGACAGCCACCCACTTAGCATTGGTTCAAAAGCCATAAGTGAACAATTAAAAGTTGCAGAGAGGTATTATAGAGAAAAGTGCAGAGAGAAATAATGCTGAACTCGTAACACTGAAATAACGCACGTATTCTTCTATTTATAATAACTTCGTATCTCAAATCTAAGCGGATCCAAATTTACCGTTTCAGACGGAAAACGCGTCACGCGCTAAACCTGCGCTTAGCGCAGGTTAGTACGCCAGACGCAGCGCTAAACCTGCGCCCAGCGCAGGATGCTGCATCAGACGCAAATGTTGCACCACGTGCAACATACATGTGCCCAGTGCACATTCTTCCCCTCTCACATATTGATTCGGATTATCACACATATGACATATCACATGCTTTTGGACCACTCATCCTCCAATTCGGATAAAAAATATTATTTTTATTTATTTCCTACATTTTTGGTTCATTTCAAACCCACCCGCCCAAACCCTTTTCACTTTCTTTTTGTTGGGAGAAGGTCGGATATGCTCCATTCAAACTTGTTTTAAACAAAAACATAATTCATTCGAATCAGTCGCATTGAAAATGTTGTCGTGCATTCATACATTGCATTTTAGGATATGAGTCATTGCTAGCAAAATCCCATCAACAACATTAAAAAAAAGGCAACACCAACGAAATGATAGTTTGAACAAAGCGCGCAATACATATTAATATGCAAAATATACATCATAACAAAATTGCAGGACATAGGTACACAAGAACAAAGCAATGCAGAAATCTAAGAGGAGGGCGGATCCTGCTCCCTCGAAGAGGAATCCTCCGGCTCCTCAACCCGGACCCCACTCGACTCGCCCACATGATAGCCTATCCCAGGCTGCATGAAAGGATGCATAGGCGGTGTCTGCCTCATGGGAGACATCTGTTGCATCCCCAACATCTGTTGTTGCATCTGCAACATCTGTATATGCTGCATCTGCATGTGCTGCATCCACATCGGAGAAGGCCCAGAGCATGGATCGGGTCTGACACCCCCCATAAAATCCATATGGCCCATGCCGAACTGCCCAGCAAACGGACTCATCTGAGGCCTCTCAGATGCCGACTCTCGAGGAGTATGGGTCGAAGGCCTAGACTGGGTCGATATCCTCACCTCGGGACGAGGCCCATTCTCATGAGGACGACGCTGCACAAAATGTCACAAAGCATTAGCAAAATAAGTGCAACAAATAAAAAACAATTAAGGCATAGTATATATGTTAGTCTACCTGGCTATGCGCGTCACTACGGCGACAAGACATGCTCCTCTTTAGCTTTATCATCCCATGCTTCAGCGAGTCAACCACTCGGAGAATCTGGATGACAGTCTCCCGAGGAACCTAGAAATAAACAGTACATAAGTCACTACAAACAAGATGAATAAACGAAAGTTCCTGACTTTCAACACTTACCGAGCTCATATGGGCTGGCATAGCACGAACAGCGTGCTGCTCTGCCTCTGGGGCGACATCAATCATCTCCTCAACAGGCCCGGAATCTCTAGTATACCGAATTCTCAGATCCGGAATGAAAGAGATATGAGCCGCAACAGCTTTCTGGCAAAAGAAAGCAATAACAGTCACTACTTTGATCATGTCAAAATAAACAAGAATAAGCAAATTCAATGTGCATACCTCATTAAACTTGACAGGAGGAGCCAAGCGAGGCAAGAGGGCAGTCTGGTAATCACGATCACGAAAAACAAAGTCGTGGTAGCTCGCCCGAAGCGTCGCCCCTCCCTCGACGGCCTAAAAAGAGCAGCTTTGTCCATCATAGTGGCAGGGGGGTCGTGAGGCACCAATAATAGCATCGTACCGCCGTGCTTACGTGTCACCCGCTCACCCAGGTACCACATAGGGCGTGACTTCCCATAGAAAATGACCCTTTCACGGGTCAGAAGGCGAGCCCTATCAACCCAAGCCGGTATCTCTGGATACGACGCCCAAGGATAAAAAGTAACCTGCAGAGCAAAGAAAAGTTAACATTTGCTACATACACCAAAAAAATAAGGTTGATTCACTGCGATTACCTTGTCGTCCTTGACTCGCCGGATGGCCTTCCGGACACTCTCCAGAGCACCGTATCGTGTCCTGCCGCACTGCGCCCAGGAGAGGCCGGCAGGAAAAGAGCGATCACGAACCCTTTTCGGGGCCAATCCCGGAAAGTACTCATAAAACCAGATCTGTAACAATAATGATCACCTCAGTTCCAATCGAGATAGCGAAACAAAAGACAGACGATGTGTACAATCTTACCTCCAGAAGTCTCCATGGATCGAAGAGGGAGACTGGCCCACCATCACTCAACTGCCTGCAGGTAGTACGCATGCAGTACAAAAGACAGCAATAGCCCAGCTCGGCCCAGTCATAGGTCGACACTCGGGACAAGTCCACAAGGGGCTTCAGGTATCGCGTCGAGACGCACGACCTCCTATCGGTGCACAACAGGCCACAGACAGTCAACCACAGCAGAATACGTACCTTCTGCTCCTCAGTAGTTCCCCGAAAGATGAGTCCTTTAGCCACCGCCGACCGAGGAGCATAGGACGCACCTGGAGGAAGAATATCGGCAACCGGGCCGATCAAACCTCTGACCACCGCCGTGTTGAACGGCAACGGATCACCTATCGGTACTCGGACGCCGGTAAAAGACAGGCCGGAAATCAAAGAGAAATCCAGCGGGGTAATAGTCAACTCGCCGCGACGCGTGTGAAAGGAGTTGGTGGTATCCCACCACCACTCCATCAAGCCTTGGAAGATAATCTGGGAGGAGTGAACGTCTCCCATACTCTCGTAAACATCGAGGAAAGGGGCTAGACCACTCTGCTCAATGAGGACAGCTCGATCTCGGACCTTTTTGACCTTCCTGAGCCAATCGAAGTCGAAAGTCCCAAAATGACGAGTATTACCCTCGTCCTGTAAACATAAGTACAATTAATAAATGTGCCTAGACTTTAATCTAAAATGAGATTGACGGATACTTACAACGCCTGAGAATGGGCGGTGCGAAATATGGTGCTCCGGATCAAAGTGCAGCCGATCAGGAGTCCACCCCACAGCTTTCCACGCCCTCCTAGAGCCTGAAGATGCCCTATCATCGTTCTCTCTGCCCGAATCTTCCGACGACATGCTAATCGGATTGAAAATCACAAATGCAACTAAAATCAAAGAGTTCCCGACTCTAAATTACCAGATTTCATGAATCGGTAAATTCTAAAAAAAACGCGCCAAAACGTCACCACTACATGAGATTCCCATAATCCATTTCATGCAGATTATAGCGGCAAAATAGATATCATCGCTTAAAACATGATCTCTACCAGCAAAATCATCACGCATTCAGAGTTCCCAAAGCATGTCTCTAGGTTCCAGACTTAGAAACTACACTAATCCTTATTCTGAGATTCATAATTCAAGAGTCATCACACATTCAACGTTCCCTAAGCATGTTTCTAGGTTCCAGACTTAGAAACTATAGATTTATGAATTATCACCGCATGTCAAGTTCCCTAAACATGTTTCTAAGTTCCAGATTTAGAAACTACATCAAGCACAATATAATTCTAGATTCATGATCTAAAGAATTATTTAACAACAAACTCACATGAAACGAGTATCAAACTCGCGAAAAACAACAAAACTATCCGGAAAACTTGCCGGAAACTCTCCGGAACTCGCCAAAAAAAATCGCCTGAGCTCGCCGGAAATGGAGCACAAAAAGCAGCAGCCACAATCACATTTTCGCCCCACATGCAAATCGCGAAAAGCAAATGAAAAAAGGAGGCTGCCGAAATAAAGAAAAAAGAACAAGAGAACTAACCGGGATAAGTCGCCGGAAAATCGATCATGAATGTCGTGAACTCGCCGTAAAATGGCTCGGAAGTGGGTCGAAATTTTCGCACCCCAAACCTCTTGAGAACCGCTAAAAAATCGCCCAAATAACTTCACAAAAGTGACAACCAAGCAAAAATACTCACTCCTCTAAGCTAGATCTGAAGAAACACTCGAGAAATAAGGAGTTTGAAGCTTTGAAAGTTCAAAAATGGAGTTCGTACTTAGGAGAGATAGAGAAATGAAGGAAAGCGGCGGAGAAAGAAAGAAATGGAAAAAAGAAGGTCGCACGTGTTTTTTTAGGTCTTTTAAAGACCTGCGCCCAGCGCGCCACGTGCGCCTGACGCGCAGACAAAAAGTGCGTCTAACGCACAACGCTGCGTCCACAGCAGCTTCCCACACCAAGTGCAAGCCTGTGCATCTGGCGCACAATCCCATACAATGCGCTTGGGGGCTTCTTAGCCAAGTGGGGCCCACCCTATCAACTTCCAATGAATTCAAATATTCGTTACACTTCGACATTGCGCGCGACAAGCCAACGAACTTTCAAAAGCTTACAAAAATACAATCTTGCCACTTTACAAGTTTTCAGCATACATTGCTCGGAAGACAACCAATATTCAGGAAATTCAATGATGGGACACAAACCGTTAGGTCTGAGGACCACTTCAAATCAACCGCACCAATTGTCTTGGAACAGGTAAAACACTCCGCACCAATTACCTTGGAACAGGCCAAACACTCCGCACGGATTGCCTTGGAACAGGCCAAACACTCCGCACCAATTGCCTTGGAACAGGCCAAACACTCCGCACCAATTGCCTTGGAACAGGCCAAACACTCCGCACCGATTGCCTTGGAACAGGCCAAACACTCCGCACCGATTGCCTTGGAACAGGCCAAACCCCGCACCGATTGCCTTGGAACAGACCAAACACTCCGCACTGATTGCCTTGGAACAGGCAAACACTCCGCACCAATTGCCTTGGAACAGGCCAAACACTCCGCACCATTTGCCTTGGAACGGGCCAAATACACCTATTGCCTTGGAGCAGGACAAAGGCTCTTCACATATTGCCATGGAGCAGGCCAAAAACTCTACCCCGACATGAGCCGGACCATAATAGCTCATGATTCTTTTTCCCACATATCATTTCGTTTTTGCAAATTTACAATTATTCTGCAAATATGTTTCACACATGTATGTTCCTGAGACGTATGCTTATTTTGCAGGTAACGGCGTAAAAGAGTGATTTTGGATTGCAGAGCATCCGGAATCATTCTCCGTCCCGACACGTATACTTTGACTTTCGGTTTTGCAAACCTCAGTCAAAGTGAGGGGGTTCTGTAGACACATGATCGTGTCTCCCCATTTAAGGATCCAATGATGAAATATGCCGCGGTATTAGTTGGCACGGCCCAATGGAGGAGCAGTCCGAATAACCAGGCCATATGTGTTTTAAAATAATATTATAAGAGCCCAATTAATTATCCATGATGATTAATTGCAAATTAAACCCGTAAAATGTTTTATGTCCATTTTTAAAGCCCAATTGAATATTTATTGTTTTAATAAATATTTTCATAAAAGTTTTTATTATCTTTACAACATAAATCAGATTTTTAACACGTAAAATTCGATCTCCGAATTTTTAGGGATAAAAATGGCATCTTAAAAGCACACGTAGTATAAAAAGCGAATATTCCGGAATATGCGCCAGACGCGGCGACTGCGCTCAGCGCGCCACGTGCGTCCAGCACATTGGCCATATCGCGTCAGGCGCGCCAATGAGCGCCTGACACGTGTACTTGTGACTCACACAGAGTCCTGCGTCTGGCGCAAGTTCTGTGTGAGACGCAAGATAAACTTTTATCTTTTCGAAAACGCGTTTCCACATGTAAGTTTTTTACTGGATGAACCACATCAGGCAAGCCAATCTGCGCCTGACACGTGTCTTGTGCCTGCCACGTAGGCATGCGCCTGGCGCAGGTCTTGCGTGGAGTGCACGTTTTTGTTTGCCTATAAATACGGGCTGATTTCCCGAATCATAGACGACTTCGAATTATTATTTTACGAACACGAATTCTCTCGAATATTTCCGAAACACACTTCGACTCTCCAAATACTCAAACACTTTCAATCTTTCAAATCAATTCTTGTTTCTGATCAGACTATATTCCTGGTTTCACGATTGCTTCGCCTGAAGGTCGTTACGCTCTCAAATCTAAACCGCATAGGCATAATCCTGAGGATCCTTGAATAATTATATTTTATTTTATTGAAGTTACTCACCTTTTCTTGTTATGATGTAGATTTTTAATTAATAATCGCGTCTTCTTGTAAATTCTAACCTCTTTTTTCTTTTATTTTTGTATATAATATTCATGTTATTATGATTGTCCTGCATGTTTTTATCACCCACATATTATTATTGCTAAATAAGACCTAAGGAACTGTTCTAATTAATTCTGATAAATTGGACAACCTGCTAGGAACCTTGTAATATGATTGCATAATAACTTGTCACTAAATAATTAGTCTTTTTATGTGTTTCCTGAACCAACCTAGATTAATTATTTTTAGGGTGCTTAAAACATTATTTGATTATTTTTTTGCATAAAATATGTTGTAAATCGGTATTTAGTAGAGGCCCGCAATGGGCAACACGGTTCCTGACTGTGTTATACCCTCACCCCCGAACTCAATCTTTGGTTCATTTTGACCATCTATGAAGTCAAGACGGGGAAATCTACATTGGATAAGTCCCTAAGATGTCCCTATTGTTTCAATATCCAATTAGGTTTATGTTTTTTCCTCTAAAGAATTGTTGGCGACTTCAAAACGAACTTCAAATAAAACCTTAACAATGGGGTAGTCAAATTAACGCGCTCACACCGCGTGTAGGCATTAAAGGAATGAAAAATCCACGCCTACAACCACCATCAGTCTTCTCACCCATAAAAAAAGCAAATCGCACGCGTATGAAAATTGCTGATATGTAGATAATTTGGGGTCTGACAAACTAAATCGTATTATTGTTTCTGTTTTATTTATACATACATCTAGTTTTAGGATGGAAGTAGGTTACCATATATTGAAGAATAATTTTCAGTTAGTTTATTGTTTTTGATAATTTTTGTTTGCGTTTTATTTCATAACCATCTTAAAAGATGTAAACGTTACAAATTGACTGACTGCATTACACCCTTCCAAAGGAAATGAAATTGCAACTAGAAACTTACTGGATGAAATTAAACAACAAACTTCATACCAAGACTAGGAAAAAGAATTGAAACCAAGCCACGCAGATCAGAAGGGATAGAGAGCCAATGCAGATCTCACAGCTAATTTTCATTTAATTTATTATTTGTAATTCATATCTCATATTCAAGTTTTCTTTCTGAGTTGAATGAAGTTATCTTCCTCACTTTTTGCATCTTACTAGAATTTAATTGCAGATTTATGGATTTTGAGTTTATTATTTTTTTATTATATTTTATATTCTGTTGTTTTGAATATATGTGCTAATATATGATTTGAATCTTCTGATTTACTTTTTTTGTTATTGTTGACAGGGATAACTTCTGAAGGATGGTTGATGAAGATTGAAAAATCTGCTTGTTGATTTTCTTTAAAGTAACTTTTTTTTTCTTTTTTAAAGTCTAGAACAGTTTTTTTTTATAATAATGAATGTATAAACTTTGCAGTCATCTAGTTGTAATTTATATTTTTGAAGTCTAGTTTGTTTGTATTGTTTAAAGAAGATATGGCAATTAGATTGTAATTAGCTGAATAAATTTATATGATTACTTTGTTATTTTTGGATTAGTCATGGAAAAATATGAATTCATCATTTTTCCTTTTTTTATGAAATATTGAACTCCCTCCCCCCCTCCTAAAAAAAGATAAGAGCTAGATTCGTTGCAAAAAATACAACTATGGTATAAAATACAGATTCCACGAGCATTGTTCGGATGTTCACAAGACAAGGTTTTGGGCAACAAAAATTGAAATTTGTTGCGCAAAGTGATTTGTGCGACTAAGAAATCCACGCACAAACAATATGCTTTTGATGCACAATGTAGATTTTGCGCAACCAAATCTTGTTTTGTCGCCGAAAACCGAATGTGCGTCGGGCTTTGTGCAACGACCCCACGATGACCTAAATTAAGTTATTAATCATAATGTTAAGTTAACTCTAATTTTAGTAAAATACTCGCATCTTTCAAGTTATTATACCTTATAATAATAAGTTTAATAAAAAAATCAAGTAAAAACTAATTGATTTGTGAATTCGAGTACAATTTGATCTAAATAATAGTAATAAATTAAACAATTTTGGTTGAGTTAAGTTCGATTTTTAATTAAAATTTGCCAAGTTCAACTCAATTTTTGTTCAATTCAGTTTTAGTAAAAATAATTTACAATAATTGAATTTTAATAATTTTGTGGGGTTTAGTCGTCCAAATTGGTTGGTTTGAAAAATTGGATCAAATAAGGCATATCTAGTTACCATGAATTATAAATTCGGGTCGATCATAAACAAATCGGGTTGAACCTGATATTTACTGGGTCTAGTCGGGTTCTGTGTTAATATCTGGTTGGGTTACAATCAGGTTCGGGTTTGAATGCAGGTCTGTGTGGTCAGGTCAGAATATCATCTTGTCGGGTGTCGGTCAGGTCTGGGTTATCCCAGGTCAGGATTCGGTCAGGTCTGGGAACTGACCCTCACAGGTCGAACCAGGTTTAAGTCAGGTCAATATCAGGTTGACCCAGCGGTCAGATCTATTTCTGACACCACTAGGTAATGTCACGTCTTCTAGTTGTATGAGCGACCAACTAAATATTTTTTTCAATGATCCTTTTTCTTGAAAAAAATACTACTCCCTTCGTTTCATATTGATCATAACACTTTTTATATCTGGTCATCCTTAATTGCAATACTTCCATTTGACCTTTTCTTTTATCAATCATTTCTCACTCTACAACTATATCACACACCTTTATTGAAAATGACAAAACAATAATAAAATAAAACTCCCCTTACACATCTGTTCATCCTTAATTGCAATACTTCCATTTTAGATATAAAACTTTTCTTTTATCAATCATTTCTCACTCTACAACTATATCACCACTGTTATTTCAATAGGAACACTATAAGAGGGGGGGTGAATTGTATGTGTAAAATTATAAAACTGAAATAGAAAGACAAGCTAAAGGAACACGAGAGATTTTTACGAGTAAAAACATCCTGGGCCCAATAGGAAGAAACAACCTCGGTCACAAGGGATTTTAAACTCAACTCTTTCACTAATTAGGTCAAACACCTTTGTTACAACCTTTTAAAAAATATATAAAAATAATAGCTTACTAAAAATACGGAGTATTACACTCAGGGCCACAACTTGAGTTCCTAAACTCAAGTTCCTGAACAACAGTTCCCTTAACAGTTGTTCCTCTCAACTTCACTCGAAGTTAACTCTCTTTAACTTGCTTCACTCAAAATCCCCTTACCCAAAAACCAAAATTACAATGAACATTAAACTTAGTGCAATAGAGTAAGAAGGCAAAGGAATCGATGGCTTATAAGAGAATGAAAGTACTGACACTTTAATTACTTAAGCTCACTTAATCACTTAGTCACCATTTGGAACTTGATTGAACTTGTATATTTATAACAGTCATTGTGTGCAACCTGGGATTAAAGATGTATTTGTGGTTTAAACATTAACCAATGATGTTCTTTAGTTAGAGGAACATGCTCCACGATTAGGGATGGCAATTGGGCGGGGCGGGGCGGTGCGAAGGATGGTACCTCCACACCCGCACCCGCATAAAATTCTCATCCCCGCCCCATCACCCATTGCGGAGAAAAATTCCAGACCCATCCCCGCCCCACCAAATACGTATTTAAACCCATCCCCGCACCCGCGTCGTACCCACTTCATCCCCGCGCCCACCACCCGCATGGGTACCCACACCCGCTTCGTATCCGCGTCATACCCACATATTTATATTTTTGCAAGATAAAATTATAATAATATAAGTATATAAATAGAATTTTAATAATAAAAATGCGGGGCGGGTGGGGGTGGGGCGGGGCAGATATAGCATAAAATCCACACCCGCTCCACCACCCATTGCGGGTACCATTTTAATCCCCATCCCTGCCAAACCTAGACCCATCCCCGCCCCACTTGGGCGAGGATGGGGCGGATCTCCTACTTAACCTGCCCCACTACCATTCCCATCCACGATCTTTCACAAACATCACGTTCAATTAGAACGTGTGTAGCAATAAGTATTGGTTTCCTAAATTCTAGCAGTTACTTGTGCATTATATTCTTTCTTTTCGGTTTTGCTTTAAAAGCTATTTTAATTAATAAAACCAAATTTAATCCCTTTTAACAAATAATATCTAAAAAAAATCTTTAAAAGCAAAAGGATTTTATTTTTCGTATAAGATAAAATCTTATACGTAAAAAGATTTTCCTTAAAACGAATTTTAATCAAATAAAAATCCTTAACCAAATCTTCCTAAATTCTAGCCTTTAAAAACTCAATTACTAGATTTGAACCGTTGCATTTTATATCATTTAACTAGTTCCTATGACTGCGACTTAGTTCCTTAACTGTACCCACATGTTTGTTCCTTACAGAGGGACATACAGACATTCTCTTTACGTAGCCAGATGTTCCTTACCAAAACTTACTCGTACATTACATATGAACTAAAATATAAAAAGCCTCGCTTGATCCTTTTGCTCCAATGTAACTCCAGTACCAGTTTCTTGAGCATCTTCACTTAGTCTTCAAAATCCAGTTTGATTTCTTCCGTAGACTTAGTATTCTCTTTGCTCAATTTGGTGATAACTTGCAGATTTCCATTCACTCAACAATTTGTTAGTTTATAACTTATTTTGTATCTTTGTTCCTTTTGTCATCATCAAAACTAGGGTTCAACACACACCTTTATTGAAAATGACAAAATAATAATAAAATAAAACCCCGCTCACACACACACACACACACTCTCTCTCTCTCTCTTAAAGGACTCATATAATTTACATATATTATAAAAATACTCAAAATCTTCAATCAAATCAACTTCAACAATAAGATAATAAAACTCATGTCCAACTTTTACTTTCTAAAACTCTATGCATAAAGGTGTGCTGCGATTAATATGGGATGGAGAGAGTATATTCCTGATATTATATTAGACAAGGGAATAATACGCAATACTATGAACTAATACTTGGGCTTGTTTTAACTTAAAAAAGTCCCGCTCACACATAACTTTTTACACTTTTTATTTTTATCCATCTGACATTACTCTTTATACTTTTATTTTTGGACATGCCTCGCTATTTTTTTTATCTTTCAACTTTACAAGCATAGCCAACCACTCTCTCTCATCTATCTAATTCCCTACCCAACTCATATCAAATGTATTTTTTAAATGAAATAACAATTGATAACCACATAACAACTTATCATCTGAAACTACACACCTGATAAGTGTAAGGAGTAATGTGGAACATAAGGTGTACTAAATAAAATTATGTTTTAATCACTAAAATTTAATCATCTAAAATCAGTTCCTATCAACAAAAATGAGTTTCAACATGTAGCCAAAAACCAGTTTTAATCAATAAAAATCAGTTCTACTCATTAAAAAAATCTTAATAAAATCCATTTTTTTCAATAAAATTTAACCATCTGAAATCAATTCCTGCCAACAAAAATGAGTTTCAATCAGTAGCCAAAACCTGTTTTTAATCGATAAATTTCACTTCTACTCATAAAAAAATAATTTTAGTAAGTACTCCCTCTCTATATTTTTTTTTAATCTTTCTCACTTAGAATCTTAACACTATTCACAATTAGAGATAATTCTAAATTATTATCAATATATAAGAAAAATTATAGTCATATGGGGTCTTGTTTGATTTGTCTCATTTAGTACTTTATTAATATTCAATCGTTATAATATTTACTAATGTATATTAAAAGACATTTCAGGTCAAAGAAGTGCATTGACAAAAGCGCATAAGAAAGTGAAAAAGATAAAAAAAAAATACAGAGGGAGTAAAGATCAATTATAGATAGTCAACAAAATTAAGTAATCGCATGTGTTCACAAACATCCGAAAGCAAATAAAATCAATGGATTTTTCACCATGTACTCCTGAGTTTTACAAAAATGCATAGAGCGTCCTCGTAATTTCAGAAATGCAAAAGGTGCCCCTGAGATTTAGAAAAATCATCATAATACCCTTAGTGACTAACGGTCGTCAACTTCTATGGCCATTAAGGCCAAATCAGCCTGATTAACTTCCTAATTAACCTCATTAATGCTAATTAAAATCCTAATTAACTCTAATTAAACCCTAATTAAACCTAGTTAATTAAAGGAAAAAGTGATTATGACATGTTTTTAGTTGGGAAATTTTTTTTTGTTGTTGTTTGTGGGGTCCTGCCTTTTACAATTTCCTAGGCACGTATTTCAAGGCGATCTTACATGACATGTTTTACCTACTTTACGACATTTTTGAAGTAACAGACACTGCTAATGACTAAGGAACACGAGTTTCTATAAGCCAGTAGAGATGAGTTTCAATAACTCAATTTTGGGCACGTGATTTAAGACGATCTTAAGGGTGATTTTGACCTTCTAAACGACCTATTTCGAAAAACTGACGCCACCTAGGGCTCTTTATGGGCGCGAATATCGAAAACCGGTCAAAATGAGTACTGATACATTAATTTTTGGATACGAGTTTTGAGGCAACCTTAAACGACACTTTTGAATTTCAAAACGATTTCTTAGAAAATCAAACGCCACAAAGCGTCCTTAAGGGGCGCGAATTTCGAGAGACCAAACGAAATGAGTACCAATACATCAATTTTCTAGGCACGTGTTTTGAGGTGATATTAAATGACACTTTTGACCTTCAAAACGACTTCATCTGTTAAAACGGAGGGCACCAAGAGGCCTAAAGGGATTGGGTGGTGTGGGATTTAATTAACTAGTGTAAATTAGTTTTTAACTCATGTTAATTAGGATTTAATTAGCATTAATTAAGTTACTTAGGGGTTATTTTGGGTTAAATAGGTTGATTTCAATATATTGTTCTTTTTTTATTACATATGATAGTTAACGGAAACTTGACGGCAGGGTCATGTCGTGTATTTTTCAAAACCTCAGGGGTACCTTGTGCATTTTTGAAACTACGAGGCTCCAGATGCATTTTCGTAGAACTTAGTGATACATGGTGAAAAGTTTGTATTTTTACCAAACACCCCCGAGTTTTCGCATAATTCATCATGTACCATCACACTTTTGAAAATTCACCAAATACCCCCCCAATTTTACACAAATGTACCATATGCTCTTAATAACTAATGATTGCTGTATACATTAGTAACTAAGCCCTCTAATCTTTCCTAATTAACCGTATCTATCTTCCCTAATTAATCTTAACTCTCTCTTCCTCCATAAGCCATTGTCGTCTTCTTTCTCTCTCCACGCAGCTAGGAGTGAAAGTTATTCGGATAAAAACCGAAATTCAATCCAATCCAATCCAATCCAATCCGAGTTAGTAATTCAGATCGGATTCGAACTGTGTTCAGATTGGATCCGGATTAAAAATTTTTGAAAAATTGGATTTTCGGATCGGATTGGATTGAGGGTAATTGGATCCGAAAATCCAATATAACCGAATAGTAATATCCGTTGTATTATGTATCTGGATTAGGCTTAAGTGCTAAACTGAATTTTATTTATAAAAAAAAAAGCCCAGGTCGTAGCTCAGTAGGTACGGTGTAGCCCTTCAACCCTTCCCCTAAAACCCTCACAACACTTGTACAATGTTTCTGTTGTTTCTTTATATTCTTCGTTGTATAATGTACAATGCTGTTGTGACTTGTACAATGCTGCTGGTGTTATATACTGGGTTACTGTGAACGTCTTGTTGAACTGAATCTGCTCTGTTGTTATAATGAATTATGGCCTATGGGTTTGTTATTAGTTTATTAATGGATTATGGGGTTTGTAATCAATTATGAATTTGTAAATCGTAAATCTACTAGGCGGCTGATGTGCTTAATTTATTTCACCGAAAAAATAGAGTTTTGAAAAAATCGGATTTTCGGATCGGATCCAATCTAGAGTTTGAAAATTCGGATTGGATTGGATCGGATTCAAACTCTAATTGGTTTGGATTCGGATTGGAAAATTGAAATCCAAATTTTATTCAGATCGGATTGGATTAGGCCTTAATCCAAACCGTACACCAAACCTTTACCCCTACACGCAGCCCCCTCCACTTCCATCACCTTAGCCACCGAAATGCCATCGAAATTTTCTCTCTAGCCATCAAAAATTCTTCCCTGGCCACATATTATTCCTCTCCCCAGCTACTAAACCCCATTCCTTGCCACCACCATGGTTAAATAGGGGGTTAATGACTAATAAAGTTGATAATCATTAGTCATTCAGGGTATCTGATACATTTTTCCTAAAACTCGAGGAAATTTGTTGAATATTAAAAAAAGGGTATATGATTAATTTCGCAAAAACCCTTACGGCCCGTTTGGTAGCCGTTAATAAATTGCGGTAATGGGAATGAATTTTAGGTGTAGGTTACAAGGGAAGCACCCTTAAAATCTCCATGGGGAGGCAATTTCAACCCTCAAGTTTGTGTTTTTCTCCAAGTTGGAAAACTCATCCCTAATTTTCATTACCACTCATCATTCTTAGCTAAGAAGGTATTGGATGGGAATGAAAATTCAAGAATAAAAATAGACACTATAGGATAAATTAGCATTACCATGGGAATGAACAATGATTTTCTTCACAAATTTACATACAAATTCATTCACATTACCACCATTTATAACCAACTACCAAATGGGCCGATAAGGTAATTGGTGAAAGTTCTTTAGATTTACTAATTCATTAGGAGCATATTAGTAATCTCATTTTCACTTCACATAAAACTCGTGTACATCATTCCAACTCCTCGATGACAAAACACTTGAAGATATAGATAACACACACTTAAAAACGTGGCAACATCATCTTCGACGCCATGAAAGTGGTTATCAGAAGAACCAAATTACAGCAGAGTTAGCAATGGCAACTCTCACTACCATCCTCCTTCCTCACCAACCATACTTCAATTCGCATCCTAAATTGAATAAATTCTCTCACTCTTTAAGCTTCTCAAACTTACCGCATTTCCAATTCCGCGCACGACGATGTTCGGAATTCGCCGTTTCGCAAGCAATTCGAACTCCTAAATTCGATTTCAGCTCTCGAAGATTTGATGATGAAGGTTACAATTTTGGCGATTCGGAAAAAAGGAGGAGGAGAAAAAGTGATGGAAAATCGAAGCAGAGAAGATGGTGGTCTGGTGAAGTAGAAGAAGAAGAAATTGAGCCTGAGATTGGACTTTTTGAACAAGTTGTTGAAAATCTTTGGATTCTTCAGGTATGTGTGAATTGAAACTTAAAATATGCGATTATTTGTTTGTTTGTGTTGGAATTTCGTGAGTTTTGTTGATTTTTACCAATTTTGATTTGTTCTTGGTTTAATTTTGCTAAGTTGAGTGGAATGATTGATTTGTTAAATGTTGTGATACTAAGGTTACATGAAGTGTTGAATGTTTTAGTTCTATTGAAGATGCAAAAGTAGCCTTATTGTATAGTAAATGTTAGTTATGTCGAGTGAGAAATTATTAAAAGGTATAAGAATAAAATATAGGCTTTGAATAATCCAAGCTGAAATAGTAGAGGTTGGACAATATTACAAAGGCGAACGTAGTAATAAAAAGAAGAGGTTGGTCAATACTACAAAGGCGAACATAATAACTAAAAAGAAGAGGTTTATCTTTCAAAAGAAAAAAAAAAGAAGAGGTTTAGATAGAGGTGAAGGATTAGTTATAATACTTCCTCCGTTTCATAATAAGTGAAACATAAGGATTGGGCACAAGATTTAATAAACATCACTTTCAAAAGCCAATAAAATACCCTTTTCATTATCAAAAGGAGGAGAGATAAAAGCAAACCACACAAGTTTGTGATGGGTACTCTTGTCATTTTGTCACATTCTTTTTTCCATTTAAGATATGTTTTACCTATTTTGAAACGTTCTAAAATAGTAAGTGTTTCACTTATCATGGAACGGATGAAGTAGTTTTTAGTGTACTAGATAAGATTTACTTTTAAATATTATACCTATTTATTTGGACTCGTGTATTTGTGCACGACACGCGTACATGTCCAAGTGTACGTGTCCAAATACCGGACTAGATTATTTGGAGAAGTTTTTTCATGATTTTGGACCAAAATGAAGTGTCCCACCCCACCCGTGTCTGAGTGTCGAGGATCCAACACCAGTACTTGAGGTGAAATGAAGAATGAGTAACATAACATTATACTATCACTTAACCAAATTGGGTTAGTGCAATTCATTAAGGTGTTGCTATTTACTACCTTTATGTTACTTATATTGTCCGTCATTCTTTAATTAAGTAATATTATAGAGAGCTCCACCTAGATAAAAAGAAGTTAGTAACATAACCTTAGAATAACCGTAGATAAAAAGAATAAAAATTAACTGTAACGAAAAAGAAATTGGAAATTTTATCTTGGGGGTGAAACTAGAACCAATTATTTTAGGCAAAACCACCATAATTACTTTCCATTCGGTTAAATTTCAACTAGGTTCTCTCTTAACAGAGCACCTTATAATCTTATATAGATCTGGTCTTTGTCTAGTGTCTGGTACACAAATTTCCCACTGGAATACGAGAGGTGGAAATGTTCCATCAACTTTATATCTCCTCCTCTCTTCTAGTGCACAAGGGGAATCTATTCAGTGGGCTGATGCCATTGCAATTGTTATAGTATCTTGTTTGCAATTTGAGAGCAAATCTCTCTTACTTCCTCCGCTTTCATTGAGTTGTAACAAAAGGGTATTATTTGTGAGACATAAAAAATTCCTTTGTTGCAACTAAATGAAAACGGAGGAAGTATGTTTTATTCATACTCATTAGATCTAATACTAAGAAAAAATTGACATGACTAAGAACAAGTTTCACACTTCTTCTAATATCAAGTCCTGCTTTTGTTTATCAAGATATAATCCAAATTTTGGGGGGAACTTTTCAAAATAATCCAAATTTTATATGAAGAGTCAACACTGACAAACTTAAACCTAAATAAACTTTGACCAACTCAAATGTATCAGCAAACTAACTTTCAATTAGCTAAATAACTGAATTGAAATTGGCAACCAACGATCCAGATGACCAACTTGTGTCTTTTTTGCTCGGTTACCATATCAGGAATTGCCAAATTGAGATATAATCTGAAATTCGACAAACCATGAACACTTTTATGCTAATCTATGTACCCTTGAGATAAACTTGCAATCAGAATTTCTCATACATGCAAATGCGGTTCAGTTTTGTGTGAAGGTTAATGCTTATGGCTGTATTTGTTGTGCTTCTATAAGCTAACTTGTCCATGTTTAAATGTTCCGCTTAAGGTAGAAGAAAGTTATTGCTTGGTCTAATTAAATATCAAAACACATTTGAATCTTGAGGTTAAAACTTGTTAAATTTTGGCACACACTTTTACTATTTTCATCTTAATTTTTTGTTTGACATGTAAATAATGATTCATAATTATGGTCAAGCATTTGAAGGATGGCCATAAAAGGGAAACGTGGCGTATTATTTTGGGTGAGATGGAGTATTCAAGGTTTCACCGTTTCAGATAGTAGCTCATGATTTTGTGTTTCCTTCTCTAATTGTAAAAATAGATGGCTTTACATAAGTGGAAGTTTGAATCACAAGCTCTTAGCAGATATCTTTTGAAATTTCTGAGTTCGCTATTGGAAGAGCATTGTGTAGAATTGGTGCCAAAACTCAAAACTCAAAACTGAACCTTCTGTTAATGTTTTGAACTAGGTATTTAAATCCTATGGTTGGTTCTTGCCTATCATCCTGTTATCTTTCCTGGCAGCAACTGGACCAAAAGCCTTCCTCATGGCATTATCTATCCCCTTCGGACTGTCATTGCTCATCTTTGCACTTGAAAGGCTTCCGGAATGGCTAGAAGGCAGCTCTAAACTCCGGCAAAGACGCAAACGGAGGTCAAAATTTGGCCGAAGAAAGGACGCTTTCATGGAGGAAGAAGATGACCGAGAAGAAGAAAGTCAACAAAATAAACGAAACAAGAAAAGAGATTATCAATCATGGATACCCCAAAATGATGGTGACTCAGGCAGTACATTACATGCGAACAGTTTCGGTGGGTGGGATGAGTTGGTTAGAGAAGACGAAACACAGTATGCACGGAGGCCTGTGCGAGAAACTAGCAGACCGAAGGTAATGGTGGAAAAGGAGAGATTGAATAGATCAATGGAGGAGAGAGATCTGCCTCTGCTATTGAAATTATTGATATCAGTTTTCCCCTTCTTGGCTTCATGGACTAATTTGTTGTAACGAGTTTCAATCCTTTATGATCATAGATCTAAGGAATTACATGAAAAATGTAATTTTCAAGATCTGACTATCAATCAACATGTGATATTCTCCATCGTATAAATTTTTATGAAAGTATAAGTGACATTGGAATTTTTCATCAAGTTTGACTACTAATCTGTTGGAAAAGTGCATTGACATATAATGAACTTGTTTGAATTATATTTAGTTGATCGCTAAATAGGATGTGTCGCTTTAGGTTGCTCATGGGATCTCAAATCTCAATGGTCTTAAGCAATTTCCTATTTATTTATGGTTTTCCCAAAAAAAAAAAGCTCACTTTTGTTGACTAAGTTTTCAATTTGGTAACCTGACCAAACATACAAAATTATGTCCAGTAAAAACTTTTCGATTGATTTAAATATTTTAATTCTTTAGCAAAAATGGAAAAGCTTATGGAAACACACTTCTTTTTGGTTGACCATTAGCATTTCCATAATTTAAATGATTTTTTTTTTCCAAACTAGACATCTTGTACATAACCAAACATTTTGCAGTAGTGTGTTATCTTCACCACACTTTTCTTAAACTTGTCTAATTTTATTTAAATTTATCAGAACTTATCAAAACTTATTTTATAAGATGTAAGAACTTACCTAAACTTATTAAAACTTCTAAATTTATTAAACCTAAGCTTTTTTTTTTTGTAAGGTGAAGATAATCACCCTAATGTTTCTCAAACAAGCCCATTGAACTACCCCACAATCCATATTGTCAAACAAGGCCAATCAACATAACTTGAAGGAAATTCAATAGATCGTCTCCTTGCCAAGATACAAGGCCGAAATGGCAGGACGAAAACCACCAATTGTAAAACAAAATTCAAATCAATTTTTAACAGTTCAACAAGGAGAACTCATGCTGAATTTGTGCATTAGTGAAAATGACAACAAAATGATATACAGGGAATGAATGGTGTTGCAACAAAACGATGAAAGGCATCTTGAAAGTCATTTAACATGTATGACAAAAGAATCAAAACCCTTAAGGCAATCGATGAAAACAACGAAGAATTTCATTCTCTAAGTCATCTTGAGAAGAGTTGTGCACCATTGAGATAACAAGCAGACGACGGATCTTGGACACAGGTGCAGAAATCATTCTCATCCTTAGGAAAAGATGATGGGAGAGGATGATCTGGTTTGATTCCCACCTACAATACAAACGAGAACACAAGTTAACCGCCAATGTAGAACAACAAACAAAAGAAACGCAAAAAAAGGAGAAGAAAAATGGAGAGCAAAAGACCTTATCAATATCCGTGTGCGCCGGTGTCTCATAGCGAGCGACTGTAACTGCCATGCCAGATCCATCAGATAGCTCAAATACCGACTGAATCTTGCTGTGAGAAGGAAATATAGAAGGTTATAAATACAAACACACTGAAATAAAAATTAAAAAAATAGATGAAATTTAGTAATTACCCCTTCCCATATGTAGGCTCTCCGAAAACCACAGCTCGTTTGTTGTCCTTTAACGCACCTGCTAATATTTCGCTAGCACTTGCAGTTCCCTTATTCACCTAATATGGATCAGACAAGGTTATAAAAAAAGTGACACAATAGGAAGTACAATCACAACCAGAAGAATAACTGCTAAAAAAATACGAGTGCACAAAAGACCAAGGTTTAGTGACTGCATATATTTGCTGAAACCAGAATATCATATCATGAAAATTGCTCACATCACAGGACATACAAAAAGTTACTGTGTTTGGGGGGAGTTGGTTGTCAGAAGTTCAGAACTCCAAAAGTAGCAGCATTCATGCAGTACATGTTCAGACGCCAATTACCATGTATAGCATACCACTATCATACTATTAATCCAACTTACAACGTACAAGTCTTACACACAGCATAACCCCTAATACGGAGAGCTTTCTAGTAAACCTTGTGGGAAGGGGGGAGGGGGGAGGGAGTGGTAGAACAAAATCCATTCAGCCGACATTATTAAAAGTTAACAGCAGAAACAGGAGATTACCAGAACAGCAAGAGGTTCTGAAGCAGCTACAGCATTGCTTCCTTCAACATCATATATATCCCGAACACCACGACTATCACATATATACACAATGACTCCTTTGTTTAACCTAAATAGCAGCACCAAGATCATTGAACGATTTCATTAGAAAATCTTGTATGGACCAGGTCCATAATAATGTTGTGGACCCATGCTTAAGTCAACCTTTCATGTTCTAAAATGACCAATTTTTAAGTAATCATATTAAAGTTTTTTTTTGTGTTGCCACCCTCTTAAAAAGGGTAACTTTAAGTATAAAAATGCTAACTTCTACAATGAAAAAGTTAACTTGTGCAAAATTTAACCTGGTTCGCAATATTTGAAAGAGTCAACTTATGCAAAATTTAACCTGGTCCCGAAATATTTAATTGTGGACCCGGTCCATATGAGATTTTGACATTTTGTATAAAGAAAATAAAAAAAAGGTCAATACAAGAGTAATTAGTTCAAAGAAAACATCTACATAACCCCAATGGCCTGATGCCTCTAGAAAGGCTTTTTCCATGGAAGGGAAAGGCAGAAAGGGGCACAGGTCGAATGTATGCTAGCTAACTCAATAATACTAGTGCATTATCTACGCACGTTAGCCCTAACACTAAAACACAAATTAGCATATAGAAAACAATGGTAAATATCCATATACTATCCAGCTTACCATATCTTGGCTATCTCGATCCCCTCTGGAAAGAGGCCACCACTGCAAAAATAAAACACATCGTAAAAGCTACAGTATGGTTTTCTATTTAAGCTTGAAAAGAAGGCATGTGAAAGCTTTTCACCTATTATCTCGAAGGTCTAGCACGAAAGCATTAACATTATTACTTCTTAGTGTCTCAATAGCTTCCTTAACTGCATCTGAAAGGCACATTCAAATTAACGGAATCGTCAGAAAAACAAGATACCCTCATTCTATCCATGGAAGTTGCAAGTATGAATTCTAAATTAATTTACGTAGTTATTAGGAATAATGGTCTTTCTTTAACAGGGATACATCTTGTAGAGAAATTCTATCTTTTGGTTTCCCCTATAATAGGCACAAATTGCAAAGCTCAAAAGCTTAGAGAGCTTAGAAAAGCAATCCACGACATTCGTTGTTTTCCAAATAGGACTAGGATTTTTCTTTGAAAACAGGTTTCTTGCAGATAGTCTGCACAAGCAAAAAAAACAAATCTATGGACTCAAATAATTAACCACACTACAGTCTACAGCTTTCAGTAACACGTAAAACCATCATTTCCAACCAAATCAATTTAAACAGAACAATAATGCCGGAATTGCATAGTGAACAAGCAGCAGGAAGCTTCTTAAGAAGAAGACAACGAATCTTCATCATAATTTGTAATTAATCACCATGAAACTTTATAGAAAATAACTTACCAGAAGCATTCTGAGTGAACGATGTTAACTTGATATATCCAACTTTTGGGGTAGCATCCTTTGCTGAACCTGGTATCTCACATAATCTGGATTTTACTGGGTTTAGAGTTACTCTCTCACGCCTGAAGCCAGTATTCAGTCATTAGTTAAGACAGATTTCCATTACTAGAAGTCTAGAACAAAAGATCAAATAACATAACGGCGTTTTTTTGGCATTTAGAGGTCTGTCCAGCACATCGTAAGTTGGTCTGTCCAGCACATCGTAAGTTGCTGACTAACTGTAGAAGTTTCTGAGAAACTAGCAGAATTTTAGAATAAGACACAAGGACTTGAATGCATTTCAGTTTATATAGTTGCATAGAAAAACCACTAGATTGTTTTTGACTAGTTGAACCTACTATTTTGGGTTGAATCTGCTTTTTTTTCTTGCCCCAATCTACTCTTTACAGAACGTTTCCATCATAAAGCAAAAGAATAAAGTAAATCAAAATTGGAGAGCAATAAATGCACATGGCTCCTCTATGTAAGAAGAGCATAAGAAACATATACCGGCACACGATACTTGATGTGGATCTTGGTTAAATATTCATAAGTTATAGGCTCTTAGGGTTGTAGTTTAGCTTTTCTTGAACTTTCTTGGATGGATTAAATGGTTTCTTTATGTTTCTTGCAATGAAGATTGGATCTTTAATGTATTTAATGGAAAAAGTCGAAAACCTTGATGAAAAATCAGCAAAGATGGACGAATGAACAAGGGATATGAAGAACTTTGGCTAATCCAAGTCAAAGATCAACTAGGGTTTTGTGGATTCACTCCTAAAACGATTTGGATTCACTCCGGAAACAATAATTCACAAGAGAATTACTTTAATCAAACTCAACAACTATATTATTATTCATTATGGCCGAAATATGTAAAGCATACATTCCTAAACCAACTAGAAGTAGGAAACCTTAAAGGATAAACATGAACAACAACCTAACAAAGTCAAACTCTATCACACGCCTAAAGCATAAAACCACACGGCTAACATAATATGAAACTCCTATTGTAAATCAGCCTCTTGAAATAAGAAATAAACTAAGAATTAAAACAACTAAATTACATAGAATCCTAACGGAACTAGGAAACTACATAATTAACATTTCTCATCCACATATACCGGCACAAGATACTTCCAATGAATAACTTGAGAGTCATTTCTAGCGATGCTCCCTCCGCCCCCCTATACATCTCCCCATTTCTTTGGGGCACATAGTTTTAGGAGAAGGGTTTGGGTGAGTCGTAGTTGCATTAAATTTGGATTAAAATTTGGAAGAGTGTTATTTTATCATGTCATCATAAACAAGGAGAGGAAAAGAGAACAAAATATGAAAGAGAAATGTGATTTTAATAAGTGGACCTAGTCCAAATAGAGAAATGGGAACTGTATTAGGGACGAATATGATTGGAAAAATGGGAAATGTATCTGGGGACGAAGGAAGTACAAATTATTATTCCAACACCTCACTGGCTCTTCTTGGCCCAGGTAGCTTTGAGGTAATTTACAAAATCTCAGTCCAGGAATTACAGGGATTGGGGGGGAGAGGGGGGGGCAAATAAAGCTTACTTCAGCATGACATGTTTTATCTCATCCCTGCTACGGATTGTCAAATCAACAGAACTTCCTTCAGGTCCCCTGTAATAAACTTGCATGAAATCAATTCAGTCAATGGATGAAGCTCGAGCATTGTAGAAGTAATATGTGATGTTATATATGTAAGAACAATCACTAATGGCATATCTTAGATCAAGAATCAAATGAATATTATTATCTACACAAGGAGGAAAACATGCTTGAAAACTGATACAAATTAAGAGCAACATTTTGTGTTCCTTAGTAGGATAAATTGAAATATTCTTCGTCCTGATTGTATTCTTTCAGTGCCGTATATGGTCTTCTCCAATTTATGTTTTCTTGAAGACAGCCTTAAGCAAGTATGGCTATGTGCTATGTATAGAGTTAATCAGCTTAACACTGCCTGATTTAATAATCATCTCAGCTTTACATTCACATATTGCTATCATAATAGTTTTCTTCATCTAGACGATTCCTTACGCAAAGAATTTATTTGAGAAACTTCCAATCAAAAGGATTCTGTAACCTAAGAGGTGATCCGATAAGCAACATAAAATAAGACTTGTATTATAAATTCGTACTATACCTTTCAAAACATGCTTTGCTTGATTAAGGTGGACTCAAAAGACATTGCAACACAAAAACATACAAAAAATTTGATCCTCTATTTTCTAATACACCAATAAAGTATCAGTTGGTAAAAGAATGTGAACGTCCACTCCAGAGCTGACCTAGAATTGCATACCTGATTTATAGTATACATCACCTATAGAATGAACTTCTATCGAAATGAGAGTGCTCCAAAACAGCATCCATAGATGCCCAATTATTATATTTCAACTACCAACTGTATCTTCATCAATGGCTCGGCCAATTGAGAGTTCAAATCTTAAAATGTTCAAAGCTTTTTTACTACTTAGGTTAGGCCCTAGAGTTTCCCACTTCCTTAGTGTCATGTCAAATCCTCTCAAGAGGTGTAGGAATCTCCAAAGCACCCCCCCCCTTCTCCCTAGAAGGAAGCTCCCCTCTCTTTTATTTTATCAGCTATGGTCAATCAGGAAAGACATTTCTAAGGCACTTGTTTCACTTTCATGCTTCCTAATTTCTCAATATCAGTATCAAGCAAGTATTTTTACTTAGCAGTTCTTTAGAAAGACGTCTTGTTAGGTTGACATCATATAATATGGGAGTTTTAAAGTTGGAAGTGGAATTTGGGAATTGTGTTGTGGAGAACAAATAACAACAAATTAGATGCAACAAGGTTAAAAAAAAGGAATAAATCCTTTATGTCTCAAGGGAAAATTCCTATTCCTCCATATCAGAATTCAAATGCAACCAATTATAATGGGCAAGTATAGAGTATAGTGCTATTTACCACAACTTCCTCAAAAGTGGATGTAGAAGCTTAACCTAATGAAGGACGGAAAACAGTTTCGAAGTTACAGTTCCTTCTTCCTAACCAAATACTGGAGTCATTTCTTACATATTCATATGCGAAATCAACTCCAGGTAAATCCTGCAGGAGTTCTGTTATCATGAAAACAAACAAAGGAGTACATCTTTTCTGAAAGAAGACCAGGGGTAGGTTATTACAGAAGTCTATATATATGTATTATGCAGAAGCCAAAGCCAATACCAATTGCTTGCATGCAATTCTACAGGATATCATCGCTGGCTGGTTTCTTATACAAGGGGAAGCCAGAAGCTCAGCAAAGAGTTGTACAGGGTTCATTAAGCCAACAATAGCTAATAGGGGGAGGTATTAACAAAAGAATTACTAATACCAAAATACAGAAAAATAAAATGAGTAGGCATATAGCTCGTTTGATATCTGGTAATAAATGGTAGTATTGTGCCTGTTGGCAATGAATTTATATGTAACTGAAAGCAAAGTTCCATGCCAATGCATATGGTCATGGAAATTTATCCCCAAACATGTATTATTCTTCACAAATTTTCAATACCACCTCTAAAGTGGTAATGGAAATTGGGAAGAGAGATACTCGTAGATACAAGCAGATATTGGCATAAGATGGTCTTAACATAATTACATATGAACTCATTTCCATCACCACCAACTATTACCCTTTACCAAATGAGCCCTGAGTGACAAATAATTTATGTACACAAGATTCAAGAAAGACAAGGGGAAGAGAAACATCTCATGATAAAGCTGCATAGCAAATAATAAGAGGCCAATAGATGCAAGAAAACCCACTGTAAGGTATTTGCTGCATCATATATGGTCATTCTGTCGGTGCTTGCATCATCAATTGCCAAGATTATATCCCCAGGAAAGATGCCAGCCCTACTGGCAGGACCCCCCGGAGCAGCTGAGATTACAACTACTCCAGTCGATGAGCTGTCAATGCTGGTTGGATAGCCAATAGATAACCCTACACCCGTAAGCGAACTCTGAGTTCCCGACTGCCTTCAGGAAAGGATATAAAACAATTCAATGATGGTTTAACATTGTAGATAAACTACATTGAATAGGCTATGAAGCATAAATAACGATGTCGCAAATCAAAACAGTATGCAATCCAAGCCATACCCGCAAATTCTTCAATTTTTCGGGCTCCAAGAAACGTGTGAACGGATCATTTAGTGTAGAAACCATCTTTCTTATTGCCGTATCTGTTAAAATTGGGGGAAAAAGGAGTTTTCATTGGTAACTGTTGAAAAGGCTATTGAATAGTTGTCATATAGCGTGATCCTATAAAGGGACAGTTTTTTGTAAAATAAAATTTGACTATGCAATCAGAATACTCTTCCTCCATAATAAAACTGTAAAAGAATACCTCATAATAGTAGTACAAGTTATAGCTCATAAATTTAAATTCTTGAGGTGAAAAATGCAACTCTGACAACGATATTGAAATTTTGTATGTGTGAGCATTAGCAGTTCAAAATTCATCTGTAAACAAATTTGTTAATTTACAGGAACACATAGCTAACAAAAAGAAATGCTCATACAAGTCTCTTCTCTGGTGCTCATTGGCTCACTGCGCAATGCATTCTCCCTATAGCGGAACCAACTTTGCCCATTAAAAGTCTTGTCAACATAAGCACGATCTAGTGTTCTCCACGCTTCTAAGAAAAGGCGATTCTCTTCAGACAGGGACCCTGCAGAATAATCAATCATGAGACCTGACATATAGAGACTGAGAAATGAATTCCAGATTTCTTACAACTATTTCACAAATTCAAACTTACAAGATGGGCCCTGTTTTATCGCTACAGAAACTGACAAAGCCAATACAACTCCAACAACCACACGAACAAAGGGAACAGAGACTTGGCGTTTGCTTTTATCAGAGCTGCTGACTATCTTAGAAATTTTGACACTGCACTTCTCAACCTCCCATCTGATTGTAGACAGACCATTTTGGAAAAACAGCCTCTTAGGAAATCTCCAACTTGGCCAAAGATTTACCTGGTATGAGCAAAAATAGTTTGAGATTGCCTGATTCAATTTTCTCACCAGAAGGCGGCAGAGATGACCTTCTGAAATATTTGTGGGTGCATATTTCCATGAAAGTACCTACAAAGCTCAAAATCAATAGTCTCAAACCTCTGAAGTCTAAATGGAGACCTGCGTGACTAACTGACTATTATCTACTTCAAAACACTCAGAAGTAGATGTCCCTATGTGACTCTTTTCTACTCCGATTATCTTATACTCTTTCCTTTGCTTTTTCTCTTGTGTCCTCGACACTCAAAAATGTATGTCCCAACATCATTAGAAACTAAGATCCCATTCAATATAGAAATGACTTCTACACATAATTTATACTTAAGTGATAGCAGAAGCACGATCATTACACAGCAGACACTAAAGCTATGAACATGAACATATACCCATCATGAGTCATGACCAGCTCGCGAAAAATTAACTCGGCCACCAAACCTGACTGAACCTAACTCAAAATAGCGGGTTAGGATTGGGATCTTCAACCCATATTAGTAAATGGGTTGACACAACTAATTCGTTTAGTTAAATGGGTTAAATTTAGGTTGTTGACCCGTTTAACTCATATACATACAATGATCCTAAAAAGTTGTGTTGGAAAATGTAAAAATTAGTGAAAATTCAAGAAATACTAATAATATATCACATTTACTTCAAAAACTTATAATCAAGCATACTTTTAAGTGAATTTTTGTATTTAGATTGTTGAAAAATTATTAGTTTTGATTAAAATCTATTAGTAAACGGGTTTAATGGGTACACCGTTTAATAAACATGTCAGGTTGGGGTCGAGACTTTCAACCCATTTTATAAATGGCTTAGATTTGTGTTGAGACATGCTCAACCCAATTATCATCAACCTCAACACGAACCCGACCCAACCAAATAACTAGCCCTATGGGCAGCCAAGCAAAGAGTCTTGATTTTTTTTTCTGATTTGGTAAGATGAATAATAACCTTTGAAATTTGCCTCGCACAAGTGACCAACCCAGGCGCCAGACACTTGGAAGGAGGGAGTTGTAAAGGGAATCTCCTCCAAGTCCTCCTCACTTGGTGGGATTTAACCCCGTTAAATGAGGTGAAATTCCTACTCAAAGTGAGTCGCTCTGAAACAGTAGCAAGTCTTAATGAGTATTAGGCATACTAGCATGTCCACTAGATAAGAAAATAGAACTTAATGAGTAACAGGCATACTGGTTATTTGCCGGCCGTATTTACCGTACACTGTTTTTTCTTTTTTCTCCCCCTCTAATTCTTCTTCCTCTCTAACCACCACCCCTTCCGCCACCGCTGCCACCACCCCATCCCTGAAGCCCCCACCTCCACCCCGCAGGCCGCCAGCAAACCCCGTCGTAGCCTACCAAATGGGAGTACAAAATCATCTTTGCTTGCGCTTAATCAAGACGTTATGATTGATTTGAATATCAACAACTAAATGGGTAGTTTTATAGGCATTATAATTATACATAATTCACCTGACAAAATCAAGGCAGAGACTACCAAATGAAAGAGGAAAAAATAACAAGAGCAGAAAAAGAGTGTGGAGAAGGATAGGAAACCTGAAAAGTGGAAGAATTGGGGATGTGTTTGAGGTTGAGCGGATAAGATACACAAGCAACGCTGAGGCGCGAGATTACCTCCATTGAAACATACATGATACAACTACTATCTTCTTCTTCTGCTTTCCTTTTTTTTTGGTTGGTCACTTAAAATAAGATATTTGGATGGTTAGGCTATGCTTTGTTGACCTTATTTTTACTTATTTCATATCAAATCACATTAAAATAATATATTAGATTAGGAAAATTGAGTTATGATTAGATTAGATCAGAAAAAATAAGTTCAAATCATGCTTATATTTAAAAACTTATTATTATTGTTATTGGTTTGACTATTATTATGATTATTAGTATTAGTAATGCTATTATGATTATTATAATTATTATTAATGTTATTATTATGATTATTACTACTACTAGTACTATACTATTGTTATTGTTATTATTATTATTAGGACTACTTTAGTTTACACGATTACTATTACTATTACTATTAATACTACTATAACTAGTACAATTATTCAAAAGGATTATTATTATTGTTGTTGTACTTATTAACTACTAATATTGGTAATTATTATTAACGTCGTTGTTATTATTATAGATGTCATTGTTATCAATATTTCAAACTATTTTGTTGTTAAGAAAATATAGAAATTTAAAAGTCACATGTTAAGAATATAAGATTAGCGTAAAAAAAAAGAAGTTTATAAAAACATGATGACTCATATTCATAACTACAATACCACTAAGTTCGGTTACCATTAAAAATAAGCTAAGTGCAAGATACAAGTTATTTTTTCATATTGAATTTAGATCCGGTACACCTCTTCCTACTGAATTTCAAATCTCCTTAGCTATTTTAAGTTGTACCTTATCCATTTCTTTCTTGCGCAAGTCGTTGTACATATCACAGTTTGCTCTACTTGGTGCAATATTTACGATCCTTGAAATCGGTATATCCAACTCATACAATCAAATGAAATTTCAAAGTTGTGAATGCAGAAACCATAACAGCCAATTGATATGGGACGTCCATGTTCGGTATGTTTGACAATATTTTCCATCTTTTTAAGTGTTCAAAACATCTTTCAATCGTAGTACAAAGAGATAGGTGACGATAATTAAAGTTTTCAAGCATGCCTTTTGGTGGGGGGGCAATTAGAAAATTTAGGCATGTGATATCTTATATAAAACATGAGTAACATGGGATAACCAATGTTATTGCATCACCTTCAAATTCTAAACCCTACAAGGGATTGCAACTTAGCTTTAAAAACAAAAATTATATATAACATGACAACGATATAAGAAGAATATTAACAATTTTGTCCAAGATCATATGTTTATATATAATTTATAGGTCTATTTATAATAGAGTTTTTTGTCAGAAACAACCTTTTATAAACACTTTTCTGCGAAAAACAACTTTTTAAATTATTTTTTGCAACTTACAACCTTAAATGAAATTTTTTTTGCGAGATGAAACCTTTTCTATTTTTCCGTCATTGACCGTTAACTTTTTGCCTTTGAATGTGAGTTGGTTACTTCCAACTTCTTTAAAATTCATTTCCCTCCATTTCTCTTCCTTTTCATTCCTTTCCCCATCTCTAATAATACTTTCTCTCTCCTCTCATTTTCCCTCTCCTTCCACGCTCGTCACTCACGACCCTCATCTCAGGCCTTCTTCTTCTCTGGCACAGAACCGGCACACCACCACCGTCATCAATCACGGCCCTACAACCGACCACCACCACCGACCGTCCGCCCATCCTTCCTTGCAAATCCGGCCGCGGACACCATACCGGCCAACAACATCCCCCTCAACCAGCCCCTCCCACCTCCCCGCTCTCCCCGGTACCACGCCACCATCGTCCACTCCGCTCCGACAACCTACCACCCTCCTCGCCTTCTCTTGGCACAAACGCACCCTCGTTTCTTCTCTCGTTTCTTTTTCTTCTTCTTCTTTGTTCTTTTTTTTATTTTCTTTTACTCTTTATTATTAAATATTACTCTTTCCCAATGGAGTAATTGACACCTAATTTTAATTTTTTTTCATCAATGTTGTTATAGGATTTGTGCTAGTTGGCAACAACATGGTTCAAGTTGATATTCAAGAAGTAGTGTTATGTGATTGTAAAAGCGGTATTCAAGAAGCAAGTTATACTTGGGCGGAGAGCAGGAGGTGGGAGGGGCGGTTGAGGGGATGTTGTTGGCCGTATGGTGTTGCGGCTGGGTTTGCAAGGAAGGATGGGCGGACGATCGGTGGTGGTGGTCGGTTGTAGGGTTGTGATTGTAGACGGTGGTGGTATGCCGCCTGCGTCGGAGAAGAAGAAGGCCCGAGGTGAGGCCGTGAGGGTCGTGAGTGACGAGCGTGGAAGGATAGGGAAAATGAGAGGAAAGAGAAAGTATTTTAAGAAATGGGGGAAAGGATTCAATGAAAAGTTAACGGTCAAAGGCAAAAAGCTAACGGTCAATGACGGAAAAATAGAAAAGGTTTCATCTCGCAAAAAAAATTTCATTTAAGGTTGTAAGTTGCAAAAAGAAAATTTAAATGTTGTTTTTCGCAAAAAAGTGTTTATAAAAGGTTGTTTCTGACAAAAAACTCTTTATAATAAAAAAGAATAATTGATTGATATAATAAAGAACATGTTAGCAAAATTCGAACATGCCATCAATATAAAAATAACATCTATCTTTTATTTTTAGAATGTGTTCTTTTAATAGAGTTTGTATGCTCTTTCAATATATGTTATGTTTTTTATTATCATTATATGTTCTTTTAATAACTACCTAGATTTCTTATTATAAACAGACCTTAGACATGAACACTATGTTCTTTTCACCATATACGACGAGTTTGTTGGCCCGGGCTATGCCCCGGGAACTTATAGTTTTCATTATTCATATTTTGCTTTAAAATGATATCACCAAATATCATTTGGTTTAGTGGTTAAAACTTTAGTATATAAACCATGAAGTCATGGGATCAAATCATATATAAAGCATTTACTATTTATTTTGTTGTATATGGATCACATGTAGTAAAACAACCTAAGGGAGAGCGCCACGTGACGACGTTCCTTGGCTAACAACACATGTAGTAAAACAACCTAAGGGAGAGCGCCACGTGGCACCGTTCCTTGGCTAAGAACACCTTTTAATATATTAGTATAGATATGTTATTTTTACCTAAAATATGTGTTATTTATTTTTAAGGAAAATATATCAGAAACAACCTTTTATAAATCACTTTTTATAAAAAACAACCTTTTGAAAAAAATTGTCAAGAAAAACCTTAAACCAAATTTTTTTTGTCACATTAAACCCGGTATTGTCAATTTGGCATTGACCTTATTTCTACGGCATTGTCTCGGTTAATGATTGAAAAAAATCCCTCCCACACCATTTCGGTTTAATTCTTCGGCACTCGAAACGATTTTTCCTCCCTTTGTGCTCCCTATAAACACCCTCTTTCTTGTTCCTTTATTTCTAGAAAAAAAAACCCTAACTTTAATTTGGTTCAAGTGCTCTGAGATTTGGTCGGCCAAATACGGGAGGAAGGCAAAAGGTGGGCTACTGCGTGGATGTTGCTCGCTGCTACTCTGCTTTTTTTAAAGTTGGGATTGAATTTTAGGGTTTTAGATGGTGGTGGAGATGGAGGTGGAGGGGGTTGGGTGGAGGGAGAAAGAAGAGGATGCCACTTATGGAGGAAGGAAGGAGGGAGAGTCCGAAAGGGAGGAGCCATGACGCCGACAATGGGTGGTGGTATGGTCCGGTAGATTCCAGTGCTAGGTGGCCGATGTTATGGGTAAAAAAAATAAAAAAGAAATATTGTAATATGGATCATCAACTGAGTCAATGCCTGAAAAGTAAGGTCAATGCTGGAGTGACAACAGCGGGTTTAATGTGACAAAAAAATTTGTTGAAGGTTTGTCTTGACAAAAAAGAAACAAAGGGTTGTTTTTGACAAAAAGTTACTTATAAAAAGTTGTTTCTGACAAACTTTCCTATTTTTAATTGCATGTTCATATACTATCTGTTCTTTTTCAAAAGGGATTTAATTATATTATTATTATTATTATTATTATTTATTAATATTATTATTATTATTATTATTATTATTATTATTATTATTATTATTATTATTTATTTTAATTATTGAAAATTGTGATAGTAATAAAATGATAGTAGTAATAGTACTACTAGTAATGAAATACAAAGTAATAATAATATTAGTAATAATATGTTTTATTAAAGATAAGTTCAAATCAGATTAGATCAGTCCACATCAGATCAGATCAGATCAGACTAGATCAGATAAGAAAAAATAAGTTCAGATTAGACCATATCATAAAAAAAAGTTGAGATCTGATCAAATTAAAAAATAAGTTCAGATTAGACCATATCATAAAAAAAAAGTTGAGATCTGATCAAATCAGAAGAAAAAAAAAAGTAGATCAGTAAAAATAGGGGTGAACTAAACATAGCCTTACTCGTGGTTTCAATTTTCGAACATAAACTAAAATTACTAAGGGCTTTTTTCTATAAACTGCCTCCGAATTTTAGCGTATTTTATGTTATAATATTAGGTTAATAGTTATTTGTTTTTGGTTAATATTTTGGTTTTTGGATATAGTCATGGTTTTTAGGTTAATAATTATTGTTTTCCGGTTATTAGTTATGGTTTTGGATTAATAGTTATGATATTGGATTAATAATTATGATTTTGGATTAATAAGTTATGGTTTTAGGTTAAATGTTATTGTTTTGGGTTAATAGTTATGGTAATTATGATTTTTGATTTAGCTAATTGGTTGTAGCGGTTAACTAATAAATAGAGATTGTTTTTTTTTCAAGATTTAACTAATTGGTTGCAGCGCTTAACTAATTGGTTGCAGCGCTTAACTAATTGGTCTGACATTAAACCTTAATGTGAGACCATCTTACCAAAGACGAGATGTTCTTTATAATTACATTAGAAGGGAATCTTTGCCACAAAAACTTCGTCCTACTTCTCATTTTGTCAAATCCTTTTGGATCTGAAGAATTTTTCTCATCTAATGTAAGTTTAAAGAACTGAAAATAAGAAACTAATGGTAAACTTAAACATTGATTTAACGACAGGGTACAATATAAAACAAATAAAAAGTTCAATAGTTATTATTATGTTTAATAAAGAAGTGTAAATTTAATCGGGGAAATTTTTCCCACAAACGAAAAGTAGTTTGAAAACTTTCTTATCTCGAGATGATCCTACCGATTCTTTATTATTCATCCGCATAATAAATTTACTGTTGGGTTCTATCACCTATTATAATTATGTTTAATAGAAAAGCGTAGACATTTTGGTCGACAGGGTAAACATATGAATATATAATTGATTGGGTTGTCCCACATAACATAGGATATGGAAAAATTTGTGCGAACGTAACGCGAGAGAGGTTCTACATCTGAAAATTCTTGGATGGTCTGAAAATTTTCATACCATGGAGAATGTGGGGCCACATTCATTGTGAGCCACCCACATATGCTTTCTTTTCCCTTTTCTTTTTTGCTTTGAAATGATTTTAGAAAATACCAAAATCATTTATTTTAATTTCTGAAAATATTATTAATTATTTCGAAAAATAAAAAAAAATATGAAAAAATTCTGAAAAATCCAAAAAATTATTTTCAGACACAAAAAAAATTTGGGAATTTTTTTTTACCCAGATTTTCTCTCTCCTCTCCTCTACCCCTTCCTCCCTCAAATCTTCCATGGATCTTCGATTTTTCTCGAATTTGCAGTAGATTTGTTACTTGGACCTTCTCTTTCCATGAAATGATAAGAATTCATGAATAAATCATGAATTTGTGATGAAGAAGTTGTGAAATCGAAGTTTTAATTTTCGATTTTCGGGGGAAAATTTAGGGAAAAATTTAGGGGAATTTTTTTTCACTTTCCTCTCTTTCGTATTTGCAAATCCATTAAATAAATGAAGAAACATGAAGTTGATGATCGTATATACACCATAAACGCCCGAATATCCATGGAAATTAAGGTTTGAGTTTCAAAATGAAGAAACTCAAAATCAAAATTCTATGTCATTATGAATTTAACAAAAACATGGTTTGGATTGTTGTAAGATGTTGGAAAATCGCCGATTTGGGACCGATTTGTGCGTTTTTTGAGTATTGATTACCATTGTCAAACTAGATGAAGAATTTCAGAGGAGAGAGAAAAAATCAAAAGGTTGAAGATGAAGTTGGGAGAAGATGACTGAACGGACACTTTAGGTAATTACTAAATAGAGTTCTGGTAATTACCAAAAACGTGACAGAAACTAAGAGAAGTCTCAAAACCACCAATTCCAAAGTGTATTGAAAAATAAACAATTAAGCTAAATAATACTAAGTACAAATTAATCAATATTATATAAATGCGTTAATCCAAAAAAGCCAAATTGAAATAAAAAGTCACAACATGTAAGAGATAACAATGTCTTAATAGGTTTGGTAATAGCCAAAATAATTTTGGTAATAACCAAACCACGTTTGGTAATTACCTAAAATCATATGATCTGGGTTAATTTGGGATTTTAAGTACAAGGAGGGACAACGGGAGCCTAAAACTCAAGTTAATAGGATTGTGGTGAGGTATGGGGCCTAATGGACCCAGGGTCATTATTGTCCAATCCCCATAGGATGGGTTTGATGTGTAATGATAAAGGATTGAGATTGGATATATTTGGTAATACCCAAAACATGTTTGGTTATGACCTAAAAGCATATGATCTGGGGTTAATTTGGGCTTTTTATTACAAGAAGGGACAATGGGTACCCAAAACTGAAGTCAATAGGGTTGTGTGAGGTATTGGGCCTAATGGACCCAGTGGCATGCTTGTCCAATCCCCATAGGATAGGTTTGATGAGTAATGATAAAGGATTGATATTGGAAGAACATCCTCCACTTAATGGGTTTGGTAATCACCTGAACATATTTGGTAGTTACCTTAAAGCATATAATTAGGGGTAATTTGGGCTTTTTAATACAAGGAGGGACAATGGGGCCCCAAAAGTCATGTACATGGGCTTTATTGAGGCATTAGACCTAATGGAACCAGGGGCATGATTGTCAAATTCCCATAGGTTGGATTTAATGAGCAATAGAAATGGATTGTTATTGGATACATTTGGTAATGCACAAACTATATTTGGTAATTACCCAAAAGCATATGATCTGGGTTAATTTGGGCTATTTAGTACAAGGAGGAATAATGGGGGCCCAAAACTCAAGTCCATGGGCTTTGGTGAGGTGTTGGGCCTAATGGACCCAGGGTTATGATTGTCCAATCCCCATATGATGGGTTTGATGTGTAATGGAAATGGATTGTGATTGGATACGTTTGGTAATGCCCAAACCATGTTTGGTAATTACCTAACAACATATGATGTAGGGCTAATTTGGGATTCTTAGTACAATGAGGGACAATGGGGTCCAAAAATGAAGTCCATGTGCTTTGGTGAGGTATTGGGCCTAATGGACCCATGGTTATGATTGTCCAATCCCCATAGGATGGGTTTGATGTGTAATGGGAATGGATTGTGATTAGATAAGTTGGTAATGCCCAAAAACTTTATGGTAATTACACAAAAGCATATGATCTGGGGTTAATTTGGGCTTTTTTGTACAAGAAGGGACGATGGAGGCCCAAAACTCAAGTCAATATGGTTTTGTGAGGAATTGAGCCTAATGGACCCAGTGGCATGCTTGTCCAATCCCCATAGGATGGCATTGATGAGTAATGATAAAGGATTGAGATTAGGAGAACATCCCTTAGTGGGTTTGGTAATCACCTGAACATGTTTGGTAGTTACCTTAAAGCATATCATTGGACTTAATTTGGGCTTTTTAATACAATGAGGGACAATGGGGACCCAAAAGTCATGTACATGGGCTTTGGTGAGGTATTGGGCCTAATGGACCCAGGGGCATGATTGTCTAATTCCCATATGTTGGATTTATTGAGCAATGGAAATGGATTGTTATTGAACATATTTGGTAATGCCCAAACCATGTTTGGTAATTACCTAAGAGCATAATAGCTGGGGTTAATTTAGACTTTTTAGTACAAGGAGGGACTAAAACTCAAGTCCATGGGCTTTGGTGAGGTATTGGGGTAATGGACCCAGGAGCATGATTGTGAAAATCACATAGGATGGCTTTGATGAGCAATGGAAATAGATTGTGATGGGATACATTTGATAATGCCCAAACCATATTTGGTGATTACTTTAAAGCATATGATATGGGGTTAAATTAGGCTTTTTAGTACAAGGAGCGACAATAGGGGCCCAAAACTCAAGTCAATAGGGTTGTGATGAGGTATTGAGACTAATGGACCAAGGGTCATGAGTGTCCAATCCATATAGGATGGGTTTGATGTGTAATGATAAAAGATTGTGATTAGATACATTTGGTAATGCCAAAACTATGTTTTGAAATTACCTAAAAGCATATGATCTGGGGTTAATTTGGGCTTTTTAGTACAAAGAGGGATAATGGGGGCCCAAAACTCAAGTCAATAGGGTTGTGTGAGGTATTGAGCCTAATGAACCCAGTGGCATGCTTGTCCAATCCCCATAGGATAACTTTGATGAGTAATGATAAAGGATTGAGATTGGGAAAACATCCTCTACTTAGTGGTTTGGTAATTCCCTGAACATGTTTGGTAGTTACCTTAAAGCATATGATTGGGCTTAATTTGGGCTTTTTAGTAGAAGGAGTTACAATGGGGCCCCAAAAGTCATGTACATGGGCTTTGGTGAGGTATTGGGCCTAATGGACCCAGGGGCATGCCTGTCCAATCCCCATAGGATGACATTGATGAGTAATGATAAAGGATTAAGATTGGGAGAACATCCTCCACTTAGTGGGTTTGGTAATCACCTGAATATGTTTGGTAGTTACCTTAAAACATATGATTGGGCTTAATTTGGGTTTTTTAATACAATGAGGGACAATGGGGGCCCAAAAGTCATGTACATGGGCTTTGGTGAGGTATTGGGCCTAATGGACCCAGGGGCATGATTGTCCAATTCCCATAGGTTGGATTTAATGAGCAATGGAAATGGATTGTTATTGGATACATTTGGTAATGCCCAAACCATATTTGGTAATTACCTAAAAGCATATGATCTGGGGTTAATTTGGGCTATTTAGTACAAGGAGGGATAATGGGGGCCCAAAACTCAAGTCCATGGGCTTTGGTGAGGCATTGGGCCTAATGGACCCAGGTTTATGATTGTCCAATTCCCATAGGATGTGTTTGATGTGTAATGGAAATGGATTGTGATTGGATACGTTTAGTAATACCCAAAACATGTTTGGTAATTACCTAACAGCATATGATGTAGGGCTAATTTGGGATTCTTAGTACAATGAAGGACAATGGGGTCCAAAAATGAAGTCCATGTGCTTTGGTGAGGTATTGGGCCTAATGGACCCATGGTTATGATTGTCCAATCCCCATAGGATGGGTTTTATGTGTAATGGGAATGGATTGTGATTAGATAAGTTTGGTAATGCCCAAAAACTTTTTGGTAATTACACAAAAGCATATGATCTGGGGTTAATTTGGGCTTTTTTTGTACAAGGAGGGACAATGGAGGCTCAAAACTCAAGTCAATTGGGTTGTGTGAGGAATTGAGCCTAATGGACCCAGGGGCATGCTTGTCCAATCCCCATAGGATGGCATTGATGAGTAATGATAAAGGATTGAGATTGGGAGAACATCCTCCACTTAGTGGGTTTGGTAATCACCACAACATATTTGGTAGTTACCTTAAAGCATATGATTGGACTTAATTTGGGCTTTTTAATACAATGAGGGACAATGGGGGCCCAAAAGTCATGTACATGGGCTTTGGTGAGGTATTGGGCCTAATGGACCCAGGGGCATGATTGTCCAATTCCCATAGGTTGGATTTAATGAGCAATGGAAATGAATTGTTATTGGATACATTTGGTAATGCCCAAACTATATTTGGTAATTACCTAAAAGCATATGATCTGGGGTTAATTTGGGCTATTTAGTACAAGGAGGGATAATGGGGGCCTAAAACTCAAGTCCATGGGTTTTGGTGAGGTATTGGGCCTAATGGACCCAGGGTTATGATTGTCCAATTCCCATAGGATGTGTTTGATGTGTAATGGAAATGGATTGTGATTGGATACGTTTGGTAATACCCAAAACATGTTTGGTAATTACCTAACAGCATATGATGTAGGGCTAATTTGGGATTCTTAGTACAATGAAGGACAATGGGGTCCAAAAATGAAGTCCATGTGCTTTGGTGAGGTATTGGGCCTAATGGACCCATGGTTATGATTGTCCAATCCCCATAGGATGGGTTTTATGTGTAATGGGAATGGATTGTGATTAGATAAGTTTGGTAATGCCCAAAAACTTTTTGGTAATTACACAAAAGCATATGATCTGGGGTTAATTTGGGCTTTTTTGTACAATGAGGGACAATGGAGGCCCAAAACTCAAGTCAATAGGGTTGTGTGAGGAATTGAGCCTAATGGACCCAGGGGCATGCTTGTCCAATCCCCATGGGATGGCATTGATGAGTAATGTTAAAGGATTGAGATTGGGAGAACATCCTCCACTTAGTGAGTTTGGTAATCACCAGAACATGTTTGGTAGTTACCTTAAAGCATATGATTGGGCTTAATTTGGGCTTTTTAATACAATGAGGGACAATGGGGGCCCAAATGTCATGTACATGGGCTTTGGTGAGGTATGGGCCTAATGGACCCAGGGGCATGATTGTCCAATTCCCATAGGTTGGATTTAATGAGCTATGGAAATGGATTGTTATTGGATACATTTGGTAATGCCCAAACCATATTTGGTAATTACCTAAAAGCATATGATCTGGGGTTAATTTGGGCTATTTAGTACAAGGAGGGATAATGGAGGCCCAAAACTCAAGTCCATGGGCTTTGGTGAGGTATTGGGCCTAATGGACCCAGTGGCATGATTGTTCAATCCCCATAGGATTGCTTTGATAAGTAATGGGAATAGATTGTGATTGGATATGTTTGGTAATGCCCAAAGCATGTTTGGTAATGCCCAAAGCATGTTTGGTAATTACCTAAAAGCCACATAATTGTAATTAAACATAAAGGGACAAACTGTAGCATAGAATGTTTAGGTAATGACTATAGTCAAAGTTGGTAATTACCAAAAGCTTTTACATTTAAACTATTTAATTTGATCTACTAAAGGACATTGATCTATTTACACAAAAGATGGACAGAGTGGACCATCAAAAGTTTAGGTAATGACCATATTTAAGTGAGGTAATTACCTAAAATTTTACATTAGAAGTGAATTCTTTGATCTACTAAGTTAGATTGTCATATGTCTACAAAAATACGTACACCAAGTCGAACGACAAAACAATACCAAGGCATTGATCTATTTAAGCGCAATGTAAACAAACTTAGCGCGACAATATCGAGCTATATCGGTTTGGTTATGTTTGCTTAAAAAAATGTTGGCAAAGCGCGTAAACGTTCAACACACATTGCGGAGATCTGCACAAAAAGCTACACAAGTTAATACAATACCATCATGCAACAAATTCAAATATATACATTAACACTTCGTATATATTATAGTCATATAATATGAGGCCATTCCCCAAGTCAATTATTATTATTATAGGTAATGCCCGAAATGGTTAGGTGATGACCTAAAATGTTTGGTAACACCCTAAGCTAATTAGGTGATTACCCAAAATGTTAGGTCATGATCAAAATATCTTTAGTAATTACCTAAACCCCGCAGTAACACGCACAAAAAACCAGTCACATTCCACAACAATACCAATCCGCTGTTAACATGAACATTTTTATTAATGAACCTTTCATGTCATCAAAGTCATTCAATTCAATCATTTAAAAGCAAAAGAAAAAGGAAAAATATGCAACGTTTTATCCCGATCCAATCTTATCATATAAACCACTTAAAACCTCATGGATTAAGTTATCAATAACCCACATCTTAACAGTGTAATTCCCTCATCATATATGTTATAGTCACATGATTTGAGGTCATTGCCCAAGACAATTATTATTTTAGGTAATGCCCTAAAATAGTTTAGGTAATGACCTAAAAGGGTTTGGTAATATCCAAATCTAATTAGGTGATTACCTAACATATATAGTGGTTACGTAAGGTCATGACCAAAATATCTTTAGTAATTACCTAAACCCTGCATTAACTTGCATAAAAAACAATTGACATTCCACTACAATGGAGAAGACTCTTTTGAGAGATTGTTCGACCATTTCAATCCGCTGTTCACATAGACATTCGATCGATGAACCTTTCATATCACGAAGTCATTCAATTCAATCATTTGAAAGCAAAAGAAAAAGGAAAAATATGCAACGTTTTATCCTGATCCAATCTTATCATATAAACCACTTAAAACCTCATGGATTAAGTTATCAATAACCCACATCTTAACAGTGTAATTCCCTCATCATATATGTTATAGTCACATGATTTGAGGTCATTGCCCAAGACAATTATTCTTTTAGGTAATGCCCTAAAATGGTTTAGGTAATGACCTAAAAGTTTTGGTAATCTCTTAATCTAATTATGTGATTACCTAACATATATAGTGGTTGTATTAGGTCATGACCAAGATATAATTAGTAATTACCTAAACCATGCATTAACTTGCACATAAAACAATTGACATTCCACTACAATGGAGAAGATTCTTTTGAGAGATTGTTCGACCATTTCAATCCGCTGTTCACATAAACATTCTACCGATGAACAATTCATATCACCAAAATCATTCAATTCAATCATTTAAAAGCAAAAGACAAGAAGACAAAATGATACGTTTTACCCTGATGCAATCTTATCATGTAAACAACTTAAAACCTCATGGATTAATTTATCAATAACCCACATCTTAACCTTATAGTTCCCCCATCATATATGTTATAGTCACATGAATTGAGGCCATTGTCCAAGACAATTATTATTTTAGGTAATGACCTAAAATGGTTTACGTAATGACCTAAACGATTTGGGACCATCTTAATCTAATTAGGTGATTACCTAACATATGTAGTGGTTGTATTAGGTAATGACCAAAATATATTTAGTAATTACCTAAACCATGCATTAACTTGCACAAAAAACATGTGACATTCCACTACAATGGAGAGGATGCCTTTGAGAGATTGTTCGACCATTTCAATCCGCTGTTCACATAAACATTCTATAGATGAATCTTTTATATGACCAAAGTCATTCAATTCTATCATTTGAAAGCAAAAGAAAAAGGAAAAAAATGCAACTTTTTAGCCCGATCCAATCTTGTCATATAAACCACTTAAAACCTCATGGATTAAGTTATCAATAACCCATATCTTAACCATATAATTCCCTCATCATATATGTTATAGTCACATGATTTGAGGCCATTACCCAAGAATATAATTATTATTTTAGGTAATGCCCTAAAATGGTTTAGGTAATGACCGAAAAGATTTTGTAATATCCTAATCTAATTTGGTGATTACATAACATATATAGTGCTTATGTTAGGTCATGACCAAAATATATTTGGTAATAACGTACACTCTGCATTCACTTGCACAAAAAACAATTGACATTCCACTACAATGGAGAGGATTCTTTTGAGAGATTGTTCGACCATTTCAATCCGCTGTTCACATAAACATTATATAGATGAATCTTTTATATCACCAAAGTCATTCAATTCTATCATTTGAAAGTAAAAGAAAAAGGAAAAAATGCAACTTTTTAGCCCGATCCAATCTTGTCATATAAACCACTTAAAACCTCATGGATTAAGTTATCAATAACCCATATCTTAACCATATAATTCCCTCATCATATATGTTATAGTCACATGATTTGAGGCCATTACCCAAGAATATAATTATTATTTTAGGTAATGCCCTAAAATGGTTTAGGTAATGACCTAAAAGGTTTGGTAATATCCTAATCTAATTTGGTGATTACATAACATATATAGTGCTTATGTTAGGTCATGACCAAAATATATTTGGTAATAACGTACACTCTGCATTCACTTGCACAAAAAACAATTGACATTCCACTACAATGGAGATGATTCTTTTGAGAGATTGTTCGACCATTTCAATCCGCTGTTTACATAAACATTCGATCGATGAACCTTTTATATCACCAAAGTCATTCAATTCTATCATTTGAAAGCAAAAGAAAAAGGAAAAAATGCAACTTTTTAGCCCGATGCAATCTTGTCATATAAACCACTTAAAACCTCATGGATTAAGTTATCAATAACCCATATCTTAACCATATAATTCCCTCATCATATATGTTATAGTCTCATGATTTGAGGCCATTACCCAAGAAAATAATTATTATTTTAGGTAATGCCCTAAAATGGTTTAGGTAATGACCTAAAAGGTTTGGTAATATCCTAATCTAATTAGGTGATTACATAACATATATAGTGCTTATGTTAGGTCATGAGCAAACTATATTTGGTAATAACGTAAACCATGCATTAACTTGCACAAAAAACAATTGACATTCCACTACAATGGAGAGGATTCTTTTGAGAGATTGTTCGACCATTTCAATCCGCTGTTCACATAAACATTCGATAGATGAACCTTTCATTTCACAAAAGTCATTCAATTCAATCATTTTAAAGCAAAATAAAAAAGAAAAAATGCAACGATTTTGCCCGATCCAATCTTATCATTTAAACCACAAAAAATCTCATGGATTAGGTTATCAATAACCCACATCTTAACCATAAAATTCTCTCATCTTATATGTTATAGTCAAATGATTTGAGGCAATTGCCCAAGATAATTATTATTTTAGGTAATGCCCTAAAATGGTTTAGGTAATGACCTCAAAGGTTTGGTAATATCCTAATCTAATTAGGTGATTACATAACATATATTAGGTCATGACCAAAATTTATTTGGTAATAACGTAAACCCTGCATTAACTTCCACAAAAAACAATTGACATTCCACTACAATGGAGAGGATTCTTTTGAGAGATTGTTCCACCATTCCAATCCTGTTTCACATAAACATTCTTTCGATGAACCTTTCATATCACCAAAGTCATTCAATTCAATCATTTTTAAGCAAAAGAAAAAGGAAAAAAATGCAACGTTTTAGCCCGATCCAATCATATCATATAAACCACTTAAAACCTCATGGATTATGTTATCAATAATCCACATCTTAACCATATAATTCTCCCATCATATATGTTATAGTCACATGATTTGAGGCCATTGCCCAAGACAATTATTATTTTATGTAATGCCCTAAAATGGTTTAGGTAATGACGTAAAAGGTTTGGTAATATCCTAATCTAATTAGGTGATTACCTAACATTTGTAGTGGTTGTATTAGGTCATGACCAAAATATCTTTAGTGATTACCTAAACCATGCATTCACTTGCACAAAAAACAAGTGACATTCCACTACAATGGAGAGGATTCTTTTTAGAGATTGTTCCACCATTCAATCCGGTGTTCACATAAACATTCTATCGATGAACCTTTTACATCACCAAAGTCATTCAATTCTATTATTGAAAGAAAAAGAAAAAGGATAAGGAAAAAAAATGTAACGTTTTAGCCCGATGCCATCTTTTCATATAAACCATTTAAAATCTCATAGATTAGGTTATCAATAACCCACATCTTAACCATACAATTCCCTCATCATATATATGTTATAGTCACATGATTTGAGGTCATTGCCCAAGACAATTATTATTTTTGGTAATGTCCTAAAATTTGTTAGGTAATGACCTAACAGATTTGGTAATATCCTAATATAATTAGGTGATTACCTAACATATATAGTGGTTATGATAGGTCATGACCAAAATATCTTTAGTAATTACCTAAATCCTGCACTAACTTGCACAAAAAACCAGTGACATTCCACTGCAATGGGGGCCCCGAAAATGCTGCAAATTTGTTTCATCTAATTGTTAAACTAAAGTATGATCTTTGCATAAAATATAACCCAATAAAAGTGTGAAGTGCATTGATTTATTGCAATTATCTCACACACCTTAATTTTATTTTTGGTCATGTCCAAAATATGTTTAGTAATTATCAATATTTCTTTATGTTTGGTCATGTCCAAAATATCTTTAGTAATTACCAAATTACTGCAAGGTAACTTGGACGAAAAACCGACTTCAACCTCCCATGGAGGTCGCGAAAAATACGAATTTTTTTTTTCGCATGATAGCTAAACTAAAGTATGAACTACTCAAATGTAACCACAAATTGTCGCATAAAAGTGTGATGTGCATTGTTTTAGAGCAATTTAATCACCAATACCGACATTTTATTTTTCCTAAAACCCTAGATTTTTTTTGGTGAAAATTTTCATAAATTGCAAGTTTAATCTTACTCAAACACACAAATGAAGATAGAAAATCATTAATTCGTTACTATATGCGAAATATTCATGTCCACTTACATCCATTTCATCTACGGGTGAAGAGTTTAGATCGAAATCCATGGAGGTGAAGTCCAACAATGGAGGTGAGGGTTTGGGGCGAAATGGGGGTGAAGAATGGGACGAAATGGAGGAAGAAGATGAAAGATAGGGTTGAAATTGAGGGAGAAGGTGGAAGAATGGCTCGAATTTGGGAGGAATTTGGTTGAGGATGGTGAATTTTTGGTGAAGAACACCAAGAACAAGGAGGAGAGAGAAAATGGGTAAAAAAAATTTGCTCAAATTTATTTTTCCAAACATGAATTACTGTTTGGAAGCTGAAATTTTTTTTTCGAATTTTTACAAAAAAAAATTTAAAATTATTTTTTCAATTTTCAGAAATTAATTTCATAAATTTTGGTAAATAAACAAAATCAAAAGAAAATAATTTTGGCAATTAAAAGAAAAGGGAAAAGAAAAGCAATGGGGGTCCTACACAAACAAATGTGTGGCTCACATTGTTTTGTCCCCATGGTCTGAAAAAAAATCAGACCATACAAGAGAGGTCCTTCTACATCACATGCATGTTGACTTTTGAGTGAAATAAAATTTCCATTTGAGAGAATAAGTTTATTTTTTTTTGTGGATTGCCCACCAATTGGAAAGAATATTTCTTCCCAATCCTTTTCGACCACTAGCTCATTTCACTAATACATCGTCTAAGATAATAATACAAATACCCATTAAGTATATTCATATCACATTAGATTTTTTAAAAGACAACTTATCTCCTAAAACCTTGTACCATGAAGGTAATTAAACTAATTTGGGACCGATGTAAAGTGCATTAACATCAACCTTTAATGATAACGAAACTTGTTGAACTATGCCTTGAATTAATTATCTAACGCTAGGATTAACCAAGCACAGGGTCCAGGGGTGAAACACCCTGGTGGGGGTTAGGGGGCAACGTCCCCCGAACTTTTCGGTATATGATGTCTAATATATCGAGTCTGTTTTAGTTTCGGATTTAGGCCCATCTGTTTAGGTTAATTAGTAGGGTACTATATAAACCCTATAATTAACTTCTGCCTCCATATTCTGAAATTTGTACTCTCTCCTAAACTTAATAAAATCGTTTCTCCTCTGCCTGTGGACGTAGCCAACACATTGTTAGTGAACCACATTGCTTCTTGTCTCAATTGTTCTTCAATTGTTTGTTTCGTTACTTGCATCTGTCACAACAAAGTATTATCTGAGCTGGACTATTAAGGTTTGAAATTCTGTAATTTTTGATTTGCAAAAGATGTCTGCTTTGAACGTGAAGATTGACAAATTTACTAGGAGAAATAGTTTCGGTTTATGTCGTATCAAGATGCGAGCGTTGTTGAAGCAATAGGGGTTGTGGGCGCCTCTTTCTAAGACTGGGAAGAATGCAGGCGCTGATGACAAATAGTGGAATAGTCTGGAGGAGAAGGCTCACTCGACAATCATGCTATATTTAGCTGATGACGTCATCACCGAAGTCGCTGATGAAGAAATTGTTGTTGGTCTGTGGTTGAAACTGGAGAGTTTTTATATGACAAAATCTTTAACCAACAAGATGCTCTTGAAGCAACATCTGTTCAGCCTGCGTATGAAGGAAGGTACACCTCTTAGGGACCATCTAGATCAATTGAATACTATCTTATTAGATCTTTGTGATATTGATGTTAAAGTAAATGATCAGGATGCTGCTTTAAATCTGTTAGTATATTTGCCTTTATCGTATGAGAATTTTGTGGATTCTTTTATTGTTGGGAAAGATAGTCTGTCTTTGGAAGAAGTAAGATATGCTCTTCATACTAGAGAGGTCCATCATAAGGCATCTGGTTCTGGTACAGATAACCGGCATCGGGATTAGTTGTCACTAGGGGTAAGGGACAAGAAAAATCTGGTAAAAGTTAATCGAACCATAAAAATTCAAATTCTAAGAGTCCTAAAACTAAAGATATATGTAATTACTGTAAGGGTAAAAGGCATTGGAAAAATGAATGTCCTAAGAAAAAGAAGCAGCTGGAAAAGAATGAAGGATTTGGGTGCTGCGCAAAAGATTATGGGGATGGAGATTTATAAGGAAAGAGATCAGAAAGGTTAAATTCAGAAGATATTGTCAAGGTTTGGCATGTCATCTGCTAAACCTATAGATATACTCCTAGTGCTGCAAATATACATCTATCTTCTGCTTTTGTACCCTGGTCTGATGCTGAGAAGGACTATATGTCTCGAGTTCCATATGTATGCTATGGTCTGCACTAGACCGGATCTTGAACATGTTGTTAGTGTTGTTAGTAGGTTCATGGGGGGACTTGGGAAGGATCACTGGCAAGCCGTGAAGAGGATTTTCCGTTATCTTAGAGGTACATCTGATGTTGGTCTCATTTATGGAATGATACAATGTTCGATTCTAGGTTATAATTCTAATTCGATTATCTTTGGAGATAATGTTGACAGTAGAAGGTCTATAACTGGTTATGTATTTACTCTTGGTGGTTCTGTTGTTAGTTGGAAGGCAACTTTGCAGGCTACAATTACTTTGTCTACTACCGAAGCAGAGTACATGGGGTTGACAGAAGCTGCTAAAGAGGGAATATGGTTAAAAGGACTAGTTAGTGATCTTGGTCTACATCACGATCATGTTATCGTGTATTTTGATAGTCTGAGTGCAATATGCCTAGCCAAGGATCAAGTCCATCCATCATAAGAGGACTAAGCAAATTGATGTGAGATATCATTTTATGAGAAGTGAGAAGATGATTAAGGTGATGAAAGTAGGTACTGCTGATAATCCTGCTGACATGTTCACCAAGCCATTTCCTCATGGTAAGTTCCAACATTGTTTGGACTTGCTAAATGTTCTAAGCTGTTAATCTGGTGTAACACCCCGACAATTCTCTTTTTTCTAAAATACCTTTTTAATATAAAACATAGAGAATTATCAAAGTATTATCCCCCGTGTGAAAGCGTATCGGCTTATTCAGAATTTTGCGGCGGAAAACAAAAATATATAACTTAGGAAAATAAAATTTAGTCAACCACAAAGTCAACTCTAAAAGTTAAAATCAACGACAAATGTCAAAGTCAACTACGAAAAGCGTAAAGTCAAAATATGATAAATAATCTATACAAGCTCTCCAATCCCGAACCCATGATACATCATCTTCAAACCTGTAGATGGACAATGCACTATTGATCCCTAGAGACTGCTCACCAAATGGGTCATCACAGGTTCAATAAGGCATAGCCATGATCAACATACACACACAAAGCACGTAATCAGCAAAGCTGAGTACTACATAATAAATAAATAAACAATCCTAACATGTTACTAATAAATAATAAGCAGGAATAAATAATCATACAACAACATAGCAGACTACTTTACTCAACTACTTTCCACAACAAATTAGTTAATGAACTTAGATGGAATAGTCAATGGAACGAGTTGTCTAACCAAAATCAGTCTTCAATTTAGAAGACGAAATACGGGCACGACTCCGTATTCCCATGACCTACGATATCGAGGAACCTTTTAAATAAAAATAGGACACGTGATCAATCCGGTTCCAAGAAAAGTCATGGGCTACCACCATGTACTCCAACTCATACTAGTCCAACACTTCAGACGTGCACAAGTCTAAAGCTATTGCTATCCACGTTTCACTTTACATGATTAACAATTTACTCACTTGTTATGACTCACAAGTAGTACAAATAATATAATCATCAAACAATCATACACTTCCATTTTTATCTTAGGATTAGAATAAGTGATCACCAACTTAACAATCCAAGAATCAATCCAATATTAATCCATAACCTTTAATTAAGTGTTGAACCAAGTCAACCACCAACCAACCTTTCATATGTATAAAAATATCAACTTACCAAATAAGGCCCTTGGTCCTCATAAAGTAGTTAAATAAATAAAAGGGAACAACATGATTAAATCATGATCCAAACCAACATATATATTAATCCCTCATGTGAATTAATAGAACAAAGTTCCCAAATCCCATATGCTTGCATCAATCTTCCATACAAACATATATCAATATCATAACCAATATGCTTCACACAACGGCATAAAACATGCAATTCCAACTTAATATAAATCACATAAGAACTAAGAATAGTTCCATATACATGATACTACTCAATTCTCATCCTTAGGACATGATACTACTCAATTCTCATCCTTAGGACATAATACAAGTCCAATCAACACATAGGTATGTACGTACCTTGTGTAGACAAATCGAGCGGCCACTTTCACAATCTTAAAAGTCGTCTAAAGAGAAATCTCCGCCTAAAACAACCAATATAAATCCACAATCAATCCCTTATGAATTTACAGCAATAACAACATATTTTAAACCCTTTCTAAGAGTGTTTAAAAACCTTCTACATCATTAAAACTTAATTATTACAACCCCCTAGTATAGTAATACTAATACTATACTAGTTCATTAAAACCCTTAAAACTCATGTTTAAATCATAAAAACTCCATCATAACATCCCTTTTAAAAATTTCAGCAACATATTATATACTAAAACTCTTTTTAAACATACTTAAACATACTTATAATCATAAGAAAATCCAATTTCACAAACTACAACATACTACTATGATTTTCCAACCTTTAAAACCCTAAAAATCCATACTTTCATAATTAAAAATCCAATTCATACATGATAAGTAAATCTGAATTTTTATTTCTTCAATACATAAATTATAGGAAAATTGTCACCAGGGTTTTGATAATCACAAGTCACCAGGGACCATTATGAGAAGATGACATTAAAGGGTTGGATTGTTCAAAAATATCTTATAAGTGGGACTGTTTTAAGAAGACCGCTTAGAGGTTGGATTATTAGAATCCAATTTTCCTAAATTATATAATCTTAGATTCATAGTTAAAACACCAAACTACAACTTTTAAACAAAACTTATTAAACCAAACCCTAAAAATACAAACTTTGCATTAAATAAAACTTGAGGAGGAAGAAAATAACCAAAGCAAGAAAGGAGAAGGAGGAAGACGCGCGACAACCAAGGCCGTGGTTGCTGGCGGCTCGCCGGCGTGGTCGGCGGTGGCAGCAGCTGCTGCGCCGTCGACGGAGGAGGAAGAAACCGAAGAGGAGTGCCGAAGGAAAGAGAGAGGAAGAAAAGGAGGAGGGAGGCCGAAAATTTGGGAGGAAGGAGAGAGAAAATAAAGTTGTGTGGGAAATATTTGGGGTTTTGGGGTTTATATAGGTTCCCCTTGTAGGCTTAGGAAAAGGTGATTGGGCTCAAACTAGAGTTTAATGATTGATGAATTGAGTGTTTGGGTTCCTCATACCCAATTAAAAATCCTTTTCACAACCCAAAAAGTGTTTTAAACTTTTCAAATATTTACCAAAGCATGACTTAATTAAATGTTTGACTTCTTTAAATCATTAAAATATTTAAATTGACTTAAAAATAGTTAACCTTTGAAGAAATAAATCATTTAAATGCTAAAATATACTTCATCTGTCCCAGAATACTCTTTACACTTTCCTTTTTCATATGTCCCAGAATACTCTTTACACTTCTATTTTTGTATATGACCCATTATTATTTTAATCATTCTACCTTTTAACCATTGGCCCACACTATCTCTCCTCCAAATAAAATAATCACTTATACTACTCACCAACTATAACCATTGGCCCACACTCTCTCTCCACCAAATAAAATAATACTAATTTTACTACAAACTAACTCCTATCACATCTACTTTTTCAATAAAATAACTATTGATAACCAAACAACAACTTATCATCTAAAACTACGTGTCCTCATAAGTGTCAAGAGTATTCTGGAGTATTTTAATATATATAACTATACATTAAAATATATTTATAAAATTCATAAACTTACGGGGGATTACATCTGGTCCCTTAGGGGCATTCTGAGGCAGGGAGAGTTTGGGTACATCTGGGTTTTCTTTGTGGCATCTAGTATCATCTGTATCTGTCATCTGTTTATCTGCTACGTGGGAGAGAATTCAAGTCAAGGTGGAGATTTGTTAAACTATGCCTTGAATTAATTATTTGGCGATAGGATTAACCAAGCACGGGGTCCAGGGGTGAAACTTCCTGGTGGGGGTTAAGGGGCAACGCACCCCACGAACTTTTTGGTATATGCTGTTTGATATATCGAGTCTGTTTTAGTTTCGGGTTTAGGCCCATCTTTTTAGGTTAATTAGTATGGTACTATATAAACCCTGCAAGTAACTTCTGCCTCCCTATTATGAAATCTGTACTCACTCCTAAACCTAATAAAATCGTTTATCCTCTGCATGTGGACGTAGCTAACACATTGTTAGTGAACCACGTTACTTCTTGTGTCAATTGTTCTTTAATTGTTTGTTTCGTTAATTGCATCTGTCACAACAAGACTTAAATCGAATATATACTATAATGTAAGGAATTTTTTTTGGTAAGTAAGCAAATATATTGATCGCCAAAACATACAACCTAGCCTTGAGGAAGGAAGGGTCTGTTCTCCCCAACTTATTTTCGCCCGGCTCGCCCGGCTCAATTCGGTTCGGTTCGGTTCGGTTCGGTTTAGTTCGGTTCGGTTCAATGATTCAATTCCTAAATTTATTCATTACTATTAGCTATAATTTAATTCAGTTCAGTTCAGTTCAATTCAGTTCAGTTCAGTTGTTTTATGCCGAAGAGAACAGGCCCGAAGTCAAATCTATTAGAATAATAAATGATAATGATAAAGGTATAAATAAGGACTTTTTATATATTTAAATAATACGTCCTTTAGATTAAAAGATCTATGTTGTGGTGATATGTGAATGATAATGATCACTTGATATTAGGATGTTAATCTAAAGGCTTGAACAATCTAAAGGCTTGAACTTTGTATTACGGTTAGTTGGAAACGCTAGAGCCGCACAGCATAGAATAATATTATCAACAAAATTTGTTATATATACTCTTTAATTAATTTAACTATGTGCATTTTAAGATAAATACTTATCATATGTTACTTTTTTGAGAAATAGTCTAAGATGAATATGTTCTAGCATAGAATAATATGATTATCAACAAAATTTGTTATATATACTCTTTAATTAATTTAACTATGTGCATTTTAAAATGAATACTTATCATATGTTACTTTTTTGAAAAGTAGTCTAAGATGAATATGTTGGTTTTCAAACTTGTTAACGGGTGAATCATTGTGACATGGAAGGCTAGTAGTTTTAAGAATTTTTTCCTTCAATAATGCTAAAATGGGTATTAATTCCTCACATGCGCCAAAGTTCATAGGTACCGTCCACGTAGGACGGCACGCGAGAAAATAATTTTTTTTTGTTTTCGCCAAAATAAACCGCTACTCTGAGTAGCGGTTAATTTTAAAGTTAACCGCTACTCTGAGTAGCGGTTAACTACAATAAACCGCTATCTTGAGTAGCGGTTTATGGCAATAAACCGCTACTCCAGGTAGCGGTTCCATGTGCAGCGCAACTGCATTTCTGGCATATATAAACCTCTATTACGAATAGCGGTTTATATGCACACAAACCCTAGGCAGTTTTGCTTTCCCATAACTGGCCAAAATGCCAGAAACATTACAAAATACGCTCTCCAACCTGCAATTCCAGCACCAAATTTCATCCAACACCACCAAGTTTATCCACACATCAATCACCAAACACCAAGTTCATCCAAATTCAAATTTATCCAATAATTTCTTAATTATGAAGCAAGATTAAGAAAATATGTCAATCAAAAACATAGTTTAAAATGTAACATAGTGTTAACTAACTATACAAACAATAAATGAAAGTGCTAAGCCCCCCTCTTCTTCTTTTGTGTAGGTCTAGATGAACTAGGTGTGGTCTCATTAGACTCCGCAATGGCATCAAGAGAAGATGGAGTGGTGGCCGAACGTCGTCGGTAGGTCCTCTGACAGATTGGAGGCGAAAGCAAAGATGTCGTGGTAGATGTATGGGCAGCTGACATAGAAGATGTAGAAGTCGATGTATGTGCAGCAGAAGTAGGCACACCATGTAAGATGTGGCCATGTCCAGCTCGGCCAACAGTGTCAATACATAGTCCCCTCATGGTCTGTAATGTCTTTGCATACAACTGGCGCCCCATATCTGGAGGCAATGACTCAGCAGCCTCCAGTACAGTACTGCACCTATGAGCAACATCAGATAAAGTATGTGCCCGCATAGAAAGAAAAATATACATTATATAGTCGGGTAAATAAATAAAAGTATAAATACAAATCATGGCAGTTACCAGTACTATATCTGCAGACGCATGCTGATAATGTGTAGAAGGAGGTCGCCTCAATGGATCCACCATGCGCAACCTTGTGATGCGACGATACCATATCATATACTCCTCAATGGCATGAGTACGACCACTAAACGGAGTACCCTGAACAACACGTCTCTCGCGCTCATCCCACTGCGCTATGTAAGGTCGATGTCTGAGCGAATAATTCTTGTTCTTCGACCTCCAATCTATGCCATGAAGGGCTGTGCTCGTATCACAAGGTGCTGGAATCATCTGCTCGAATCCAAACTGGCGCATAACTCGATCACGAAAATGAAACTCCACAATGTCGAAACAAATAAGTGGAGCCAATGTGCGTCATACATGTCGATCAGCTCGACATATAGCAGGTAACAACTCGAGTCTCGCATTAGTATACGACTGCCAAGTCATCTACAAAGAAAGAAGGTTGCAAATATTAGGCATGTGAGAGAGGTATACTAATGTATATAAGTTAGGCATGTGAGACCCTATGTACCTGCTCGTCCGTCTGATGGTCAAGTGCATCCCTGTAGTAAGAAAGCCCACTTGCTAAGTGGGACCTGGTGAGGTGTACCCGAAGCCAACAGAAAAGAAATACACATTAATATCCTTCTAAAAAATGAAACTAAATAATGTCAACAAATGTGAGACATTGCATCTTACATGATAGCTAAGGGGTCAACCCCCGGAACATGCTGGGAGCCTAAAACAGGAACGCCATCGTCAAACTGTGGAGGTGGGTCCCGCAACCTCGAAATCTGAGGCCTGCCGATGTGTATGTGCTCCCATGCCCAAAGCTATAACAACAACACAGGTCCACCTAACTCCCTCGCACCCCTCTGTGATGCCCGACATAGCTGTCGATACAAGTATGCAAGGGTCGCACTACCCCAGCTACATATTCCTGCTACGTCTAGATCAGCCAAGAGCGGGAGATAAATCACCTGGACTGTATCTACACTCTTGTCAGCAAAAAGAATGGACCCCATCAACACAAGAATGTAAGCCCGTGCGTATCTATGCACTGTCTCCTCGTTAGCATCGTTCGGCAACAAGAAAAACTGAAGCCGAAGCCATGTCAACCTCAAAGACGAACCCTGGAGAACTTTGGGCTCGTTCTCCGGAGTGATGGGCCAAATCCCTAACAACTCGTGCACTACTGCAGCCCAATTACCCTCGCCTGAACCAGTAATAGGTGGCCCGTGCACTCTGAGTCCAAGGATAACAGCGACATCTTCTAAAGTAACCGTCGCCTCCCCGACAGTCAAATGAAAGGTATGTGTCTCCCGCCTCCATCGCTCCACTAATGCCGTCAGAAGTGCTCGATCAATCTCCAAACCTCCCCCTACCAAACGATGTATGCCGAGAAAACCAGCACGCTCAACATACCGAAGAACCCTATCGTGAACCTCCTAGTCATGAGTGAGACTATGATGATGTAACCGACACGATAATACCGTGTCCGCCACTCCCCTCCAGGCATCCTCACTCCGATGCTTGTCTTGGAGGGTGAGAACGCTGCGATCAGTGGGGCCGGGAAAGATGAACTGCGCCATCAGACCTAAGAACAAAAAAATTAACATAAGTTAGTAACACAATGGAAATAAAAAGCGACTACAATAAATTTATGTTTGTAATGAAAACAGATTTACCCAGATGTTCCTTCATCATTCTTATTAGGGCATCTTTGCTTGTTATGTCCCGGAACCTTACAAATGCTACAACTATATTTGCCGGGCCTATCAGCTGCATCCATTTCATTTTTTATTCGAGTGGACCTCGGACGTCCAGCTCCATGCTAACCCTAAAGTCCATAGTAGGAACATCACCCACATTACTTTGGAGATTTATCTCCTTGGGAACTTGTTCAATGTACACCTCCATTGCCATGGCTGACATTTGTGTCACTGAAAGCCACATAGCACTTAGTGACTCGTCATCCTCTAGTGCAATTGACACATATTTCCCCGGCACCGGATATCTCATAAACAATTTCAATTCCACATACATACGATCACAACCAACTACGTCATACACCCTATTCAGAATCTCTTGAAACCTCATACCAGAATTGATGAACAAAAGTTTTTTTCCTTCCACCTCAATACACAATATCAACATCATTTTGAGATAGTTCACCATTCCAATAAAGGTATAAAGGATATTTAGGTTGTTCCATATTCTACATACAAAAAACACAATGTTCAAGTTATACTTATTCCACACATTAAAACAATATGAACACCATTCTTCACCTATACTAATAGCATTTGCAACCTAAACACAACAATTTATGCAAAATCAACCATCACAAAATGCTAAATCATGCAAAATACTAGATTAAACTAATCAAACCAAACAGTTGCCATCTAACAACACTAAGAAAGCTAAAATGCATAACCAAATATGACATGCTAAGCAAATTAAATTAAAAATAAATAAATATACTAACCAGTCAGTGGCAAGGCTCGGCATCAATCAGTGGCGAGGCGCGGTCGGCATCGGTGAGGCGTCAGCGGCGGCTGTCAGCGATGAAGCGCGGTCGCGCGTCGGTGTCAATCCACGGTGCGACGGCTGGGCGCTGAGCTCCGGCGTCAGCGTTGGAATAAAGAGAGGAAGAAAAAAAATTGAGAGAATAAAATCGTCGAATGGGAAAATTTGGGAGAGTTAGGGCGGATTTGGAGATTTCAGTAAACCGCTACTTCAAGTAGCGGTTTTATTTAATGAACCGCTACTTCCAGTAGCGGTTTACGTTCACTGGGTGTTGGGCTTGATAGTGGAGGGCACTGCAGTAAACCGCGACTCTAAGTCGCGGTCAATTATTATTAACCGCTTCTTCAAGTAGCGGTTTATTTTTCTAATAACCGCTACTTCAAGTAGCGGCTTTTGAGGAGAAACCGCTATTTGAAGTAGCGGTTTTACTAAAGTAGAAAAAAAAAATTATCGCGTGCCGTCCTACATGGACGGTACCTATGGAATTAATTTGGACATTGGCGCATGTGAGGAATTAATACCCATTTCAGCATTATTCAAGGAAAAAATTCGTAGTTTTAAAGTAAATATTCTAGGTGGTTCAAGTCAATGCATTATTTGGAGCCTATTAGTGGGAAGCAAGGGTTCCTATACACTTTCATTTATGCATTTGATGAAAAAGCAAAAAGAGAAGAATTATGGAGAGATTAATGTCATTTAACATCTCTACACCCTAGATCTTGTGTAGTGATTTTAACTGTGCCAAGAAGACAGATGAGAGGATTGGATCTTCAGTGAGGGAGATTGAGATGAAGGATATTAGAGAATGTATGCTGAGTTGTGGGATGCAAGATGTGAAGAATACTGGAAATTTTTTTACCTAGAATAATAAGCAGCTAGGGAGTAATAGAGTTTTTTCAAAATAAACTAAATAGAGTTATGGCAAATTAATCCTAGCAGGATATATATACATCAGCAGAAGTATCATTTCAAGCTGAGGGTGAATTTGATCACTCTCCTGCAGTTTTGGCTGTGTATACTGAAATAAAGGAAGGTAAAAGGCATTTCAAGTACTTCACTATGTGGAGATTAGGGGTGCTAATGAGCCTGGGTGGCTCACAAACTGTTCGAGCTCGGCTCGAGAGGGCTCGACTCGAGTTCGAGCTCGGCTCGCGACCCTAACGAGCCGAGTCTGAGCCTAGTGGAGTTCGGCTCGAAAGCTCGCAAACATGTTCGAAAATTTTTAGATTATTATTTTATATTTTGATTTTTAATCTAACTTGAATATTAATTGGACTCCACTTTAAAAAAAACAAAACAAAAGGGCCGGCACTATAACATAAGAGAACTTAAAAATACAAATAAGGGTTTGGTCGTTTGGATGGCTTTTGGACTCCACTATAATGCTGGAGCATGCAAATTATGCTACTGAAGTTCTCAATGCCATCCAAAAACAAAAGGGCCAGCAAGCAGTAACCCAGCCCACTTAAAAAATACTTAATGAGAAATAAGTAAATAATAAAAAAGATGAGAACCCTAATTGCCCACAGCAGTAAGACATTACACACATCACACCACAACACACCACACTACACACGACGCACCACACACCACCTAAGAACTTGTGCAGTTGCGCTGCATCATACCGTCGGCGAGCGGTGGGGTTCGTGGTGGCGAGAAGCTTGGACTCGTGGTGGACAAAAGAGAATAACAGGTGAGCATTCTTTTTGAGTTAGAATTTCATGAATATAGTGAGCAACTTCTTCCTTTTTCTTTTTCTGGATTTCCTCTTATGATGGATGATGATTGACGAATGATGATTTAAATTGTACGAAAACCAGGTTAGTTTTAGAACAAAGCATAAATGAAACTAATTTCGAGCCCCTTTCGAGCCGAACACTTCACGAACTTCTCTCGAGCTGAGCCTCGAGCCGAGTCGAGGCTCACTTGTTTCGAGCTCGAGCCGAGCCCAGATTTTCGAGCTCGAGCCGAGCTCGGACTTTCCCCTTTTCGAGCCGAGCCGAGCCTGCCCAAGCTCGGTCTCGGTTCGGCTCGTTAACACCCCTAGTGGAGATCATCTCCCTTATTTGAAGAAACAGTGAGGAAAGCATGGGAGATTGATATACAGGGGACTAAGATGTATAGGTTGCTGAAGAAATTAAAATCAGTTAAATCAGCTTTGAAGGAACTCAATAAGATTGGATTTTCTAAAATCCAAGCTTCAGATTTGCAAGCCTATCACAAAATGATTGCAGCACAGGAATTAATGCATGCTAACTTAGGGCATGTACAATGCGCAGAACAAGAGATTGAAGCAGTGAAAGAGTATCATTGTAAACATCAAGCCTATATAGAATTCTTGTCACAGAAATCCAAAATGGCTTGGATTCAGAATGGAGATGAAAATACTCATTTATTCCATCAGAGTATTAAGGCAAGAAGATTGCATAATCAAGTTTATAATATTAATGTTTAAAATGGAGTGTGGCATGACAATCCTGAATCAGTAGCTAAGGCTTTTTTAAGCTATTATGAGAAGCTATTGAGTGGTGATAATGCAGGAAGAAGGAATGTGATTCCGCAAATCATACAAGAAGGACCTTTGGTCACTGAAGAGCACATAAACATTCTCGATGCACCTTATACTGCAAATGAAGTCAAAAGAGCATTATTCTCAATTCCTGGTTGCAAAGCCCTAGGTAATGATGGTTTTGGCTCTTTATTTTATAAAGATGCATGGAATATTATTAATGATGATGTGATAGCTGCTGTTTTAGATGTTCTGCAAAGTAGGAAAATGCAAAAACAATTGAACACCACTGTTATTACACTCATCCCGAAAACAAAATGCCCAAATAATGTAACTGAGTTTAGGCCTATTTTATGTTGTAATACCTTGTATAAGTGTGTTACTAAGGGTTTATGTGCAAGATTAAGGCAAATTCTTCCTAAACTTATTATGAAGAACCAAGGTGGGTTTGTACATGGGAGATATATTGTACATAACGTACGTCATGGTTATTCAAGACATGGTGAAACAATATGTAAGAAAGCAAGTGCATCCTAGTTGTATGCTAAAGATTGATTTGCAGAAGGCATATGACACTGTGAACTGGGAGTTTCTTCATGAAATGCTGACATCTTTAGGTTCTCCACAACAAATTATTGAGTTGGTCATGCAATGCGTTACTACACCAATGTTCTCACTCATGGTCAATGGTACAATGCAAGGTTTCTTTAAATCTTGAAGAGGATTAAGGCAAGGTGATCCTATGTCACCTTTATTATTTGTGATTTGTATGGAATATTTGTCAAGAATTTTGATGAAATTGGGGGAATTAGAACAATTTAAATATCATCCTAGATGCAAAGAAGTGAAGCTGAATCACATGTGCTTTGCTGATGATTTGATACTTTGTTGTAAGGGTGAATATCCTTCTATTTATTTGATGCTAAGAGCTTTCAAGCTATTTTCTGATACATCTGGGCTGAAAGCAAACATACAAACAGGGTCGTCCCAATCATTATGGAGGCCCTGTGCAACTAAAACAAAATGGGCCCTGAACTAGTAATACCATTTTCTATCACCTTTTGTTTTAAGTTGATGGTTGTCTTTGTCGTTGATAAATAATCATTTATTAAATTTTTTTGAACATTTTACTAAGCTTAAAACATTATTTCATCATTGAATCAGATATTGGAGAAGTTTTTCTTCTACATTATACCTTCATATTAGTATTACTATCGAAGTATTATTAGTTTTTTTTGGTGTTAGAAATTGACTAAGAGCCGTGATAGATTTGATCCCATGACTTCAAGCTTATATACTAAAATCTTAACTATTAACCACTCAACCAAGTAATGTTTGGTGTTATAATTCTAAAGTAAAATATTAACAAATGAAAATTGTAATTACTCGGGGCATAGCCCAAGTCTATAAACTAGTTAATTAAATTCTATTAGTAGTGGGTAACTACCCACTAGGTTAACTAATTTTTGTCCCCAAGTTAGATGACATTTACATTAAAGTATAATTAGTGGTTGCAAGGGATTGGGGTTCTCAAGAATAATTATTGAGGGTAATTGCTTTTTACTAGATAGTGTTATTGATTTATTGGCATAAAAGTAAAAACTAAAAACTAAAAACATCAAGCGTTTTATTGATTGACTATTTAGTTCAACTGCATTTACTAAGGAAAATTTGTAAAACATATATGACATAAATACAGTAAGCATTTGACTTGGGAAAAGAAAAAAATAATTTGGGCATTAATAGGATTCGAACACCTGCACTCTTGCAATTTGAAGAAAACCATAAATCTACAGCACCACTACGCTACATACACCCATTTCAGTACATGTTGCAATAAATCGTATATATTAATTATGAATTCTAGAGGCCCCATTTTATTGGAGGCCCTGTTCTAGTGCACATGTTGCTTGTTATTATTGAAGGATTTTGTCCTCGATCAAGTGTAACAAACTAAATGTATATGGACAAATTATGAAGATAATATATTCAATAATATTAGGTGACCGCAACGTTTTGCTAGAAGCTAATTGCGGTTGGTTGGGCTAGTATGTTTAGGCCAACTACTAATATGTATTGGGTCCTATGAGGTCACACAATGTGCAACCCTTGGATATTACCCAAAACCATTTGTGAAATGGGTTGGGCGGTTTTATGGGATGGAAGAGTTGTAACTCATGAGTTTATTAGGCTCATAATGTATGACATTATGAGGCAAAATAAAGCCTCATGAATCACCTCTTTGTAACCACCTTATATAATGATATGGGGTTACAAAGGAGAGTAGACATTACATTATTCTTTGTGAAGAAAATCTGATTTTCTTTGCTCCTCTCTTTCTCCTCATTTTCGGCCATCACACCTCAAAAGCAAGAGGATTATTCTCTCTTCCGTACTAGCATACGTGGTGATCTAAGGGTTGTTCGTGGACCAACACTAGAGGAACGGCGGTTGACGTTCTAAGGGATCTCCACTAGAAGGCTCGTGGTGGAAGTGGAATTCACGCATCAAGAGGTATATTCTATACTCTTAATTGATTCATGTTGATTTATGCAAAGATCTTGGTGTTAGATGTTTGAGTATGTGATACTCGTTTTCCGCATTAAGCATCTAAATTCCTACAGTGGTATCAGTTAGCCTATTGCATAGATTAATATGATCATGTGGATGCATGTTTTCCTTTCTTTTAATTCGTTTAGGGGAGGGTATTAGCATGAGGATATTGTTTGCATGATTAAAATTTGATTTTAATCTAGTGGGAGTATAAAAGTTGTTTATACATTTTTTGATACATGTATACATATATAATTGTTATATTTTTCATGTTTTAGTTAAGTTGTTAATTAAAATGTGATGTATATATGTATGATCCATGAATTGCATGCTTTGATTATTTATATTTAATTTGATTATGTATAATTTCATAGCATGAATTCTTGAATTTGAAGCCTAGAATGATTTATTTATGCGTAAACATGTTTAGTGTATAAAGAAAATCATACGCATTTCGATTAAAATTGCGTGAATTGAAATCGGAAAAGTGGAAGCAGTGAGCTTCTCGCGAATCGCGACGAGCATCGCGAGTCGCGACGAGCATCGCGACCACTGGTCGCGAGTCGCGACCTAGCTCGCGGGTCGCGAGCAGTGTTCTGCCTCGCTTGGCTCGTTTGCTTTTTCAACGGATAAAAACGTTTAATCCGTTTATCCCTTAATGCATATTAAGTAGTTATTATGCTTGGTATCCTATGCTAATGCTTAAATGAATTAAAATTATGATGGGAGTTTCATTTTATGGTATTTAATTTTATGTTAGGATGGTAGTATTAATAAGTTGATTAATTCTTTCATGCTACTATTTGTGATTAAATATCATGCTATGCTTTTATGTTTTAATATGATTAAAATATATGTGGTACCTTAAAGTGCTTATATATTTTTCTTTAAATTTAATAGTTGATTAAATTTGTTAGGTTAATATTTTAAAGCCCTTGGGCGATAAATTCTAATATGATTGAATTTGTCTAGAGGTACTAACCATTTAATTTAATATGAGATTAAATTTGGTTGATGTTATTATGTTTTAAAGTTGTTGAAGCATAATAATTTATTTTAATAGTTGATTAAAATGCATGTTTTATATATATATGATATTATGGATGCATGCGGTGACTAGTATGGCCCAAACTTGGATAGAAATTACGATCTGCGTATCGTTAATGTATTTTTGTAATTTAAATACGATCTATGCATCGTTAGTATTTTTGTAATATTAGTTTAAATTTCAAAAATTATTCAAGTTGAATTGATTCAACGATGGAGGTCCGATGTTTTTCATTTCCATGGGGCACAAGGATGGAGATCCAAGGTGGTTCAAGGATGGAGGCCTTAAAGAGTAGTCTTTAGGGTTAGGGGCCATACTAGGATCACATTTCATTTTATGCATTTAAATATTGCTTTTGAATGCTTTCTAAGTTTTATTATGCATGTGATTTATTTTTGCAATGGGTTCACTAGTAATTAAATCACATAATAATTTACTTAGGTCCCTAAAGCTAATATTGGGTAATTGCTTTTCCAAATAAACATCTACTAAAAATCTTGATCGTTAGTAATAGGTTCTGCCAAAGCAGAGTGTTACTTCCAATCTTGAGCTAAGTAGAGTAAATTTCCGAAATTTGCATGTTTAGTTTGGTTTGGCCCAACAAAATCATCAAAACGGTTTTGGATTTTGAAGCAAAGGGTTGGGTTTTTGTGTTTGGATGACAAGTTCTGTCTAGGATTAGGAAGGCTTTCCCCAACGTTGTGGGTAACTTCCTTACCTGGGAACTTTCATCACCTTAGCAATCACCCATCAACTAAGAATTACACTTGTTGTAATTAGTAAAAGAGTTTACTTACCTTTTAAATTTGGTTTTAAGTTGAGGCCAAAGTCCACTTATAAATCATGTTTGATAGGGTCTTAGAATCACTTGATTCAAAGGGGACATTTTTAAAAATTGGTCAAGTGCATAGCTTTTATTTTAAAGTGTTTAAAATTTGTTAAAAGCTATTGATGGTAAACATACTTATTACTTTTGCATCTTCTATGTAGATATCATGTCTGGTAACAACAATAATTCACCTTTTAACTTACGTTCAATCCTTGAGGATAAGTTGAACGGCAAAAACTTCCTTGATTGGGAAAGGAATCTAAGAATTGTTCTTAGATCCGAAGGTCGAGAGGATGTTATTGAAACCCCTATCCCGGTTTTAACGACCACCTCTACTGAAGCCGAAAAGGCGGCCCACAAGGCCATTGCAGAAAGGTCGGTAATTGTTACCTGCCTTATGCTTGCGGCTATGGAACCAAGCCTTCAAAGAGGTTTGCATGCTTGGATGCCTACGGTATTATCCGACAACTGAAAACCATGTTTCAAAGAACAAGCTCGGATAGAGAGGTATGAAACTCACAAGGCTATTCTTGAGTGTGCGTTAGTCGAAGGCAAGCCAGTCGCCACTCATGTCTTTGAAATGATTGGTTATTTCGAGACAATGGAGAGGTTGGGCTTTCCTTATAGCCAAGAGTTGGCTACTGACATCATACTACACTCACTTCATGAAGGCTTCAACCACTTTAGGTTGAACTTCAATATGAATGGGGTGTCGAAAACCCTTGCTGAGTTACATGGGATGCTCATGATCGCCGAGCAAAACATCTCTGTTGCACCTAAGAAGGAAGTTCTTATGGTTCAAAAGGGAAAGGGTTTTAAGAAGGAATGGGCCGGCAAGAAAAACAGGACAAGGGCAAGCAAGTTGCCACTAAGACCTGCTGATAAGCCACAGGCAAAGGCAAAGCCAAAGGTGGCCGCAAATGCCAAGTGCTTCCATTGTGATCAAATTGGCCATTGGAGGCGTAACTGCCCAAAGTATCTGAATGATAAGAAGTCTGGGGCTTCTTCTTCAGGTATCTATGTCATTGACATTAATTTAGCAACATCTACTTCTTGGGTATTTGATACCGGTTGTGTTTCTCACATTACTTCGAATGTGCAGGGACTAAGAAGGAGTAGAGCCTTGGCTAAAGGGGAGGTAGAACTGCGCGTTGGAAATGGTGCAAGGGTTGCGGCCGTTGCGGTTGGGACTTATAGTCTACCTTTGCCTTCGGTTTTATATTAGAGCTTAATAACCGTTATTATGTTCCCGCTATTACCAAAAACATTATTTCTATTCCTGTTTTGGATAATGAAGGGTTTTCATTTACAATTGAGAAAGGTTGTTTCTCTGTTTATTTGAAATCAATGTTTTATGCCATTGCTAAAAGGTCTAATGGTCTATATTTCCTAGACTTAGACAAAGATGTCCTTAACATAGACAAAAAAAACATAGATCAAGCGATACTAATCCTACTTATTTATGGCATTGTCGTTTAGGACATATAAACGCGAAACGCATTCGAAGTTACATAAAGATGGACTTCTAACATCCTTTGACTTTGAGCCATTTGATGTATGTGAATCATGTTTAATGGGTAAAATGACGAAATCACCTTTTCTTGGAAAGGGTGAAAGGGCCGATGATCTATTGGGTCTAATACATACCGTGTGTGTGTGGACCAATGAGCACAAAAAGCTAGGGGAGGGTTTGGGTACTTCATTACTTTTACGGACGATTTAAGTAGATATGGATATGTCTATTTAATGAAGCATAAGTCGGAATCATTTGAAAAGTTCAAAGAATTCCAGAATGAAGTCCAAAACCAGCTTGGCAAAACAATTAAAGCACTACGATCCGATCGTGGTGGTGAATATTTGAGCCAAGAGTTTAGTAATCACTTGAAGAGTTGTGGAATTCTTTCACAACTCACTCCGCCCGGAACACCTCGGTTGAATGGTGTATCCGAAAGGAGGAACCGCACTCTACTTGATATGGTTCGGTCTATGATGAGTTTTGTCGATCTTCCTATCTCCTTTTGGGGATATGCTCTCAAACCGCTACTTTCACACTTAATCGAACTCCATCAAAGGCGGTAGAAAAGACTCCATATGAGATGTGGAGTGGAAAAGTTCCAAGTTTATCTTTTCTACGTATTTGGGGTTGTGAGGTTTATGTAAAACGTTTACTTTCAGATAAACTCGCCCCTAAATCAGATAAGTGTTTCTTTGTGGGTTATCCCAAAGAGACCAAGGGCTATTACTTCTACCATCGGACTGAGGGCAAAGTGTTTGTTGCTCGTCGTGGTGTCTTTTTGGAAAAAGATTTTATTTCCAAAAAGGCAAGTGGGAGTAATATATTTCTCGAAGAGGTTCGAGAAAAGCAACAAATGGACATAGTTCAACCTATGTTAGAGTCAGAAGCACAAGTGCCAGTTGTGGAGAATGTAGTTCCTCCTTTGGTAGAATCTTCTCCCATAACTGACCAAGTGTTGGAGGACGTGCATCATGTACACGAACCTCCTACTGTCCCACTCGAATCTAATTCGTGCGAAAATTCTCAAGTTGTTGAGAAGAAAATTTCTCTTTTGCGGCCCCTCGTAGGAGTAGTAGATCAAGAATACCAAACAAAAAGTTTGTTGATTTCTTGTTAACCGAAAGTTCCGAGATAATGATCTTAGAATTTGAGGAACCTACTACCTACAAGCAAGCTTTGATGAGTGAAGACTCAGAAAAATGGCTTGAAGCCATGAGGTCCGAAATGGCATCTATGTCTGAAAATCAAGTATGGGACTTGATGGATTTGCCCGATGGGGTTACACCTATTGGTTGCAAATGGGTTTTCAAAGTGAAAACAGACAAGGATGGTAACATTCAGGTTTACAAAGCAAGATTGGTTGCAAAAGGGTTCAAGCAAGTTCATGGTATAGACTATGACGAAACCTTTTCGCCAAGAGCAATGCTTAAATCCATTCGGATACTCCTAGCGATTCTTGCCTTCTATGATTATGAGATTTGGCAAATGGATGTCAAAACCGCTTTCTTGAATGGGTTCTTGAAAGAGGATGTGTATATGACACAACCGGAAGGTTTTGTGGATCCGTAATATCCTAGGAGGGTATGTAATCTTCAAAAGTCCATTTATGGATTGAAGCAAGCATCTCGGAGTTGGAATCTTCGTTTTGATGAGGCAATCAAACTGTTTGGTTTTCTCAAAAACGGAGAAGAGTCTTGTGTTTACAAGAAGGAAAGTGGGAGTAACATAGTCTTCTTGGTCTTATATGTAGATGACATACTTCTCATAGGAAACGACATTCCCATGCTTGAGTCGAGTCAAGGAATGGTTGAAGAGTTGTTTTTCTATGAAAGACCTTGGAAACGCTTGAGTACATTTTGGGGATCAAGATCTATAGGGATAGGTCTAAGAGGATGATTGGACTTAGCCAAAGAACTTATATAGATAAGATCGTTACTAAGTTCAATATGGAAAACTCTAAAAGAGGTTTTCTACCCATGCAACATGGTGTTTCGCTTAGCAAGACTCGGTGTCCTTCGGGACTCGATGAGATTAAGCGAATGAATAATGTTCCTTATGCGTCGGCTATAGGGTCCATTATGTACTCCATGATTTGTACTCGCCCGCATGTTTCATATGCCTTGAGCATGTGTAGCGATTCCAATCAAATCCGGGTGACGCACACGTGAGTGCGGCTAAGAATATCCTAAAGTACTTACGAAGGACTAAGGATAATTTCTTAGTGTATGGAGGTGAAAGTGAATTAATTGTTGAGGGTTACACGGATGCGAGCTTCCAAACCGACAAAGATGATTTCCGATCCCAATCTGGTTTCATCTTTTGTCTAAATGGAGGGGCAAAGGTGGAAAAGTTCAAAGCAAAGTACGTCGGCGATTCTACAACAGAAGCCGAGTACATTCTTTGCGGCAGATGCAAAGAAAGGAAGCCGTTTGGATGAAGAAGTTCATTCCGGAGCTAGGAGTAGTGCCTAGTGTTGGAAATGGTATTGTTTTACATTGTGATAACAATGGTGCCATAGCTCGATCTAAGGAACCAAGATCACATCAAAGGTGTAAACATGTACTTAGGAAGTTTCATCTCATTAGAGAAATCGTCGAGAGAAAAGATGTAATAGTTAGCAAAGTTCATACGGATAGCAATGTCGCTGATCCTTTGACTAAACCATTGCCTCAGCCTAAGCATGAGAGTCATACTAGGGCTATAGGACTTAAGCATATAGGAGAATGGCTTTGATTGTGTACTATTTACTTTTAATTAGTTCACGCTTATAGTTACTCTTGTGATATGTTTGGTTATGTTTATCAATAAAAGGTTATGTTCTTATTTAATCTTGGTTTAGTATTAAATAAAACGTTCAAAGTATTTTATAACGTTTGATAGGATTGTCAAATATGTGATTTGACGAATGAAACCCTATCCGAAGGAACGGGAGTTATAATTTACCTTTGTCCCTAGTTCGGATCATTAAAATTGAACGTAAATGATTCCAGTTTCATGGACTAGATTGCAAGTTGATTGATAGCGCAGTTTCTTGGGCTATGGGGACATAGAGATGTCTAGTCATTTGCATAGGCGTGTATAGTTGATACACGTTGGGCAGACCTAGTGGGAGTTCTCTAAAAGGTTTATGAGAATCTCATTAATATATTTAGTGGATTCCTTAGACATGAGTATAACACTAGTCTTACTTAAGGATTAGTATGTTTTTGACACTGCAAAACGTCGTGCCGTAAAAGGAGTCTATAAAAGCAGTGTTCGGAACTACTATGAATTGAGTGGGAGTTTTGGTTATACAAGACTGGATAAAGTCCTCCTAAGAGTTAGGATTGGTGTCTTGGCCTCTTGAAGAGCGAGAACTGAAAATGCATGGCCGTGCTCAAATGGATTAAGGAGTTAATCATTTGTTTCGACGATTCGAACTCGGATTTCAAGAAACAACTTGAATATTGGTATGGTTTACATACGATGTTACCATGTCATCAAGTTAGACATTAAGCGACTTAAGGAATTTGAAGGTTACACACTTGTTCTTAGACAAGTGGGAGATTGAAGGATTTTGTCCTCGATCAAGTGTAACAAACTAAATGTATATGGACAAATTATGAAGATAATATATTCAATAATATTAGGTGACCGCAACGTTTTGCTAGAAGCTAATTGCGGTTGGTTGGGCTAGTATGTTTAGGCCAACTACTAATATGTATTGGGTCCTATGAGGTCACACAATGTGCAACCCTTGGATATTACCCAAAACCATTTGTGAAATGGGTTGGGCGGTTTTATGGGATGGAAGAGTTGTAACTCATGAGTTTATTAGGCTCATAATGTATGACATTATGAGGCAAAATAAAGCCTCATGAATCACCTCTTTGTAACCACCTTATATAATGATATGGGGTTACAAAGGAGAGTAGACATTACATTATTCTTTGTGAAGAAAATCTGATTTTCTTTGCTCCTCTCTTTCTCCTCATTTTCGGCCATCACACCTCAAAAGCAAGAGGATTATTCTCTCTTCCGTACTAGCATACGTGGTGATCTAAGGGTTGTTCGTGGACCAACACTAGAGGAACGGCGGTTGACGTTCTAAGGGATCTCCACTAGAAGGCTCGTGGTGGAAGTGGAATTCACGCATCAAGAGGTATATTCTATACTCTTAATTGATTCATGTTGATTTATGCAAAGATCTTGGTGTTAGATGTTTGAGTATGTGATACTCGTTTTCCGCATTAAGCATCTAAATTCCTACAATTAGTCGGGCCTACATACAAAAATCAGCATTCTACACATGTGGCATGACATCTGCTGATATTCAAAGAGTAACTAATGCTTCAGGTTTCTCTCATCAGCAATTACCTTTTAGATATCTTGGTGTTCCAATATGTGCCAAAAAGATATCAAATGCTCAGTGTGAAGCCTTGATTGAGAAGATGACAGTAAAAGTAAGAATATGGAGCACTCGAAATCTTTCTTATACAGCTAGAACTAATCTATTGATAAATGTTGTATTACTTAGCCTACACACTTATTGGGCTCAAGTATTTATATTACTTAAGAAAGCCCTACATGAAATCAACAAGATATGTAGGGCCTTCTTATGGGACAAGCATTCAGTCATAAACCAGGTGCTATAGCTTGGGAGAAGTTATGTTCACATAAATCAGCAGGAGGCTTAGGTTTTGGGGATATTATTCTGTGGAACATGGCAAGCATTGGGAAGTATGTCTGGGCCATATCTACTAAGCAAGATAGTGTATGGTTGAAGTGGATATATAAATGCAGTATACTTGAGAGGAACAAAATGGTGGGAGTATCAGCCTTATTCAGGGGCTAGCTGGTATTGGAGGAAGATATGTTTGGTGAAAGAGCAATTGAAACAAGTGTTTACACAAGAGGAGCTGTGTCAGATGGATAAATATTCAGTGAAAACAGCGTATGAAAAACTGATTGGAGAGAAAGCCAGAGTGCAATGGGATGCTGCAGTTTGGAATAGACTTAATCTGCCTAAACATAGATTTGTTCTATGGTTAGCAGTGCAACATAAGCTTCAAACCATTGCTAAATTAGCTACTATTGGTATTAGTCCAACTGCTAATTGCTTGATTTGTGAGATTGAAGTTGAAGTGCATCAGCTTCTATTCTTTAGATGTCATTTAGTGATAGTTGTTTAGCTAGCATTAAAACCTGGCTGGGAATTCAAGCAACAACCACATATTTACAACATATGATTAGCTGGGTGCAAAACTGCATAAAGTATAAATTTCATAGGAGTGTATTTTTAGCAGGGATTGCAACCTTGGTTTATTGTATATGGCAAGCAAGGAACAAAGTATACTGGAATCAGTGTGTTCCTAATATTAATTTCGATTGTAAACAGATTAAAAGTACAATTAGAGCTAGAACCTTAGCAGTAATGCCTAAGAAAGTGGCTAGGAGAGACTATGTTTGGTTCACTAATCTATGTAATTGATTGGTCTGTTATGTGACTTAATGTTGCATTAGATTGTAAGTAGGCCTATAAGGCTTGTAACTAACCTAAGGGTTGAGGGAGTCCAACCTAGTTGGTTTGCTTCCCTTTAGGTTGGTTTTTGGTTGTAATTGATGTTTCATGAACACAAATTACTTAATTAGCAAAAAAAAAAAACTTGTTAACGGGTGTTATACTAGTTCTCGAAGATCTAAGAAATAAATTGAATTTCATTGTTGTAGATGATGTGTGACATTTTGTAAATGAAAATTTTGCTTTCTCATAGAAAAAAAATCTAAATTGAAAACCTTTTCAAGTGTGTAACTGTGTATCATATATTTACATCAACTAAAAGAAGTTTCTCTTTCTCCATTTTCTTATGTTGATCAATAAGTTAGGTGCGAAAATAGCGAGGATACAAGCACAAGACACATTCACTCTTTCACTTATATAGGTCCACTCAATCTCACTTGAATCTTTCTCATCCCATAACATAGGATCTACCAAAAAAGCTCCACACTCCACTCACAAAAACCTCCCCCTCTTTCTCCAATCATACAAGCTAAGGCACAATGTCATCTTCCACCCCTATCGACGCTTGCTCCACCTCCGAACTAGCCACCTACTTTGGCCCCAACACCTCGAACCCGTTCGCCGCAGCCTCCTACATTTGCTCTCGTTTCGCCTCTACGTCATCTCACTTCACCTCCACCTCCTACGCCATCGACACCACCTTCCTTCTTTTCTCGGCCTACCTTGTATTCTCCATGCAACTTGGCTTCGCCATGCTTTGTGCTGGCTCCGTTCGTGCCAAAAACACCATGAACATCATGCTCACCAACGTCCTCGACGCCGCTGCTGGCGCCCTCTTCTACTACCTCTTCGGTTTCGCTTTCGCCTTTGGCTCCCCAAGCAACCCCTTCATCGGCCACCGCTTTTTTTCCCTCGAGTTCTTCCCCAATACTAACGTTGATTTCCCTTATTTTTTGTACCAATGGTCTTTTGCTATTGCTGCTGCTGGCATCACTAGTGGCTCCATTGCGGAACGTACTCATTTCGTTGCCTATCTTATTTACTCGTCCTTCTTGACGGGCTTTGTTTATCCTGTTGTTTCCCATTGGTTTTGGTCTGGTGACGGGTGGGCGAGTGCTAGTAGTGACAATCTATTGTTTGGGTCAGGCGTCATTGATTTTGCTGGCTCAGGTGTTGTTCATATGGTTGGTGGGATTGCTGGATTTTGGGGCGCCTTCATTGAAGGTCCAAGGTAAATGTTGCATCCAACTTCTCGTTTATTTTGTTCTTCCTATTTGAAATCTTTGCACTATTGTTTTTCAACAAAATTATTGCAGAGTAGTGTCATACAAACTACATAGGAGATGTTTAGCTTTAATTATTTGGCATGTTTATGGAACTAACAAGAGTGTGATAGAGTGTGGATATTTTTGTAATGAAGAGAATGATGATATTAGTTAATCTAATTTCCTAGGAGTATTAGTTAGATTGATTTGTGCTATATGCACACGCGTCACCTAACTTAAGTATACATTAACATTTTTTTCATTTCCAAATATTTTACTATCCCAAAAAACTTTACCTCAAAATGTTAGAATATCTATTTAATAACAATGACTTGAGGATTTAATTTTTCTTTTTAAACTATAAAGATATATTTTTAGTATTCTCGATGGAGAGTAAAAATATTATTGGAGAAGTGATAACTATTCTCAAATAGTTTTTTTTTCAAGCTTTGGTTGCACCTGTTATACTAGATTACAATTATTATAATAATATACTTCTGATTTGATCTTCTAGTGGTCGATCATCGTCTAAGTTTAAATTATCCACTAAATTTAATAGGATGTTAACGTACGATTGTCGCAATGCAATTTGTTTGGGCCCAATATTCCTTGGGCCCGGTTCTTGTGAGAAGGCCCATCAAACCCCCGGGCAAGGGGGAAAATAGGACCTACAGGATGATTACCCCAACCCCCAGGTGCCTGGGGATCTCTAGCAAGGGGCAAAAAGGCTTATTGCCTGAAAAGGCAACATAACCAAGCAACTACCCTGAGACCCATCCTATCAATGTTTCCTTTATGGGGATCCTCAACACTATAAATACCCAACGTCTCATCAATGAACAGGTAATAAATTCTAGACCAACTGCTCAGTACTCACGGTTAAGCATCCTAACTGACTTGACCGTCGGAGGGGCGATCCCGGAAACACCCCCGGGGTAGTCTAACCCTCATTCTTGCAGGTCTCAGCGGTCTCTTCCGAGCACTTGGCCATCCTCAACGGTCATCGACCTCTCATCTTGGTTCACTCCCCCATCTTACAAGTTTTTACCCGAAACAGGTTGGCGCCGTCTGTGGGGATAGCCAAACAAAAAGCCATGGCCAATGCGCGAAGACCTCGTCGAGCCCAGCAACCTCCAAGTTCACTACCTCGAGGAGGGAACCCCCCTCCCGAGGTAGCTGATGAAACAGCGGGCGACCCTCGTAGGGCCCCCTGCTCTTAGAAAGACATCAACACGTCCTCGAGGAAATATTACCTCGAGAGGCAGCCAGCGCGGATAATCAGGGACAACCTCGAGAGAGAGGAACCCTCCCTCGAGTTGAACCCCCTCTATTAGAGCAGCCCAGTCCGAATCATATCACACAACAGGACTTGCAGCAGTTAGCAGAGCGCCTCAGTGACAATCTCGAGAGGAGTCTTAGGGCTCTCGTTTACAGCCTCCAGAACGGAGGAGAGGGAACATCCAACAGACCTCCCATCCCACGGCTCGCTATGGGGCAAGACAGGCGCAATCCTCCTCTCGACGACCCAGCTCCACAAGCATCGACTCGGGCCCCCTAGAATCCCACTCGAGCCCCTCGAGCTCAGCCTCGAGACCCTCCTAGCCGGAGGGATGCCGACACATCATCAACGAGCGATCTCTCAGGCACGGTGCCCGAGATGCTCGCGAAATTCTAGACGAGCGCCGGGCTCGCTCGAGACAAGAGGGAGAGGCACCCCCGAGCCGCAGCCAAAGGCGGGAAGGATCTCGACAGCGCACGAGAGGACCCCGGGAGCACAACGAGGGAGAATCCAGCAGTTCTGAGACGAACGGGGAATCTGACGCCCACTTCAGGAACCTCGGCTTCATCACACCCTTCAGCGAAGAAATTATGCGAACTGCCAACCCTCGAAAGGTGAAGGTGCCACCTATCGAGCATTATGAGGGAACAACAGATCCCGTCGATCACCTCGCAGCCTTCAAGGCACAAATGAGTATGCCGACAGGGAGCGAGGCAGCTTGGTGTAAGTTCTTTCCCACCACACTGAAGGGGCTCGCGCTCACTTGTTTCACGGAATTGGCCCCGGGCAGTATTTCGAACTTCGCCTCCCTCGAGACGGCCTTCAAGCAAAATTTTATTGCAGGAAGAAGACATCGAAAGAACAGCATTCACTTAATGTCGATAAGGCGACGCAGAGAAGAAGACCTGGCAGATTATATCAAGAGGTTTAATGAAGAGTCCCTAAAAGTCTCCGACCTACAGGATAGCGTGGCGTTCACAGCTCTGATGTCAGTCCTCTATCCATCGAGCCGATTCAAGTTAAAGCTCGCAGAAAGTGAGGCCTCCACCTTCTCTGAGGCAATGAACCTCGCCCAGAAGTTCATACAAGCATCCGACATCTGTAAAACGCATGATGAACCCAACTCTAATAAGAGGGAAAATGACTACGGAACTCGAGGTGACCCCCCTCGAGAGGCTTCTCGGAGGGAAAGAGAGAAGAAACCTCGTGTTGACGACAACGGCTACGACCCTCGATACAACCTCAACCGAAGGGAGATATACCTCGATATCAAGGAAAAGTACACCTTGCCGAAACCAACACCCATCAGAACTTCCATCAACAGAAGAGACAAAAAGCTTTGGTGTGAGTACCACCATGACTGCGGGCACACCACTCGCGATTGTAGAGAACTCAAAAGAGCATTAGACAAGTTGGCGGACGAAGGAAAGTTGAATCGATATTTAAAGAACCCTGCAGAAAAGAAAAAAGAGCCTCGAAAAGAGAAGGAGTCGAGGAGTGAGGAAACAGCAGGATTCGTCAGTGTCATAGCCGGAGGGTACGCTTCGGGTGGCTTGACCAGCCGCTCTCGAAAGAAACACCTCTTCACCCTGAAACACGGGACGGCGGACACGACCAGGACAGCAGCTTGTCCCACCATGACTTTCAAAGACAGCCATCGACCTATTCAAACCCCGCACGATGACCCTCTGGTCGTCAAAATGAAAATCGCCAATCTAAGGGTAGGTCGAGTGCTCATAGGCAGCGGAAGTTCCGCAGATATCATAACCATGGATTGCCTGGAAAAGCTGAAATATCAAGAGAGTGACCTCCTACCCATCAGCCAGCCGCTGGTAGGATTCGGGGGGCAATCCGTCCACCCTCTAGGATCGGTCAAGCTTCCTACAAGAATGGGAGAGAAAGGTCGAGGGAGGAGCGAACTCACGACTTCCTCGTCGTCGACATTGACCTCCCCTACAACGTCATCATCGGGTGTCCCACCCTCAACAAAGTAAAAGCTGCCATCTCAACCTACCAGCTACTGCTGCAGTTCGAGGCCGACGACGGGAAGGTCGCCCAATTATTCGGGGACCAGAAGTCTGCCCGGGAATGTTATGTCAACAACCTGAAGCACCAACGTGACGCTGCAACCAACAAAAGGAAACACCCCGAGCCTGAAGGGCCCCTGCCCACGATGGGAATCTATGTTACCGAGAACCAATAGATGGGGATGAAGAGGTGTGTATCGACGATACCAGAGGGAGGACGATAAGGATCGGCAAACAGATACCTGACGGCACCCGAGCTTAAATTATCGATGTCATCCGCGAGTTCCAGGATGTGTTCGCCTATACGGTCGACGAAATGTCGGGCATCGATCCCGAGATCATGGTACACCGCCTTAATATCAAAGAGGGACATCGTCCAGTAAAGCAAAAGCTGAGGCATCAGGGTGCCGAGAGAAGTAAAGCCGCAGCCGAGGAAGTGAAAAAAGTCGTTAGCGAGCGGGTTTCATCAAAGAATGCCGGTACACCGAATGGTCAGCTAACGTGGTGCTTGGTCCGCAAATCAACTGGTTCGTGGAGAATGTGTGTCGACTTTACGGACCTGAACAAGGCCTGTCCTAAGGACGACTTCCCCCTCCCCAAAATCGATAGGCTTGTCGACTCGACTGCCGGACATGCCCTCTTCAGCTTTATGGACGCCAACGCCGGATATCATCAAATCCCCATGGCAGAAGAAGACCAAGTTCACACAGCATTCACCACAAACTCAGGAGTTTATTGTTACAAAATGATGCCATTCGGCCTCAAAAACGCTGGTGCTACTTACCAGCACTTCGTCAACAAGATGTTCGAAAATCAGATAGGAAGGAATGTCGAGGTTTATGTCGACGACATGATCGTCAAGAGCCAGCAAGAAGGAGAACATGTGTCGGACCTGAGAGAAACCCTGTCCACCCTGCGCGCCCACAACATGAAGCTGAATCCGAAGAAGTGTGTCTTCGGCGTAAAGGGAGGAAAGTGCCTCGGGTTTCTAGTCGACGAGAGAGGCATCGAGGCTAACCCAGACAAGGTTCATGCCATAATTGAGATGAAAAGCCCTCGAACCGTCAAAGAAGTCCAACGCGTAACCGGCTGTATGGCGGCACTAGGACGGAACCTGTCCAGGTCAGCAGACAAAAGCTTACACTTCTTCAGGACACTAAAGCAACCGACCTTCGACTAGGACCAGTCAGCAGAAGAAGCATTCCAACAACTAAAGGCGCACCTAGCTAGCCTTCCTAAACTCGTCTCTCCCTTACCAGGAGAGACGCTGTTCGTGTACTTGGCTGTGTCAGAAAACGCACTTAGCGCCATCCTCGTTGCTGAGAGAGAAAAGAATCAACACCCCGTCTATTTCATCAGTCACGCCTTTCGAGGCGCAGAAGCTAAGTACCCCCCGATCGAGAAAATTATATTCGCACTGGTAATTGCCACCCGCAAACTCAAGCCATACTTTCAAGCTCACCCCGTCAAAGTATTAACAAGTCAGCCCCTCCGTAAGGTAATCGAGGGCAAAAACCAGTCGAGCAGGGTTACGGATTGGTCTAATCAACTGTCGGATTTCGGTATAGAATTCGAACCCCGCCGGGCTATCAAGGCTCAGGCGCTGGCTGACTTCATCGCCGAATGTACCTTGAGGCCCGAGCCTACCATGGAAGGCCCCTGGGAATTATTCGTCGACGGGTCGTCCTCGAAAGCAGGGTGTGGGGCCGGCTTGGTAATCCTCGATCCTCAAAGGAACAGACGGAGTACGCCGGTGAAATTCGCCTTCACCGCCTCGAACAATGAAGGCGAGTACGAAGCCCTCTTACTCGGGCTACAACTGCGTAAAAGGCGGGTGCTCGAAACATCAAGGCCCACTCAGACTCACAGCTCATCGTGGGACAAGTGACTGGGGAATTCGAAGCCAAGGAAGACAGCATGAAGATGTACCTCGTGAAAATCAAGGAAGAAGTAAGCAATCTGGCCACCTTTGCCATCACCCACATTCCAAGGTCAGAAAATCAACAGGCAGATGCGTTGTCAATATTGGCCAGCTCCGCCGAAGACTTGTCACTTCGACCTGTAATGTGGGACGTACTCAATGCCCCCAGCATAAATAAAGGGGTAGCTACCCTCGACAGGATCCCCACATGGATGGATAGGTTGGTGTCCTTTGCAAGGGATGGGGTACTGCCCGAGGACGAGCTAGAGGCCGAGAAGGTAAGGAGGCAAGCCCGATGGTTCGTGCTCCATGAGGGGCAGCTGTACAAGAAGTCCTTCACCCACCCACTCCTTCGGTGCCTAACCCAGCAGGAGGGCGACTACATACTTCGAGAAATACACCATGGAGCATGTGGTAGCCATCAGGGTGCCAGGACCATCGCCGCTAAAGCCCTTCGAGCTGGGTACTACTGGCCAACGTTAAAGGAAGATGCCTCGAACTTGGTTCAAAAGTGCAAGGAATGCCAGATGCATGCCAACTTGCCCAATCAAGCAGCCAGCCCCCTCACCACCATCCAGGCCCCTCTGCCCTTCGATATGTGGGGAATGGACCTATTGGGGCCTTTTCCCCCTGCATCAGGCCAGCGGAGGTTCTTGTTGGTCGCGGTCGACTACTTCACAAAGTGGGTCGAGGCCCAACCACTGGCCTCCATCACCGACAAGCAAGTTCAACAGTTCATTTGGCGTAACCTGATAACTCGATTCGGCGTCCCTCGAGTCCTTATATCGGACAACGGGCGACAATTCAACAGCGGACCCACAAAAGATTACTGCTCTCGATTCGGCATCGAAACCAGATTCTCCGCTGTCAGTCGACCCCAGACCAACGGACAAGCTGAGGCCGCAAACAAGGTAGTCCTGAAGGGATTAAAGACCATGCTAGAAGGAGCCAAGGGCTCATGGATCGATGACCTACCAGGGATATTGTGGTCCACGAGGACAACGGTTCGAGAAGCCACAGGACAAACACCGTTCAACTTGGTTTTTGGGGGCGAGGTTGTGCTGCCCGTCGAAGTCGGTATCTCCTCACCACGGATAACCTTCTACGACCACGACAGCAATGAAGAAGAGAAACGCGTAAACCTCGATCTCCTCCCCGAGACTCGAGGCAACGCGCTCCTCAAGGCTATCTCCTACGAGCTTAAAATCACCAGGCTCTTCAATCGACGAATCAAGCATCGACCTCTGCAGGTCAACGATTGGGTCCTCCGGAAGTTCAAGGCCACCGGCAGGGAACCTCGCATTGGTATATTACAGCCTAACTGGGAAGGACCATACAGAGTCACAAAGGTCGTTCGACCAGGCACATACCGTCTCGAAGACCAGGAAGGTCGCCCCTTGCCCCGACCTTGGAATGCGGACAATCTTAGAAAGTTCTATGTATAAGCTCAGGCCCGGCCTTCGAAGCAATGCATTTTACAAGTTCCAGCCCTCAAAATTGGGGACATCTACTATGAACATCCTTGGCAGAATGACAAGCCATCTTTTGTAAAGTTGTCTCAGCAAAGTTAGGTACACACCTATCGAGTTGTAAAACACCTATCGAGTTGTAATACATCTATCGAATTGTAATATCGGGCTGACAGCAAATTTTGCAAGCAGAAGATCGAAGTATGCGCTTTAAGTACACACCTATCGAGTTGTAATACGCCCATTAAGTTATAATACAACTATCGAAGTCACGTCAAGCATGGACAAAAATTTCAAAGGCATAAACTTGTTAAAATACATCGATGGGAGGAATAGCAAATAATCAAGGGAAGTACAGGCCATCAAGGTGGCAAGGATACAGACATGAGAAACATCTAGATACTAGAACTAAACTATAAGGGTCTAACATTAACCCTTGTAGGAGCCAGAAGAAGAGAGGAAGAAGATACCAGGGAGGTGGTATCATGGGCGCAGGGATATCAACCCTCGAGGTCCCCAGTTGTCGGAGCCTGGTCCTCGACCTTAGAGGCCTCGGTATCCCCCTCCACTCAAGGAGCCTCCACCTCAACCTTGGAGAGGGCCTCAACTCCCTCCTCCACTTCTTGCCAAGAAAGGACAGGAGACAGCTTCTCAAGAACAGCTCGAACGTCCTTGAGAGCCTCAGAGCGGCCAACCTCAGTAGCTTGAAGGGAGGCATCCTCGAGGAAGATCCTCCCGGCCTCGGAGACCTTCCAATTCTCGATTATAAGCTCCCGACAAGCGGTAGCCTCCTTGATGGCGTCGGTAGCCCTCTTGTCGGCCTTCTCCGCTTTGGCCAAGGCCTCCTTCCTGTCCTTCGAGGCCTGACGATGCCTCCTGCTGGCCGAGTCCCTCTGCTTAGTGAGGTCCTCGATGGTCTGTTGGGCCTCGGCCACCTTCTCCTGGAACTCCAGCTGATTTTTTCTTGATGGCTCCCTCGGCCTCGGAAAGCTTCAGCTCAGCAATCCGAACCCGATTGCTAAGGGAGCTCCTCTCGTCGAAGGACATCTGGTCCTTGACAGCAGAGGCAGCGCCTCGAGGACGGTGAGGCAGAGCAGACACCCTGATCGAGAGCTGCGAAAACAAAAAAAGCGTAAGCAACAAAAATTACCCAAGTAAAAGGAAAAAAGAGAAGAAACATGCACATACCTCGACAAGGGTGGCCTTCAGGGCCTCGAACTCCTGGGCAGGAGCGTCACTGCATGCTACCTCATCGGCAGCCGTCACCATGAAGGCAGAGGCCCTCTCGAACCTCTGTGCTAGATCTGCCCTCGACAGGGCAGAGAACGGAGCAGGGGGAGTCGAAGGGGACGACCCCTCGACCTTCGGCCTCTTCGCTGGGGCCTGCTGCACCCCAGGCGAAGTAACGGGAAAGACAACCGGAAAAGGAAGCTTTCCCTCGGGTTTAGTCTCGAGGGGCTCCTGCTTCACCGCAGGAGCCAAGGGAGGAAGAGCCTTTGTAGCCGAGGTTAAGGTCACATCCTCTGTCGAGGACGCTGCCTCGAGCTTAACAGCCTTCAAGGCATCAGGAAACCTCGTGCCAGCAGAGGCGGAGTTCGAACCCGCCTTCGCCAACTGACGGCGTTTGGCTGCTCGAAGAGCCTCAGGAGTGATCAATGGTTGAGACATCGCAATATAGGAAAGAGGGACGGTCGAGATTGAAAGTTTGGAGGAAGAAGGTGTAAATGGTGTAATGACAGCGTGGAAACACCTTATACTTATAAGAAAAGTAAATCACGAATTTCAAGGCTGCAATAACTGCCCTCATGGGCCTCACAATAGCAGAAGCCCATCATCCAAAGGGCCTGCCATGTGCACAGGGCCCAAAGCTCCCCATGACACCCAAAGCATGGGAAAGACTGTCTTACCCTCAGTACCAGAAAATATCCAAGGCCACAACTCACGGAAAAGGAGCCCAATCCTAGCGAAGGGCTTTGTTCCCATGGGAAACTTAGGGGTACTCGAGCAAACCGTACTCGAGCAAACCCCCTAACTAAACCGCAACTCGAGAGGCGGCCCCTTGCAGGCGCCAATCGAAGGTAATGTTGCATCAAGAATAGCAAGGTCACATCAACCATAAAAAAGACTCGGAAGGATAACACGAGACGAACTGCAAAGGCTTCTTCTCATTACAAACAAAAGATTAAAAAGATACATCCTAAAGAACACCAAAGCTAAATACAGGGTCTATTCAAAGATAAATACAAAGATCTACTCAGCGTCATCAGAGCTGCTCGACAAACTACTGGAAGAGATAAGAGAAGTCGAACTGGAGGAGTCATTGAGCTCATCCCCTTCACCCTGATCCTCTCCGCCCGAGGCATCTTCGTATCAACACAAACTCTGGCCTCGGAAGTAGAGCCATCGACACCCTCAGCAGGAGCCTCAGAGGTCGGGAGGGAATCAGCCTCCAAGTCAGCAGCCACGATGGCTTCATATTCCTTCTCGACCAGGGTCCAGTCCAGTCGAGGGAGAAACCTTGGCCAGGGCCTCCCGCAGCTTAGCAAGAGTAACCCTTGTCGCCACTTCGGCAACCTCGAGCCCCATGTCAGCAACAAAGTCCCTACCATCTTGACAATTCTGCCACTCGAGGATGATCTTCTCCCTAGAAGTCGAAGACTCGCCTTTCGACGAGTCGAACTGCCTCTTGATCGAGTCCCGTTGGCTCTGGGCATCTTGGATCTTTTTCCTCCATCCCTCCTCCCGAACGGTGAAGTTGTTCTCCTTCTATTCGAGGTCCTTTTGGGCAGCCTCAAGCTCGAGCTTGTAGTTCAAAGCAAGCTCCTTCTGCTGAGCGAGATCCTCCCGGAGCCGGCGAAAGCCGATAGTATGTCGATGACTCATAACGGCCATTCGAACAGAACACTGGAAAGAGGCAAAACAATACCTAGCAAAAAGAACTTTACAACAGGGTGGGAACTTAGCAACACAAGGACTTACATCAATCCAAGAGGCGTGAAGCCCCTCGACCTCCTCTTCCTCGTTGAGAGCCCGGCAGGCCTCGACATCAGCCTTGGTCAGGAAGCGCTTTAGAGCCAAGTCAAAGCGCCGAGCCTTCTCGACCCCAGAGAGCTCGGTGAAGGGCTTCGAAGCCTGGTCCGAGTCTTCCGTCCTTGCCCTCTTCCGGCCGGGGGTCTCTTCGTGACGAGGTTCTATCTGTGCCTCCACGACCTTCGAAGGAACCGCTGTCGACCTAGAGGGAGGCTCGAGGGTCGCTGTCTTCCCTCTCTTCCCAAAACCTGGGGAGGCACGATGGCAGCCGCCGAAGGAGGACGGATACGAGGCCTCTTCACTGGATCCTACTAGAAAAACAGAAGTTAGAACATAAAACAAAAGGTCTGATGATCAGATCGAAAGATGTGAAGTTACCTTGGGAGGTCGAGGGACTCGAGTTTCCCCCCTCGACACTTTCGAGCGTATCTGTTCCTGTACCCGTTGGTTAGCCGTCAGACGCCTCTGCATGATTTCGCTAAGTTCTTGACGGGCAATAACTGCACAAAACAAATAAAGGTTAGCCCATGATCTATATCAATCAAGACAAGTACACCTAGCAACGAAAGCCCTACCCTTGGGATAAGCCGGGCTCAATCCCATCGAAGAGAGGAAGTGCTCGTCACTCAGATCCTCTGCGCTAGGGTTCCAGTTGGTGGGGATCTGCTTTCGATCACCATTGACTATCGAAGCGATGGTCTGGCAGTAGATAGCAACCCTGGCCTCGTCCTCTGACATCCTAGGCACTGATCTATTTAAGGCCATGTTCGGACCCTCGAGACAGGGGACAACTGGGAAGTCCCACTGTTCAGCTCGATATATGTACATGAACTCCATACGGAAGTTTTGTTGGTTCGTAGGCATGGTCCTCACGATCTTGTAAGGAAAGCGCGCCTGGAAGGTATACCATCCATCACCATTCGAGGTCGCTGACATCACGACCAGCTTCATCAAGTTCCGCCAAAGGACCAGGGTTGGCTCGACCGCCATCATGTCGCAAATGGCAAGGAATCCAACCATCGAGCCAACACTGTTAGGCATCAACTGGCAAAGGGCCAGGTTGTAGGAACGTAACACATCAACAATAAAGGGATGAACGGAGAATCGTAGCCCCAATTCGAGATAGACCTTATACAAAGCCACGCAGCCCGTCGGAGGAGTACATACGGTCTCGTCGGGCTCAGGGATATACAAGGCGTATGGATGTCGAATCCAATACAACGTCTCGAGGAAGCGCAGGTTGTCCAATAGGAACTGCTTGAAGGGTCCTCGAACGTAGAAGTGCGCGATGCCCTTGCCCGAAGTCCGGGTCTCCCCCTCTCCACCACTAGTGCTGGCCTCGTGGGAAAGATCTTCACTGCTGCCCTCCATTACTCGAACGACCTGGCCATCGAGAAGATGGTCTAAGTAACTCCTGATTGCCCTAGGGCGAGCAACGGTTACCTCGTATGGGGGATTATTAACCTCCTCTCCCCCATCAGAGCATGGTAATGCGTCGAGCACCCGCGAGGGATCGGGACAGTCTAATGCTACGGACACCACGGGCACCCCATTTATTAACACTCCATCGAACAAAGGCTCGAGTGGTGCAGGGGGGGTGTCTGAGCCAGACAAAGAACCCCCGTTATTTATCAGGAGGGGATCCTTTCCAGAAGGGTCCATTTATTTATAAAAAGAAAGGGAAGGAAGTGGGTCGTACCTTATCTGAAACACCTTCGAGATCCTGCACCTTGAAGAAGATCGCCGGTCGACTTGTGCAACCTCGAGGAGAAAGTCTTGTGCAGTAGTAATCCAAAAGAAACGTAAATGAGACAAACGACGCGGTCCCCCCTATTTATAAACAATAACCGTACGAAACGGTTGGTATATCGCGGGCTTGGGAAACTCCCGAAAACAGCAAGGCTGACATTGGGCCCTGAATCAGGCCCAACAGAATTACGAGCCTTAGCTACCCGACCAGTCCGTCCCAGCTCAGTGGGTTGACTAAATTCAGCTAAGTCCAAAGACCTACAATTAGGCACCTCGCCCAGATCGAGCGAGGGATACTCCAAGTCACCCCAACCACTGGAGTCGGTGCCCGTCAAGCGCTACGGCATCAGGATACCCCTCGGGGAACATAGGGCCTATCGACCCTCGACGCCCCATAGCGATGGTTCAGCAATCTCTCAAAGTGCTCGGCAAATAACCGCCCAGCGCTCTCCGGAGGTCACGGCACGCGCCCCTCGGGATACACGGGGCTCAATGGCCCCTGAAACATCTCGAACAAGGTCAAGAACACCCCTCGAGATACATGGGGCTCATTGGCCCCTGAGATATCTCAAGCGAGGTCAAGGACGCCCCTCGAGATACACGGGGATCATTGGCCCTGAGACATCTCGAGCGGGGTCAAGGACGCCCCTCGAGATACACGGGGCTCATTGGCCCTGAGACATCTCGAGCGCGGTCAAGGACGCCCCTCGAGATACATGGGGCTCATTGGCCCCTGGGACATCTCGAGCGAGTCAAGGACGCTCCTCGAGATACATGGGGCTCATTGGCCCCTGAGACATCTCGAGCGAGGTCAAGGACGCCCCTCGAGATACATGGGGCTCATTAGCCCCTGAGACAACTAGACGAGGTCAAGGACGCCCCTCGAGATACATGGGGCTCAATGGCCCCTGAGATATCTCGAGCGAGGTCAAGGACGCCCCTCGAGATACATGGGGCTCATTGGCCCCTGAGACATCTCGAACGAGGTCAAGGACGCCCCTCGAGATACATGGGGCTCATTGGCCCCTGAGACATCTCGAGCGAGGTCAAGGACGCCCCTCGAGATACATGGGGCTCATTAGCCCCTAAGACATCTCGAGCAAGGTCAAGGACAACCCTCAAGGTACAGGGGGCCCTAGGCCCCCTGAAACATCTCGAGCGAGGTTAAGGACTCCCCTCGAGACCCAGATCCGACTTTCCGCGAAACATGCGATTTCTGGGGAGCCTTCTCTCGCATATCTCGCGTGGGGCTAATGTTTGGGCCCAATATTCCTTGGGCCCGGTTCTTGTGAGAAGGCCCATCAAACCCCCGGGCAGGGGGGACAATAGGACCTACAGGAGGATTACCCCAACCCCCAGGTGCCTAGGGATCTCTAGCAAGGGGCAAAAAGGCTTATTGCCTGAAAAGGCTTATTGCCTGAAAAGGCATCATAACCAAGCAGCTCCCCTGAGGCCCATCCTATCAATGTTTCCTTTATGGGGATCCTCAACACTATAAATACCCAACGTCTCATCAATGAACAGGTAATAAATTTTAGACCAACTGTTCAGTACTCACGGTTAAGCATCCTAACTGACTTGAGCGTCGGAGGGGCGATCCCGGAAACACCCCCGGGGTAGTCTAACCCTCATTCTTGCAGGTCTCAGCGGTCTCTTCCGAGCACTTGGCCATCCTCAACGGTCATCGACCTCTCATCTTGGTTCACTCCCCCATCTTACAAGTTTTTACCCGAAACACAATTATTTTTCAAAAGAACTAATAAAGTGTGGTTTTGGTAATGTGGTCCGAAATATTTATAATAGATTGTTCATTAATATGTAAAATATTAAAGGTGTAACTCTCACTTACCAGATATCATGAACAATAAATTTTACTCTTTAATTTGTGAGATGAATTTGTGATTTTGGAAAAAATTAACATTATTTCTATTAGTTCCCACCTCATACTTGTTCTTCCTCTATTTTTTTTATTCTAATTGTTTGTTACAAATTTCATTGATAGGATGGGGAGATTTGACCACGAGGGACGATCTGTAGCCTTAAAAGGTCATAGTGCTTCATTGGTCGTCTTAGGGACTTTTCTACTTTGGTTTGGTTGGTATGGTTTCAACCCGGGTTCATTTACTAAGATCCTTGTAACATACAACGGATCAGAGTCACACTATGGTCAGTGGAGCGCAATAGGAAGAACATCAGTCACCACAACATTAGCCGGGTGCATGGCTGCTCTAACCACATTATTCGGAAAGAGGCTTCTTTCTGGTCATTGGAACGTAAAGGATGTTTGTAACGGTTTATTAGGCGGGTTCGCGGCAATCACATCTGGATGCTCCGTGGTGGATCCATGGGCAGCAATTATATGCGGCTTTGTAGCAGCAGGGGTGCTAATTGGGTCGAACAAATTAGCAGAGCGATATAAGTATGATGACCCTTTAGAAGCAGCACAATTGCATGGTGGGTGTGGGGCATGGGGTGTCTTATTTACGGCTCTTTTTGCTAACAAACAGTACGTAAATGAAGTGTACCCTGGTGAACCGGATCGACCATTCGGGTTACTCATGGGTGGGGGAGGTAGGCTTCTGGCTGCCCATGTTGTGCAAATTTTAGCTATAATTGGATGGGTTAGTTTTACAATGGGGCCATTATTTTTCTTCCTTCATAAGCTTAATCTCTTAAGGATATCACCTGATGATGAGATAGAGGGTATGGATTTGACACGACATGGTGGGTTTGCTTATGCTTATCATGATGAAGGAGATTCTGACCAAAGACTTAGAATCCAAGCGATAACAAGGACAAGGTAGATTAAAATGGGATGATGAATCAAATTTCTAGAATTACTTGCATTAATTGGAAGGTGGTCTTTTATATTTTAGGATTTTCATCTGTTGAATATTGTAAATTTGATATTAATTGTTAGTAATCTTAAATTCTTATACAGTTTTAGCAAGAAAAGGAAATATGTTACTCCCTCCATCTCACAGTACTCCATTTTTTTTCATCCATTCCATATATCACTTTAATCTTTCTACTTTTTAAGAATAGCCCGTTACACTCTCACCTCCATAGATAATAGTACCCCTCACTAACTCCGATCACATCGATATTTTCAATAAAATAAGAATTAGTAACCAAATATAAATGAGAAAAAAAAATTATGTGCCTTGAAAAGTGTAACAAGTTTTGTGGAACAGACAAACTATTTCATTAGAAAAAATCATTTTCCATTGAGAATGCGTTTCTTCCGATCAAATAAAGTATAGATCACTTTGTAGATGATTTAAATAGATTATTAGCATATGCATTGTGACTTAAGAGCAACAAGACCCCATGAAGAAGGAACAAGTTCATAGCCCTAAAAACACATGGCGAGGTCCGAGTAAGTTATTAACTTAGAGTGTTAATAAACCTTGCCTTGAAATCTCTAGAACTCGCCTTACTTTTCCACTTTCCCCAAATTACCCTCCTTCACACTCTCTCTCTCCTAAGACACAAATACCCACAACCATTTCCTCGACCACCATCGCACGAACCCCACCATCTCCACCGCCATAAGTGCATACACCCTACATGAGGTATATGAAGCTCCGACGACAACACATCAAAGTCATAACGCTTTTTTATTTTCGAAAGATGGTCCAAACGTGTGGAAAACACGTCTAGTCCATGGTCAAGACGTGTTGAAGCCGTGAACTTTTAAAACGTCGTGGTTATGGCCTAGACGTGTTTGGGCCACATGGCCAAGACATGTGAAAAGCACATTTGGTCCATTATTAAGATGTAACGGAAAAACGTCTAGGCCATGGCCAAGATGTGATTTTTACATTAATTATCGTTAAGAAGTTTATTTTCCACCTTTGTTTGTGTCTTATAAGTGGAATACACAATGAAGCCAATGAAATCTTGAACTAAACAACTCATGAATGCAGGATACGTTTAATGTCTACCTACAAGACTACAACGGAGGAGCTATAAAGAGGTTTTTCTTCTACAAATGTTCACCCAATATATACCAAACATCACAAACGGATCATCAAATGTATAGAAATTTGCATGAAAAGTAGTGTAGAGATGCAAGCATCCCTAAGATAGGTTGTATAATTGTTCACCTTAAAATATATTTTATTATTATTGTATATGTTGTATAATTGTAGGCATATTTTGTTTTTAATTACTTTTCAAGCTGAATTCAATATTATAAAAAATTAACATAGTAACACCTTATACTTAATCCACACAATAATCACTAAGATGTTCTTTGAGCACCACTAATCACCTTTGAATTCAAATTTGATCATTCATTAGATGGATATTGCTTGTATATCAGCAGGTGTACAATATTTAAGAATCAAACTCCACTAGAGACACTTTAGTTCTGGAATTCCTTTACCATTACCCTTCCCCTCTCCCCTCAACTCCCAAGGAACCTAACCTGTGTAGCTGGATCGAGTTAACCACCACATGCGAATAATTACCATGGCGATTTGATAAGGGGTCTTTAAAACTATTTTGTTCCCATGCAAGATGCTTAATATTGATTTCCTTGAAGCCAAGGAGAAACTTGAAACAACAAAACTGTAGAATGTAACGATGTGAGAAGTAATCACTATGAAAGGGAGATGAATTGTACAAATATATCCTTCTTTCCCAACTCAAATCCAAGTCAAGAAGAATCGACACAATCTACTAAGTCCAGGAAAATGAGCTACCACTCTTGGTAAGAATAAGAACACCGGGAACCTGGCAATATGAAAGAGTATTTGGAGAGTTACACAGTAGTTTGAGTGACTGCTATCTTTCATGTGAGAAAACATGAAACTGGAAAATCGACATTTAGTAGCTTCTGCCCCAATATGTCCACTTCTTAGCTGGCTTTCCAGAAGCAAAGCAAAGGGTACCTAGAAAAGAAAGATCAAAACAATCAACTTCTACTAAGACAGCTAAAGAACTTCGGATAATAGAGCGTACGGAGGTTTCAGAAGAAAGATTTTCTGCAATAATACAAGATCAGGATCACTTCAGAGAAGATATATTAATTGACATTGGACTGTGTTAGGTAGCGTAGTTGCTTAATCTCCTGTCACCCGTAATGCAGGAACTTACATGCAGTTCCTATCAACCAAATATGATGATATGTCTAAACTAGTGTCAGAAAAAAATACTTAAGACTGACAGACTTCAATTTAGAAAGGAGTTTTAAGGTCACAACACAGGCTTCAAGAACTTATACCTTCTTCCAACTCTGGCTGGTCAAACGGTGAGCACAAAGTCTTAGCAGCCCCCATCTCACCCTTTGTTCGAGCTTTGACATCCTTCTCAACTTCCTGAAGAGACAGAAAACATTGCATTAAATACTCTGCCATATCTCCAAAAGATAATCACGTATAATCCAAGAATTAAAGCACTTTAAAGACTCATGTGGTGATATATTGTACAAGGTACATTATGCCCTAAAGGGCAAGACGTTATATGCTTAGTTTCAACCACTTGTTCCTTCATTTTTTCCTCCTTTCTTTTAGGGGAGGGAGAGAGAGGCTTTGCATATTCTCTGTTTAATCCAGTCCATACACGGCCTGTTACTTATAGGCATAGTGCCTGTCATGGGAGAGGAAATGTGGACAATTGGACTTGACAAAATGTGGACAATTGGACTTGACAAAATGTGGACCACCCCCTACCATGCACGCGATACGATTACATGAGATTCATTTGCGGTTCGAATAAGTCAGTGCAAAAGACCAGTAAAGTGTGGGTGAATGAGTATTGTCACGAGTCATGTATTTTAACTACAAAAGCCATAATAGATTAATAAAGGTTGGATTAATTCAGGGATATCATTAATCACCTTATGTTTTATCCACTTTGAGAATAACCACCTTATACTTCTTTTTATTTATTTTACCACCTTAACTTTACTAACTTCTTAAATTTCACCACCACTTAACGTTTTCCGTCTATTTTTCCATCCAACGTGGCCCCACCTATTAATTCCCCTCAATTCCACCCATGATTCTTCCATTACTCCTCCTCAAACCTTGCCCATAATCTTAAATCTCTCTCAATTGTCAAAATACTTCCAACTAAATCTACAATTAGGAGAGGGCAAATTCATATATCCACCTTGTAAGTCAATCTACGATGAAATCTATACAAATATATTAAAAAGTGTTCTTAAGCAAGTTAACACGCCACGTGGCACTATCCCTTTAGTTGTTTCGTTCCATGTCATCACCATACATTAAAAATTTTAGATTCATGCTCCGTATAAGATTCGACCATGTGACCTCAAGTTAATACAATAAAGTTCTAAATAATGAACTGTGCAACATTAGATGCTACTCTTTTAACATGAAAATATTAATAGTCCGGAGTATCGCCCGGGCCTAATAACTAGTTTTGAAGATTACCGGGACCTATCGAGGAAAGATAGAGAGGAAGAAAGGGGGGGAAACGGAAGTTTGGACGGAAAGTGTTATGCGGTGGTGAAATTTAAGAACTTAGTAAAATTAAGTTGGTAAATACAAAAAAAGAAGTATAAGGTGGTTATTCTCAAAGTGGGTAAATCATAAGGTGGTTATTATAAAAAAAATCCTTAATTTAGATTAAATCAAAAATTTATAGAACAGGACATACAGATGAGCATGAACAAGATAAAAACATTTCTGTCATGAGAAAATAGCATTTATTATAATAAAAAAAGTAAGAAATAAAAATCATGCCAGAGTATATATACCTCTTCATCACACCAGGGAGCCAAGATCAGTTTCTTCTGCCCCAAAGCTTCAATAAACTCATCCCACGTCCTAACTACTTTGATGCACTCATCTCTCTTCTGCTTTGCAACATCAAACATGTTCTGTTGAATTGTGTCCAGTAGCTCTTTCACCTGATCGACCAAATTAGCCATTGGGATATCCTTCTTTTCCGTATTGTCACGTCGAACAGCACGAGCCTAAAAAATGGACGATTTTGTCAAGTCTCAATTACTAAGACATACATTCAACCAAAGAAAAGAATGAGATGAACAAAAGCGATTAATCAGATATGTTTCGATTTTCCAAGCTCAAGGGCAGGCTAAGTTGGCTACCTATAAATAACCAATAAAACAAAGCCGGCCAATGGCTATAGAATTAAGCGAACACATATTGCCAAAGTTCAGATAAATTTGTTGTGCATAAAATATATATGCATGAACATCAGAATTCTCCATTTCACAATGAGGCACTCCATTGCCACCTACGCAGGTAATCAAACCCCAAATTTACCAGATTCTGAACTGCTAGTACTCAACAAAATTTCAATTGTAAAGGGCGATTCAAGTCCTATATTCTTTCCCCTTCGAACAAACAGTCTGCCACAAAGCTGCTCCCAGTTCAGTACTTCAGGCATATGCTCTCCGCAGAGTAGCAAAATATTGCTTCTCATCATACTGAAGTTATTCCATTGGGAGACCCATGTAAAAAACTTCGATCAGAATAGTGACTATTGAATCAGCTTTGCTTTGAGCAAATAGATCATTATGTAACATCTATCACAGGCGATTAAAATACGATATCAGCCATCACAGCCTTTGGCAAGTCTGACCTTTTTCGGGTCTTCATGAATGTGCATGAGACTATTGCAGCATGAAAAGACGGTGAAACTCAGGAAGATATGGCAATGTTGAAACAGAAGAAGTTAAATCAAGAACTAATCAGCAATATCATCACATACAAACAACTGATCAGATAACGAAGCGCAGCATCTTTTAGATAATAAGAGCAACACATATAATCAGGACATCGATTTGAACAAGTTGAGACTGAAAGAAAATGATAGCTCAGAGAGCACAAAAGAACATGTATACCTGACTATTGGCCAAATCCTTTGGTCCAATCTCAAGCCTCAAAGGAACACCTTTCATCTCCCAGTGTGAGTACTTCCAGCCGGGAGAATAGTTATCCCTAAGATCTGTCTCAGCCCGAAGACCTGCTTCATTCAATATCTTGACGGTGGAAGTACAAGCATCATAAATTCCTTGCATGTCTGCATCTTTGAAAGGGACAGGCACCACAATGACTTGGACAGCTGCTACTTTTGGTGGCAAAACTAGGCCTTTGTCATCGCCATGTGTCATCACCATGACCCCTATCTGCATATTGACAAAGATATCAGATCTTAGGAAACCATATGGATCACTTCAGTCAATTAATGTAAGCAATATCAATCAGTTCCGATATGACCAGGTGTTCCACTCATGTTAATAGTGTTGTTTCATCTCTGTGGTTGACACTGGAAGTTTTGAACCAATAATGCAGATCATCTGAGATTTGTGAGTCCTGCCACTCTTTGGTATGGTTGAGTGTTGCTACTCTATTTTCCTCCTGTTTTTTGTTTACATTTCTCTTTTCATGTGGCTCATTCTTTTCAGGGCATACAGCTATAGAAATTATAGTATCCTGTCTTTCTCAATCCTGCCTATATTGTAATCAACACTGGAATAGTAGTTGACAAACTGAACGGCATATCTGATCTAATCAGATATTGTTTTCTTCCATTGGTCTATGCCGAAGTATATATTGCCATTTGCTACACAAAATTTTTGAAACTTTAATTGACAGAAAAAGGAAAAAGGAAACAGGAATGCATTAGCTCTCTCCTATCTGGTCAAAGACAGTTTATTTGCATTCCAACTTCCAACATAAAAAGGTCCAAAAAGAATATCTCATCCAGATGCTAAAGACAGAAAAGTTGCACAAAAGGAAGCTCCAATAGAACAAAAGTAAACAATAATAACAAAAGGGTCGAAAACAGACCGTTCTGGTACTGTACGCCCATGAGTTCTGCCAAACCATTGCCTTCTCTCCTTTCTCATTTTCGTACGTTATCTCAAACATTTTTGCAAAATTTTGCCCTAAACAGTGTGAGGTTGCGCCTTGTACACCACGCCCAGTGTTTGGAATAAAAGCCTGGAATGGAAAGAGAGAAAATATGATTCAGAAATCAATTTGTAAAGCCGGAATACTAAAAAAAAAAAACTCGAAGTATATAGAAAAAAAGACAAAAAAAAATAGTGTACTACTATGTTCATCAAGATGGAGAAAATTTTAAATAAATCAAATATTAACGAAAAGTAATTTCAACTCTCTCTAAAAACAATGTGACTACCTCAACACTTGTAGTGTAGTATCCACCAACGAAACTTCTCCATTTCACTCTTCTTGCCCTTGAAAACTGGAACAGCCAAAAATTCTTCATATATTCGCCGGTAGAGTTCCAATATATCTAGAACCTAATGCAGCAATTAAAAGATAAGACAAAAAGAAGAAAATATTTTCGGCTACTAATGAATGGATGAGATCATTTAACAACTATATTGAATTTTGAAAAAAGAAAAGGATTACTTAGTTCCCTTTGTTCTCCAGGAGGTGTAAAAATAAAGTTACCCATGAAAGTACCAACAGAAGTATAATACAAAGTAACCGACAAAAAAAAAGGTATAATACAATGTACAAAGCCAAGATTAGATCGGTTTACAGAGTACCTTACCAATTCTTAAAGGGAGTTTGTTTAAAGAGTAACTACGACACAGATTTTAGTTAAAAGTAGTCATCCACTAATGTGTACTATGGTTTTCTCTCTGTATGCTAATACCTACATCTATATACTTCCTCTGTGTAGGGTTATGCCATTAGAGCAAGGGTATAAATGGACGTCTTCAAATATATTGAGATGATTGTTGCAACCTCATATTATTTAGCCCTTTCATGTTTCTTCGCAAGCTGCACTGGGTATATTAACTAAAGGAGATGCTCAACAAAATACTAGATGTAAATGTGTGATCAAGCAGATATGAACAAAGAAATTCTCTCTCCCCCCCCCCCAGGAAAAAGAATAACAGACAAAAAATAAATCAAACACTTTCTAACTTAGCCAAAATACAAATTCACAAGATGTAGAATGCAAATATTGTTTATTCCTACTATGGTCTGTCATATATACCACACCTCAAAATGTGAAATCAGTCGCGTTTCCACTCTCTGAAAGAAGGGGAACTATAATTTCACAGATGTAAGGCTCTAACATTAATGTCGTTAAATATAGAAGTACTTGTTAATACTTAGCTAGCTAGGTAAAACAATATCATACCTCAGCATCTGCCTCTTCCTGTGTTGCAAAAGCTGTATGGCCTTCTTGCCAGAGAAATTCACGACTCCTTCAAACACATGGACAAGCACTATTAGTTGGTACATGATAATTTGCAAGTCATAACATAATTTATGAAAATCATTTTTCTCTCACTAGACGATTTATATAAAATCATTTTTGTTCTCAACAAAAAAAGAGGCTTATTTAGATAAATGTTCCTTTTTATTACTTTTGACTCTTTGATCAGTGAAAAACTGTATTAACACAACACCAAGGGAGCATGACGAATTAAGAGAACCATGGCCAAAGTAATAATTATTTTCAGCAACTATCTTATACAAAACTTTCCCACAAAATTATAATACCAAAGATAAAGAAAACTGCTCCTTCCAAATGTAAGCTTTGCTCCAACTATACAACTTACAACAGCCTCGGATAGAACTTAAATTCCTGACAGGAAGATGTATGGTTTTCCATATAAACATACACATAGATATATTTGTCCTGATCTTGGTACCCACATTTCAGCACAAAGTATGATTGAACTGCTAACTGAAAGATAAGAATAACTCATGATACTTCCATAGTTGTCAGTCCTTCAGGTTAACATTATCTTTATATTACTGCATGAATCTTTAGCTTTTTAAAGTGATAAGGAAATCTAGACTGGGTGACTCTAATGGAGATATCACACACAGTATTCTAGGGAAAAAAGGAAGTGGAAAGTTGTACAGCATAATGAACTCCAGAGCATTTTGTAGGAAAGTACACCATAAGTTACCTGATAAAAGGAGTAGGATTGCTGAATTCCCAGCGGACAACATTGCACCACTGATTAAGTCTTAAAGGCAAGTCACGGTGTCCCCTAATCCACTTTGAGTAGTATGGATACATAACAGTCTCACTAGTGGGACGAATAGCAATAGGTACTTCCAAGTCAGATTGTCCAGACTTTGTTACCCATGCAACCTGAAAGAAAAAGTTAACAATCACGATAATTATTCCAATGCTGACAGCAGTAAGCAGTCAAAATCCGAGCAATTCTACTGACAGCTCACGCAGTCTTGATCAGCCTGATAACAACGTAAGTATTTTTCTTTATATGGAGTATGGACACACTCCGTCTCACATAATCTTAATACAACCAATAAAAATAACATGAATGTATGGATTTACCTCTGGGGCAAAACCCTCAATATGGTCCTTCTCCTTCTCCAATACACCAGGTGAGACAAACAGAGGGAAGTAGCAGTTCTTGATCTTCATCTTTTTGATTTCCGCATCAAAAAATTCCTGGGAATTTAAAAAAATAGAATGACCAACATAATCATTGAAGATACACATAGTAGTCATCATAATTCAATTAAACTCTCTATATGAACTAGCCTCAGTTAAACGCATATTTAGTTGTAAAATTAACTCTTATATAAACTAAGTGGCCCTTATCTCACATAACCTGACTTTTTTATCCTGAAACTTGTTTTTTTAAGATGAGAAACACAGCCTAATTTCAGCTATGCTATACTCTATTTCTATTCTCTGAAAGAAGGGGAAACTCACCCTGATGTTTTCTGGCAATAAATTGGCGCTTTTCACGCACTTTGTTTGCATTTCTGGGTGAATCAGAAATGAAAACATTTCAAGAGTAAAAAATGCAAGGGGGGACATTTTAGTGCTTTATAGCCCTATATGCTTAATGCCACTTGAAGATAGAAGGTTTGCTAATTATGTGTCTAGATCTCCCTTTTGTACCTCAGGTGTCTTCTAGTACATTTATTTACTAATAATCCAAAAACCAAGTCAGAAACAGGACTACCAAAGGTCCAAAGCGTCCTTCGAGATAAGAAGACAATATATGGTTAGACAAAGAAGGCATGTCATTGTAAATCATATTAGATGTTGCACATTCCTTCATGTTCATGTGTCAACATGCCTTGCCTCTGTATTCTCCAAGCCATTCCGAATTAATCACTTAGACATTCCACAATGATATAATCTCAGAATAATCTAACTTGTATTCTTATTTTCAATATGCCTTTTTAACATGCATTGTAAAAGGCATGTCGAATATTATCATAACCCAATGCCTCAAAAGGAGCTTCGACCCTGAGTGGGATAAAAGTTAAAACACACAACCTTATCCTTGCAAATACTCCCTCATTCCACAAAAGCGTAGATCTTTCCTAGAAGATGAAAAGAAGAAATGTGGAACAGACCAAATGCTCCACATACATCACTCATCTTCGAGTTCACCATCAAGCACATCCAATCTAATGAATCCTTTCCTTGATTGTCGTGACAACTTTCAGAAGGACTTTATATTTTATATCCTTTTCTAGCAAACTGTGATTCATCATGCAATTTATCTCAATAATAGTACATCTAACTTCACTGCTTTCAAAAGCTTCCCATTTAATTTCATCAGAACCTCCCATCACTTCCATCCAAAAAACGAGACGCAAAATGGAAAAGCAACCTCACATCCATAAACCACTTTCCTTGAAAGCAGGACCAACAATTTATTGAGGCAGACATCTCTCGACAAAACTTTGCCTAAATGACATCTTATATATGCTTAGTGAAGCATGGAATCTAAAAGAAGCTAAATCATATAGATTACTCCACCAACATCAAAATGACAGAAGCATAACACATTTAGAAGAAGAGAACTTAACTGTAACCTTGCAAAACACTAAACCAAGTCAAGTAGGGCCATTTCTAAGCATACTACATAAACTTGAAAAAGTACACAAACAAGCTACATTGAGAGATAACACAAAAAACCATATGTGTTCGACATCAGGACCCCTTATCCAAATAGTAGAGTTATTGCAGCTTGACATCGAGCGAAACAATTGACCTGATTCTAGCACAATTTCAAAAAGAATGGACCTTTCTGACCTCTGGACTCCACCATTTTGAAGCATCAATAAGTAGCACACAGTATACAAACTATTTGAGCTTAGATGTACGCACAGTTTCTCTCTTGAAAAACTTTCTGCATCGTAATGTAAAAGAATGACAACAACTTACTTGCATACACTCCCAAATGGACATAGTCCATGGCCTCAGAATGTAACACCCCGAGATATCGTAATACTCGATCATCTCAGCATTAACAACAACCTGCATCAATCAAGCATAACATTTCAACACAGTAATAAACAACATTCAATAATAATTACTAAATGTACATTAATCTAACATAACCACAATAATCGGATACCTCAGAATACCACTCCCCAAAATTCTCAGCCTTCTTATAAGTTAACCCTAAACCAGTCTCTTTCTTCACCTCCTTCTTCTTACCACCTAAAAATCGGTCAAAATTCAAAGTCATCAACAGCTACATTACATTGCTACTCAATTATGCGACATTACTACTCAATTCGAATTCTCAAACTCACCAGTTTTAGGTTTAGCTTTCGTATCACCAGCTTTAACCTTCGCATCACCAGCCATGGCGGAAATTGTTCTAGTGCGATTGAAAATGCACCTGTAAAACAAGCCAAAACCTAAGTAAAAACAATGAATTTGAATCTGAAAAAGAGGAGAGAGAAAGGAAGAAGATGATACCTGGGAGACGGCGGGAGGAGAGAGAAAGAGAAAGAGGAGAAAATGCGCGAGGTGAGATAAGGGCTGGCGAGGGTGTGCGAAGATGCGTTGAAAATAGTGTATGCGAAATTGGCAGCTGACATCAGAAGATGTTTAGTAGTAGTACAGTAGTTGCTTGCTGTTGTTGTAAACCCGCCACTTTCTTCCCACACCCTCTCTCAAAGACTAAAACCCTACATTTGACTTTCAAATGAGATGGATAAGGTGGATATGATATGGCATATTGGAAGTGAAGAAAACCTTACAAGCATAATTTGTAACACCTAAGGGTGGCAATGAGACGAGATGGCTCGTGAGTTGCTCGAGTTCGACTCGATCAAAACTCGATCAGTACACGACTCGAGTGAGGTCGACTCGACACACTAATGAGTCGAGTTGAGTTACTCAATACTCGACTCGAAAAGTTCGTGATATTCGAAAAAATAGTTTATGTAATATTTTATACTAACAAATATGTATTTAAACTTTAAAAAAATATATATATACATGAAATAGAAATACACCTTTTGTTTTAACCTTTTTGTCTGCTTTGTGTCCTTTGGCACATTTACTAATCACATATCCTCAGCCCCAAGTGGTTAGGCCCATTACTTGATTCTACCATATCTTCCATCAACACCCTTAAATCTTCCATCAACAAGGCATGTGATTATTTTTGAGTAAGAGCCAAGGAAAAGAAAAGAAAAGAAGCAAACCCTAATCCCTCTCAGCCTCTCTATCTCGGCATCTCCCTCTCTCTCTGTCGGCCCTTTCCTTCGGCCTCTCCCTTTCTGTATCACGTTCCTCACTTCAGCGAATCCGACAAGGTGGCAATCATTCTAGGGTATCAACATTCCCGAATTTCCTTAGTTATATAGCAAAATCTCAATCTCAAACCTTAAAATCGAAAATAATTTTTGTATTGCTACTGTTGATTTTTCAACTGCCTATATGTCTAAATTTTTTATGTAGAAATTGAGTAGTGATTACTTAAAATTGTGGTTCTTTATGGCTAGCTAGACTAGTAAATTATTGTCGGTATGTGATTCTTGCCTGTATTTGAATTCCACAAAGAATGTGTTGCATTTTTAAGCATTAATAAATAAGTTCGAGTTCGAGTTTGAGCTCGAGCTCGAGCTCGAGTTCGTGTCTGAGCTCGAGTTCGGTTTTCGAGTTTGAAAATTTTCGAGCTCGCGAGTTTTCGAGTCGAGTTGAGTTTAGACATAAGAGTTCGAGTTCGAGTTTAGTCGAATTTAGCCAAACTCGAACTCGACTCGCATCATTGGCCCCCTAGTAACACCCCAAATTTCGCTCTTAACTTTTTCGCGTTTAATTTCTGCTAAAAGTATAATATTTTATTCTTTAAAAATTTTATATCGTATAAATATATATTTTATCAACTTCATAAATGTTATATCTATATAATTATTTAATAAGAAAATATATATTTTCTAGTACTTAAATTGCACATTTAAACTAGGAAAGTATTGGACCATTTGCGTATTTAATTTTAGTTCGCCTCCTATACTTTTGTGATGACCAAAAATCTAGGAAAAGAGGGAGGAAATAGAAGAGCTTAATTAAATTTTTAAGCCTTTGTAACCCCTTTTTATCCATATTGCTGCTGAAAACTGATCAAGAAATCAGTTCATTTCCAACATTCCGTTCGATCCAATTGAAGAAAGAAAGAAAGAGGAAAAAAGCCACCCTTCACTAGTACAGAATTAATGATTTGCATCGGACCTGGGGCCACCATTTGCGTCGGACATCGGTCCGACGCCACAGGTCTCGATGCAAATTTGGGAGATATGATCTGCGTCGGATTAGGACACGATGCAGATTTAGTGTTATTTGCGTCGAATGTACTGCATAGTCCGACGCACATGACCCTTGAGCCCCAGCACCAGCAGCACCATCTGCGTCGCATATTGGTCTGTGTGCGATGCAAATCATCCATTTTATTTTTTTTTAAAAAAGTGAATCTACGTCGGACATTAAACACCATCCGACACAAATGACTATTTTTTATCAAAAAGAATTTAATTTCGTGAAATTGAGAAAGGGTAATATAAATGATTTGCAATTTCTTGTACAACTTATCATCCATTTTTAAGGTTGCAACAGATCTTATAAGAACATTACAGAAACACTTATTAAAAAAAATACACCCAAAATAACTGCAAAAGAGATTGAATTTTGACATTGAGTAGAAGTGGTGTTTTTACAAACACTAATTACAAAAAAAAATACATAAATTATAGAAAATCAAAAAGATAAGATCACAGAATTACAGAAACTACTCAGATCTTGAGAACGGGGATGAAAGCCTAATTGAAAAAAAAAACGAATTAAACTACTCAGATCTTCAGATCTTCAATCCTTTTGATAACCTGAGATAAATCAATTGAAAGTTCAACTCAAACGAACTAAACTCTAAAATTGATAGAAATTGAATTAGAAAATTCAAAATTAGTAATCAAAGGTAACTTGATATATATGGTCTTAAATAAAAGAGAAAATTTATCCTGAAACTTACCGCAAAGATCGAAACAATTCATGAACGGTGCAAAATTTATCTGCTTCAACCAGTTGCACTCGCCGACAAGGTTCGAATTTCGTTGCACTCGCCGGAGGTCTCCTCCTTCTCCTCCTCCGTCTCACCTGAAACTTGCTGCAAGTCCTAATACTCCGTCGAATTGTCGCTCGCTGCTCCTCTGTCGAATTGAGATGCGAAAGAGAGATGAGAGAGATGAAGGTAATTGATTTGAAGGGAGGATAGAATTTGAGGGTGTGTACTGTGTTGTGAAGTGGAGATCTGAAGTGTGAGTGTGAGAGAGAAAACGGTTGGAGGAAGTGAGAGCAAAGGTTTGGAAATAAACCCTAAACTTGCACCTTAAATATGGGAAACCCATGATTTGCGTCGTGTCTCATGGCCCATCCGACGCAAATCATGGCCCAAAACTTATTTAATGCCATTTGCGTCGCACACTCGGGACAACCCGACGCACATTGTCGGATCCAAAAACCTTGGGTAATATTCATCATCTGCGTCGAACATTCGTCAACGTCCGACGCAAATGGTATTTGCATTGCACACTTGGGCACGTCTGACGCACATTGTTGGATCCAAAAACCCTTTGGCTTCAATCATTTGCGTCGCATGCTCTAGACCGTCCAACACAAATCTTCTTTTTACTCATTTGTTGTGGTTATTTGCGTCGGATCTTTGTTAACATCTGATGCAAATCATATGTTCTTGAACATTTGCGTCATTCTTTCTTTTATTCGACGCAAATAGGGAGACACAAATTATTATTTTTCTACTAGTGCTTATTCTACACACAAAACCCACTATTTTTCCTTCTTTCATATATTACACTAAATTATCCATCTCTTTTCCATTGTTTATCTTGGGTACTCTAAGCACGTGTTAGGGTTGCTAGGAGGTGAGCATCTAGAGGATGTTCACGCGCAAGAAGAAAAGAGCTAATGGTTTGCTTCACTCCTCGAGTTGGCCCAGATAACTAGCGGCGATCCTAGATCGATTAGATGGCGTATATGGATTATATTAGTTTGATAGTTAAGTTTTGGGGTTAGAATTATGTTAGGATTTGGGTGGGAAATTTTATGCTTATCACCTCATTTTCTTTTTTAGTTTACTCACTTCACTTTAGAGGAGAATCAACGAGGAAGTCCAAAAGTATGAGAAAGAAACTGAAAAGGTAGGGAGAGAAACTGAAAAGTGAAAGAGATAAACTAAAAAGTGGGTTAAAATATTAAAAAGGGGATGACATGGGTTGAAAAATAGGAGAAAGTAGATATGACATGTTACCAAGAATAGAAAAGGCAACAATGTGTAGATTAAAAGAAACAGACCAAAAAGGAAAGTGTGTAGATTATTAGAAAGAAACGGAGGGTGTATATATGTTATTATTGTTGGAGTATGTCCTACGATCAAGTGCATAACTCAAATGTTATAAATAATTACATGAATCCAAGTATGGTTTGGGTAGTCATGATGCTTTGCTAGAAGCCAATCTTGACTTGTAATATTAATAAATGATTAATATCTACTACTAAACTAATTTGGACCTACATGGTCACACATAAACTATAACGTCGATCAATTAGTCTTTTAGACTATTATTATGTGATAATGCCAATACATTCTTTTGTGTATAAAACAATTTGGCTATGGTAATATCTTTCTATTTGGGTCAAAATCAATTATAGGATAATTGATTGATATCAATAACAGATTGATTGATATCAATAATTAATTGATTGAGAAAATCAATCAATTAATGGATTGATATTATCTTAATTAAAAGGAAAACAAATCATTCCTTTTATATGCTTACTATAGCCCAAATATATATGTGATATATATGTGAGTAGTTGACTTACATACATAACACATATATTGCCGTGACATAAGACACAGCAGTGACCTCTCTCTTCGGCAGGCCCTAGTTTTCCTCTCTTCTCTCTCCTATCTCCTGCTCAAGAAATTCCAGATCTTTGCTCGCCGGTGACTTGGGTAAGGCTTTCCCTACCACAAGTTGCCGCGAGCCCTTGCTCCCTCCTTTTTCGCTTCTACCGGCACCACCTAAAATCACCGGAGCCCGGCCGCTGATGAAGCTCCATGACTGTTGCTAGTTTTTTGTTGTTTCTTTGTCTTTCTTGTCTTTTGGTAGCTTTTATAATAATTTCCTCCATTGGTTTGAATGTTTTATGGCTCTCTTCCCTCGTCTTTTGTGGGTTCTTTTCTCCCATTATGTATGGGTTGCTTTCTCGCATCTTTTGTGGGTTTTTTTCTCCCAATTGTTGTTGGGTTGCCTTCTCTCACTCCAGTGGAGAGCTCAAATGGCGGCTAGGATGGAAGATCTAGGGTTTCATAATTTTTTTTTCTCCATCAACGCAATTCAGGAGGTGGCTGCAGTTGGGAAAGATGCATCGACATCGCAAAAAAATCACTTGGTGGTTCTGCAGCCGGGCGGAAGCGACGCAATTAGTGTTGCAGGAGTTAAAACTTTTATTGATGTTCTAGATCTAATATCTTGTTCTTGTTAGTGTCGTTTGGCTTATTATCTATATTAACTGTGTTGCCTTTTGGCCATCAAAAAAAAAAAAAGACACAACAGTGAGAGTGTTTCTCACAAGGTTTTATTTCAAAAGTTCATACAAAACAAAGAGTTTATTTTAGGTTCTAGTAAACCAATATATAATCTTCATTGTTGTGGTGGACTACTTGTGTAGAGATTTCACTTGAGATTCTAAAGTTAACATCAACGAGACATGCTACAAAGGTATAATAACTTAACTCCCTTTTGTAGATTCATTATAGTAGTATTTTAGGTTGTTATTGGGAATAAAATTTGTATAAATTGTTTATACTTCCGCATCGTAAATCCTATTAGTGGTGTCAGTCGCCTCCCTAATTATGCTATTTTGATCTTTGTTGATGCATATAATATAATCTTGTTACTATTTAAACTTGGACTTATGAAATTGCAACATAATAATTTTATTTATTTATTGGAATTCGAATAATATTGATATAATGATATTTAATAATCGTTTTTCAATTTATTTTACGAATAGTTCATACAATAATATTTTTTTTCTCATATTCGAAATTTTTGTTTGATGAGATCAATACATTTTTTTTAGTTGAAATTCCTTGTTCATTTTTTTTGGAATAATATTACACTTTTTTATCTATTTAAAATGGAATTTTTAAATCAAAAAAAAAAGGAAAAAGGGGGAAGAAGTTACAGACTTACAGTGCACGTGTTATGTATAGCATGTTGTTTTTTAGCAAGTTGTTGTATGTTGTTGAAGACAACAGTTGACTTGCTGTTTGCGTGTTTCCATCGTTAGGGCTGGACTTCATGTCTGGTCTGGACTGCTGGGCTGGACTTCATGTCTGGTCTGGACTGCTGGGCCGGACAACTGGTCTGGGTTGCTGTCCTCTAGGCCTGACAGTGACAGTGGCTCTTGTGGGCCTACTGTTGGGCCTGGGCTACAGCTTTAATAAAATAAATATTTTGGACTTGTTTTGTTTGTTTGGACAACATTGCTTAATTTCAGTTTTTTGGGTTTTAAAGTTTGTTTAGCCCAAGTCTTCAATCCTAATAGTTATTAGGTGATCCATTTCTAAGTGGGAGTTTATTATTTGGATGTTCAACTCTCATTTTTTTGGGAAAAAGTTGCAATTTTATTATCATGATAATATAAAGTCCAAGTATAATTTCTAACACTATTAAATTTTGTTATTATTTAAACTAATTAAAATTGTTGATTAGTTTAACTAATATTTTGTATTAGAATTGTCTAATATAAACTGGGTCACTTACTCTAACTCTCTAAGTAAGTGAATGAATGAATAATTTTATGCTTGAATGTTGGATGACTAGTAGGCCCAAATTAGGATAGAAAATACGGTCTGCGTACCGTTTATGTATTTTTGTATCTTAAATACGGACTGCGAGCCGTTTTGTATTTTTGTAATTTTATTTAAATTTCAAATTTCAATTAACTTGTATGATGATTGGAGAATCAAACTTTGATGGAGATCAAAAGGCGGATACAAGGAAGTACCTTCAAGTTTAGTTTAAGGTGTAGGGGCCATACTAGGATTATTTTAATTATGCATTTAATTATTGCTTTTATTTTGCTATTATGTTCTTGTTCTAATTGCTATTAGTTCACTAATTTTAGATCCGACATAGTAACTTAAAGTCCTCAATTTTAAAATTTGAATAATTAGATACCCACCCTTACAAACATCTATTCATGTCTTTGATCATTGGTAATGGGCATGCCAAATCAAGGTATTACCTTTTATCTTAGTACATTTAGAGTACATTTAAGAAATTTACAAGTATGAAAGGTTTTTGATATTTGGTTTATATGGTTGATTTACGATTAGTTTTTAATAGTTTTTATGATAGTTTTTACGATAATTTAGGTTAAGTTTCTTCATTTTCTTTCTTTTTGTGCATCATCCCTCCTATGCGCTCTTTCATTGGGTGTTTGTTTTTATTTCAGGATTTGGAGCGCGCTTGGAGGATTTATGCACAAGCCCGAGGCTAAGCATCAAAGGATTGGAGCACCAAAGGGCTCGAAAGACAAGAAGAAAGAGAGGAGGGCGCTGGCCCGAGGGCCCGGGTCCTCTGACCCGCCCGGGTCAGCCCAGTCAGCAATAGCAGCAGTTCACAATCAGTCGACCTGAGGGCCCGGGTCTGATGACCCGAGGGCTCGGGTTCACAGACCCGCTCGGGTCGTTTGTTTTGGGCACCATCCCATATTCCTGACCAGTTGACCCGCCCGGGTCAGGTGACCCGAGGGCTCAGGTCAGGTCACCCGAGTGCTCGGGTCTTCCAACCCGCCCCGGTCGGGTCATTTTTCTAGAAACGCTTTTGCGACTTTGTTTGTTTTAATGCGGGGGCTGTCTTGTAATTTTCTGTTTTATTTCTTATGACTATATAAGAGGGACTCCCCTTATTTTAACTTAAGCAATTTTTAATTAGAGATTAGAGAGAATTTAGATCTTGTTTTAGCATTCAAGTTTAGAGCAAAATCCTAGGAGAGAGAAAAGTGGAAGTTTGAAGCTTTTGGATCTCCATTCTTCATTTATGAAAGCTTAAAGTTGGTAATCTTTATTTATTTTCTTCCTTTCTTCCATTATTCTTGCTTATTTCATGCTTTGTTTGTTTAGATCTTGCTTTATTAGTTGATTATTTGCATTTTTCTCTTTTTCCTCCATGGTTATGGTGATGGAGTTATTTCAAGCTTTGTTTTGTTTTATTTCCATAATGTGTGAGTAGTTTCTTACTAGGGGAAGGGATGTAACCTTCATTTACTCTTTGAATCTTAGATCAAGTTAGGGGGTTAACTTTTGGGGTTGAACTTGTTGATCAAACTTGTTTTACTTGGTTTGTTGGGTGCTTGATCACCACTTAACTTGCATATTTGGAATTCCTAGTGAAGGATTGAGAGATGAAGCTAGGAATAAACTAAGTTTGGTTGCTATACTAGAATCTCCATGAAAATAGGCATTTTCTAGTTTAAGGAAACTCGATTAATCATGTTGTGCTTGATTTGGCTAGATTGGTTGCTCATACCATGAGAATAGGTCATGAGTGACTAATCAAGCTCCTCTAATTAGCTCGAGAGAGTAATTAGAGTTCATATGTGCGTGATTTTCCCCTTGTGATCCCCCATTTGTTTCCCCTTGGCTTTGATAATTGGATTCTTGGATTGAGTGTTGGTGAATCCCCCTAATCCCCTAGTTCCTTTACCCTTGTCTTATCTCCTTTAATTGTTTGTTGATTTACTTTGCAAATTTCCTAGTTTAATTAGATTTTAGAATCATTGTTAAACTCTCAAAAACCCAAAAATTGATTTAGCTCATTGTGGTTAGCTAATTAACTCTTGACTTAACCCTACTTCCTTGTGGATTTTGACCCAATACTTATCCTATATTGGATAAATTAGGTTATATTTGGCCAGTATACAACGACCCGTCCCTCCTATGCGCTCTTTCTTTGGGTGTTTGTTTTTATTTCAGGATTTGGAGCGCGCTTGGAGGATTTATGCACAAGCCCGAGGCTAAGCATCGAAGGATTGGAGCACCAAAGGGCTCGAAAGACAAGAAGAAAGAGAGGAGGGCGCCGACCCGAGGACCCGGGTTCTCTGACCCGCCCGGGTCAGCCCAGCCAGCAATAGCAGCAGTTCACAATCAGTCAGCCCGCCCGGGTCTATTGACTCGAGGGCCCGAGTCTGATGACCTGAAGGCTCGGGTTCACAGACCCACTCGGGTCGTTTGTTTTGGGCACCATTCCATATTCCTGACTAGTTGACCCGCCCGGGTCAGGTGACCCGAGGGCTCAGGTCAGGTCACCCGAGTGCTCGGGTCTTCCAACCCGCCCGGGTCGGGTCATTTTTCCGGAAACGCTTTTGCGACTTTGTTTGTTTTAATGCGGGGGCTGTCTTGTAATTTTCTGTTTTATTTCTTATGACTATATAAGAGGGACTCCTCTTATTTTAACTTAAGCAATTTTTAATTAGAGATTAGAGAGAATTTAGATCTTGTTTTAGCATTCAAGTTTAGAGCAAAACCCTAGGAGAGAGAAAAGTGGAAGTTTGAAGCTTTTGGATCTCCATTCTTCATTTATGAAAGCTTAAAGTTGGTAATCTTTGTTTATTTTCTTCCTTTCTTCCATTATTCTTGCTTATTTCATGCTTTGTTTGTTTAGATCTTGCTTTATTAGTTGATTATTTGCATTTTTCTCTTTTTCCTCCATGGTTATGGTGATGGAGTTATTTCAAGCTTTGTTTTATTTTATTTCCATAATGTGTGAGTAGTTTCTTACTAGGAGAAGGGATGTAACCTTCATTTACTCTTTGAATCTTAGATCAAGTTAGGGAGTTAACTTTTGGGGTTGAACTTGTTGATCAAACTTGTTTTACTTGGTTTGTTGGGTGCTTGATCACCACTTAACTTGCTTATTTGGAATTCCTAGTGAAGGATTGAGAGATGAAGCTAGAAATAAACTAAGTTTGGTTGCTAGACTACGATCTCCATGAAAATAGGCATTTTCTAGTTTAGGGAAGCTCGATTAATCATGTTGTGCTTGATTTGGCTAGATTGGTTGCTCATGACATGAGAATAGGTCATGAGTGACTAATCAAGCTCCTCTAATTAGCTCGAGAGAGTAATTAGAGTTCATATGTGCGTGATTTTCCCCTTGTGATCCCCCATTTGTTTCCCCTTGGCTTTGATTGATTGGATTCTTGGATTGAGTGTTGGTGAATCCCCCTAATCCCCTAGTTTCTTTACCCTTGTTTTATCTCCTTAAATTGTTTGTTGATTTACTTTGCAAATTTCCTAGTTTAATTAGATTTTAGAATCATTGTTAAACTCTCAAAAACCCAAAAATTGATTTAGCTCATTGTAGTTAGCTAATTAACTCTTGACTTAACCCTACTTCCTTGTGGATTTCGACCCTATACTTATCCTATATTGGATAAATTAGGTTATATTTGGCGAGTATACAACGACCCGTTAAATTTTGGCGCCGTTGCCGGGGAAGTAGCGGTTAACATTAGCTAATTGGTTAATTTTGAGACTAAATTGCCTTATTCTTCATTTTGGTGTGTTTACCTCTTGGTTGTTTTTACTAATATTCTCCTTAGCTTTGTTGGTTGCATGTCACGAAGATTGAGGGGCGATTCAACCATCCCCATTGATCATAACCTTGAAAATTTGAGGCAATTAAGGAGAATCTTTAGGGAACCTACGGTCCAACCATCGATCGTTGAACAACCGGATTATGAACAAGAGTCGTCTATCTCCACTACTTCTAGCACTATGGGGGATGAGGCTCCTAGAGCATTACGGGATTTTGGGCATCCCGAGTCATTTGAACTCAAAAGTGGTATTCGCCGCCCAACTACTACCGTCAACTTCGAATTTTCTCCGCATTTGATTCACATGATCAAACAAGAGCCCTATGGGGGTATGACTCATGAGTGTCCTCTTGAGCATTTGGCTAATTTCTTGGAGCTATGTGCCACGGTGAAGCAAAATAATGTGAGTCAAGAGTTTGTGATGCTAAACCTATTTCATTTCTCTCTTGTGGGTAAGGCTAAGAAATGGTTGCAATCCATTCCGGAAGACCCTTTGACAACTTGGGCACAAGTTACCACGACTTTTGTGGATGAGTTCAATTCTCAAGAGAAGACCTCCAAAGCTAGGAGGAAGATAGCTAATTTCTCTCAAGAGGAGGATGAGACATTGTATGGAGCTTGGGATAGGTTCAAGGATCTTCGAAGATCTTGTCCTCACCATGGTTATAGTCAATGGATGCTTATGCAAAGCTTCTATAATGGTCTCCTTCCTATGACCCGTGCAAGCCTTGATTCGGGTGCGGGAGACCAACTAACAAAGCTTCCGGTCGACACTATCGAGCCTACAATTGAAGAGGTAGTAAGACACTTCTCTTGGGGAAATTCTACTAGAACCGCAAGCAAGAAGAGTGCAAGCAAAGGCAAGTATGATCTTGATGCCATTGACCACATCAATGCAAAGCTTGATACCCTTGCAAAGAAATTGGAAAAGGTAAGCTTGACATCCCCTAGCCAAGGTACTTCCCAAGCTTTTTCTTGTGAGATTTGTGGTGGGTCGAACCACGCTAGCTCTTATTGTGGTGGGTCTATGGACCATGTTGCTTGGGTGAATACTAGGGGTGAGGGAAATCCTAACTTCAACAACCAAGGGAGATGGAATAACAATGGGAGTGGAGGATGGAAGAACTCTCAACCACCCCAACCTTACCAAGCTAGACCACCCGAATTCCATAACCCCCAACAAACATTCACACAACCACCCCTAGAGCTCCCTTTAAACCAAATCAACCAAAACAATGCTCTCTTGAATCTACTCTCTAAGTTTTCTTAGCTCAACAAACAAATAATGCCGATAACGATAGGAAGTTTGGAGACATACACACCTCCCTCCAACAAATGAATGCCCACAATAAGATCATTGAAACCCAACTTGCCCAAGTCGCTCAACAAGTGAGCAACAACTCTTCAAACTCTTCCACCCAACTTCCTAGCCAACCCATTATCCGAGAGCAAGCTAAAGCCATCACTTTGAGATTCGGGGCTCACTATGAGGGTCCTAAGATGCCTACACTTGATGATGCTAATCCCTCCAATGAGAGTGAGAATGTGGGTAGTGAAGTTGATAAAGAGATTGAAAATATCGTTGTGGAAGACATTCATGAGGATGGGACTCCTATAGTTGTTGAACACGAAACATCAAGCAAAGAGACTCCTCCAATGAAGAGCTACACTCCTCCGGTCCCATATCCTCAAAGGTTAGCAAAGAAGCACTTCAATGATAAATTTGTCAAGTTTCTTGAGGTAATGAAAGGTTTACAAGTTCATATTCCATTTCTCTAAGCTATGGCTCAAATGCCCACCTATGCCAAGTTTCTAAAGGAACTTCTTTCTAACAAGTCCAAACTTGAAGAAAGTTCCACCATTGCTCTCACCGCCGAAGTTAGTGCGGTCCTCCAAAACAAGCTCCCCAAAAAGCTTGAAGATCTGGGGTCCTTCTCCATACCCTTGAGAATTGGAGATTTGGAGCCAAAGAGAGCATTGGCCGATCTTGGGGCTAGTGTAAGCCTAATGCCACTCTCCATTGCAAAGAAGCTCAACTTTGAGCTTAAGCCAACAAGAAGGGTGATACAACTAGCGGATCGCTCGGTTAAGGTGCCCGTTGGAGAATTGGAGGATGTTCTGGTGCAAGTTGGGAGAGTCTTCATTCCTTGTGACTTTGTAGTAATGGAGATGGAAGAAGACTCCCAGGTACCTCTTATTTTGGGAAGACCTTTCTTGAAAACGGCCGGAGTGCTAGTTGATATGAAGAGAGATGTAATGACATTGAGAGTTGGAGATGAGAAGATGGAATTCGCTTTCAACAAGAGCATGAAAGCCCCTATTATGGAAGAAGTGCATCGAATCGACACCCTTGAGCAAGAAGTGCTAAGCCTAAGGGCTTTGGTTGAAGCAAGGGATCCTCTTGAAGATGTGCTCCTAGGAGAAGAACAAGAAAAGGAGGGTGAAGCTTGGCACCTCAAGCAAGCTATGAACAAGGCACCAATCTACCAACCTACTCATGCAAGCTTCGAGGTTTTGGAGGCTTCATTAGATAAAGAGGAGAGGACTACGCCTCCTCCTACATGTGAGTTCAAACCCCTCCCCCCTTCTTTGAAGTATGTTTTTCTTGGAGATAACGAGACTTACCCCGTGATTGTCAATTCTACACTCAATGGTCCTTCTCTTGACAAACTTCTTTGTGTTCTAAAACAACATCGAAGTGCCATTGGGTATACAATTGATGTTCTCAAGGGTCTAAGTCCCACCTTGTGTATGCATCGAATTCATTTGGATGATGGTCAAGCCTCCTCTATTGAGCCTCAAAGAAGGCTAAACCCTAACATAAAAGAGGTGGTAAAAAAGGAAGTTTTGAAACTCCTTGAGGCGGGGATAATCTACCCTATCTCGGATAGTAGGTGGGTTAGCCCCGTTCAAGTTGTCCCAAAAAAGGGAGGAATGACCGTCATAAAAAATGACAAAGGTGAGCTTATCTCCACAAGATCGGTCACCGGGTGGCTCATGTGCATTGATTATCGCAAGTTGAATAAGGCCACCCGGAAAGACCATTTCCCCCTCCCTTTTATTGACCAAATGCTTGAATGATTGGCGGGTCATACCCATTTTTTGCTTTTTGGATGGTTATTCGGGGTTCTTTCAAATTCCCATTCACCCTGATGACCAAGAGAAGACAACATTCACATGTCCATTTGACACCTTCGCTTATCGAAGGATGCCATTTGGATTGTGTAATGCTCCTTCCACCTTCCAAAGGTGTATGACCGCCATTTTTTCTGACATGCTTGAATCAACCATGGAAGTTTTCATGGATGACTTCTCCGTGGTAGGTTCATCTTTTGACATTTATCTCTCCAACCTTCAAAAGGTTTTGGAGAGATGTCAAAAGATAAATCTCGTTCTTAATTGGGAAAAATGTCATTTTATGGTTGAAGATGGCATAGTCCTTGGTCATAAGATCTCTCAAAAAGGGATTGAGGTGGATAGGGCTAAGATTGAGGTTATTGAGAAATTGCCTCCCCCAACTTCGGTGAAGGGAGTGAGATTTTTTCTTGGGCATGCGGGCTTTTATCGCCGTTTTATCAAAGATTTCTCAAAAATCTCAAAGCCCCTATCCAATTTGCTTCAAAAAGATATTGAATTCAAATTTGACAAAGATTGCATGCGTGCTTTTGAAACTCTAAAAAAAGGCCCTAATTTCCGCCCCCATAGTGCAAGCTCCGGATTGGAGCTTGCCTTTTGAACTAATGTGTGATGCTAGTGATAGCGCAGTGGGAGCCGTTTTAGGACAAAAAAAAGAAGGGAAGCTACATGTGATCCACTATGCAAGCAAGACGCTTGATTCTGCTCAAAGGAACTATGCCACTACGGATAAGGAACTCCTAGCAATCGTGTTTGCTTTTGACAAGTTCCGGTCATATCTTGTGTGCTCCAAGGTGGTGGTATACACGGATCATGCGGCTATCAAATACCTCATGAACAAGAAGGATGTCAAGCCTCGTTTGATTAGGTGGATCCTTCTCCTACAAGAGTTTGATATTAAGATCAAAGGCAAGAAGGGCACCGAAAATTCGGTTGCCGACCACCTTTCTCGCCTTCCCATGAATGATATGCAAGACTTGGACCCTCCCATCAATGATTTTCTCCATGATGATTTCCTCTACGCCGTTAAGGCCATGTATGCTCCTTGGTTCGCGGATTTTGCTAATTTTCATGCTAGTGGAGTCATACCGGATGACCTAACTATCAACAAAAGCGGAGGTTCATGCATGAAGCCAAACACTATGTATGGGAGGACCCATACTTGTTCAAGAGGGGGGTGGATGGTATTTACCGGAGGTGTCTCCCGGATGATGAGATTGAAGATGTAATAGGGATGTGCCATTCATCCCCATGTGGTGGTCATATGGGAGCCGACAAGACCGTGGCAAAAATTTTGCAATGTGGATTATTTTGGCCAAGCATGTTCAAGGATGTTTGGGGCTTTGTCAAGGCTTGTGATCGGTGCCAAAGAGTTGAAAATATTTCAAAGAGGCATGAACTACCCCTTACAAGCATCTTGAAGTTGGAAGTTTTTGATGTTTGGGGGATTGATTTCATGGGTCCCTTTCCCTCCTCCCTTGGTAATCGTTACATCTTAGTAGCGGTTGATTACGTTTCTAAATGGGTTGAAGCAATCGCCTCCCCTACAAATGATGCCAAGGTAGTGGTCAAGCTATTTAAGAAGGTGATCTTCCCCCGTTTTGGAGTTCCAAGAGCCATCATTAGTGATAGGGGATCACACTTCGCCAAGAAATCATTCAAAGCCCTTCTTGCTAAATATGCGGTGCATCACAAAATGGGTCTCTCTTACCACCCTCAATCTAGTGGTCAAGCGGAGATATCTAATAGAGAGGTCAAGCTCATTTTTGAGAAGACGATAAATCGATCTCGAAAGGATTGGTCCTCCAAGTTGGACGATGCATTATGGGCCTACCGCACGGCTTACAAGACCCCTATTGGCATGACACCTTACAAGCTTGTTTATGGAAAATCGTGTCATTTGCCCGTGGAATTGGAGCACAAGGCTTATTGGGCCATCAAGGCTTTGAATTTTGACCTTCAAGCTTCGGGTGAAAGAATGATGCTTGATGTTCATGAGCTAGAGGAGCTTAGGAGGGATGCCTATGAGAGTGCCCGGGTGTATAAAGAGAGAACAAAGGCTTGGCATGATCAACGAATCATGAAGAGGGAATTCAAAGTTGGTGACAAAGTCCTTTTGTTCAATTCAAGGTTGAGATTATTTCCGGGCAAGCTCAAATCAAGGTGGAGTGGTCCATTCACCGTGCATCAAGTATTCCCACATGGTGCGGTCGAGATTTTTAACGATGCAAAGGGATGTTTCAAAGTGAACGGACAAAGGCTCAAGATATATTATGATGGTGCACCTATTCAAGAAGCATATTCTATTGCTCTTGAGGAATACTCTCCTACAAATGATTGAAGATTTATGGTAGTTAAGGTAATGACTTAAAACAAGCGCTTAGCGGGAGGCAACCCGTTTTTCTCACTTATTTCTATTTCTTTCTCTTCTTTTTGGTTTAATTTACTTGGAATGATGGCTTTGCACATATGATCATGACTTTTGAATTGCTTGTTGTGGTAATTTTGTGATTTGGGTATGTTTAGGATTGATTTGGAGAACGTTGGAGCAAAAAGAGAAGAAAAAGAAAGAAAAAAACGAGTCAAAACAAGGTGACCCGAGGGCTCGGGTCCATGCACCCTCCCGGGTCGATGGTGGCTACACAAAAAAAATTCCTAACAGCGTGACCCGCCCGGGTCAGCTCGACCCGAGGGCTCGGGTGCCCTGACCCGCCCGGGTCGGGTGATTGTGAGAAACAGTCGCATGAACTGACACGCCCGGGTTTGAGAAACCCGCCCGGGTCGCTCGACCTGAGGGCTCGGGTGAGGCGACCCGCCCAGGTCTGGCGGTCAGTTGGCAAGCTTTAGGGCCGAAAATTCTGATTTTTTTTTCTATCTTCCCTCATTTCCTCTTCACTCTTTCTTCATCTTCAACCTCTCTACTCTCTCTAACTCTCTTCAAACTCCAAACCCTAACCCCCTAAAACTCACTCAAATCACCACTCAAAAACTTAAAATCCCTCACAAATCTTCATCCTCATCAACTTTCCTCCACAAATTTCAACTTTTTCTTCTTCAAAAACCCATCTCCACCATTTTTCACCATTTTCTCTCTCCTCAAAAATTTTACCACAACTCTCAAATTCATCATTTTCCACTCAAATCGTTTCACAAATTCTTCCTAAAACATCATTCCCCTTCCATTTCTCTTATAAAAAACTCAAAAACAAACAAAAAAATTTTCATTTTTTTTCCACCCTCACCACTAAGTTACGGGATTTTGAAACTTTGAGCAACAAGCAATTTCAAGCATGGAGAGGAGGAATTCAAAGCGGACTAGGCAAGCGGGGCAAGCTAGCTCAAGCCAACCATCACAAGGGGAAAACGTCTCGGGGCTTGATGCCCCTGGTGAATTTCATGATCCCGAATTCCCTTTCATTGTTTTTGATGGTTTAGAGCATTTTAATAGATTCCAAGCCCTTAAGGCTAAGGAATTCGCCCCTACCCGTTTTGTTGATGAGACCTTGTTGTCACTATGAGGGATTCGGGGGGATGTTAATAATATAGCTGACGGATTGAATTTGAAAAAAGTGTTATTGATGAGAAAAAAGACTTATAAGTGCATAACACTTGAATTTTTAAGCTCCTTGGAAGTAATCGGAGAGCAACGGCTTGCGTGCTCAACTGGAGCCGAAGCCGTTCTCAATTTTAGGTTGAGGAATGTTGCTCATTCTATGCCTATTGGTGATTTTGCTGAAATTTTTGAATTAAAAATTGAATCGAGCACCACTCCCGCACCTTCTTTCAACCTTTACGATTGTTGGAGTAAGTTGAGTGACGGAAAGAGTTATGATGCCAAAAATGCTAATGACTCACGCATACACCAACCAGCTATCCGGTACTTCTGCAAGTTTTTGGGGAACACTATCTTTGGGAGAAAGGATAACTCAAAGGTAAGTCAGTCGGAACTTATGATCATAGGTTTTTACCTATGGAATAAGAAGAATATGAACATGCCTTTGATATTTGCCCGCCATCTCCAAAGGGTAGGAACCCCAAAAACTCTCGGACGTGGATCGATTGTTGTGGGCGGCTTGATTACTGTCATTGCTGAGCACTTTAGGGTTCGCCCTAGGACCCCCGAGGTTCCAAGGCTGACCCTAATAAACCAACAACACCTACAAGATGCGCGTTGGTTTACAGTGACTGGAATACATTTTACTTGAAAGATTGGTAAAATGTCTTCCATTCAACTTCCAAACCGCCGCATCACCGAGATTAAAACGGGGCAAGTTAACTATCTCATCCTGGAAGCCGCGGAGGAAGGCGCGGAGATCCGCACCTACCATAGGCGGGATCCCCATGAGCTTGCCTCCTCCTCTTCCGCCCCTCCCCCTCCTCCTCCCCAACCCCATCCCACCTATGTTCCCGACTATGCCCCTATTTATGCCCATATAGATAGGCGTATTGATAGTTTTGAACAAAGACTAACCACCTACCAACAAGAGATGTGAGATAGTTTTACGCCCATCTTGCAATTCTTTCATGATAACATCATGGTCCCTCCCGGCACCCTCTACCCCTCCTATATGCAACCCCCGCCTCCCCCCGAGGGGGAGGAGGACCTCGACCCTTGAGTTGGTCTCTCCCCACCCCCTCCCCGCCTGTTTCTTCTTTTCACACCGAGGACGGTGTTCGGTTTGGCTTGGGGGAGTATTTTCATTGTTTGGGTAGTTTTTACTTTACGGGGCAGGCGTTAGGAGACCCTTGTTGCTATTTTGATTGAATTGTTGTTTGTGATTGTGGTAAAGCTTGGTGAATGGGCCAATGCTTGTTTCATCTTCTTTCTTTGTTTTAGCTTTCTTTCCTTTCCTTTCCTTTCCCTTCTTTTTCAATCTTTGTTTTTAGTTCTAAAAAAAATATAAAAAAAAACACAAATTTTGAAAAAGAGCAAAAATAGCAAAAAAAATCTGAAAAACAAAGAAAAACAAAAAAAAGTTTTAGCTTTGAATAAAGTTTTGATTTCCTTGCCCAAGGAAGATGCTAGTTGATGATTTATGTGGATTCCTTGCTTGGATTTTGAGTATATGTTTAGAGGCTCCTTTTGGAAGAGTGTGGGCTTGGGTTGTGGTGCTTTAGGAGGTGATTAATCTTGATTGCATTAGAATCAACCAAAATGAAACCAATGAATGCTCAATTGAATGTCTAGTCTTGAATCTTGACTATGTTGCTCATGCTTGAATAAATTTAGCTTCAAATTTGCGGTCCCTAGTGTCCCTAGATATGCTCATCATGTCCCCAAATAAAACTCTACAAAAAGCTTAGTTTTTACTTCTTTTCGTTTGTAATAAGTGGTACAAAAAGCCACAAGTTCTCATGTTTCTCTTTAGTGAGTAGTTACTCCTTATTTGTATAGCAAAAATTCCCATAATAAGGGAAAAAGAAAAGGCCAAAAACAGTCAAAAAAGGTGTGAAAAATGAAAAAAAAAAGTGATGAAAAAAAGAAAAGCAAAAAGAATAGAAGAATTCCAATAAAAGAGGTCAATTTGTGGATGCGTCCCACACTTAGTACTATTTTTCTAAAGTTTTGAGTAGAGGGGAGTCAAAGGCATGTTTGTGTGTCTAGGGATGGTGGACTAGTAGTTTGAGCTTCTATAACCCTTGAAGGGCTCTAAATCTATTGGATAGCTAGGTGTTCTCTAATGAGCGAGTAAAAAGTCTAATTAGGTGTCCTTTTGCAATCTCGATTAGTTGCTTTCTCTACCCATAACCTATGAGTACACTTGGAAATTAGTTGTTTTGAAAGTTGCTCTCTATCTTTGCTTGTGAACCATTTCATTGATAGTTGACTTGGGCATTACTCTTGAATTCGATTGAATAAATGGTTGATGAAACACTAGAGTTGTGGGTTTGAAAACTCTTTGGAAACCCTCGCGAGATCCCACTCGCCCTCTAGAACGATCTAGGGGTTTAAAGAGCTTGTTGCATGTGCTAAATGCAATCGTGATTCCTACGAAAATGAGTTAGTGTAAATTCTTTATCCATCCTTCCTTTTTCATTTTTTTTCTTTCCTCTTTCTTCTTCATTTTGCTTTCAAATAAGTTTTCATTCTCCTACTTGTGTTTTAATCTATTTTGCTTGAGGACAAGCAAAGATCTAGCTTGGGGGATGTTTGATATTTGGTTTATATGCTTGATTTACGATTAGTTTTTAATAGTTTTTATGATAGTTTTTAGGTTAATTTAGGTTAAGTTTCTTCATTTTCTTTCTTTTTGTGCATCTTCCCTCCTATGCGCTTTTTCTTTGGGTGTTTGTTTTTATTTCAGGATTTGGAGTGCGCTTGGAGGATTTATGCACAAGCCCGAGGCTAAGCATCGAAGGATTGGAGCACCAAAGGGCTCGAAAGACAGGAGGGAGCTGACCCGAGGGCCCGGGTCCTCTGACTCGCCTGGGTCAGCCCAGCCACCAATAGCAGCAGTTCACAATCAGTCGACCCGCCCGGGTCTGATTACCCGAGGGCTCGGGTTCACAGACCCGCTCGGGTCGTTTGTTTTGGGCACCATCCCATATTCCTGACCAGTTGACCCGCCCGGGTCAGGTCACCCGAGGGCTCGGGTCAGGTCACCCGAGGGCTCGGGTCAGGTCACCCGAGGGCTCGGGTCAGGTCACCTGAGTGCTTGGGTCTTCCAACCCGCCCGGGTCGGGTCATTTTTCCGGAAACGCTTTTGCGACTTTGTTTGTTTTAATGCGGGGGCTGTTTTGTAATTTTCTGTTTTATTTCTTATGACTATATAAGAGGGACTCCTCTTATTTTAACTTAAGCAATTTTTAATTAGAGATTAGAGAGAATTTAGATCTTATTTTAGCATTCAAGTTTAGCCCTAGGAGAGAGAAAAGTGGAAGTTTGAAGCTTTTGGATCTCCATTCTTTATTTATGAAAGCTTAAAGTTGGTAATCTTTGTTTATTTTCTTCCTTTCTTCCATTATTCTTGCTTATTTCATGCTTTGTTTGTTTAGATCTTGCTTTATTAGTTGATTATTTGCATTTTTCTCTTTTTTCTCCATGGTTATGGTGATGGAGTTATTTCAAGCTTTGTTTTGTTTTATTTCCATAATGTGTGAGTAGTTTCTTACTAGGGGAAGGGATGTAACCTTCATTTACTCTTTGAATCTTAGATCAAGTCAGGGGGTTAACTTTTGGGGTTGAACTTGTTGATCAAACTTGTTTTACTTGGTTTGTTGGGTGCTTGATCACCACTTAACTTGCATATTTGGAATTCCTAGTGAAGGATTGAGAGATGAAGCTAGGAATAAACTAAGTTTGGTTGCTAGACTAGGATCTCCATGAAAATAGGCATTTTCTAGTTTAGGGAAGCTCGATTAATCATGATGTGCTTGATTTGGCTAGATTGGTTGCTCATGCCATGAGAATAGGTCATGAGTGACTAATCAAGCTCCTCTAATTAGCTCGAGAGAGTAATTAGAGTTCATATGTGCTTGATTTTCCCCTTGTGATCCCCCATTTGTTTCCCCTTGGCTTTGATGATTGGATTCTTGGATGGAGTGTTGGTGAATCCCCCTAATCCCCTAGTTCCTTTACCCTTGTCTTATCTCCTTTAATTGTTTGTTGATTTACTTTGCAAATTTCCTAGTTTAATTAGATTTTAGAATCATTGTCAAACTTTCAAAAACCCAAAAAATGATTTAGCTCATTGTAGTTAGCTCATTAACTCTTGACTTAACCCTACTTCCTTGTGGATTTCGACCCTATACTTATCCTATATTGGATAAATTAGGTTATATTTGGCGAGTATACAACGACCCGTCTGTTTTTTCTTCAACAAGGTATCCAATTAGGACTTGGGCTTTGGGGTATAGGAATGGGTTTTTACATGTGATGTTTCCCATTAACCAAAAGTTATAGGAGTATAACGAATAAAGTGTTATTTACCTAAATCATTTTTCTCTTAGGTGACCGGCCAAAACCGGCTTAAGATTAAATGCGTTGGGATCTTGGAATCTTTTAACCTAAATGAGGATGTTTTTTTAGACTAAAAGCCTTTAACTTGGTTAAAATTTGAAGTTATTGTTTATAAGTATAAACCTAAAACTTTACTTTTTCATTTGTAGATGGTTTATCCTAATTCAAACCCCGCTATGTCATCTTTTGGTATTCGCTCTATTCTCGAAAAGGAAAAACCTAATGGAAACAATTTTCTGGATTGGTATCGCAACTTGAGAATAGTTCTTAAGTCTGAGATGAAACTGGATGTTCTTCAAAATCCTCTCCCTGCTGAACCTCCCCTTAGAGCATCTGCTGAGACTCGAAAAGCATATGATACGGCAGTAGCTAGATTGTAACACCCCGACAATTCTCTATTTTCCAAAGTACCTTTTTAATATAAAACTTAGAAAATTATCTAAGCATTATCGCCCGTGTGATAACGTATCGGCTTATTCAGAATTTTGCAGCGGAAATAAATAAATAACTTTTAAAACTTACTAACTTAGTCAACCATAAGTCAACTTCAAAAACCAAGGTCAAAAGTCAACCAAACTATAGTCAACCAAACCAAAGTAAACCATAATTAAAATAAAACTATAAAGTATTAAAACTAAACACAAGCTCTCCACGAAACCCGAACCCATGATGCATCATCTTCAGACCTGAAATGGTCGATGCTCTATTGATCCTGAGAGACTGCTCACCAAATGGGTCATCACATGATCAATAAGGCACAACCATGATCGACAGACAGAAAAGCACGTAATCAGTAAAGATGAGTACTACATACTAAATAAAATATAAAAACCTAACATGATACTAATAAACATAAGCTTAATGATAAACAATGATATAATAAGTAACAGATTGACTATATTGAACTAAACTCCCAAAATCAATAGATTAATTATAATTAGATTGAATAGGCAATGGAAAGAGTTGTCCAAACCAAACCAGTCTTCAATTTAGAAGACGAAGTACGGGCGTGACTCCGTACTCCCATTACCAACGATATTGAGGTACTAATTAAATAAAATAGGACACAGTGATCAATCCGATCCCAAGAAAAGCCATGGGCTACCACCATGTACTCCAACTCATACTAGTCCAACACTTCAGATGTGCACAAGTCTAAAGCTTATTGCTATTCACTTTCCTCTTTAAGTGATTAATAAATTATTCATTAGTTATGACTCACCAAGTAAGACAACCAACATAATCATCAAAGATACATGAAACTTCCATTTTTATCTTAGGATTAGATAAAGTGATCAACAACTTTACAATCCAAGAATAATCGATTATTAGTTCCATAACCAACCATTATTTATTTGTTGATCCACGCCAACAATCAACCAACCTTTCATAGGTGAATAACCAACTTACCAAATAAGGTCCACGGTCCTCATAAAGTAATTAAAATAATCCAAAGGGAACAACATAATCAAATGCATGATCCAATAACAACATAATTATTAATCCCTCATGTGAATTAATAAAATAAAGTTGACAATCCCATATGCTTGCATCAATCATCCATACAAACATAATACAACCAACATAGGTAACATGCTTCACACAACGACATAAAACATGTAATTCTATTTGAATATAAATCACATATGAAACATAACAAGTTCCCTATACATGATACTACATCAATCCTACTCTTAGGACATGATACTAGTCTACTAACACATAGGTATGTACGTACCTTGTGTAGACAATATGAGAGGCCACTTTATCAACCTTAGAAATCGCCTAAAGAGAAATCTCCGCCTACCAAAATCAATACAACCACTAATCAATACTCAAATAAAATTCCAGCAATATTAAAATATTTTAAACCCTATTTAAAAGTGTTTAAAATCCTTTTTAACCATTAAAACTTCAACTATTAACGTCTCCTAGTATAGATATACCATACTAGTCATTAAAAACCCTCAAAAATCCATCATAAGCATACTAATAAAAATTTCAGCAACTTATAATATGTTTAAAACCCTTTAATACATACTTAAGCATAACCATAAACATTAGAGTACTCAATTTTCATAAACTATAATATAGTACTACAATTTCCAACTCATAAAACCCTAAAAATCCATGCTTTGATACTTAAAACCCTAGTTTAAACATAATTAATAAATCTGAAATTTAATTACTTTATTATGCAAATCATATAATCTGAAATTTATATTTAAATCATCAAAACTATAAACTTTAACCATGAAATCATTAAATCAATCCTTAAAACATAAACTTAACATTAAATAAGATAGAGGAGGAAGAAATAAACCAAAGAGAGAGGGATGAGGAAACCGACAGCCGAGAAGAGGAGGAGGGCTGGCGGTGGCGTCGCCGGCGGTGGCTGCAGCGGCAGCCGAAGGAGGAAGAAGACCGAATGGAGAGGGGGAGCCGAGTGAGGAGAGAGAGAGAAGAAGAGAGGAGATAAATTAGGGTGAGTGATTTTAGTGTGGGAAAACTTGGGTTAAGTTGGGGTTTATATAGGTAACCCCTTGTGGGCTTAGGGAAATGTGTTTGGGCTTTTAATAATCAAATAATGATTTGGGTGCTTGAGTTGAGTTGGGCTCCTCTAACCTATATTAAAATCTTTTACACTACAACTCAAAATAATTAAACTATTAAATAGTTTTCAAAGTTTGACTAAATAAAATATTTAATTATTTAAAAATATTAAATAATCCCTTTGACTTTAAAATAGTCAACACTTAAGAATTTAATCACTTAAATACTAAAATATATATAAATATACTTTAAAATATATTTATAGAATTCATAAAATTCTGGGGGATTACATAGATCCCTTGATGTCACATGCTTGTGTTAGCATCCATGAATTCTGAATTGTAAAAAGAATTTGAAAACATGGAGGCTTTTGACATCATTCATCAGCTCAGAGCTATGTTTCAGAAACAAGCAAGAATTGAGCGTTATGAAACGGTTAAGGCTATCCTTGAGAGCAGTCTCAATGAAAGTGAACTAATTGGTCCACACGTTCTCAAAATGATGGGTTATTTTGAGAATCTGGAACGATTAGGTGTCACTTTAGGTGATGAGCTACCAATTGACATCACTCTCCACTCCCTTCATAAGGGGTATGACCAATTCGTGTTAAACTTTAACATGAATGAGTTGGAGAAGACTATGAAATGAGCTTCTAGGAATGCTCAAGACTGTTGAACCAAGTATCAAGGTTGCACCTAAGAATCCTGTTCTTATGATTCAGAAAAAGAAAGGGGTTTTCAAGAAGAAAGGCAATAAAAAGCAATACCCTCATAGTAAGGGTAAGGGCAAACAGGTTGTCAAAACTAAGGATGAAGCTACTCCAGACCAAGAATGCTTTCATTGCCACAAACCAGGTCATTGGAAGAGGAATTGTCCTAAGTATCTAGAGGACAAGAAGAATGACAATATTGCTTCTACCTTAGGTTTACATGTTATTGGAGTTAATCTCACTATTTCTAATTCTTGGGTATTTGATACCGGATGTGGATCTCACATTTGTACAAATGTGCCAGGGACTAAAGAAAAGTAGGAGCTTGGCTCGAGGGGAAGTGGACCTACGTGTTGGCAATGGAGCAAAGGTTGCAGCTTTAGCCGTAGGCATTTTTAGTTTAATAATGCCCTCTGGGCTTGTTTTTGGATTTGAATAATTGTTATTTCGTTCCAGCTATTTCTAAAAACATTATTTCTGTTTCCTGTTTGGATACGGAAGGGTTTAATTTTGAGATTAAGAATAAATGTCTTTCTTTTCAAAAGGATGGAATGTTTCATGGTAGTGCTCACTTATTTAATGGGCTCTATTTGCTAGATTTAGAAAGACAAAATTATAACATTGATACTAAAAAGGCCAAATCAAATGATTCAAATAAAACTTACCTTTGGCATTGTCGTCTTGGCCACATAAATGAGAGACGTATCCAAAAACTTCAAAAGGAAGGGCTTTTGGAATCATTTGATTTCGAATCATATGATACATGCGAATCTTGCTTACTTGGCAAAATGACAAAAGCTCCATTCTGATGTTTGTGGACCAATGAGTACAAATGCTAGAGGCAATTATCAGTACTTCATAACATTCACAGATGACTTCAGCAGATATGAGGCACAAATCTAAAGCTTTTGAAAGGTTTAAAGAATTTCAAATGGAAGTACAAAATCAGCTTGGCAAGACAATAAAGCCAAGAGTTTGATGACCATCTCAAAAGTTGTGGAATTCTTTCCCAACTAACTCCTCCAAGAACACCACAATGGAATGGTGTGTCCGAAAGGAGAAATCGAACTCTATTAGACATGGTTCGATCAATGATGAGTCAGGCCGATCTTCCGATATCATTCTGGGGTCATGCCTTAGAAAATGCCGTACTAATCTTAAACAAAATTCCAACCAAAGCTGTTGAAAAGACTCCATATGAGTTATGGGCTGGAAAAACTCCAACTATGTATTTTCTTAAGATTTGGGGATGCCAAGTTTATGTAGAACGTTTACAATCTGACAAACTTGCACCTAAATCTGACAAATGTTACTTTGCGGGTTATCCAAAAGAAACAAAGGGGTATTACTTCTACAATAAAACTGAGACAAAGTGTTTGTGGCTCGAACTGGTGTCTTTCTCGAAAGAGAACATCTTTCAAGAAATTCAAGTGGGAGAAATATTCACCTCGAAGAAATTCGAGCTGAAAATGAGCTACAAAATCAGGAGCCTCCACAAGTTATTGTGGAAACTGATAAGACTCCACAACCTGTTGTGGAATCTACCTATGTGGCACCCGCCCCTCGTAGGTCTACTAGGAAAGTTTCAGCACCTGAGAGATATGGATTTCTCGTGTCTGAAAATAAAGAAATATTGCTTTTAGAAAACAATGAGCCTACTACCTACAAAGTAGCTATGGCTAATTCAGATTCCGACTTATGGTCAAAAGCCATGAAATCCGAAATGGATTCCATGTATGAAAGTCAAGTTTGGAACTTGGTTGATTTTCCCGATGGGGTTAAACCTATTGGATGCAAATGGGTTTTCAAGTTGAAAACTGACATGGATGGAAATGTATATATCCACAAAGCTAGGCTAGTGGCACAAGGTTTCAAACAAATTCATGGTATAGACTATGATGAAACCTTTTCACCAGTAGCTATGCTGAAATCTATTCGGATACTTCTAGCAATTGCCTCATATTATGACTATGAAATATGGCAAATGGATGTTAAAACCGCCTTCCTAAATGGTTTTTTGGAAGAAGAAGTGTACATGACACAACCTGAGTGTTTTATTGATCCTAATGCAATTAGAAAGGTATGCAAGCTTCAAAAGTTCATTTATGGATTGAAGCAAGCATTAAGGAGTTGGAACCTCCGATTTGACGAGTCAATCAAAGGTTTTGGTTTTCTCAAAAATGAAGAGGAATCTTGTGTTTACAAGAAAGTGAGTGGTATTATTTTCTTGATCTTGTATGTAGATGACATACTTCCGATTGGAAATGACATTCCTATGCTAAAGTCTGTAAAGATATGGCTTGTAAAGTGTTTCTCAATGAAAGACCTTGGTGAGGCTCAATACATACTAGGCATTAAGATCTATAGAGATAGATCTAAAAGAATGATTGCACTAAGTCAAGAGACTTATATTGATAAGGTTCTGACTAGGTTCAATATGAAAGGTTGTAAAAAAGGTCTTTTACCCATGTCTCATGGCATAAGTCTGAGCAAGACTCAGTGTCCTTCGACGACTGATGAGAAATACCGCATGAGCAAAGATCCCATATGCGTCAGCTATTGGATCCATCATGTATGCCATGATATGTACTAGACCAGATGTTTCCTATGCTTTGAGCATGACCAGTAGATACCAAGCAAATCCAGGTGATGAACATTGGACTACTGTGAAGAATATTCTAAAGTACCTTAACAGGACCAAAGAAAATTCTTAGTGTATGGAGGAGAGGATGAGCTAAGTATAAAAGGTTATACTAATGCTAGTTTCCATACAGATAAGGATGATTTTTGATCGCAGTCGGGATTCATATTTTTTTGAATGGAGGAGCAATGAGTTGAAAAAGTTCCAAGCAAAGCACTATAGCAGATTCTACAACTGAAGCTGAGTATATTGCTGCATCAGAAGCAGCAAAAGAAGCTGTTTGGATAAAGAAGTTCATTTCTAAACTAGGAGTGATTCCTAGTATTGTTAGCGCTTTGGATGTTTATTGTGATAACACTGGAGCTATAACACAAGCAAAAGAACCAAGATCTCACCAAAAATCCAAACATGTACTCAGGAGATTTCATCTGATTCTAGAGATAGTTGATCGAGGAGATTTTAGGATATGTAAAGTTCATAAGGATAGCAATATTGCAGATCCGCTTACTAAGCCAGTTCCTCAGCAGAAACATGAGAGTCATACTTCAGCTATGGGAATTAGGAACATTGGAGAATGACCTATTTTGTGCTTAATATTGAACATTGTTCATTATTGAAATAAAAGGTTTATGTTTATTGTTTTATAAAAATATATTTGTTTAAATTTGGTTTATTATTAAACAAATGTCCAAAGTAATCAGTTGTTTTATATAGGATGTTGAGTACGAGGACTCAACCATGGAACCCTATTAAGTGAACTAAAATAACTAATCACCTTGTCCCTAATCAGATCATTAAGTAGGTACATTAATGACCCATAACGATTAGTTTTTAGATTGATTGATGTTCATGTTTCATGGATCATCGGGGCATTGGATGTCTAATCAATTATATTAATGTGAATTGGTGAATACACATTGGATTTGACCAACATAGAGAAATCTTTAAGAGCTGAATGTCATAAGTTTCTCTAAAATATAACGAGCTCGTCACTTGTGGTGATATTTGTTTCCTTCGTTGTATGAAATCATTGTTTGTTAATTTAAGTTAAGTATGAAAACTTTGTGTTTGACCATGATTGATGGATGTATGTTAATGATTGATGATGAAATATTGCTTTTAGAATAGCCCTAAGACTCGTTGTGTTGCTCGTATTATGGCTGGCATAAAGCCAGGAATAATGGTGGTGTTCCCGCACTACCTTAGTCTGATTTGCTATTGCTTTCCTCTCCCGATCCATGTATGCTCATTGTTTGTGGGCTACTGATACTACTTGGTTTCCCTTGCTTTGTGTGTTGTACTTTGTCGAATTATGGTGAGAGAATTATATATATAGTTAAGGAGGAACAAGGTAGCCGTATAGTTATAATAGTTTTGGAGGCAAGTGATAAAAGGCGGCAAAGTCAATATAACCATTCTGTACCCTTTAGAGAAAGAAGGTCATTTGATGAGATCATAAAGTGGCTACTTTCTACTGCTATAAAAGTCTCGTTAAGCTAAGACTAGACTAATAATGTTACAAGCAACGCAAGGAAAAGTCTGAATGCTTTACACAAAAATGTTGTTAGTTAGCCCCATTCGTCAAGAAGTAGGAAAAATAGGGAGTGAGTCTTAAACAGGACTCTTTCGAACCGCTTCCTGCTTCTTCGCTCGGTTCCATAGTCCAATCTAAAGCCTGTTAAGCTGGAAACTTCTACAAGAATCAACCATTAAAGAATGCCGGTGCTACGTACTAGTGACCCGAACTCGGGGGTTTTAGCCCTCGAACTTCTGTTTAGAGTGAGAAGTGATCTAATTTTCTTCAATTTCATAAGGAAGTATGAAAAGTGGTCCCCTAGCCTTTATTCGATGATTAAGGGAGAAGAAGCAAGTGTCAGCTTCATTATGCGTTTCGGATTGGGATATTATTTTTTTTAAAGTCGACTTTCGTCTCTGTTCGACTAGTCGATCTCACAGTCAAGCAGGCTCATACCATTACGCACACTAGTAGAATAGATGCTTGAGCCTACCTTCGCAGACCTCCATTACTCATTTTTTCGGGTATGGTCAAGAGGGATAAAAAGAGATGCTTTCCATCAGTCAAAAGCGGATGCCGTCCCCCCATGCTCTTATGGTTCGCTTACCGAGGAATAGAAAGGTCGTTCTGTCAATCTACGCAAAGTTTATCGATCCTGCTGATTAGTCGAGTTCCTCTCTATAAGCGTCTTTTGATTTCGCCTACGCAGTGTGAGCGCGTATTTGATTTGACTACCCCATTGTAAAGGTTTTATTAAAAATTGTTTTGAAGTCGCCAACAAGTCTTTAAAGAAAGACTCATAAACCTAATTGGATATTGGGAAATCGTAGGGACAAATTAGGGACTTATCCAATGTAGATTTCCCCGTCCTGACTCCATAGATGGTCATGAACCATAGATTGAGTTTGGGGGTGAGGGTACAACACAGTCAGGAACCATGTTACCCATTGCTGGCCTCTAATAAATATCGATTCACAACAAATTTTATGCCAAAGAATAATCATATAATATTTTATACACCATAAAAATATTTAGTCTAAGTTGGTTCAGGAAACACATAAAAGACTATTTTTTAAGTGACAAGTTATTATGCAATCAATATTACAAGGTACCTAGCTGGTTGTCCATATTATCTGAATTAGTTAGAACAATTCTTTAGGTCTTGTTTAGCAATAATAACATATGGGTGATAAAAATCATGCACAAGACAAAGAAAACAATATGAAAATTATATACAAAAATAATAGTAAAAGGGATTAGAATACACAATAATCACGATTATCAATTAAATATCTACATCATGAAAAGAAACTATTAGTAACTTCTAGGCAATAAATATATTGAATTATTCAAGGGTCCTCAGGAATTACACCTATGCGGCTTAGGTCGAAGAGCGCAACGACCTTCAGGCGGAGCAATCGTGGAACCAAGAACGTAGTATGATCAGGAATTGGAAAAGAATTGATGTATTTGAAAGTGTTTGAGTGTTTAGAGGTTCGAAGTATATATAGAAAGTATTTGAAAGTTTTTGTGCTCGTGAAATAATAATTGAAAAAGCTGACCGTGATTCGGGAAATCACAGGTATTTATAGGCAACAAGAATCTGCGCTTCACGCACTCCCTGCGCTAGGCGCAGGCTGACGTGTGAGGCGCAGATCCACGTGTTAGGCGCACATTGGCGTGCCTGACGCGGTCCGCCCAATAAAAGCTATACACGTGTACACGCGTATTCAAAAGATAGAAAAGGGAGAGATGCGTCCCACACAGGAACTACGCTAGGCGCAGGACTCTGTGTGAGTCACAAATCCACGTGTCAGGTGTGGACTGGCGCGGCTAACACAACTTGACCAATGCGCTGGACGCACGAGGTGCGCTAGGCGCACCCCCTACGTCCAGCTCATTTGCCAGCCTTTTTCATTTAACACGTTTTTTAAAGACATCTTTTTATCCTTAAATTTCGGAGATTGAATTTCTGGAATAAAAATATGATTTGCATTTATTAAAATATTTATTAAAAATAACAAAAAAATTATTAAAAATAATAAATATGCAATTGGGCTTTTAAAATATTTTAAATGGACTCAAAATATTTTATGGGCTTAAAATAATTAATTATCATGAATAATCAATTGGGCTTTAGAATAATATTTCAAAACACATTTTAAATTGATTTTGGGTTGGGTCTTCGGATTGCTCTTCCTTGGGTTGCGCCAACTAATACCGCAGTATGTATCATCATTGGACCCTTAAATGGGGAGACACGATTATGTGTCTACAGAAGCCCCCACTTTGACTGAGGTTCAGGAAACCGAAAGTCAAAGTATACGGTGCCGGATCGGAGAACGATTCTAAATGCTCTGCAATTTAGAACAGATATAATACGCCGGTCTCTGCAAAACAAAGTTAGTATGCAGGACAATAACTACAAGCAATCTGATTACCTGCAGAAGAATATGTTAGAAAAACTCACATAAAGTACATAATGATGCAGAAATGCAAACTTAGACTCTCTAAGGATGCATGAGACGCTATGCAAGGATTAAGGTTATGCAAAGTTAAGAAAGATGACACGTCATGCAAGGTCAGGGTTATGCAAGACTAGAATGTATGAAATGCAATGCAAGGTCAGGGTTTTGCAAGGTAGGAGATCTGGATATGTAAAGAAATAGAATGATCATAAATGGATATAATGATTTTCGAAAATCGTTATTAGTAAATAATCGGGGTCCGTAAACGAGATCCATAAATTACAACTCTTCGAGAGTTTGATTTGGAGGAACCACCACATATATAGGAAGCCCCCACTTTGGGTGAGCTTGCCTTGAATTAGGTACCTTAAGCCTTAATGTAGCTGATTTGTCTTGAGCGTTGAAAGTTGTCATTGGGGATTCTTCTTTGGGACGTGATTTAGGCAAAGTCAAGTATCGCCAGAAACCATGGAATTGCCGGAGAGTCCTTCAGGGACAAGGAGAGCTTGGATTAAAAAAATAAAAAGGTTTAAATTTATGACTCATATAAATGTAGGTGGGAAGAGGCTTTAACGAGGATAGGTTCAGACTCGAGTCTATGTCGGGATCTAGAAAAAAACATGCTCTTGAACTCTAGAAAATCAAATCATTAGACCTTGACTAATTTATTTTTATTTTAGCAGTCGGACCTCGAGATGAGAATTCCTACGTATCCTTGCGGAATCATACCATTTGTAGTTCTGGATCTGATTGAATTTTTTTGTGCCCTAACTTTTGCCTAGGTCTCCCTTTCGGGTTTTCAACCTAGCAGGCTTGGACATACCTTGAAAAAGGAGTTAGGGTTGATGAAAGATTGAAAGGTTAAAGGCTTTAGGTTTGATGAAGGTTTATTGAATGGGCTAAGGTAAGGGTCATTGATATAGGTTTGAAGGATTTTGGATTATATGGCTAAGGTTTTGATGGATTGAAGGAATTTGAATGAGGGGTAGAACTTGTGTGAAAGCCCCCTAGCTTGACTTTTTATTTATTTTGCCTTTGGTTTTTTCTTTTTTTTGAACTTTTTTCTTTTCGTCTTGTGCGTTTTCTTTTGCTTTTACTTTTTTCTTTCGCACTTTGATCTTTTTCACTTTTTTTGTTTTTGCCTGGCATTGATCTTTTTTATGTAGTAGGGATTGCACACAAGTTTGGTTTAGGGTATTGGAAGGCTTGAAGGTTATTTGTGGAGCATTGTTTTGAAAGTTTTTTTTTGGTTAAGGATCATGAGGAACGATGGTTTAAGGGATTTTTTTTATTTTGGTTGCATGAGATGGTTTATGGATGATGGAGGGAAGAGGGGAATAACTCCTGATTCAAAGTATGTCCTTTTATTTTTCTTTATTTTTTTTATTTTCAGATTTTTTTTCTTTAATTGGTCATGATCATTAGGTCATTTAAGTTTCATCATTGAATTAGAAGCATAAATAAAATGATGGAAGGCCAATGAAAATGAAAATGAAAATGTAATTATTTTATTAATTAGAAATAAATAGAACAAGGCTTATTAGAAATAAAAATCCTAAATGACATAGACTCGACAGGAAAGGAAATGAAGGAGCTAGGGGAGGGACTCTCCGACTCAACCTAGAAAACTAGCGTTAAATGACCATGCCCTGGCATTATTTAGGCGCTGCTCAAGGGGTTGCCGCTATTGCTGACTTTTGCTGCAGGCGGAATTGACAATCTACTGTCTTCAACCATATCCTGTAGAGCATGCTTCAAAGTCCAACACTGTGATGTCATATGCCCCTTTCCTTGATGGTACTTGCAGTAGGCATTAGGATTCCATTTACTGGATCGTTTCTCAGGAGCAGGGTCTGGAGTAGGGCCAAGAGGCTGAAGTGCTCCTTTTGCATGAAGCCTAGTGAAGGCTTCTTCTAGAGTCATGCCTAATGGAGTGAATGTTCTTTGAGGCCCTTGATAACCTCTATTTCAGTAGTTAAGGCATTAATGTCGTTGCTTTTAGAGCTAGAAGGGTTGTTATTACTCTTCTTGAAAGAGTTGTTGTTGGAACTCTTGTTCTTGTTGGCTTGTACCTCTTCTTCGATCAGCAGGCCTTGATCCTCTTGAGATGGCATGTTAGTCATTTGTGCAGCTTTTCCCTCCATCTGTTAAGGAAGGTGACGAAATCATCGTTGGAGTTCTGTTTAGTTAACTCCAACTCACGAAGGCCAATGGGAAGCTGAGTATTGTATATGTATTGTTTGTGGAACTCTTCTCTGATATAGTCCCAGTCATTCAGCTTGGTCTTATTCAGTAACCTGAACCACTTGGATGAATGTGCTTCCAAGGTCAAGGGAAAGATATAAGCAAACATGTCCTTGCTCATGCCCTTGAGAGCCATAGAGATGTAGAAAGCTCTCAAATGATCACCTGGGTCTTCGACCCCTTGAATTTTGGGAAGTCACCCAATGCTACCTTTTTAGGGAGTTTTTCCCTCAGTTCAGGATCAATGATGTCATGGCCATGAGCCTGACTCTCGAGTGCAGGAATTGACTGCATCAATTGCTCAAGCTTTCCAAACCTCAATTTTGTCTCTGTCTTGATAGGAGGTAGTGGTGGTGGTGGAGTGTCATCATGCTCTTCTTCCTCAGTTATCAGCTTTTCTCTCAGTGCTTTGATCTCTTTGTCTTGTCCCTCAAGACGAGATTTCATCAGTTGAAGCTGAGCCATGATTGCATTGAGTTGCTCAGAAGTGTCTCCCATCTCGGATGATGATTCAGATGATTCAGAAGTTTCGGAAGACGCGTCTGAAAAGGTGAGAACTCGTTTGACGAGTCTGAGAGTAGGTTGACCTTGTATCCTCTCTGTCGGGCGTTCCCAAGTTATAATCTCACGACCCGTCCTAAACAGAAATCGAATGGACCTCGTAAATTTTAAGAAATGATGTTTCCGAAATGAGAAATGGAAATGAGGGATGGAGAAATGGAAATGGAGATGAGAGATGAAGATGAAATTGGAAATGGGAATGGGAAATGATTATAAATGGGTATGATTATAGTTATGATGGCGACATGGGCCTAACTATATGCATATATAAATGTGGACTGGACTGGACTTTGAACTTGCAAGCAGACAAGAATAAAAAGGATTGCATATGTGGACTTAGGGAACGCTAGCTTCGCTAGACTTAGGGGTGATTGGCTTCGCTAGACTCGATGATTTTTCTAAGATGGACTAGCTTCACTAGATTTAAAGATTTTGGGGCCATTATAGACTTAAGGTAGACTAGCTTCGCTAGACTCGAGGATTTGGATTGCTATAGATGTAAGGTAGGAGTAGCTTCGCTGAACTCGGAGGGTGCCTTTATGATCTGAGGGGTGACTAGCTTCGCTAGGTCTAAAAGGTGCCATTATGGTCTTAAGGATGACTAGCTTCGCTAGGTCAAAGGGTGCCGTTATGGTCTTAAGGATGACTAGCTTCGCTAGGTCGAAGGGTGCCGTTATGGTCTTAAGGATAACTAGCTTCGCTAGGTCAAAGGGTGCCGTTATGGTCTTAAGGATGACTAGATTCGCTAGGTCAAAGGGTGTCGTTATGGTCTTAAGGATGAGTAGCTTCGCTAGGTCAAAGGGTACCGTTATGGTCTTTAAGGGATGCAAGCTTCGCTAGACTTAATGGTTTGGACTTCGTCCTATACGGGTTTGGAAGTAGACTGGATTAGACTTAGGAAACGAGTTCGGCCTTATATGGAGATAATTTTTTGGACTTAGTGCTATATTGGTTAGACTTGAAGATGCACATGGGCTAGGATTGGACTTAGATTGGAATGGACTTGGATTAGACTTGGACTGGGCTTGATATAGACTAGGGTTCACATAAAGATGCAAATGGGCCTAGATTTTGACATGAAGTAGACTTTTATGGGCCTAAGATGGACTTTAATGCTAGCGGGCCTAATATGAATATTTGGACTCAAATTTAGATGGACCTAATATGAATGCAAAATGGACTCTAATGCATATGGGCCTAGAATGAATGCAAGTGGATTGGATTTGGTTGATGGGATTGGATTGGTGAAGGTATTTGGAATAGGCTTAGAATTTTTGAAATTCGTTTTTGAAAGGAACCCCTTGTTTTTATCTTTTATTAGGAAAATATGATGGATTAATTTCGAGAAACATTTTTGTAAATGTCGTGTCGGATGATGTTTAGTAAATGCTTTTGAAAAAGAGAATAGAAGAGGGTGTAGGATTGATTTTGAAAAAAAAACGTAAGTTTTTGAAATTGTTGAATATTGTAAGGTAAGATTGATAGGGAAGATTTGTTGAACAGCAGGGAGAAGGTAGACATGCATGATGATTCTAACTCTAACATGACCAATCTTTTCTAGATGCACTTTTTTAGGACAGACTCGACCTTGCATGAAAAGACTGGCATCTTTTTTTGTTTGAATTAGGTGAGACCCATAGAATGACCATGATTCTACGCAAATACAGACAGACGAACATAAGACTCACTAGTAGAATAATTGCTTATTATTGCGGCTGAATTGCTGTGGTTTTACCCATACGCAGCAATAAACCACGTTAAAAAAATCGAAAATTAACCTATTGCTGCGGTTCTGGGTGAAAACCGCAGCAATAAACATCAATGGAAAATTTTCAAAATTGTTTGACTAGTTTGACCAGATCTATTGCTGCGGTTCCCACCCAAAACGAAATCAATAGATTAAAATATTAATATTTTAATCAGCAATAGATTAAAATATTAATATTTTAATCTATTGTTGCGGTTTCTTTGAAAAACCGCAGCAATAAAAGGCCCAATATTATATAACAATATTTGAGTCGTACCTCCCTCACTAAACCCTAAATCTAACCCGCGCCTCCCTCACTTCTCAGTTCTCCCTCTCAATCCTCCTCCCTCTCTCTCATGGCAGATCAACTTCTCCCTCTCAATCCTCTCACCCTCTCTCACTCCCATCCCTCACTTTCACTCCTCCTTTCTTCGTCTCTCACTTTCGCTGCTCCTCACTTTCACTGCTCCTCACTTTCGCTCCTCCTCACCGGCATCGAACAAAGAAAACGGAGGGTTCGAAGGTTCGATTGTTCGCCGCCGATAAAACAAGTTCGATTGTTCGATGAAACGGTTGAAAATTCAGGGGAAAGGTTGTCGGAGTTCGAAGTCAAGATCGAGAAACCAGAGATCGGTTGTGCAGTAAATCGAAGTAGACTGGTTTCTTCGAAGGAGAGATAAGTAGATCGAAGTAGATTGATCGTCGCGCGCTCCTCCCCTCTCCTTCGCTGCTGCAGATCCTCCCTCTCTCTCCTCCTCGTCGTTTTTTCTTCTCGTCGGAGGTAGATGTGCGCGGTTGATGTCGGCGGTGGTGACAGGTGGTTTGTATACAAAACAATCGAAACAGATCTGATAATTTACTTTGATTTTTATATTTTTTACATTTTTTTGTAACTGGTTGTTTGTTTTATTTGTGTTTTGGAATTTTGATCAGTTTTAGTTATTTATGTTTCTTGGATTGATTTCTGAGCATTTCTTTTATTTCATTTATTTTCGTTTATCTTTCTCAATTATTTTATTCTTGTCTGATGATTTGGTTGCGTCGTCTTCGCTTTTTCCTTTTCATTTTGTTTGTTTGCAGAACTTGATGACAATTAATGTTATCTGTATTTTTTGCATTTTTGCCCTTCAAATTTGATGGCAAAGAGTAAAGGGACAAAGTCCTGCTCCAACAGTAAAAGCATCAAAAGTCAAAAGCAGTCAAACAGTGTAAAGCATTACTATTCATCAATAGTAAAAGCATCAAAAGACAAAACAATGGAACGGTGTAAAGCGAAAGACGATTGTTCATCAACGGCTCTTCGACATGACAAGACCACTCTTCACTTGCCTATAAATAGAGGCTCCTCCTTCGCTTCTAGGCGAGCATAACACAAAGAATACAAGCTCCTCTAAAAAGCTCTCTCTCTCCCTCTCTTTCTCTCACATAAAATTGTAACACTCTTTAAGTTTCAGTTTCATTCAAGACTCTCTGTAAGTCTTATCTGTAAAACCAATGGCCGGTTCAACCGCCTTACTTTACTTTATGCTTTCTATTTTAAGTTTTATATTTACTTATTAAAATCCCCAGATCCTGGCCTAATCCTGGTATATATATATATATATATACCTGTACCAGTACCTATTGCTGCGGGTCCTACTGAAAACTGCAGCAATAGGCTTCATTTTTTTATTAAAAAACATACCTATTGCTGCGGTTTTTGTTGGGAACCGCATCAATAGGTTGCTCTATTGCTACGATTAAAAACCACAGCAATAGATAATTACCTATTGCTGCGCCCTTAATTGCTGTGCGGCCAAAACCGCAGCAATAGGCCACTTATGACCGCCGCAATAAGCAATTATTCTACTAGTGACTGAACATATGATCGACCACCACAACAACTAAATCGACGAAAAGCATGCGATGCACAGACTGCGTGCCAGGTGCAACTTAATGTGCTTGGCGCACTACTCCCCCGACATGTTTTTCGGGGATTTAGGCGACGTTTTGGTCAATTGAGGATTCTTTGTTTGTTATTTAGACGCGATTTTAGACGCAACGAATAACAACGATTTTGACAGAATAGTAGCAGGCATAAATTGCAATCACAGGCAAATGTCATATAACATGGATGCAAAAGTTCCAACCTAAAGTCCAGTTCTATGTTCAACTATGGTCAGGTTTAGGTTAAGCTGAAAAGGGTCCATGACTAAGAGATTTATCCCACGCTTCGTACCTTTGCTTAAAAAGGTGGCCACGTGTAAGACGCACTCTAGTTCTCAAGTCAGGAACAAGAGAACAATGCCATGGTTGGATAGGTTTCGTTATAACTAAGATCCAACATTATCATTCTGGAAGCTTTTTGGAAGGACAAAGCGCAAACCCCCCGGGATGACCTCACACATAGAACATGTGCTAATGAGGCAAGGTAGATTGTCCTTATGGTGCTGAACAATAGCCATGCATATGCCAAACAATATATTATCCAGAGGCATAAAAGAAGAATGAATCGTATTTTTCAAGTTTCACCCGCTCATTTAAAAAAATTAATTTTTTAAAAATCCTCCCCAGTGGAGCAGCCAAATTGTAGGCGTGTTTTTATTTCGCCTACGCGGTGTGAGCGCATATTTGATTTGACTACCCCATTGTAAAGGTTTTATTGAAAATTGTTTTGAAGTCACCAACAAGTCTTTAAAGAAAGACTCATAAACCTAATTGGATATTGGAAAATCGTAGGGACAAATTACGGACTTATCCAATGTAGTTTTCCCCGTCCTAACTCCATAGATGGTCATGAACCATAGATTGAGTTCGGGGGTGAGGGTGCAACACAGTCAGGAACCATGTTGCCCATTGCTGGCCACTACTAAATATCGATTCACAACAAATTTTATGCCAAAGAATAATCATATAATATTTTATACACCCTAAAAATATTTAGTCTAAGTTGGTTCAGGAAACACATAAAAGACTATTTTTTTTAGTGACAAGTTATTATGCAATCAATATTACAAGGTACCTAGCAGGTTGTCCAAATTATCTGAATTAGTTAGAACAATTCTTTAGGTCTTGTTTAGCAATAATAACATACGGGTGATAAAAATCATACTCAGGACAAATAAAATAATATTAAAATTATATACAAAAATAATAGTAAAAGGGATTAGAATATACAATAATCACGATTATCAATTAAATATCTACATTATGAAAAGAAACTATTAGTAACTTCTAGGCAATAAATATAATAGAATTATTCAAGGGTCCTCAGGAATTACACCTATGCGGCTTAGGTCGAAGAGCGCAACGACCTTCAGGCGGAGCAATCGTGGAACCAAGATTGCAGTATGATCAGGAATTGGAAAAGAATTGATGTATTTGAAAGTGTTTGAGTGTTTAGAGGTTCGAAGTATATTTAGAAAGTATTCGAAAGTTTTTGTGCTCGTGAAATAATAATTATAGGCAACAAGAATCTGCGCCAAAGGCGCCCCCTCCGCCAGGCGCAGGCTGACGTGTGAGGCGCAGATCCACGTGTCAGGCGCACATTGGCGCGCCTGACGCGGTCCTCCCAATCAGAGCTATACACGTGTACACGTGTATTTGAAAAGATAGAAAAGGGAGAGATGCGTCCCACACAGGAACTGCGCTAGGCGCAGGACTCTATGTGAGTCACAAATCCACGTGTCAGGCGCGGACTGGCGCGCCTGACACAACTTAACCAATGTGTTGGACGCACGTGGCGCGTTTGGCGCACCCCCGCGTCCAGCTCATTTGCCAGCCTTTTTCCTTAAACGCATTTTTAAAGATATCTTTTTATCCTTAAAATCCGGAGATTGAATTTCCGGAATAAAAATCTGATTTGCATTTATTAAAAATAATTAAAATATTTATTAAAAATAATAAATAAGCAATCGGGCTTTTAAAATATTTTAAATGGACTCAAAATATTTTATGGGCTTAAAATAATAAATTATCATGAATAATTAATTGGGCTTTAGAATAATATTTCAAAACACAATTTAAATTGATTTTGGGTTGGCTCTTCGGATTGCTCTTCCGTTGGATTGCGCCAACTAATACCGCGGTATGTTTCATCATTAGACCCTTAAATGGGGAGACACGATTATGTGTCTACACTCACATGACCGAGGGTTGAATACGGTAATGGCATCTATCCTTATGGAAAAGGAGAGTTACCTTGATAGATCTTAGGATGGTATCCTACGTCAACAAGAGAATATTTCAAGGATTGTCTAGGAGTAGAGACACTCATACAAACATGATACTGTATCGGGTGAAATCACTGTGTGCGTGTGTGCGTGTGTGTGTGAGAGAGAGAGAAAGAGATAGCCATTTTAAGGCGGTGTTGAGCATGGTTTTGTGGTTTACTTATTATGGTGGATACGTTATCGACGTCCCAGAGCTCGAGGGAGAATAATATTGTCTTTAGCATCGCTTTACCAAGAGTTGTGTACAATATTACGACCTATGTTGTAATTAACCTTGTACCCGAACTCATAAACGAGTGTGAGGTTGTTTGGATGAAATTATTTTATGTGGTCCGTCTTGACTGGTGACCGGATGTTTAAGTTAATGAATGAATTTTTAATTTTTTTATTTCTTTCTCTCTTACAATCTCCCTCCAAAACTTTCATTGTGAAGGATAACTGAAGTGGGAATAACTCCTCGCCCAGTTCCAAGATGGCTACCTGAATTCTTCTCCATTTCTTCAAATTTTTTCTTCTTTCAATCATGCAGTGTCACTCATCTTCTCCTCATTGTCCTTTTCTGTTGATTTTACTAGACGCGTGTGCTAGGGATTAATTGCAGTTGCAGAAGTACTTGTTGCCAGATTTGGGAACTTCACAATCAGGATAAGTTTTCCTTATAATAATTGTTGCATTATGGTAAAAATTAAATATTTGTTGGTGGCCTGAATTTGTTTGCGTTTTTTTTGTTCTTAAAATTGTTGTATTTTTGTTGTTTGATGAACAATGGTAAAAATTTGATTTGTTTGGATTTTAGGGTTCCTTAATTGAATGTTAAAGTTTTGTGCTTGTTAGATGTGTTGTGTTGTTTGTGTTCCTGTAATTGTGGTTTTGGAATTAGGTGTAAATGGATGTGATTGTGACTTTGTGTTTCCACCACGGAGGGTCTTTTAGGAAGAATAAGTTGGTGTGTTAGAGTATGTTGATGGGGGAATTAGGACCTTCCCAGTTGACCCTATGAACTGTGCTGGTGGTATTTTGTTGAATTGGTGAAAAAATGTGGAGGTACAATGCAATGGACTATATATTATACTTATGCCAGGTAAAATGCTTAAAGATGGTTTACTTAGAGTGTACAATTATCAGGAGGTGTTGAAAATGAGGGCCATAGCCATAAAAGCACTAGTGGAAAAAAGCCCATCCGATCCGGTCAAAACCGGGCTTACTGATCCGGTTTTGGTCCGGATCGGATGGGCTTGCAGCAGCTATGAGGGACAAACTGATCCGGTCCAAAATCGGATCAGTTTGTCACTCACTGATCAGGTCCAAAACCGGATCAGTTTGTCACTAACTGAACCGGTTTTCACCCAAAACCGGATCAGTTAACCCCCCCCCCAAAAAAACCAAAAAAAGTTTTTTTTTTTGCATTTTTTCATTATTAATCAATACAAAATCAATAATATATATAAATACTCATTTTATTAAGCATATTATGCTTAATTGAACCATAAATAATTAGATACATAAATTTCCCACTTCTTTATTAATTTTACTGCAAGCATCCTCAATCTCCTCCTCTCTAGTAAGGAAAACAAGTATATCGCCAGGAGGTTCACACATGTGTATTTGTACAACAGTTCGGATAGCTGCCTCAAGGTTGTCTCTTTCAGGATCCTGGGTGTGAAGGATTTCCACAGGATGCAGCCTTCCAGGAACTTCCATAAGGGATGCACCATTAAAATAATCCTGAAATTTCTTAGCTTCAAGAGTAGCACTCATAACAACCAACTTTAAGTCTGGTCTATTTCTCAACACTTCTTTCAGAAGCCCAAACAGCATATCTGTTGCCAATGCATTCCAGTAGGGTTTGGTGCTTCGATTTTCACATCAGAAGCAGATCCTTTTATAGCACTAACATAGAACACATTGCAAATCGAATGAGACAATTGCAACAGTCTAATGGAACTGTTATAGTCTGCAGACTAATTCTAACCAACAGTACAGACTTTTTATCTTCTTTGCAGATTTTTTCACAAGATGCTTCATGACTTTGATTTCTGGTGAGAATCTCTTTGAGTTTCGCATTGATCAAGTTAGGGTCCGAGTTCTCATTCGTTTCAGCATGTACACCTACAAGTCGAATCCTGATCATACAAAATACAATCACAATACATATATCTACTGCCTTTTTTTCAAAGGGTTTTGATAAAACTTATCACATCATATGCTCACTCACCTAGAAGAAGTTTGCTCTGGCTTTGATGACATTCCTCTGAAATAGTTGATGATTCAAGTAATACAGGCGCCTATCATTAAAACAAGCAACCAAAATTCGCTCAATTATAAGTTACATTAATCTAGCAATTAAATTGACACATTCTATTTCTATACATATGTTTCTCAAATTGGAAAATAAGAAACTCTTTTCACCTTCATCGTCTAATGTGCATCGTCGAGATCACACTGGCTGCTAAGTTGAACTGATCTAGCAGCCTTAATTCTCAACATAAAAGCTGCAATTCATTAAGAGAAAGAACTATCAGAACTCTTACCCAAGACATTTTACATACTAAATACCAGTCGTCCCTGTCGTCATTAGGAAAGCAGCAAACTTATCTCTTAGACAGTAACTTGATAAAAGCCACAATTACCAGTCGTTAGTACTCATTATCAACTAATGATATCTAAATTTAATAATATTAGAAATCTAGAGCTCCTTGTACAACTGATTATGAGCTTCATCTATTGAATGCTACAAGAAAGTAGGAATTTCTGCTCAGAAAGCATCAAAGAAATGAAAAAATTTGGTAGAGAACCTGGAAATCCACCAATATGGTAGTCCTCCTTGTCTTAGCTTGGAAATCTCATCACACGGCAAAGAAATGCTTCATGATATCTAATATCAATTCTATCTCAGAGAACAGAATCAACTAAGAGTAGAACCATAACATTAGTGGAAGTCAAGGAATAGTGAGAATGGATGTGTGTTTACAACCATTAATAGTCAAGTAATGCTTTATTACCATTATTTGGAGAATATTCCCTAAATAGAGATCCATCAAGCAGGCCGGATATGGAGGAAATTGTAAGGTCTCTGTCAAAAATTATGAACATGTCAATGACCTGCGAAACATCGTTGTGAATTCAAGCAAGACAGGTTTGAGAAGCTTGAATGATACCATTCTCGAAACTTGCATCATACACCCCCCTCCTCCTCTAGTAGGCATCTTTTTACTTGGTCATGCAGACATTATATCCATTGTTTCTGTACAATGATAAGAAAGGGTCTAGACCAGGAAAGTTTTCAGGAATAAGTTTAGCAAGTAGCTTATATGTAATTTATAAGTGATACACTCATAAATTGTGTCCTCTCCATATGTATACAGAAGGCTTTTTTTTCGTCTGAGCTTCACATCTCTGATACTTCACCAGCACGATTTTGTCTATTATAGCTGTCAGTGAAGTACTAGACTGACATTCTATTTCGCTCTTTGGCACAAGATTTAAAAAGTTGCCAAATATGTAACATAATATTACTATAGTTGAAGATCAGTTATTCAAATCTAAATCACCTTGAATCATAAAAAAGGAGAAATCTAAAACAAGCTGGAGGACAAACATAAATCAGAAACTGAAGCAACATGCAAGACATAAGATTCAAACTAAAAAGCGAAAAAAGAATGAGGAATCAGCATCATTACCTGCAAATTCAAGGAGAAGCTGCACATAAAAGCATAACACCATGTGAATCAGCTGAAAAAAATACATATGAGTATCGCATAGCACCACTAACCAATAGAGTCTTTGAAACTCCCACTATATAGCTTGTGTACATTTATAACATCTGCTGAGCTGACATTGAACATCTGACCAGAAGAAGGTAGTGGAAGGATGTCCTCTCGCTCCTTACAAGTCTCTTCAATAATGGAAGCTTCTCTTAGTCTTCCTTCCTTCCAAAGTCCTTTGACTAGCAATGACTTTGTCTATACATCAGGCACAAAACCTGAGTTCCTCATGTCTTCAAATAATCTTAGTGCAAGAGTAGCCCTTCCACACTTACAATAAGCACAAACAAGTGTCTTATACATGTAAGCATCTGGCTCTACACCACACTGTCTTATCATTTCGAGTAGCTTCTGTACAATTCTGAAATCACCTCGAACTGCAAAATGATGCATAAACCGGAAAATATCTGAGCAGGGTGAATTCCCATAGATAACATCTCATTCACAGTATCTATGGTATCACCATCCAATCCGCACTTGAGCAATGTTCGTAACAGAGAGGAATATAAACGCACCATATCGAATTTGGAGATGTGATTACATAGCAATTTAACATCATGGAAAATTCTTAAAGCAGCAGATCCTTCCTTGGAAAGGCCAGAAAAATCAATAATTTGTCTGACTGTGCTATTTGCCAACTTAATTCCTTCATTCTTCAGTTTGAACAATATATCATCAACGAGATCAACTCTCCCATGGCTCGCTACTTTTGTGATTATGCCTGAATAAGTGTGGATATCATGCACAAAACCAGGTTGATTAGCAACCCAGCAGAAAAACTGCCATGCTGTTTGAGGTGATTTAAAGTGCCTAACCACCTACTAAACTATGTCACAGTGGTCAATGCAGAAGATTATTAGATTCACAAGATTATTTGGAATCTCTAGAAGCAACATTAACAAAGGGTTGAGGAACCATGATTCATGACAATGTAGCAAAAAGGTAAGTAGGATAGTTTGAGTAAAAGATAGAATATTATTTGCTTTATTAACCAATTTGTAGGTGACACTAGAAGATGTTATGCAATAACTATTTGGCCTCTAATTAAAGCTCTTGATAAAATAAAAGATAAATAACTATCACATTAACTAATAGAACTATTGTATGTGTTGTTAGCCTAATAGAGGAAATCCAACTCTCATATTAACAAGGGTTGAGAAGAAACCTATTAAAACTAGCTCAAACACTTATCTTTCACGTTTAATAGCAAAGAAATCATAAGTAGTCAATCGAAGCGTAGTCTTAGAGAAAGCGATTGAATATAGTCGGTTCACGCTGAACTGTCGGACAACGAATCAGATTTGCAATGAACATAAGTAGCTACAAAAAATGACATAATCACGGTCATAGTTCTAAGGACATACTATCATATCATAAAAATTCAATCTTGACAGATGCGTCACATAAACCCATCAATAACATTCAACAATCCACCATAATTCCATAAACAACTCACATGAACTGAAAAAGGGTCAACTTCGAAGTACTAGTAATATCAGTATAAACTCCAAGAAATTAAGATCAAAAAATGCCTCCAACAAAGCAATTCAGCAAATTAATCAGTTCATGATTACTCAAACACGAAACATATACCCTAGAATTCGATTCTCACACTACAAAAACTCAGAAACCAATAAATTAGAGAAGAAGAGAGAGAAAATCGTACGATAGTGAAATCGAGAAGGGAGAGATCTATGGCTGAAAACCTCGACGGCGACGGAGCGATTCCAATCTTGCTCTTATGTGTTGCTTGACGTTGGTTCTTGTGGATTCTTGTGGGTGGCGTCGCGTTGGTTGAGGAGGAGAATGCATCGAAGCAGCGGACTAGCGAAGACTCGTGGTGTTTGCGCTGTTGGTGAAGAGAGGAGGAGATGAAGAGAGAGAGATGGCGGTGCTGATGGCGGTGAAGAAATGAAAGGTAGTGGAGTGTTGAGGAGAGAGAGTGAGAGGAGAGGGGTCTGGTAGGGTAAAATGAGAGAGGTGAGGGGTTTGGTAAGTGAAGCGAGATATGTTATCTCTGGGCCATTTATTTTGTGTCGTTCAGTTGGGCCGTTTATTTTGGGCCATAACTGATTCGGTTGGGACGAACCGGATCAGTTAATGAAAACTGATCCGGTTTTCCTTCCAACCGCATCAGTTAATTGACCCAAAATTTAGCGCCCATAATTTGGTGGATTTATGATCCGGTTTTGAGAGAATCGAATCAGTTTTGTTGTGTCATATAAGGTTTTTTCCACTAGTGAAGAGAGATGTATTGATCTTTTTGTGAAGCATGGTGTTGATCAACCTGAAGTAATAACATTTCTTGAGGGACCTGGCTAGCCCAAGGAGATGGAGAGTGAAAGTAGAGAGCCTAAAGAGATGGGGACTGAAAATGGGGAGCTCAAGGACATAGGGACTGAAACTAGGGAGCCCAAGGAAATGGGACTGAAACTAGGGAGCCTAAGGAGATTGGGACTGAAATTGGCCATCATAAGGAGATGGATAGTGAAACTGGCCAGTCCAAGGAGATTAGTCAACCAGCTGGTTTGAGTCAAACAAAAAAGCCCCATGGTCCCCTAAAAAATTGACCCCACACAAAGAAAGTGACAAACCCTAAGACTAGGTTCCCATCACCCCACTTAGATTCAATCCAAGAAAGTTGGGAGAAAAAACAACCTCAGTTACTCCTCCCATAGAAGACCCTGAAGTCTCATTGATTCCACCTACTGACTTTTATGCCAAAATGGCTAACCCCAACAACATTTCATAACAACCAATCCCTTATACACAACCAACCCCAACCAGTACTTCACAAACATCATCACAACAACCAATCCCTCCTACACAACCAACCCCACCCAGTACTTCACAAACATCACCAGTTCCATCCAACACCTCACAAGCAGAACAACCAATCCCACCCCCCACTTCACAAATAGAATAAACAATTCCACCCCCCCACTTCACAAACAGCACAACCAATCCCACTCCACACTTCAGAAACTGAACACCCAATCCCACCCAACACCTCATCTAGTGACTTCTTTAAGTCGTATGACAACATACCTGAAAGTCCTATTCCTTATGATGAGCTATTTGCATATGATGAAGGAGAGGAAAGTGGTGGATCAGATGGTTTGTATGAGCTAGATAGTGACGGTCATGATGATGACTTAGAAATTCTAGGGTTAAAGGGGAGGTGTCTGATGCTAATGTGGAATTGAGGGATGGTGAGGAGAATATTGTACATGAACTGGAACCTAATATAGGAGAGAGTATAGATGATGAATTGAGAGAAGCTAGAGCAAGGGTGAAGGGGTGCACCAGTAAGTTGTTTGAGCTTGCAAAACAGTTGCAAAAGGAAGCAGCAGAGGGTAGGAGTGGGGCATCTACTTCTGAGAGGCCTCATCTGGGAAACAATTCAATAGGTCCAGAGACTAATATTTGTGTTAGTGATTATGAAGACAGTGATGACGTTGAATTGACACCCGGAGATAGTGGAGAATAAGATTTCGGTGGGAGAATTAGAAGAGAAAGAAGGGTTATAGTGAGTGAACATACCGAATTCACCAAATTTGAGTGGAAGGTTGGTTTTAGGTTTCCCAACAGAGAAGCCTTTAGACAGGCAGTTGCTAAGTATGTTGTTGTGCAAGTCAAAAATCTAACATTTGTTTCTAGCAACAAAAAAAGGCAACAAAGAATGGAGGTGAAATGTTGCATTAGTTGTCCTTTTAGGCTGTATGGTTCATGGGACAGCAGAAGAGCTTGCTTTGTCCCGAAATCTGTGGATGGAGCTCACACTTGCACAAGGGATATGGAAAGGAATAGACAATTGAAGTCTACATGGATGGTTAGACAGTTTCTTGAGATTTTCAAAAACATACCACATTGGCCAGCAAAGGAGATAATGGAAACAGTTTGGAGGGCCTTTAGGGTGATCATTAAGAAAGACCTTGCTTACAAGGTTAAGTACCATGCTCATAGGATGTTGCATGGCTCTATGAGAGAGCATTACTTGAAGTTGGGAAGGTACATTGCAGCTCTAAAAGATGGAGACCAAGATACTAAAATCACATCGGTGAATAATCCAATTTAGAGGGGTCCAACACCAGTTTTCCTGAGGATGTTTTGTGTGTTTTGATGGAATAAGGAGAAGATGGATATAAGGCTGTAGGAAATTGATTTGCATTGATGCTTGTTTTTCTAAAACATTCCTTGGAAGGTAACTCCTTGCTGCAGTAGGTAGGGATGGAAAAGAACAGATGTTTCCGGTAGCCTGGGCAGTGGTAGAAGGAGAAAATAATGACTCCTGGAGCTGGTTTATTTCTGAGTTGTAGAGGAGCTTGAATCTGGGGTTGGTTTAGGGTTGGGATTGGTATCAGATGAGCATCAGGTGAGCTCTTTGTACATTGTTTTCTTTTTCTTTTTCTTTTTCTTACATTAATGCCAATAATTGCATTGATTTTTTGCATGTTTAGTCTATCTTAGCTATTGTTGGTCAGTTGTTGCCAAGTGCTGAGCATAGGGTTTAATGATTCTTTTTCATTCTTACACAGGGAAGACTGCAGACAGAAGGGGCACAATGTTCAACCTCATACAGTGCTTTTGGATTGGGAAGCCAGGCATCAACATCCAATTTCCCTTGATGTCATCTGTTGTTAATGGTTTAGGGTTCAATGGTGGTGTTGTAATTTAAACAGTTTAGGGTTGGTAGTTTTTTAACTTGCAAATATTTAGCCGATGTAGTTTTTTGCTACACTATTCAATTGGTAAAGTCATGTTTAGTTTCTGATTAACAAAGTCTTAACTTGTTGATTTAATTTTGAGTGTTTCCACATTTAATTTGGAAACACAGGTTTACCAAAACAAAGGGCAGCAGTATTTCATTCATTAATTGCAAGAATACAGCCCTAAGCTTTGCACATATGTAAAAGCAACCTATCTATCACAGATAACCCTAAATTTGTAATTTGTCATTAAAGATGACGGAGTTACAAACAACGTTAACTTGGTTTGACTTTGGCACCATTTAAGAAGGTGGTTAATGGCATTAAATGCGAAGAAGGTGGTTTGGCGCCCTATTAGCGGTCTGCTGCCAGCAATAAAACCCTTGAATTGTGCATCAAAACTAATGAACATCCTTTTGAATAGCCATCAACCACCTTCTTAAATGGCGCCAAACCCATCCAAAGTCAAACCAAATTAACAAAGTTTGTAATTCTGTCATATTTAATGAAAAGTTATAAATTTAGGGTATCTGCGATAGGAGTGACAATGTGGGGGGTTATTTGGGAAAAAGGGTTATATGTCAGTATTATCTGAGATAATATCCCAAAATATTACTCCATCCGTCCCAGAATACTCTTGACACTTATCAGGGCACGTAGTTTTAAATGATAAGTTGTTGTTTGGTTATCAATTTTTATTTTATTGAAAAGTAGATGTGATATTGTTAGTAGGTAGTAAAAGTAGTATTATTTTATTTGGTGGAGAGAGAGTGTGGGCCAATGGTTATAGTTGGCAGGTAGTAGGAGTGGTATTTTTTTACTTGGAGGAGAGAGAGTGTGGGCTAATGGTTAAAAGGTAGAAGGATTAAAATAATAATGGGTCATATCCAAAAATAGAAGTGTAAAGAGTATTATGGGACATATGAAAAAGGAAAATGTGAAGAGTATTCTGGGACAGAGGGAATACTAATTTACCAACATATGCACCTAGTTCATCAATTTAGCAACAATGATAAACAGAATCCATGATAATCCTAAGGCAAGTACAGCATAACTCACCTCTTGAACTCAAGTTTTAAGCATTTCATTCCTCATTTCAAACATCCCCTCTTCCATTTTTTGTTTCTTCAATTTCAGCTTCTTAAACTTCTCCTCTACTGCCTTAAATTGCATCTCCAAATCTGACACAGTTGTAAACTGCTCCATTAACTTGGCTTGCAAATGCTTACACTCTTTGCATGACTTTTCCCCATCTTCAATCTCCCATTTAAAGAAACCACACTCATATTGTCCCTGAATTGACACAAACAACAAGTCATTTAATCCCCAATTTTAAAGTAGAAAAACCCTAATTTCATGGCTGCATCCCCCGACTCATTGTTCATCCAAATTCAAAGATAATAACAAATAAATTGTGCAAAAAAAAATGCAGACTATATCAAGTAAAAAAAACAAAAAACTAACTCACTGGCCACATTGAACACCCATAAAATCTTCTTCCAAAATTCGCCCCTCTGCGTACAGTTCTTATTACAGCAGGGATGTCATGGTTGCACTTGTAAGGAACATCACCTGAATTTGCTCTTGAATTGATGGACCTAAATCCCCCTGATGCTTGTGCTGCCATTGGAGAGGAAATTGGAGAAGAAACTTGAGAAGAATAAAATGGAAGAACAAAGGAATTGGGGGTTTTAAAAAAAACAAACATGTGCAACAACGGTAACAATCACGTGATGGGTTATACCGGTTTCTGCCGGTGAGTAACCTGGAAGGACCACGTGTGTCAAACATATGTAAAAATTGGGCCTGCTATGGAATAGTCCATAGTTGGACCTTTTATGGCAGGGCGGTCATAGTTTGGACTGTCCTTGTCAATTTTTCCTTAGTTTTATAATATACTAGAATTGGGACTCGTGTCACATAAGAGAGGAAATATGTTACATAAGAATTATATTTCTTTGTTAAAATAATTAACATAATTTTAGAAATAAAAATAAGATAATCTTAAGCAATAATTAGATAATACAACAACTTATTAGATATATAAATTATTGAAAGATTATATAGGAATATAATTTACAAATTATTGAGATCTGTCATATAAGTCATTCCAACTTATGTATAGACATTCCATTTTCGTCGAATTAGTACGATCACTAACCATAGCAACATCTAGAGAAGCATTGCTAGTAGGCAGCCTAGTAGCAAAATGCCTCTCCTCATCCAAAAGCCAAGGGTCATGCCAAATATTCACATTAGAGCCATTTCCGATAAGCCCAACTACATCTTCCTTAATAAGAGCTTTAGAGCTCTAAAAGCTGCGCCAAGAGTAAGTTCCACCATAACCTAGAGATGCTTCAAGAAAAGTCTTTTCCGAATAATACTTCGCTTGCAAAACCTTACTGCGAAGAGAGTTCTCATGACGCACAAGGCGCCATGCTTATCGAACAAGCAAACCATCATTAAAGACGGATAAGTCTTCGGAACCCATGCCACCCAAACATTTAGGTGTCCATATAAATTCCCAACTTTTCAAATGCATCTTTCTCTGAGACCCTATTTGACCTCAAAAGAATCAAGTCGTAGCTGCCCAATCTTGCTGATCACCGGAGGTGGAAATTTGTAGACGCCCATCAAATAGTAGATCATAATTAATGGCTTGAATGACGGTTTTCAACAAAGTCTCATTTCCAACTCTCGATAGAAGTTTCTCTTTCCAACCCTGCAATTGTTGAAAATTAATCTTTCCAACTGATTAGATATATAAATTATAAAAAGATTATATAAAAATTAAAATAAAATAACTTTAAGTAATAATCTTTAATCATACACTATATGAGGAAGTATTTAAGTGGTTTGTCGATGTTTGATGATTGTAATGAGATCATTAATGTTAGATGGTGTTAAATATTTTTATAGTACAAAATCTATTATAATTTTAAGGATTTTTCATTGTATGTTATGATTTGATTGCAAAAGATACCATTGGTTTCTAATTTAACAACTGCAAATGTCTCTTCCCCTCTTGTTGATTGAATTCATGAACTACGAGTCTTGCTTTGTTTCTAAATATAGTTCCAAACTCGACAAACTTGTTTCAGAAGACTCATGAGTTATCACCAGCGAATTTTTTTTTTCTTTTGTGGGTTTTAGTTCAAGGTATAACTAGTTCTTCCACCCGTGCATAATGCACCAGAAGTTTTAATGTTCTAATTTTTGGAACTTTTATTAAATACATCAAGTTACATAAATTATAAAGGTTTAAAATACGCGAATGCATAAAATTAAAATGCCAATACACCCTCATTATAAGTCTATTCAACACTAACATTCTTATACGTAATTAAATAATTGTAAAACTTAAAACATAGATCACAACATGGAAAATAATTACACGTTCTGAAACACTTCCTTGTACACTACATTAGTTGTTGTATTTGACGTTCCTGTATCTTTATCACAAACTAATATTTCAGTCCCTTTTTACTTGTAACTCTTGATATTGCCACATAAAATTGTCCATGGCTAAAAACTGGTCGAAGCAGATACAACCCTACATGAGAGAGAGATTGTCCTTGACTTTTGTTTAATGTCATTGCAAAACACACAACCAAAGGGAATTGCCTTCTTTGGAATTTGACTGGAAACCTTTTGAATCTAATGGGGTGAGTGTCATCCGCGGAATAAAAACTTTGTGGCCCACATTACTTCCAGATACGACCACAACTTCAACGATGCAATTGCGTAGGTGCTTAACAACCAACCTTGTACCATTGCACAAATCGCATGTTTGGTCAATGTTCCTTAGAAGCATAAATGGTGCACCGACCTTTAATATTATACTATGGTTCGGTAATCCAGAGCATGTAATGGTATTTAAGAATTCTGTAGAATAAAGCTCATGGATGCCAAAGTTGGCTTCATCATTTGAAATTGCATCCGAACTCAAGTATGTTATTTTTTCACCTGGCAATTGCGATATGACATGGTCTTCATGACTATCAATGTATGATGTAAACTCGTCTGCGTATTCTCCCCATAAAATGCATGTAATTGACTTGTTTCTGTTTTAAACAAAAAAAAAACATTGACAATAATAAAGATAGGTGTTAATACAATTTGAACTTCAAAAATGTTATAACGACACAATAAGGAAATTTTGTACTGCTTTGATTGCGATAATGTCTTACTCTATGTTAATTAATTCCAATGTCATCATTCGAGATTTTCCATTGTCCTTAATTGGAGTGTATCCAATAACCTCTCCAATGAAGTCTTACTTAAATTGAAGAAATAAATAAGAAAATGAAGTAATGTAGAACATTTAAATAAAATAAAGGATTTTTTTATTTTTACCACCTTTTAGAATCACAATTTTCAAGATAACCACCTTATAAGTTCATTTTTTAAAATAACCACCTTATATGATCTAAATCTCTTTAAATACATACCAATTGACATATTTCGCCCAAGAAATTGGTCTTAAAGAAGGGTTTAAATCTTATTTACATTCTAGTGGATAAAGATGGAGGTGGTGGAATCGTTCTTAAACCCTTTTTGAGGGATATTCTTGACAGAATTTGTAAATTGGTAGGCATTTAAAATGATTAAGGTCATATAAGGTGATTATCTAAAGAAATGAACATATAAGGTGGTTATTCTGAAAAACGTGATATTATAAGGTGGTTAAAGTCAAAAATCCTAAAGTAAACACTAAATTTCTCAAATAAATAGTGGAATTAACTAAAAGCAAATTTACCTATATAGAAGACATCGGAAACTTTTTTGCTAGCAAATCTCCGAACTCGACAAAATGGGGTCCATATTGTAAAATTGGCAATGCTTCACATTCATTGATACTAGCCTTATATGCACGCTATGCGTGCGAAATCATATTGACAGTTAAATTAATTGTGTGTAATTACATCTTGTAATTATTTGTAATTAAAAATGCAATCCCCCAATTTAGAATGTCTATAATTAATCTATATCAGTTTAGTTCTTTAAAAGTCTTAGATAAAGGGGTGCAGTTGCATATTTGAAGAGTGAAAAAAGATAATTATAAATAACCAACAATAAAAGTCTTAGTTAGGAGTAATTTTTTAACAAATATTAATAAGTGTTGATATTTATTCATTTAATTTTTTTTTCTGGCTTTTGAGGTAGTTTGATAAACTAATAAAAAAGCTAGATGAATGCTTTTAGTTAGCTTAATTATTTTTAACAAAGATGAATTATTTGACATGATAATGAGGGCCATATTTCTCATTGCAAGTTGGTATCATAAACCCATAAATAAATGACAATAAAGAAGTGTTGGCTCTCATTTTAAAACTCTATTAGATATGCTTTGGAGAATTTGGAAGAATTTTGGACTAAGTTGTTTATAATTATACCAAGTAATTCCTTTTGAGTTCTAATCCTCAGTGTAGAGATACTTAAATTTTATACTTGAATTTACATTAGGTGTTCTTTTTTTCTTTTATCTTACTTCATTCGTTGGATTACAAACACATTGCAAAATGAAAAGATCAGAAAGTAAAATTTACCTTTTAACTGTGGTTTCCCTTGGTTTGGTTTTTGCTCCTCCAAGTTTGGTTCAACTACACCGTATAAAAAACACACACCATTAATGTATGATAAGAATTAAAAATTCTGATGGAGAACAAAGCAAAATATGAATGTGCCCTCATTTAAAGATTTTAAGTACCTCCTCTTAGTCTTTGAAAAGGACATTCTTAGTTAAGGGAGCCATTTGGTATTGTTTATAGTTTATAGTTTTCCAAAACTCAAAATTGATTTTAGTTTTGGTTTGTTAAACTGACACATATCACTATTGTGAACCTACTACTTATTTCATTATTTTGTTTGCGGATAGCAGCACTTGCCATATGATTAGAAACAATAGTTGCAGTCTTGCAGATATTACTTCACCTATTTCCATTTCACATAAGAAAATAAATATAACATATAACATCTATACCTAATTAAAACTGAAACTATATCGTCTATATATATGCATTGACATTATAGCGTTAACTCAACCCCAAACCACTTTTCTTTGTTTCACTTACATAGTATACATACTATATATCTAAAATACAGGCTTAACATTCAAAATTAACAAATAATAAAACAACTTACTCCCTTCGAGTCCCATAACAAGAGCAATTCATCTCTGCTTAACAGTCTGAGAAATTTCCAACATCGGCGGTGGCGTCATCCTTCACCGTGAAATTTGGCGACACTGGCTACTCAGTACTCACCGGACACCGGCGACTCATCGGCCATCAGCCATTATCTGGTAATAGCAGAGATGAATTGAGAAAGGAAAGAGAGAAAAAGAGGATGGGTTTTCCAAATCCATAATCAAATTTCTTAAACGATTGCTACTTTTTCTGTTTCCAGTTTATGAAATGTACTCAGATCAATTAGTTCTTTAAAACGGTTTTATCGAACATGTTTTGTTTTTCACTACTTGAAAGATAAACAACAAAACCACCATAGCAGTTACCATCTCTCTTATTTTTAATTTTTTGCTTTTTCTATTTTTTGGTGTCCTAACCCTCTTGGCATACATAATGGTGTAACAAAGAAAAAACAATTTTTTGTTCTTGTAAATTGTTATCCTTTTGTACGCCTATTTGAAGGCTTATACTTTTTTTGAGGGAATTTAAAGGCTCATACTTGTTAATAGCATATTAGCAGATCATTCAAAGGCTTTTCTAATCTTATAGAAAGTAGATTTAAAAATAAAGAAAACAATGGTAACTCAGCAGCATAAAGAACAATATACATTATACAATCTCCTTATTTATGAAGTTGACAAATTTGATGGAATTGAATTCCTCATCCAACCAAATAATGAAATTGCAGAGCATAAAAGTAAAAGAAATAAAAATAAATAAAAATACCATCGGTGATGATAGCTGGTTGAGGAGGGACTTTAAATTCCTCGGCGGCGAATTTGAGAACGCAAGTGAATGGTGCGGCTTTTCCACTGAGGTGAGGAACCAAAGTTCTTGAATCAAAGCCGAAAACCCAACAGAAAAGTGAGAAAAAATGGTGAGCAATAGGAATAAGAGGAGAGAGACGAAGAAGATTGAGAAAGCATATGAAATTATGAATGATGAAGATTGGAGCCGAGGCCGTTTCTTCTAATGAACGATTGATAATTTGGTTTGTAAATTGTTTCTGTCTATGCGAGAAAATATGGTAGTAGAGAAAGCAAGAAGATTTAACTGTCGGGATTTTGGTAACTGTGTTGTTGGGGGAGTTGGGTTGGTTTTGTTTTGGAGTGAATTACAGTTATTCTGTGTGATGTGATTTTGTAAAAATATTTATTTTGATTTATTTTATTAGATGTAATTTGCTTTATTGAGTGAGGGTAAAATGGGGTTCTAATATTTTGGTGTCCCCCCTCTTTTCCCATATAGAATAGAGATGAGAACAACAATTCAAACTGAGTTGTACCCATGTTGTGTAGCACGCTCTTTAACGTTATTCTCATGAACGGCAAAAAGTCTGAAATCTCAACAAATGAACTGTCTTGAATTGATTTTTCAAATGTATTAATCAACAACTTGCGACATAAGACTTGAATTTTTTGTCCCTTGCAAAATGTAGGGTAAACAAAAATTAATAGTAAGAATAGTGTAAAATAGAAGTATAATGTGAAACGAATTTGTTATAAATTAGAAATTAACATAATTTACCTCAACATCCATCAAGATGAATTCAATACTATATGTTTTCTTGTCTTTACTACCAAAAAACAGGTTTCAACCAAACCCTGATGATCCTTCATTTCACTAGAAAAATATTTAGATATGGTTGATATGTCTATAACATTCGTGCATGGGTTTGCGATTGGCAAAAGAGTTCATAGTTACACTTGTGTTTTTTCCTAAAAACAAACTAGTAGTGAATATATTATTAACTACCAGAAACTTTGAGAATCCAATTTTTCTAGTTTAAACAAACAATTACGCTAATCGATTAATTTAAAATGTAAGGCACAAAAAACAATTACCTTTTTAAACGAAATGTTCAAATCCGTTTGAATAGGTTAGTGAATCAATTTTGTGTTTATTGTCATAGATATATAAAGCCTTAATTAATGACATAGTTTACATAAAAAGGACCATAACAATATTCATTTTAAACATAAAACACTAAGTAATGGACTTTCCATAAATCTGTTATATTAAGAATCACCCCAAATGTATTAGGAAACTATATCATATCATAATCGTAGCTAAATTTAGAATATTGTGAATATACATAATTGCCTTAATTAGCGTGCATATATGTGTAATTTAGTTAGGAGATAAGTATATTCCTTATAAAAAAATTGGATTCACCGTTCTTTTTTTCAAATAATAAAACGAAATAAGTATACTGTTATAGTTTCTAAAATTGGTTTAAATTATATCCTTAACTTAAAAAATTAGTATAAAATGTTATTTGTACATAGAGTCATTAAACATTAATTATTGGCGTGTTACATTTAGGATAGTTGCAATGGGTGTATTGTAATGAATTGGAAGATTGGACTATAGAATTTGGGCTGATTGAACAGACATTTGACTAAAAGAAAAAACGGGCCTGTGAAACAATTTTGTGATGGGAAAAACATGAAGGCCTATAATGTTTAATAAATTGGTCAGTCCATGAAAGTTAAAAGTGTGAGGTACAAAGTGTATGATTCCTATCTATTAGATTGTTCTAATAGTGTATTTAATATCAATAGAAATAACACGTAGTTCATTTTTTTTTTTTTGCATAACTAAAATCATTAGGTTAAGTAATTGTGATTTTTTCATGACAAAATTAGGCGATATATAAATCATTAAATGCGTTTTGGTACAAAATCGCTTTGCATTTATCAAGTTTAAAGTAATAAATAAAAAAGTGCATGTTTGTTGATATATATAGATAAATTTACGTATGAAACTAATGAAAAAAAAAACTCATAAACTTCTTCGCATAGAAGCAACATAATTGAATCTATTACATGAGAAATTATATTATTCATATAACAAAAAAAACCTAAAATTATTTTAAAACAAATAACAGAATATGCATTGGAAATCTAATTCATAAGAAATAAAAAGAAGCGAACTTCACGATCACACTTGCAATCTTCACATTCCACTTTGTCAGAATGGTTCGAAAATGAAAAGTAATCATCAACATCCCACCTGCTCAAATTCATGGTATCCTTTGATGAAAAGAGCAAAAAGTTGGTGGGTTTGTTACTATTCTCATTTTAGTTTTTACCCATATGTTGTTTAATAGTTGTCTAAGCCTCCACCTGCATCGAATTATACATTCTAAACCAACTAAACTAATTAGACCTTTGACGATTTTGAGTCCATTTTCTTTCAAACCTTTATTCGTACTACATAGGTAAATTAGGTCTAAACAATAAGTTGACATTGTATGTCCAACAGTTGTGGCTTCATGCAGCATAGCCATTCCAGAGTAATAGTTGCCGTAGGCAAAAATTTGAACCTGTGTAGAGAAAAAATATATAAATTAATTTCAACTGAGCAAGTACTAATATGCGATGTGGATAAAGTACTTAAAAATTAATAATCTAACAAAGTTGAAAAACTGTTAACAAACAATCAATCTAACTTAATTGAATATGTATTTTACATATTCGTGATAAATAATCACAAATTAAATAACATATTATGCATTAAAATTTTTCGTCTATAAAAACATATATATGAAAAAAATAATGAGTATTTTGTAAATTAGGACGAAAGTTACACTAAATAAATTGAGTTCATTAAGTACTAAAAATCGTACTCAACAAATTTAATTCGCAATATATAATGAATCCATTCATATAGATATGATACTTACCATTCCAAAACGAAGGAGTGCGGTCGGATTCTTGCATTGAAGATAATGTCCAAAGAAGATTTCCGCATTACTGTCCAAATACCATACTCTATCGATCAAGCTCTCTTATGCATAACGTAGTCTTCATTTGAAATTTCGTTGAGAAGCTTGCAACTAATCAAGAAATAAAACAAAAATTATTATAATGAAATTTGTGCAAAATAAATACAAAACTCAATGACTAAATATATAAATTAATACCTTAGTTTGCAGTTGAATAAATCAAGTGGAGATTGAGAAGCTACATTGCCGAGTATAGTCATTGTTATCTCATTAGGGAGACGATCAAATGAATTTTTTCTTGTATTATTTTTTCAAGAAAAAATACATTATTTGAACAAATCAATCAAGTGGGGATTGAGAAGCTACATTTGCCAATTTCTTGTATTACTTCTTCAAAAGAGCATCCCAATTCTCAATCACTCCCTTCGTAATTTGGTAGAAAGCTCAATTTGATTTCGAAAATACATTATTTGAACAATGTAAGGCATTGTTTCCTTACCTTCTTCTTCTTCTTCTTCTAGCTAATCTAACTTATGAACAATAGCCGAAATTTTCTCATCAACAATTGACAACGTTTCAAACAATTCGAAAGTAACCTCATTTATATTGTTGATATGCTCGGTAATTTGTGGATCCATTCAAAGGTTGAGTATTCTATAAGAATTAAAAGTTGACGAAAGAAAGATAAGAAAACGGATTTGTTAAAAGAATGGAGATGTGAATATACGAAGACACAATGAGAATCAATTTATAGAAAAATTCGGACATCACAATAATTTTTTAAAGTAGGTGGTAGTTTGGCATTGAATTTATGATAGAGTAATAAATTATTTTAACTTAATTTAAAAATGTTAAGAGTTAATGCAATAGTCAATGTCCATGTCAGAGAAATAAATTAACAATGTAGTTATTGTTGAAATGTTAATGCGTGTAAGTTAGTAATAATGTTATTGACAGTTTCTTACTTTAAATGTTAATACGTGTAAGTTAGTAATAATGTTAATGCGTGTAAGTTAGTAATAATGTTAATGCGTGTAAGTTAGTAACAATGTAGTTAGTAATAATTTTAATGTCAATATATTAGAATCATCTAAATTTTGGTTGATCGCATAAGAAAAATACGCAAATAAAAGTAAATAAAAAATTATACATATATACGAATATAGGAGTAATGTCTAAATATATTCGGCCAAAATCGTAACATATTAATTATTAATATATCAACAAAAGTATTCCAAGGTAACTAAAGAATTTAATTAAATGAAACAGTCACAAAATATGTAGTTGTTCATAGAACTGATAATATCGAAAATGGATACTTAAACATAACGTAAAAAAAAAATTTGAACCTAATCATCACTTGCTAGATAACGGAGGAAACCAATGTTTTTAAGCTGAAGAACATCTCCATCGTTCAAATCAATATCCTCAAAATACTCATGACATACTTTATAAGCCCTTGGAGGAGTGCATTGGACGTCATATAAAATCATATTCCAAAAATCAAAATATGGCCGAAAACCGTCAATTGTAGTATTAACCTCTTCGACATCAGCCCATACCTCGTTGCTTTTATTATTTTGATAAGTAACATAGTAGATACATCGTGGAAAAATACATGACCTTCACGAAAGAGGGTAAGAACCATAGATTCAACATCAAGAAAATTAGAGTAGTCCACTTTAGGAGGCCATATTCTTTTGATAATAGGTGTATTAATCTCTTGGGAGGAAGATTAATTATCATGAGAGGGAGATGATGTTGACATTATGGACAAAAAAATTTACACGTTTTAGAGTGGTTTGTTTCATATGGAATGGTCTATATTTATGGTTGCAACTATGTAGATACAATTGATATCTTCCACTAATTTCGAAAAAAAAGAAGCAATAACAATAATTTCAACCTAAAATCAAGGTGGATTTGAAAATCGAATCTCATAATCTAACATACCGTTTTTAGGTCAATCAATTTCATCTAAAATGGCCTTGATTTTGTAATGATTGAAGCACACAAAGATTTTATATCATTAACTGCCTAATAATTAGAAGATTTTGAACCTAAAATCACGGAATTTTGCATAGATTTGGACGAATTTGGCCAAATCTTTTGAAAACAACTTAGCCCCACTTGTCCCTTCCTTAGACCTTGTACACATAAGCAAAAAAAAAATATTTTTAATGGACACATAGGATTTCATTACCTTGTCTAAACAACACATAAGCAAATTTTTCTAGCTTTATATAATATAATGATACTTTTTTCGGATTTTTCACCAGGTACCCCTGAGTTTTTCAACAATGCACAAGGTCCCCTTATAGTTTCAAAAATGCACAAGGTTCCCTTGTGGTTTTCAAAAATACATGACTTGACCCTACTGTCAAGTCTCCGTTAATTATCTTATTAAAAAAATGAAATTAACTTCTATGTTATTTCTCTCGAGGTTTACTATTTACATCCTGTATTTACTAAATACCATCCGTACTTTTATATGTATTTGTATTTTTTTAACTTTTTTATCTCAAAAATATTAAAATTTTAGAATTTTTAGCATGAACATAACCATTTTTTTTCTCCACCATGGTGGAACCGACTGATTTTTTCGGTTCCACCATGGTGAAAACGGAAAAAAATTGGCTCCACTGAAAAAATCAGTCTGCTGGAACCGAAAATTCTATTCGGTTCCATGAACCGTAACTTTTTGTTTATATTTTTAGTCCAGGGGAGGAAGAAGGGAGAAAGAGGAAGAAAAAGAAGAAGAAGGGAGAAGGGATCTGCCAGGGAAGCGCACGACGGCTAGCCTGCCAGGGGGGGAACATAGGGGAAGCGCGGGTATGAAGGGAGAGGAGAGGGCCTGCCGGGGTGGGAGTGGAGGGTGAGAGAGGGAGGGTGCGGGGGAGAGGAGGTGGATTATTGTGTGTGGGATGGGGTGAGGAGAATGCAGCTTGCAGGGCTGGGGGTGCTGGCAAGGGTGGGGGGTGGGGCGGGGTTGGCAGGGGTTGGGTGGGGCTGGCGGGGGTGGTGGTGGTGGCTAGATAGTGGTGTTTATGGAGGAAGAAGTAGAGGAGGGAGAAAAAAGAAAATAAAGTACCGTATAAATTCGGACGATTTATGATAAATATGGACGGCAAATAACATGGCAATTTTCTCTCTAAACCACTACCACTACCACCCCCAACAACAACACCATCACCATCCCCACCTTCCACTTCTGCATCACCACGGCACCACCACAACCACCACCTGACTACTCCACCACCAACCTAACTACAACCACCCACTCGTAAGGATGTCACAACCACAAACACCATCAAGCTCACTCAAACACCACAAACTCACTGCACCACCATAACCACCCACAACGAACACACATAATGTCGAACCAACACAACCACCCTAAAATGCAACTACATTCTCGTAACACCACCTCAAATTCATGGCTTTCTTTAGAAATTTTGTAGATTCCAATGAGTTTTTCGTGGGTTGCAAATACTTGCAATGGTGTTTATTAGTTTGTGGGTTACGGGCAAAAACAAAAGAAAAATCGTTGGTTTCAGTGGGCTGTAATCTTCATTCATCAAATGAAACCCACAAAGGAACACGAATGAGCAGCCAACCACAGGAGAGGGATGCAGTGAAACGCAAGCAACAATCCATCTAGAGGAGAGAGAAAAATAGTGTGGCAAACCAGAACTCAAGGAGAGAGAAAATTAGAGCAGCAAACCCATATTTGAGGGGAGAGACATGATGCAAGCGATGGCGGTGGCCAAACAAATAAATCCAGCAAGGGTATCCGTCGCAACAAGAAATCGCTAACGAAGAGGGTTGATGCGAGCTAGTGAGAGGAGGAAAAGTTTGTGGTGGTGGGTGGAGTGGTTATCAAGGGTTAGGGTGGTGATGCGGGGTGGTTTTCGGGGGCTAAGCTGGTGATGTGGGGTGGTTTTCGGGGGCTAGGGAGGCGTTGGGGTGGTTTTCGAGGGTTGGGGAGGTGGTTACGAAGGGAAAGGGGGTTATTTCCAGGGTGGTGATGGTTGGGCATAGGTGGCATTTTAGGGTTGGATGGCTGGGGTGCTAGGTTGGTGGAGGTTTAATTAACAAGGGCTAATTGAAGTTTGATTAGAATTAATTAGGATTTAATTAACATTAATCAGGGGTTATTTACATTAATTAAGATGATTTGACCTTCACGACTAACGAAGTTAATGGAAACTTGACGGCATGGTCAATTCACGTAGTTCCTCCGTTCTTTTTCTATTACAACAATGGGTTTGGGCACCAGTTTTTAAGGAAGTGAAAAAGGTGGGTAGTTTAGCATAAAGGTACCCTTTTAATTAATTAGAGTATGAGAGAAATAAATCCTTGATAAAAGTAAAATCAACTTTATGATGCAAAATGAGTAATTTATGCATTAGAAAAAGAACGGAGGAAGTATTTTTCAAAATATCAGGGGCACCTTGTGCATTTTTTAAACTACAAGGGTATCCTGAGCATTTTTCTAAGTTGCAAGGGTACTTGATGAAAAATCCATATTTGTTTCTTTCTGTATCATCTAATTCATCCTACACAACTACGTTTCTATCAATATCAGATAGAGTCTATTTTCAATTTCAAGACTCCAACATAGAATATAAACATAGATTGCACAAATTTTCTGGTTTGAGATCTTGTTTGAGTTCCTTTATTCAAATCATTAGGTTTATTTCCTTTATGTTGCACGATGCTTCCTCCCTTTTGAGATAACGTTTTATACTTATAGCTGGAACTATACCTATATACAAGAAAAAGACTTTAAAATAATATATACATAATTGGATCTAATTTGTAAAAAAAAAAAGTAATTTCATAAACAAGTACAAAACGTTAATAACAATTAGAAATACTGCAAATTTTATGTCCTCCCAAAATAGTTGGTGGTCATGGTGAATGAAATCTTACTTGTATCCGATTAGAGCATAGTTAATGGTTAGATTATTTTTGGATGTTCTCAAATATTTTCTCACTTTCCACCTCAACCACCTCACTCTTGCCCTATCCATACATGAACCAATATTTTCTAACTCCCAGTGGTTAGACCAACCATTTTTGGTAATAATACCATCCATTGGATAGATATAATAACATTAGTTGAATTTTAACACTGAAAATGCACCACTTTATATCAGTTTGGCAAGGGGAATTATTAACTTTATTTGCCTAGCAAATGGGTGCATGCCACATGTCCACCTTGGCTTTGCCTTACACTAACAATCATTCTCTCATGCTATTCTTCATGAGGGAATTGTTCCTCATTTTCTCTTTTTTTGTCTTTCCTATTATTTTACTAATATCTTTGGCTCCCCTCATTACCCCCTTGTGAGGCTCACTCTTATGGATCAAAGTTGCTATATGTAGCTATGTAAGCTATTATGAAATTTGTCTCAAAAGAAAGATAAAGCGAGGGTAAATTGGGTCCTTGAGTACACAATATTAAAGATAGAATTTAGAAATATTACTCGTGGAAGGTTCTCTATAAGCTTCATAAAAGGTCAATAAGTTTTTTTGATGTTGTCTTTTATTTTACGGATTTTTCACCAGGTACCCCTGAGGATTTACGAAATTCATGAGGTACTCCTGCAATATCAAAAATTCATCGAGCACCCCTTAAATTCACATATAATGTACCAGACACCCTCAATAATTTACTGGTGTTGATTCCGTTAACTTAAATGACCTAAAATCAGTTAAAACTCCAACCTAATTCGTCTAATAACCCACATTATGCCAAAAAAATCCTTTCATAGTGATATAAATTGCCCTTTTTCGGTCAAAATAGTTTTAATAGTGGTCTAAGTACCTCTTAGGCAGTTTTATCTGCTTTTAAAAGACTTTGTTGGGCATAACGTGAAATAGTAGGGGGAATTAGAATAAGGACCAACTGATTTGGGTCATTTAAGTTAATATAATAAACACCAGTAAGTTATTGAGGGTATCTGGTACATTAGATCCAAATCTAAGGGATACCTGATGAATTTTTGAAACTAAAAAGGGTACCTCATGCATTTTGTAAAACCTCATGGGTACCTGGTGAAAAATCCGTTTGTTTTAAGCATATACCTCATGGTATTAGACTATATTACTGCAGCATCAAACATGCTATTAGAGATGTGTACAAGAAATTGAGCATAGCTTATAAACAAGGTACCATTAAAATTACCTAAAACAATTCCATTGCTTGGTTGGTTGTATTGAAGAGGTTAGTCACTTGTGATAATCTGAAGAAGATTGATTTCTATTGTGACCAAACCTGCATTTCGTTAAAAGGAACTACATCTCAAGAGCAGTTTACACTTCTAGCAAACTACAAATGGTTCAAGCTGGGAACCCACTGACAAGCAAATGCCGCCAAGAGACGGGGACCTTCGATTAGAGATGGCCAACAGTGCGGGCCAATCCAGCCCAGCCCGCCTCTTGGGCCGTGTGGGCTGAGCCCACGAAAAGCCCGGTCCAACCCAGCTCGAACCGTGAAATTGGTGGGTGGGCCGTGGGCCAGATTTTTTAAGCCCAACCCACGAAAGCCCACTGCTAAAACCGCCCAGCCCGGTCCACGAAATCGGTCCAGCCCGCCCCATGAACCAGACCAGCCCAGCCCAAGTAATTATTCAACCAAATTGTGTATATTTTAATCAAATTGTGTATATTTTAATCAAATTTCATATATTATAATTCAATTAAATTCAAAAATAATGAAATTATTCATTAATATTAATAATTTTTTTTTTTATTAATTTTAAAGGTTTAATGTAACAATAATAAATGATTCTAATGATTAAATAATTCTGAAAAAAAAAAATTCTCATGCCGGCCCGCCAGCCCAGTAGGCCCACGAACCGACAAACCGCTGTTCGAACCATGAAAACCGGTAACAGACCGGTGTGGGCCAAGATTTTTCAGCCCGTGGACCAACCCGCCCAAACCGTGAATTTCACGGTCTGGTCCTGGGCCGTGAAATCTCAGCCCGGCCCACTAGGGCCCGCGGACCAGCCCACCCAGCCCGCACCAGTGGCCATCTCTACCTTCGATCATGAAGCAACCAGGAAAGGCAAAGCACATGACCACTTCCCAGCCTCATGCTCCAAGCCAACTAAAAATGCCTTCACAGGTGCCCATACTAAGCAGATGACAGAAGGTACTAAGAAATGATTCGTCAATAGTACCCGTTAAGTTAATAGAAGGGAGGTTCCCTATTAACATTAGGCTCCATTAAAATGGAGACTCACTCGCATCTGTTTATAATGTGAGCAGGCCTATTTTTCTTATAATTCTACTCTTAGTGAAGCAAACAAAATGTTACAAACATAGTACTATGCTACTAGCTAACAAAATTTTGCTATCATTTGCTTTCTGCTTCCCAATTATCTCTACTAGGCTTGTTTTAGTCTTTTCTTCTCCGTTCTCTTTTGCTCTTTCTGACCTGCAAGTATGAAGCAGAGCACCGTAAATCAAACATCCCACTGCAGGATTTATGACAATCAAGTCGTTACAAAGAGTGAAGAAGGCATCACAGAACAAGAGAGGAAAGAAAGTATACGTTTTTTTGCCTCTTTTCTTTTTCTCCGCAACTTCTCCATGTCTCGGTGCTTCTCTGCAAGCACTTTGAAATCCATGCGCACCTGCACGAGGATATAGATATGAAAACTGTTTAGATGTCCAATTGAGATCATATAGCCCTCCAAGCAGGACTTACAAATAGCTGAAAGAAATTGCGCATCCTAAGGTGAGGAAAACCAAGATATTTGAATATTGCTAGTCTTTACAAATAAAAATTCATACAAGTAAATGAAAGCTTAGAAATCAAAGGAGCAAATGCCGAACAATACCCATTAAGCCAAACAGATATGCCTACGCAATTCAAAAAGTTCAACATAATCTATGATGTTTAACATTCAACCTTTTGATCAATATACTAATCCAGATAAGCCTAAGACATTACCGGCTCATTTGGTACAAGGTCGAAAATATTGAAATTGGTGACAAGTGTCTTTTTGTTTTCAACATGGGATGTCCTGTTGTAAATTTTGAAATACATCTCCATCACCAATTAGTGCTTTTTTTTCTTTTCAATTCAATACTTAAATAATCCCACAGTTGAAATTCAAAGATGACCAATGTCAACAATACCACAGCACAATTAGAAATATAACTGGCTGGAGCATAACATATGATTCAAGTCTGGACTTGAATATCAGGTTGATACCATGGAAAGTCATGTCACAATGCACACTACTTACGATAAGTGCAGTAGTGTTAAATCTCAAACATGCACATTACCTCAGGACCAGCCCGAAGAAGCGCCTGGAGCGGCTCCACACAATCCTGACCAATAACAACTAATTTCTTGTCGTGATCCACTAAACTTTTGTCACCACCAGATTTCTGCTGAGTTAGCTTTTCCAGTTGATGTTGCAGGACTGGGGAAACACCAGCCTAGAAATTAACAATAAAAGAGTCAATAAATTATTAAGAAAAAAGAGACACAGAACATGATACACGACGACCTTATACAAAATTGAATTCCTAGAAACCTTCTAAGCCTCCAATGTTTCTAAGTGTTAAGAGTTCGGCCTAGATTTGCATGTATTATGTTTCTCTTTATGCTTTCTGGCTTTACTTACATGTGTTTCTAGGCCCTTTAGGATCCTTGTTGGAAACTTCGTGTGCTTGACCCTTGGCATAACTTGGTGCAAACTTTAGTCACATTATTATGTTTCTGTTGTATACATTTCGGTGTTCACTGGGGAAAAACAACTCTTTCTTTTAAGCCTCTTCATAGGGTAATCATTAATGAAATCCTAACTTTGCACCCTGCTTTCATATTTAAATTGTTGTTATTCCCTCAACTCTAAACATGGTATCACACTCATGTTAAAGCATCCCGAACCACTGAAGTCCTCCTTTCATCATCATGGACCTCTAGTGCCTACTTGTGCACACAAGCCCCCGGCCGATGCCAGACTCGCGCTCTCGTCACCGATAAGCAAGTGTTTAACTTTTCACTAACACCTTCGAGAGTCAACACTTGGACCGTGACACTAAGCCTCCAGGATTTGCCAAACACAATCATAGCCATAGGTAATGATTACATAACCTCTTCGTTTTACGTAAGTACCTATATCAAAAATTTGACACTCCAGCATGGATACAGAAACTTGGACATTTAAGTTTGAGAAAAACATGCATAACTCTGCAAACGCACTGACCCAAAGACTCGGATGTAACAGGTAACATATGTCACGAGCAATTTAAAAATTTGTATCACGATTATTGATTCACACCACATATACAGGCATCGAGTCCCATTAGATATAGCATTTAAAATTAATACTAAAGTAACTCTCAAAAGATCAATCTCTAATCATTAGGAAAGGCAAATCCCCTGTGATACACCATATCCGGCCTTACAATCACGGAAGCATGGTGTCAAAATACGGCTGTTCCGTTTCGGCCGTATTGTAACGTTTTTCGATGTTGCAGGACCGATATTCACAGGTTCATACTTCATACCGCATTACCATTTTAGTCCAAAATCTAGGACGATACGACCGCATGTCCACATCGCATCCAAATCGCACGTTACCACTGCATCGAGCCTGAATCTCCCGTATTTTATTTCCACCGCATCAAGCATCATCATTAAGTTACTGCACTGAAGGAATAGAGAAGTATGGACGATGTGACTGGAGATCCCTTGGCAGTTATTTCAAGCATAGTCGGATGCTGGTGGTGGTCGTGAGTCGTCGCCGGTGAACTTTCTTTGTCGACAATCTGTTTTCTCACCTTATAATTTTATGTTTCTCTCTCTACTCTATGCTTTTTGTTTCAGTTTCTTTAAATGCCATCAACTTTTTAACTACCAAGCAAACGTTGGCGTAGTGGTAAGGGTTTGGCCTCAGGACTAGGGGCTTTTTGGAAGGGAGGTTCCCTTTATCATTCCCCCCCACTTCCAAGGTGGCTGGATATACCTTCCCCTTCACTAGAGTCTTTCATCTTACCTACCTTACAAATAAATAAAAAATAACTTTTTAACTCCCTTTCTTCCAGTAGGTTGTGCCAGCTGTACCAAATTGTTAATTTTTTTTATTAATTTCTCTTTCTTAAGGTGTCGTCTACTAAATTACTAATTCTTTTTTCTCTCTTTCTTGTTGTGGGATCTACTGAATAGTGCTGCATTACTTTACTTTCTCACGCTACACCTTCAGTCCTTCTAACTCTCTATTTTCTCTATATTCAAAATTTTCCTATTATCTTGATTTCTAAATAAAAAGGTTCAAAATTTTCATAACACTGAGAATTTTTTATTATTGATAAGAAAATCTGGGAAATCTTTTACAAATTATACCACAACCGTGACGTGGTCCGCGATAGCCGATAAGCGTATCCGTTCCGTTCCAGCAAAACCGTGACCGTTCCTGTTACCGCGACCAAAACCGTATTTTCGAACCACAGATAGATGAAAGATGAATCCTTGTACATTCCAATTTCCACATCAAACCCATCATATACAGCATGTCCGTGCTAGAACAAATAAGTGCAGGAGACATGCATGCTACCAAACATTCAAAACCACTCATGGAAAACAAGATAACAAGAGCAAGAAAAAGAATGTCAACAAGTTATTACCCCAGCCAAGAAGCGATGTGAAAAGGACTTTGGCTGCAGTGGACGTGATAACAGCATATTGAGCTCCTGCAGTTTCAAAGCAACATGCACTTCGTGAGCAATGTAAATCTCAGAAATTAAATGCCCACCTTGTAAAACGATGTAAAATTGCATTAGTGAGTGAGCATCATAGTACTAAAATCCTGCATGCCCAACCAAAGGATAACTGTAAACACCAACGATTAGTAGATGCTGCTACCTCTTGAAGTTTCTTCATACGCATGGAGGTAGATTTTTTGTGCCTGCAATTGTTAACTCTATCTTCTTCACTGTCATTTTCCTCGACATCTAGCCCTATTGACTCAGCATTCCTTTTGATCCAGCTCTCTTTTACTTTTTCCTACAGCAGACAGTACTGTGGATAAAGTATGCAATATGTAAAAGCCACAACTGAAGATCTTAAGGTACTCAAAGAACAGTAACTAAACTGCAACTTTCTGTGCCACTCAGCAACCAAAATTACAAGTCCATCCGGATGCTAAATGATATGTCTAAATATGACATCACGTACATATCTAACAACAAATCAGCGGAATTGTCATAACTGCAATTACCAGATTCGGAAAAAAAGCACAAAGGGGAAATAAAAACCAAAAAAGATAAAGGCTTATCTTCAACAGTAAAGTAGCTACCTCTCCGCGATTAAGAGCACTGAAATTACAGCATTGTAACGTGGTAGCTAGCAAAGGCATAATTCCATATACCAAACATCTGAACTTGGTGACATTGAGAATCAACAAGGTGGTCCTTACTCCTTACCTACGACATAAGCCTCCAAGCGCCAACCACCTAGACTTATCTCACTGAAACCCAAATATGGTAACAATCATCCGACTCCAGAGAACGCAAGAAATTTGCTCGACTCTAGTTCAGTCTCCTAATTGCACCCAGTTAATCAGAAGCAACATAGGTACTCACCTAAGACCTAACTACCTAAGTGAAGAACATCCACTAATCAAAGATTTACAGATGTGCTTTCTGAATCAAGAACATACACATAAAAAAGTTTCAACTTCATTGCTCAGCCAACACCTTTGATTTAGGAGGCCAAGCAAAGGTGAACATGAGATGCCATTACTTGGTGCATCATCAAGGTGTATGAAATTCAATACAATAAATAATCATCCAACCTACAATCATCAGGCAAATGGGAGTGTAACACTAGCAAAAGAAAAGTTACCTTTGACTCTCTCCGTGAAATCTTATCTATTTGACATGCAAGAGATAACCGCTTCCGAACCTCTGGCATGTAAGAGCTTTCAATTGGAAAACGCTGAAGAGTATCCTGCATATATGACAAAATATGTAAGCCAGCAGACTTAATCTAGATACCACCAATCTTTTGAAAGGAACTCGTATATCTTCCAGTCGCAGCAGCTGCCACCAATCAGCTATAAAAAATAAAAGGTAATCATATAGAGGTCTACCACTGTGAGGCAAATCATGGATCACTTGAGGATGGAAAGCCAGTTGAACTGTTTTGATGCACTAGTTTGGAACACAATATGGCATAAATTAGACTTGCAATTCTAACACCCTCTTTTTGTCTTTTCTTAATTTACCCCATGCAAAAATAACAGCTTTGTTGGGCAAATCTTTTTCTTTTTCATTATCATTACCTAACGCCTTTCAAGAGGTTTGTAGTTGTACCCAAGGTGAGGTATGGGGGGGATCTGGTCTAAAATTCCTTTGTCCTTGCAATAACAAAGAGGACCCTTGATCTACAGCAAGATTACCCCAGCGACTTCCCAATAAGTAAGAAACATCAACGATCTAATAAGTACTTTAAAATTTGAATTGATAAAACTAAAAGCCCAGCCTCTAAGAAGCTTCTATTTAAATATATAAGGACAATGTGATAATCTGCTTTCTACACCAGATAAAAACCTATATGCAGACCTCTAAAGATCCAGGAGTAACATCATGCCTTTTATTATCTTAAGCAAGTGTAATTAAGATACAAGGCTCATTTTCAACTACCACAGAATATATAATTGAGTAATTCATTCCCTAAATAAAAAATTAGTTCTTTCTCCAAGTTGAAAATACAACTTAGCAACAGAGGCTAGGCCTCAATTAGAGCACACTGAACAAAGTAGATAATCCCCTTGCAATGTTAGATTATTCTTAACTGCATATCTGGCAGAAAAAAAGTACAAATATGTATCTTGCACATTTCAGGGGTGCAACCGTGCAATGGAGGAATTTTGATTTTTAGATAAGCTATAATGAATCGAGGACTCTATCGTATGTTGGACAACATTAACAATGAGATAAACCAGTAAAAAAAGATGGTGAACTGCATGAGCTACTTGGTATAAAAGCATATTTCTCTTTCATTTTCTCTTTCTTTTTTCCTTACTTGGACCTCACTTTCTTGCTGACATAGACCAAGATGTACTTAAAGGTCACTTCTTGAAACAGCTATTTATTTAAATGTGTATCATTTTAGATTAAACCACGAAAAACAAAAAAAAACCTACAAAACACAAAGCACTCCAGAAATCTCTGTCAAACAAGTTGTAATAGATCTCACATTCAAAGACCAAGTACACCTCACATTTCTAAATGGGGTCAAATAGTAAGCAGACAAGCTATGTGAGAAGAAAGGGCCTTGAAAGTACCGGACCTTGTTGAAGGATTTGCACAAAGAGGCAAACTTTGATCTTTCATTTGACGAGACCAGTAAAACGCTGCATCCATCAGTAGAAGCTCTAGCAGTACGTCCACTTCTGTGGACATATACCTAAGAGAGTAAAGTGACACTAGATTAGCAAATTTAATTGAAAAGAGAAATTTCACTATTGAGGCAAGAAAATTTTGTTTCAGTTACATCTGCTGAATGTGGAAGCTGATAATGGATAACAGTACGAACTCCAGGTATGTCTAGTCCTCTGGCAGCACCATCACTAGCAACAAGTATACCATTTTTACTCTCACGGAAGCGATCAAGGGCCTGTATTCAAAGCTCGGTGAAAAACAGTATCAAAACAAACTTTTTGAGTTCATAAATTACTGATTTAAGTATCCATCAAACTCTTATCTATCACTCAATTCCACAATGTAATCATGACAACAAGCCCCTCCGACCAAGGGGGAAAAAAGGGAAGGGGAAAAACACTCAAAAAATAAAGGATATAAAAAAAATTCTATATAGCTATTCTATTACACCTTATTGTCAGCAGTACGTCCAGATAATATCAAATATCAATAAAATCTTAAGAATCGACTATACGCCTTTTCAACAAACCAATGTGATTAGGAAGGTCTGCCAAACAGTGAAGTACTCTGTACTCACTCTGTCCCAACCTGATTCCTGAATTATAGGTGGCCTGCAATAATAAATTCAGAAGTACGAAGTACAAAGCACAAAAGATAGAAACTGAAAACCCCCTCTATCCCCCCTCCCCAAACCCATGACAACAAAACAAAAATGCATGAAAGGAACTATTGACATCCGGGGAGAAGCAACCTTTATAAGATCACAGCAAAAACAACAATATATAAGCATCAAAATGGAGACTACAAGCAATGAAGCCTTACAGATTTCTAGCTCAAAGCTACATTTTGCTTAACATCAGTGTACAGAATTCGATCCCCTAACCAGGAAGGGCTTAAAACCAAAATTCCCTCCAAGAGCTCGAAAAACTCTTTCGATATTGGCATACACATTAATGCACCCTGCCAAAATTATATGCGGAGCCACTCTTGCATCTAGCTGCAGTCAATAGCGTCATCTGGCTGCCTCTACACCCCCCCCCCAAAAAAAATTAAAAACATATATATATTTCATGCAGAACCTAAAGACTTGATCAACAGTTCCCTATGTTACCAGAAGACAATCTTGACAGCACCTGCTGAGTAGTGTCATCTGGCTGCCTCCACTGGTTGAGCAGTTAATTTTCCAAATGTTGATCTAAACAAAAGAGCCAATTGCAAAAAAGAGAGTAGGAGTGGCATACAAGAGATCTTTATCTGCTTCTCCACCCAAATGATCCAACACTTGCATTAGAGCTGCATAGCCATAGACCATTGCACTCTAGAATAGGATCTATCAAGGTCTACCGCATTATAAACCCAGCTTTTAAGCCAATAACAGTTAATATGTCTGGGATATCTGAACCATCAAAATAATTAACTCATTGAAAATATTTACTAGATTAGTATGAGAACTACACACGCCAAGACTCCTTTGATTCTTGCTTAGTTACTTAGAAGCAACAACCGTGTCACACAAAAATGCAACATACTTATTTGGAGACAAAGGCAACAAGAAAGGCCTAAAGCTGATGTGGAAGGAGGGGATGACAGGCATCAAGCTCAGGGATACACTTACGAGTCAAGCAACCAGAAACTCACAGCACTAGCCCCTTGATAAACAGCAAACTACATATACCTAATATTGAGGGGGGGACCCAAAAAAAGGATCCTGTACAACAATTTACAAAAATCTTAGATTTGGAACCATCGACAGTATCAGCCAAAGTAACAAAATGACAGCATCGATGAAGATAAGAAAACTTCACAAGGACTGAGACTGACCTTTAAGCGAGCACGCTGCTGCATCTCACCATGAAGGACACAAACTTTGATGTTAAGGGTGCGTAAAAGAGCAGCAACATGGCGTAATGCAGTAATTGACGAGCAGAAAACAATTGTTTGGCCTTGACCGTGAACACACAAAATGTAATACAAGTAGGCATCCTTGTCTTCATCGCTACACCTGTTATAGGATAGATTTTAGCATAATTCTAACAGAATGACATAAGAAAGCACAATGCTTGAAATATAACATGGATTCAAAAACGATCCGAAAGGTACTGGGTCTATCATAAACACCAGTCCCATATGAAAGGAACCAAGTGAGAATAAAGCTTGCATTCAAGCACTAACGGCCCGTTTGGTAGTTGGTTATAAATGGTGGTAATGGGAATGAATTTGTATGTAAATTTGTGAAGAAATCATTGTTCATTCCCATGGTAATGCTAATTTATCCTAAAATGTCTATTTTTCTTCTTAAATTTTCATTCCCATCCAATACCACCTTGTAGGTGGTAATGAGTGGTAATGAAAATTGATTCCCCTTGGAGAAAAAAACACAAGCTTAAGGGTGAGGTTGCTTCCCCATGGAGAAAAGACATAAACTTGGGGGTTGAAATTGCCTCCCTATGGAGATTTTAAGGGTGCTTCCCTTGTAACCTTACACTTAAAATTCATTCCCATTACCACAATATATTAACGACTACCAAACGGATCGTAAGTCTTCTGCAGAACCACAATTCAGAGTTTCAGATTCAAGGATGCCCATAACTATAGAGCATTCATCCATCCAAAATTAAAAGGATCGCAAATACATTTCCAATAATCACTTTGGTGATGGATATAAAAAATTCAGATCAAATATGGGTGATGTTTGTGTTACCCATTTATTCATACACTGGATATCCATATTTTAATATTTGAAAAACCTTTAGCTAATCCTTGCGTACACGTATAACCTAAACCCCCCGCTAAAAAAATGATAAGCTATCTTAACAGTAGCTCCTCACTTCAGTAACCTCAGTGATTTAAATTACAAATTTTTCATAGGAACTTGTGTAATGAAGTTATGATGCCCATTGATCACAATTAAAGTGTCCCAATTCATTAACAGCAGTTTGATAAAGTAATTAATGGCGGTAACGGTGATGAACTGTAGTGTAAATTTGTAAGAAAAGTTCCATTTCAAAATCCAAGGTAATGAAACTCCATCCCTAAACATGCATTTTTTCTTCACAAATTTCCACCACTCAATACCTCCATCTAAGTGATGATGTATGGTAGTGAAGCTTCATGAAGAAAAAGAGATGTTTAGGGTGGACAAGCACATCCATGTCCATTAAAATGGAACTTTCCTTTTCCTAACAAAATTACACTAACATTCATTACCATTACTACCAACTGTTACAAGCTTACAGCCTATCAAACAGGTCGTAAGAGTTATGAGGTTTTGCAAACAAAACCATCAATAGATTTCTATTTGGAACCCAGAAAAGTTTTGCTGCACTCCAGTATTAACACAAGTGGCAGAGGAAGAGGAATTGTGGGAGTGCAAATAGCATTTTCCCTTTTTATTTGTTCAGGTAAAAGTACAGATCTCGGGTCGAGCCTCCTATTTCAGTAGATAGCCCAACCACCACAACAACCTAGACATCTATATAGCATTTTCCCTATGTACTTGTTAATCTTTGTTTTCAGATTAAATTTTTATATTTTCTGTCAGTAATTTGCAAGATCAGCTTAAATTTCAAAGTATGAAACATCTGGCATGTATATTACAATAACTACATTATTTAGTAGTGAAGGGGAAAAAATTGCATAAAGTTACAAAGTATTGCAGATGGTTCAGGGTAATAGCTCAGTTATAAGTTTATAACATAAAATTCAAGGATTGGAGAATGGATGTGGGTGGAATAGATATGGATCCACTCAATCCATATCCGATCAATTGACATCAACATTTACTCAAGCATATGAGAAAGAAAACATACTCAACAAAGGACTCCACAAGATTTCTAGCCATTATTGATTCATTGGTCAAATCAAAAATTGCAGCATCAGGTCTCATTCCTGCTCTTTCTGATAAAGCTTCTAAGGATGACAATCCATCAGTTGATGTCTGCTTCAATTTAAGAGTTCCACGCTTTTAGCTTTTTGCGGAAGTCAAGAGATAGTGCAATTGTTGCAGAAAACACAAAGGTTTGCCGTTTCTTCCTCTGTAGGACAGAGACAGTTGAGCAGTTCTGCACATCCTGGAGATGCTTTTCCATAGCTGGACTAGCTGCAGGAAGCATGTCAATAATAGACTGTAATTCATGAAAATGTCCATTCTCTATCATCCGATCTGCTTCATCCAGCACAAAGAACGATAATGAATGTAACTGCAAATACAAGACCAAGATTCTAGTTAATCTCTGGCAGTGCAAAAAGGAGACCTTATTTTACATGGTTACCTAGTACTTAGTACCAGAGCCTTTTGTAATTCAATCAAAATAGAAATATATAAAAGAGCGAAGGATTCTAGAATCATCTCTTAATAATTTAAATAAGCAGGGAGAAGGAGAGAAAAAACTGAAGTGGAGCTATGCCCACCTCGAAACACGCAAGAAAGAAAAGATCTAAAAATCTTTTATGAACATCAAGTTATCAAGGAAGCAAATATCATGCTTCTTCCTCAATTCCACAGATTTCCACTACTTCTCATCTGGTTATCCCTTTAGATTCACTATTACACTCTTGGACAACAAATCTCATCAATTTAATAAAGCATATGGAAAGAAAAACTGCTTCCTCAGAGAAAAGAAATTGTGTTCAAAACACAACTTTTTTTGGGAAGCAAGAGAGAGTTCATGACACACTATATAATTCACTGAAACATTACTTTATTTGAAATTTCTCTTCTTTTTGTCCAATCATCACCCCAACAATATTATCAACACATGCATTCCCCTTCTGTAGTTCAACTTTATGCAAAACACTCTTGTAATCTTTCTCAAGGCACCAAATCTTCTAAAGTTCTTTCACATCAATTTAGAAACATCCAATCACAAGAACAGATGAGAAAGGTCTGTAACATAGGAAGCGACTCCTACAATTGATACAATTCACCCTGCCCGACCAGTGCCAGATTGTGCTTTCTTATGTTTATTATCAGAAAATTTCGCTTCATCAAATCATCTTGCAACAGTTTGGATCATCATAAGAGTTGTGCGCAGGTTTACCCCAAGGCATGAAGTTTGCTAAAACAATAAAGAAATTCCAAAAAGCACCAAACCAGGTTAAGGTCTGTGCATGCACACATTTTGATAATTAAAATCACAAAAAAAAAAATAACAAGCACTCCCATCAATAAGGAAGCAAATTGGAATGTGAATCAATAATACAAAAAATATTGACAGTTACCTCAGTCTCGCATAAACAGTATCATTTGATTATCGACTGGAAAACTAACAAAACTTTGACCATTATTTTCTTCAAAAATATAGTAAACTTTCGAGACGTTAAATTGGTATTAGCATATTTGTTTTTTCTTCTGTAGTTATAATAGAAAATGTTAATCCAAATAATTTAAGAGGAATTGCTGGTCAAATATGCCCAATGCAGTCTGTAAAGTGCCAACTGGAACTGTAAGGGACAGACAGAGTATGTCCAACAGCAAGATTTCAGCTAGCCACTTGTGTGAAAACTCTAGCTATGCACAAACGTAAAACTAAAATAGAGGCCTGAACATACTGCATGAAGCATATATGATATAAAGGAGCTCTAGTCAGTTGCATGCAGTAAGCAACCAAGGCCACAAAGATACAGTTGACCAACTTCAAGGTGTTCTACGGATATTGTCCATGTATCACCACTATAAATGCAAAGATACCTCAACAAGATGCTTGTCCCCTCCTGACATAAGTTCCCACAGCCTCCCAGGTGTGCCAACTATAATTTCAGGCCTTGCTTTTAGAAGCCTCTCTTGCTTCTCCGTTGACATCCCACCGACAATAGGAACTACCCGAAAACTGGTACATGTTGCAGCTTTTTTCAGATGATCAGTAACCTGAAAATGCAACAGGAAAAACCAAAAAACGATAATAAATTATAGATTATTCGCGATAACTCTGGAGTTCAGAACAATACCATCACTACTCTCTCAAAAAAAATTGCGCTGTAACTTTAAGAGAACCTTATTTAACTAAAAGTAAGATTGCACATATATCTTGATTGTTTTTCTGGGAGAGACCATCGCATCCAGAATCTCTTATTTGAAGAAATCTTTTGATGTAGTGAGTAGTCTTTTTCGAGCTGAAGAAGATTAGTGACCCCTACCAATAGCGGAAAGGGAAAATGCAGTTTAAGTGGTGCAAAATCTTCTCTTGAACAAGCACATGGGTACATGAAGCTGAAAAAAGTACCCTCCTCCCAACCTCAATACCGAACATACACAGCAGATATACTGTGGAAACCCTCTGCATCAGAGTTAGAGTACTGGAGTAATCCATCAAGGAGACAAAATAGTCATGACTCATGATGCCCACATCTTTAGTGAACTAGACCCATAAATTGTCCGTACCAACCAAAACAGGTATAAGAGGAGCAGGGCAATTGCTAAATTAAACTGCAGGTTTTCTATTCAACCAGGCAACCGGGACAGAAAGCTGAGAAAGAAGACAAAGTAGACATTTCTAGAGCCTGCAAACAGCAGCATCCATGCTTGGTTATCTAATCATTGTTGTATTATCAACCCAACTAAGTCATATACAAGTGCAAAGCCAATAAGTCAACCATGACGAAAGTTACGAAACAATATTAACCACCCAGGAGGTTGAATTCTGCCAATGAAGTAGACATGTAGAATCCCTAAGGAGGTCTAGATGTAGGCAACCCTAAATTATAACTAGTCAACACTAATTGAGATGGTACTTCCACCTGCAAAAAAATAGCACTTCGAAAAGGAAGTTGTCAAGGAAACGACCAATAAAGTAGGTATAGTCATGATATTGCAGCACAAACCACGATATTTCGTCCTGCTCTTGTGCTCTCCGTACAAAAGGAGGCTCAAAACCCATGAGAAAAATTACTATCCCAAACTAACTAACAACAAACAAGAAAGTAGGCAAGTCACAGCTGTTGGAAGGAATTAACTTCTCCTCATATATACACCTGCAACATAGTGCATACCTGATATACTCATACAGTCATACTGTTGTACACCCAATACACCAACAGAGGCCACATTGCAGAAGGCACAGAGTGGTAATTTTGATATTGACAAGAAACATTTGTAGATGCCACATGGCTAGGATCAATTGAGAAGGAAGGGCACAAAAGTAGATTTTAAAGAATGCTACGGATCACATTTTCATCACAAGCTGTCATGATGGGAATGATATAGCCTCCAAAAGTCTCTAGTAAATGAGGCGCCTCCTAGAGTTTGGTGCAGATTAGCTTTTGAGGCATTGCCCATTAATACCCCATCATTCATGACACATACTCTCATGCTCTATTCTCGAACTTATTACAGCATTGTTAGAACTTCTTTTGGAAGAACACTTCTTTCTTTCTATAAAGAAATAAAGCCTACTTTCCGTATACTAACTTGGTAGTGAGAGTAGAGCAGATGTGCATCTTTGATGGTCCACTTCAACATTTGCATGCATCCGTCTATGGCATACTATGCTAAAGTATCCTCAACAAGCTTCTCCAACTCTGCATAACTAGTTCATCCCACAAGAGATATAATCTAGGGTTGAAAAGATGTATGCCTGTCTAGATTTCTAATATGGTTGTGTTCATTTGCCTAGTTTGTAAGAGATCTTCCTCGTTTGTATCATCTATGAACAGTGGCAGATAAAGTATAGGTACATGGCGCCATGGCGGTACAGCTGTACCCCCCTTTTAAAACGTTGAAGTTATCTTACAAGAAGAAAAGCAAGTAAGACAAATCAAGTGAGCCAGCAATGAAGGGGGACATTGGAGTGAGTGAGTGAGTGGGTGGGTGGGGGGTGGGTGGGTGGGTGGGTGGGTGCGTGCGTGCGTGCGTGTGCGTGTGTGTGTGTGTGTGAGAGAGAGAGAGAGGGGGGGGAGAGAGACAAACTGGTCATAGAGAGTTAACTCTTCCTTGCTCCTTCAGAAACCTAGAACCTTATTTAACCCGGATTCGAACAAAATTTAGCCAATGCTGCAAGTTCCTTCTGAAATATGATCCTCTCAGTCAAATTTCAAGTTCCAAATGCTTTCGCCTCCCTCTTTCCCGGCTTGTTCATAGGACCATGTTTCGAGGGATTCAATTGCTGTGGTAAATTGATTTTTGTTCAATAGCCAGATGGTGAAACCTCTCTCTTCCTCTGTTTTGGAGTATATATGATGGGCCTTGTGATTTTGCGATTGCTTTAAGAGGGTTTTGATTGGCAACGAGAAGTGCATTCCTTCTTTTTCATATTCCTGCATGAGATATATAGGTTTGCGTCTCAGTTGCTTGCTCTACCTTTGACTACATTAAATAGCTATCTCGTCAAGCTGCTTAATCTATGAAGTTGCAGTTCTAAAGATAGGAAGTGAGGAAGTTGTGTCACTCAGGAAACTTCTCTCTTTTTTTCTTTTGTCTTTTTTTTAAAGTTCATAGTGCTCTGCTTCTTCATTGTATGCTTTTTGGTTGTGTCTTCTTTTAGTTAAGAGTCCTTTAACCTCTTTCTAGCAGTAATTTTATCTGTTTCTTCCTTCACTTTGCTTACTGCTTTTTATTTGTGGCCCAAGTTTTTACTGCCTATTATTTCCTCTAATTTATTTGCTGTACTATGCTGATGCTAATCTTTTGCCATACTTCACATTTCTCTCTTTTTTTATTCCTGTTTGATGAAAGGTTTCAAATATTAATTCAATCACTCAATTGCTTTCCACAGGATGAAAACGCATGGGTTTCATGTGTAATGTTCATTGGATATTATGGGCTGTACAACACAACATACTAATCAATGTTAAGGTTTTTAATTTATTTGTTGTACCCTTAATTTAGAAATCTTGTATCCACCTCTGCCTATGAAGTAGTTTGTTAAGCAAATGGTCTTGTAGTGTCACCTTTACCTTTTGACAGGGGAAGCAGGAGAACAATGTGAAAACTAAATTTTACAAGGCTAAATAAGCTCTAGTACCTATCAAGCAAATATGTTAAGCATTATCAGATCTGGAGAATTGTCCACACTCCAAACATAAACTTACGACCTTGTTTGATGCTGTGTCAGCAGACAAGATACACTAAGTTCCGTGATAATTAAAAAAGCACTGAAGGGTAATTTATTCAATTACACTACACTTTCTATGAGAACGAACTAATGAAGGGAGTACTTCAACTTCAATTCATCAGAATTGCAATCACCACCAGCATTTCAACTTCAAATTTCAATAGATCACTGACTTATTACAGGTAAGGTGGAGATTTAAAAATTCTGATGTTGTATCTAGGGGTGCTAATCGAGTCGAGCGGCTCACAAGCAACTCAAGCTCGACTCGGTCAACGCTCGGTCAAAACTCGACTCGAGTTGTCTCGGCTCGAGCACGACTCGGCTCGAAAACTTAACGAGCACGAGTTGAGCATGATCCTGCTCGACTCGTTAAGCTCGCGAGCAGCTCGCTAATTTTTTATATATTTTTTTTCTAAAAATTTATTTTATTTAATAAAAAAGTTTATTAAAAACTTGAGAGATAGGGACCAACTTACCTCGCTAATTTTTTTTATATATATATTTTTTCTAAAAATTTATTTTATCTAATAAAAAAAGTTTATTAAAAACTTGAGAAATAGGGACCAACTTACCAAACCCAATAAAAATTTACGTTTTTTCACCAGGTACCCCTGTGGTTTTTCAAAATTCATGGGGTACCCCTGTTTTTAAAAAAATGCACCAGGTACCCTTACTATTTCCACAAAATGCATGAAATGCCCTTAATGACTAACGGTGTCAAGTTTCCGTTAGTCATTAACCCTAATTTTCTATTTTAAACCCTAATTAAACCCTTATCCTAACACCTACCCCTAACCTTAACCCTAAACTCTAACCCTAACCCTAACCCTAACCCTAACCATAACCACCCCACCACCCCTCCCCCCACCCCTCCCACCACCCCCAAGCAGCCCCCACCCTCCCACCCCCACCCAGCCCCCAGCCCCCCACCCTCCCACCACCCCCAAGAAAAACCCTCCCCCACCCCCCCCCAGCCCCCCTCCCCCACCCCGTCGATTTCCGTCGAACTCCCCCCCCCCGTTGATTTCCGTCAAAGTCCCCCACCCCCCGTCGAATCCCGTTGAATTCCCCCTACCCTCGTCGAATCCCGTTGAATTCCCCCCCACCCTCGTCGAATCCCGTTTAATTCCCCCACCCTCTCTTCTCGCGGTTGTTGCTCTCTTCTCACCCAAAACAAAAACACACACACTCACGCGAAGGAAGGGCTGATGTGCTGCTGTTCGCGGCGGCCACAAGCGAGGAGACCTGGTGGTGATGCGGTGGTTCACGAAGAGGAGAGCAACTGAGGGTGAGAAGGGAAATTGAGGAAGCAGCGAGATGAGAGAAGGGGAAAAGGGGTGGCTACAGGGGGTGTGGGGGGAGGGGCTGCGGCGGGTGGCCGGAGGGGGGGGGAGAGGGTGGCAACGGGTAGGGTAGGGGGTGGAAGGAGGGGGGGGAAAAGGGTGGGGTTGAGGTGAGGTTAAGGGTTTTAGGGGTTAGGAGTTAGTTAGGGTTAGGGTTAGGTTTAGGGTTTTGGGGTTAGGATTAGAGGGGTTAATTATGGGTTAATGACTAACGGAAACTTGACACCGTTAGTCATTAAGGACATTTCATGCATTTTGTGGAAACAAGGAGGGTACCTGGTGCATTTTTTAAAACAAGGGTACCCCATGAATTTTGAAAAACAAAAAAGGGTACCCGGAAAAAACCGAAAAATTTACTTTGTGGTGCCCATTATCATAATTCATAAACTAGTAAAAAAATTTAAAAAAAAAAATTTATCTATGTTTGCTTGAAATTTGAAAGGAAAACCCTAGTCCCTCTCACTTCCCCCCATTCCCGAGACGTCCTCAAAGGACCTGAAGGCTGAAGCTCCCTCAAGTGCTCAACACTCAACGCCTCAACCGGTCAATCTCTCTCACTTTCGTCTTCACTCTTCAGTTCGTCGGCGAGGCTCTCTCTTTGTGGCAGTTTTTTTGGTGTTTTCCGGCAGACAAGAGTATTTTCCGGTAATTTTTTGGTGTTTTCCGACGGATGTATAACAGGTTTTTTTGTTTTCAGTTGCTTTTTCATTTATTGATTTTATTTGTCAATTTCTGTTTATAATTACGTTTTTTAATTCAATTCCATTATGTATAGTTGTTGGGAATTTAATACTTGCTATGTTTGATATGAATTTAGACTATTCTTGTTATGTTGGATTATAATTTCGTTTTTTATGTTTTATTTTAATTTGAATACTTGTTAGCACTGGAGAGTTGCTATGGCCAGATGGGAAGCACTATGTTAGAAGTCCTATGGTAGTTGCTGCTTAATTGTCACTGCTATATAAACTTCACTTGTTAATGCAAATACTAGAGCTAGATTTTAAGTTAGAATTTTTTAATTGTCATTAATGTATAAACTTCACTCTGTGTGATATGTGATGTGTGCTGTGTGTAGTGTGCTATATAAAAACAATAGAAATCTTTACTAATTATTTGGTACATGAATATTTGTAGGTTTTTTGGACTTTTGGAGAAGATGAAGCAACAAACTTGTAATGGAGCATCTAATGAAGAAACGTTTGGAATTTTGGATGTTTAAGATGGTCTTGTAATTGGTTGTTTGTTATGTACTCCCTCCGTCCCAAAATACTCTTGACACTTATCAAGGCACGTAGTTTTAAATGATTAAGTTGTTGTTTGGTTATCAATTGTTATTTTATTGAAAAGTAGATGTGATAGGAGTTAGTAGTTAGTAAAAGTAGTATTATTTTATTTTAAGGAGAGAGAATGTGGGCCATGGTTAGAGTTGGTATGTAATAGAAGTGGTATTATTATATTTGGAGGAGAGAGAGTGTGGGCCAATGTTTAAAATGTAGAAGGATTAAAATAATAGTGGGTCATATCCAAAAATAGAAGTGTAAAGAGTATTCTGGGACACATGAAAAAAGGAAAGTGTAAAGAGTATTCTGGGACGGAGGGAGTAAAACTTATGTATTGGATTATGTTGTTGTTTTAGAGATAATTTCTATCATTTGTATAATGTTTAAATTGTCCAAATGGAGGCATGGAGGAACCTTAATTTTTTAATTCAAATGTTTTTTTTTCTTTAAAACTATAAGAAAATCAATCTAATACTAGTTTTATATTATTTAATCTTAACGAGCTAGCAAAGTCGAGCAATCGAGTCGAGCTAATCGAGCTCGAGTCGAGCAATCGAGTTTAGTCGAGTTTCGAGTCGAGCTCGAGTTTAGTCGAGTTTCGATTCGAGCTCCAAAAAAAATCAACGAGCACGAGTCGAGCAAGGTGTTAGCGAGCTTAACGAGTTTTCGAGTCGAGTCGAGCAAGGTTTGCGAGTTTTCGAGTCGAGTCGAGCAGGGCCCTGCTCGTGATCGACTCGCTCGATTAGCACCCCTAGTTGTATCCAACACTTTCAGGCTAATTCATATATTAAGAATGCCACTGCTTCTTCTTTTCAGGTAAGTGCTAAATTTCGTTTCATGGCTGGTCCTTAAAATAGCTCTCCACTAGGTCCCAGCAACAGAGGCAGGGGTGTGTAACCTTCACAACTGTGAGATCAATAATAGGTTTTATGTTGCCATATTTGTCTTAAATTAGTTTCGGCACCCTAAGCTTGCCAGTCAAGTTTAATGGCATTACCATAGACTTATTAATGGGCAAATAAGACTGCTTTCTTTACAAAATGAAACCATTATAGAGAAAGAAGGAGCGTGAAAGGAAAAAGACAGAAGGAAAAGAGGCCACTAGAAATATTGTTTCAATTCTGTTTGTGCAAATGACAAGGACTGGTATTGTTGAGTCGCTATAACATCAGAAACGGACGTCATTATGGACCAAACCAAGGAAGAGATAAAGTTATTTTACATGGCTAGCAACAAAGAATTCCCGCTAAGATTAGATAATTTCTTAACAAATAAACCCTAAACTAGGATTTCCAGAAGCCACTTAATGGGTTGCTATAGGAGCCACAAGAACAGAGCACCAATGCTCTAAAGCCAACAGATGAAAAAACCCCAAGTAACTATCTCCTAGGCCCATACCTGCAAAGAAGAATCAGATAGCCCTAATGGCATAGAAACTCAAAAGCAGCAACTCCTCCAAAACTATTCCAGAAAAAAAAATTAAAAAAAAAACAGGGGTCATAATTAATTGCACTTTAGCATCTCCATTTTTCTGGTTGGCTGAAACTACCTCTGAAAGTACATGTAAGCAGAAAAAGAAAACAAGAACTGAGAAGTGAATGATGGCAGTGATCACTAGAATTAATACCTGAAGGGCAAGTTCCCTTGTAGGGGTGATTATTAAAGCTCGTATCAAACCTCTTGGTGCAATTTTCTGAGCAACATCCTGATCTTCTACCATTATCTTACCCACTTTTTCATGCTCGTCAAGAAGGCGTTGCAAGATCGGTAAGCCAAATGCAAGTGTCTTCCCAGACCCCGTCTCTGCAGCACCAATAACATCCTACAATCCACAATGAGAATAAGTAGCAAGTTCCACATCCATTCTACAGGACCTCACAAAATAGTCCAAACCTTGCCCTGATGTGCAGCAGCGGGAACACAAGCCTTTTGAATTGGTGTTGGCTGCTTAAACCCAAGCTTGTATATTGCTTGCATAAGAAGTGGATGAAGCCTCAGCTCGTGCCATGCATTGAATTCATCTTTATCCCCCAACTCTTCACTATTTTCAATGTTGGTTTCAATAACTAACATCGAGAAAAATTATCTGAAATAAGATACCTATGCATTTCTTTTCCGCTTTAATTGAAGGGGGGGGTGAGGGTTAAGTAAGCAATGAATCCTTCTCAACTCGATCAATTTTACATAAATGAACTAATGACAAGGATCTAGATTTTCATAAATGAACTAATGACAAGGATCTAGATTTTCATGCATTGAGGTGACTTTCATCTTGGGAGGTACCCAAATATCAACTATATATTCTCCAAGTTTACCCTTGCCATTAATGTAAGATATAAACTAAGTTAGAACTATCACTATAGTTAAAAGGGACAAAACTTGGGAAACAAAAATAAATTTCTTAGTAATCTTGATCTTCCTCCTAAAGTTGAAAAATATCAATAGGGAGGCAGGATCCAGTTGGCGTTTAATCCAAAAGGCAACAACTGAATACTAGGACAAAAAGCCTAAACAATTTAAAGCGCCACTTGACTCAGTTTGTTATAATCCAAAATTATAGTATAGAGAATCCTTCAATAACTATTGGAATTGGACACAGGGGCGCATTTACTCATTGAGGATGGGTTCAAATCAGGGGAAAAAAATGCGGTCGCGGTCGCGGGAACGGTCGCGTTGTCGCGGGAACGGTCGCGTTGTCGCGGGATGTAACAGGGAAATAGACCGTTTCACGGCCGACGCAGCGTGAATTTTTTTTAAAAAATCACATTAATACGTTCTAATATTATTTGCATTGTTTTAGTTTATGAAGCATTATTACAACATAACATAATCAAATCTATCAGAATATCATGTTTCATCAGCTATATAATTAAATGGTAAAATATTTTTGGCCAATGTTTGAAAAGAACGGATGTAACGGGGATAAAAACGTTCTAACGCGGCGAATTCGCGTTACGGAACGGACAACGCGGCGAGAAATATGTGATTTTTATTTTGGTGTTCGGTAACGGGATGCGCGGAACGGCAAATCCAAAATCCGTTACAGAACGGCCGTTCTGTAACGGAACGGGAGAGTTTTAATTCCATGGTTCAAATGAACCCACTTAGATTACTAAAAATTTATAATAGTCATCTAATATATAGTGGAAAATGTAGAAAAACATCTCCAAATGAACCCACTGCAATCACGTTGAACAAAGGCTTGAAAGTCAAAATGAATGAGCAACTCACTTTGTTACAATTTTAATAGGTCAAACTATTTAATATTTTAGTAATTGAAATTGCCTTATTAAGGCTTGAAAGTGGGTCATTCTGAGTTCGTTCATTCTACACCCGGGTGTACAATTTGCATGGTATACCCAAGACTAATTTTTGCTCATTTCGAACTCTCCCTTTTTTTGGATAATTCCAAATTGAGCAATGAGCAAAAAATAGCCTTGGGTGTACTATGCTTATGGTACACCCAGTTGTATGATAATATTTTTGGTGTCATTCCTTTAATTTCTTTTTATAAATTATTTCACTTCTGGAAAGAAATTATCAAACTCATTAGGCAATAATAACGCATAACCAATTATATATAACAGGTGTTAATTCCTTTAAAAATAGTAATATACGTGCTACTATGGTATTTATTTGTTGAAATACGGAAAAATATAGGTCTTTTTTAATGAAGGGAATATAGTAGAGACCATTTTACATTTTACATTTTTGCCAAAGTAATGTTAGAAAACTAATATAATAATAGCAGGACTATAGCAATAAAATAATTACTAATATGACACAAACGAAAAAAATTCACTTCCTTTTTTCATTAAACTATTACTTCATAATTCAACTCAATATATCAATTTATTATCAGAATATGGAGCGAGCATCATATGTGTTTCGATTTTTTGCATTAACCTTGACTTTGACTTTGACTTGAACCCACTTAATGTGAACTCTAGATCCACCACTGATTGGACAATTGTTGAAGTCAAAGGGAAAGTTTATTTTTTAATAGAGCGGATTTTTCTGCACCATAGTTAAAGTGTCAATTGCTCAAAAAGATCCCATCATTTACTATACAATCTATTTTGAAAATAACACCATCTATGAAACATGTGAGATCTATTAAAAGTTACAATCATGAAAAAAAATTCAAAAAAAATGTCTTGTTTGATGTCGAAAGTTGATGAAAAGCAAGTGATGTACAGAACTTTGCATCATTAAAAAAGTAGAAGAGAGAAACCAGTGCAACTATATTGTGAGATTTAAAATTTCATCCATATTTCCATCATTTTTTTTAAGGAAAAAAACTACAAAAAAATAGATACTAAATTAGATTCAATACAAGTAAAAGTCTCCTGTATATCTCTAGTTCCATATTTCCACACTTTTCCTTCCAAGCTGACATTACAAACTAGGGATGTCAAAGCAGACACTACCTCTAGCCAATCAAGACAAGTACTGAAGCTACTTCCTAGAGGTCCTCAACAAAGCTGCTAAAAGGGATAAGTGTATTCTTAGGGATTTGTTATACATAAGACCAACAAAGACCCTCCCTTAAGCTGTGACCTAATGTACTTGGCTGGCCAATGTATCTCTTCTGTAGCAAAACAAAACCCCAAAACACAAAAAAAAGCTTTGTGATCCGTCCAGGATTTGACCCTCATAGTTAAACATATGGCATGAATTAGCAAGGTCATTAGTAAGAGTTGGGTCAATTATATCCTTTCTATATTACTTGATTAAGTACAGGTTTATTAAAAAATTGATCATAAGCCATTACTAGATAAGAAAAGGTAACTGCTTTGTCCGGATATCCTAAAAGAGCATATTTGACCATTAATTCAGGACAAAGGGAGTAACAAATATAGCAACACAAAGGTGTATGCTTGTATAAACAGTGAAGTAATTAGCACCCTCATGTAAACATGCCTATTAAACTCAGGTACCAATTGCCAAAGAAATTAACCAGAACTCTAAAGGTAAGTATGTGAAGTCAGAAGTACCAAAACTTTAACCAAGCTTGTGGTAAACTCACCTTGTTTCTGTACTTGTTTTACCGCCTTCTTCTTTGTCGCCTTCTTCTTCTTCTTCTCTACATTAGCCTCTTCCATCTCTTCATCAGCCTCAATTTCAATGTCATCATCTTTAGCCACGACATCCACCCGTTTTTGTACTTGTTTCTCCGCCTTCTTCTTTCTCTTCTTCTTCTTCTTCTTTTGCTCTACACTACCCTCTACACTCTCTTTATCGGCCTCAATTTCAATATCATCATTTTTAACTTCGACATCCACCCGTTTCCTTTTCTTCGCCTTTTGAGATGTCTCTGACTTTTCCTTCAAACTATCTTCAACAGATTGAGGGATTGCCAGATTGTACTGGGACTCATCAATCTCTTCCAGTGATAAAAATCCTATACACCATTTTAAATTCATAACAGTAAGCAAACCTAGCGCAAACAATTACAGAAACCACATCTCAAACCACTTATACTAATAGTTAACCAACAGAGCAACTGATCCGTGGCTAGTTACAAACGTTTTTGTTCAGAACATGTACAAATGTAGCATATATAATTCTAAATGTTCTATGAAGTATCAAATAACAGAATTTGCATATAAAAATTCACCATGATACTGATACCAAATTTTCATATACAACATCTATGGTTCAATTACACAGCAGCTAATTGTCCTAAACAAAATTTGTTTCGGAATTAGGAAGTTCTCCATAGCAACTACACCATAGATTATTAAGAATAAATAAATTTCAAATAAAAACCCTAGTTATATAACATTGAGTTTGAAAAAACCAGTATATAATAAAGTATATATTAGAATAAAAATAAGTAACCTCCTTCAAGATTGTCGGAAGCAGTAAAGACAGAGAAAGGATCGTCATTGGGGAGAGAAGAATTCCATGGCAGCCCATCAAGCTCTTCGCTATTTGCAAGTCGTTTGCTACGCTTCCCCATTAAAATGTATGGCGTGTAAAAACTGGGAAGATTTACACAAAATTGATACCTCCTACTACTACTACTAGTTAATCTTGGTGACAAATCAAAGAGAGCGGCGGAAGAAGAGGTCGAATAGGAGGCAGGAGCAGATACACTATCGAAAAAAGTTAAATAGTTGGAATGTTTAAATTACTGAGCAATGTGTTAATTGTTTTCATTTATGCTGTACTAGTATTTTTTGCACGCGATGCGTGCGCGAACTTCGCAATGATATTAGTACGTTTCTTTGCTTTTCAAAAATATTGAGATTCACATTTACAAAAAAATGCAGTAGTTTTTTTAGGGAAAAATTTGACTAGTATTAGGAGTTTTTTTAAAAAAAAAGTTAGACTTTTTGCCCCTCATTAGTTATCTTAGTAAAATAAAAACATAAAGTGGTATTTTTGGGAATTCAAGCGACACCAAAGCCCTCAAGAAGTCCCATATATACGTAGATAAATAGTTTTTTTTAGGGGTTATGCTGTAATAGTTGAAGTGGTTGGATGTATTAGTTTTTCGCTATTTGGGTGACCAATTTATTGTTGTTTGTGTAGACTATAGAGTTCTTTTGTAGTTTTTATCAATGTAATCCGATGAATTAACACCCAATCTAGCGATTATAATTTGATAATTGTAGAAGAGGACAGGGGATAGAGAAGGGTACTGTGATAACCAGGAAAAAAAAAATTCTAATTGAAGGTTAAAGTATTATTATAAGATAAACTAGTCCCTAAGATCTTATATACGTTATTTTGTCGTTTATATGATTATTTGAGATGAAGTTATGTGTTTTCTTGGCTTTGTGCATTTGCTCAGGGCAAGTTATATGTGCATACATATATCATTTATTTTAACATTATAGTTTATAAAGTACTTTAAGGGTCAAATATTAATAAAATTATCAATTACTAGTTTATGAGCTTACAAATATATCTAGTAGGATTTTTAGTAAGTACTGCATAAACCTACAATGCTCCTAACTTATAAACGGTGAAGCTAATGACCAACGTAATTTAGTTTTTAGAATCGTCACTAATGACTTTACCTAAGGATAGACAGTCGCTACCCATTTGAAAACAATATACAAAATACAGTATTAGTAGGTTTGGGATGAAATAAATTCATGACACTTGGCGATTTACAATTGGTCTCCATGTTAGTTATGGGATGGAAGTTGCATTGCAAAATCTCTCTAAATCACGTAGGCTGCTAGAAAGATAAGCTTATGGTTTCTAAAAGATAAACTTCCATTATGCATGCGTGGACTAATGTGCAACAAACCAATTTGGTATTCCCTTCCAAAAACTATAAATACCAGCCAACATCCAACATCCAACATCCAACATTTTTGACAGGCCACGACATTCAAAGAAAATAAAAAGAGAGAATAAAAAGAGAGATAAGAGGAAGTTGATACGAGCCATTTAACAATTGTCGTTTAGGTACATTCTTGAATACCCCTTCTTAATGTTGTTTTGCTATAATGTATTGTTATATTGACCTTTTTTAGATAAACTATTAGTAATAGTTTTGCCTTAATAGTAAAGGTATATTGTGATTTATAAAGTATGTTTATAATGCAAATGGTATTTGTCACATTATGATTTATATACAAGGTAATTCTAAAAATACTATCATATGTGGTAATAATGATGTTATATAAAGATGTTACTATGATAAAATGAAATGGAGGTTCGTGGTATTATAAAGTGGAGGTTCGTGGTATTATAAAATGGAGGTTCGTGGTTTGTGTTATTATAAAATGGAGGTTCGTGGTTTGTGTTGGAGGAATGAATTATATATGGAGGACGTACGTCATTGTAAGGGTGTGCACACTAAGGATCGTGAAAGGCTAAAGGCCCGAAAATATTATCCGGAGTGACGTACGTCATTAGAGGGTGTGCACACGAGATTTGTCCGGGAGAAACTATAACAAATGATTTTATATATTCGTAATCGATTACTTTATATAACTATCTCGCAAAGTGTTTTTACATGGTATTGGGAATGTATTGGACCCTTTGGGTTGACCGTTATAAAATGTTTTGTTTTCGGTACCAAAGATGGGAATGGGTAGGGAGTGAGGATTATAAAATATTAGGACTAATATACTATATGTTGTTATCTTGTTTTTTTTAATATTAGTATCATGTTTTATTTTATTTTCGCCGGGTATTTCTATTATTAGGAATACGACGTATTGTCCAAGAACTCTATATTATATAATAAATAAAAGATGTAATATTTGGTTCGATCCTCGGTACTATCATGTAGTGTTTCATTATTAGAATTATATTAAAATTGGGCGTGCATGCTTTGGTATCCGAGCCACTTTTAAAATAATTACAAATAGAAAGTAAATGTAATAAAATCTTAATAATTACATTAGTAACCTATTTGAGAGAAAGGGTTGGGGTATTTATGGTTTATTGCTTATCGATGTTATTTCATGATATTTATTATGTGATTTTATTATCTTAAGATGGCAAGACCAATTGCTCCACGAGCACTAACGATGGATCCCGACAATAGTGTCATGGATCATATCAACCGTTTAGCGAGAGCTATTGATGCGTTTAATACTCACTTCCCGAATGTGGGATGACTACACCTTATTTTACTTTTGCTTTGATTGAAACTCTTCCAATGAATGCTCCGAGGGACTCCTTTTAAGAATAAGTATAGTGACCTACTTGTTAATGGTTTTCCAAATTGGGAGAAATACTTAAGGTTTGGATTAGGGAGGCCAAAATGGACCCCGACTTTTGAAGAACTATATGGAGAACTGCTAGCTTATGAGAGGGATCACATGGTATTTGTCTCTGATGATGAGACAGAATCATGTGGAAGTATTAATCTCAATAAGGACCCGTATGCACCAGAGATGATGATGACGAGTAAGGAAGATATCAAGTTGAAGAAACCTTTTATATGTTAGGTGTCAACCATTTTGTCTCAGATATATATGCCGACACCTCTACTTTAAGGTGATGTAGGTGTATATTTTGGTTGTTTTCACCCTATCTGATGGTCAATAGGAATAGGTTTAGTTTATGTACTAACCGTGCTATGTATAATTCCATGTATATATACATATACATATATATATATATATATATATATATATATATATATATATATATATATATATATATAGGTGTGTGTTTGTTTGTTTATTATGCTTCTATTCATTTCACAAATGCTATACTAACCTAACTACAATTCGATTTTAACTTCAATCTTTTATGTATTTAGGATAATGGAATCCGTAATTAACCAATCTACACAAGAGAACCAACCAATCCCAAACCATGATAACGGAGAGGAAATGTTAAGGAGGTCACATCACTTTTATTTGAAATGCTTAAAAAACAACAAAACCATGAAGAAGAAGAAAGTGCAAGGTATATTAGTAAATGGCTAGTTATAATCCTAAAACCTATGACGAAAACCCAACCCCGTAGAGTTTGAGGATTGTAAGAAGTATGGATAAATTGTTTCGATGCTATAAATTGTCCTCGAAAAATGGAAAGTAGGATTTGTCGCTTATTATCTAGTCAAGGTGCAAATTTGTGGTGGGAAACCTCGTGAAGGAAAGGGAGAAATAATGAAGATTTTGGATGAACTCGCTGAAAGATCTTAAGAGCAAAATTTTACCCATCGCCCTAAAAGACATAAAGAGGAAGAATTTAATCAATTAGAGCAAGGTAATAGGTCTGTTATGGAGTATAAAGAAATTAAAGTTTATGGAATTGTCTCGATTTGCACCACACCTGGTAGCAACCGAGGAGTTAAGAATGAATAAGTTCGGGAGGGTCTTAATCGGGGAACTCCGTGACCGACTTTCCACCCATAGTCATCAAGTAGCTACCAAGAGATGTATGATAAGGCAAAGAAACGCCGAGAGAATAATTAAAGAAAGAGAGGTAGAAGATGCAAAGGCATAAAAGGAAGTGGGAAGGAACACGTACTATAAATAGGAATTTTCAAAAAGGCCTAACATCTAGGAATGCAAAATCCTTTGTACCTCCAATCCACTATCAAAACCCCTTGTGCCAAATGTGGTTATTTCAACCATCCAACCGAAAAGTGTAGGTTTGCAAATAATCGTTGCTATACTTGTGGGAGTACAAGTCACTTAAGAAAGGATTGCCCTTTGGAGAGAGGTAGAATGCCAAATACAAAAGTAACCGCACCTAATCCCTATACCTCAAAACCTACCTCTAAACATCAAGGTGGAGCTATCCAACGTCAAAATCCAACCTCGGGTCGTGTGGTTTATGATAAATCCACAAGAGGTCGAAAAACTCAAGTGAAGTAGTTACGAGTAACATTTCTATACACTCTTTCCCGATACATGTTTA